>CM053626.1:140299769-140341849 GCA_028646595.1 Phalanger gymnotis | reverse complement strand
ACAACATCTTATGCTACGTTCCATAATAAATTCAAAATGGACATGTTACCTTAATACTAAAAACCATATCATTAAAAAAGATCAAATATGTTTGGTGAGTAGAGGGAGGAGTTATATTCTTAACCAAACAAGAGATAGATACAATTATAAAAGATTAAACCAACAATTTTGATAGCATGAAATTGAAAGCTTCTATAAAAAGAAAATGAATGCATCTAGATTGAGAATAGAAGTGTCTGAATGGAGGAAAATCTTTTCATTGTTTTTCAAGTAAAGATTTTAGAATCATTTATATATGCACACAGGTACACATTTGTATACACACACATGCACACATGTCCAAAAGCCATTCCCAAATAGATATATGGCCAAAGGATAGGAACAATGAGTTTTGCAAAGAATAACAAAATATTAATAACAATATGAAAAGATGTTTTGAATTATTAATATCATTACTAATATAAGTGAAATGCAAATCAAAACAATCCTTCAGTTTGACCTCATCCAGCATATTGAAAAAGATCGGAAAATTTAATGTCAGAAGAGTTATGGGCTAAGATTAACCCACAAAGACCTTCTTGGTGTAGCTGTGAATGAGCACAACTACTTTGTTAAGCAATTTGGGTTTATGAAAATAAAGTGACTAAAATGTCCATATCTTTTGACCTGGTAGGCATATACCTCAAAGAAATTGTTCACAGGGAAAACAGTTCCCATGCACGCTAAAGTATGTATAGAAGAACTGTTTGTAATAACACGAAATTGAAACAAAGTAGATACCCAGTGCTGGAGGAAACTATACAAATCATGGTCCATGAATATAATGATATATTACTGTGCTATAAGGAATAATAAGATGAATATAGAGAAATATAGAAAGACTTACATGAACTGATGCAGAGTGAAGTAAACAGAGCCAAGAAAATAGTACACACAATGACTACAATGATGGAAATAACCTCAAAACACCCATCCCATACAGAAGCCATTTCATGGAATAAATAACATTTTAAAGGAAATGGAAAATGAGGTAGAATTATAGAACAATAACAAATGAATATTGGTTCAAACTTTTATGTAAAATCCTGTCAAACAGATCTACAGCAATTTATCCAAGAAATCATTCATTGTGACCAAGTTAGACTTATATCAGGAATTTAATTTAACTATTATTAATTTAATAATTATTAAAAAACAAAAAAGAATCCAAAGTCACATAGTGGTCTCAATAAATTTTGGAACAAAATTGATATACTTATCAATTTTGCTGATTTTGTTCTTTAAATTTTTTTTCTTTAAATATTTTTGGCACATGGGATGCCTCTCTGATATGCAAGTAGAATACCAGAATGAATTTTGGTGATACAAACACGAAAGACATGAATAAAATAATTTAAAGCTAAAATAACATAAAAAGGAAATACATAATACATAGTTAAAGAAATCATTAGTGAATAGAGCACTGGCCCTGGAGTCATGAGGAACTGAGTTCAAATCCAGCTTCAGATACTTGGTACTTACTAGCTGGGTGACCTTGAACACATAATTCCAATTGCCTTGCCTACCTCCCTCCAAAAAAAAAAAAAAAGAAATTATAACATATACTTCTGATAAAAGAAAACTTATTTGACAAATATAGCAAGACTCCCCATAAATTCATAAATTCACTAGAAAGATTTCCACAATATTTCAAAAGACCAACAAAATATTTGTGTAATACATAAGGCCCTTCTGACTCCAGGGCCAGTGCTCTACTCACTGTGCCACCTAGCTGCCCCATGTAAAATTTTTTACAACATATTTCACTGATAAACACCTGAGTTCTCAAATATATAGAGAACGGATTTATAATTTATATAATCTAATTTATAAAATAACAAAAAGAGGCTTTCCCTAATTGATAAATGGTCAAAGGATATGAAAAAGCAATTTCCAGAAGAAGTCAAAACTCTAAATCACTACTGATTAGAGAAATACGAGTTAAAACAACCCTGAGGTATCTCTTCACACTTACCAGAAAAGATAATAGCTGAAGGGGATGAGAAAAAACAGGTACAATAATAAACTGTTAGTGGAGTCATGAACTGATCCAAACATTCTAGAGAACAATTTGGAACTATAGTCAAAGGACTATCAAACTGTGAATACTCATTTGACTCAGCAATTCCACTACTAGGTTTGTACTTCAAAGAGATCAAAGACAAAGGAAAAGAGCCTATTTGTACAAAAAATATTTAGAGTAGCTCTTTTTGTGGTGGCAAAGAATTGAAAACTGGGGGAATACTTACATTTGGGGAATAGCTACATAAAGTGTGGCATATTATTATAACGGAGTACTATTGTGTTATAAGAAATGGTGAGGAGGTCATTTCAGGAAAAAATGTGGCAAAACCTATATGAGCTGATGCAAAGTAAAGTGAGAAGAACAGAGAGATCATTGTACATAGTGACAGCAATGTTGTAATGATAATCAACTGCGAAAGACTTAACTACTCTGATCAGTACGATCCAAGACAATTCCTGAAAAAAATGCTCTCCACATTCAGAGAGAGAACTAATAAACTCTGAGTCCAAATTGAAGTATATTTTTCTTGGTTTTTTTATTTTTGTGATACGCCTAACATGGAAATATACTTCACATAACTTCCCCCGAATAATTTATTAATATCATTTTCCTTGCCTTCTTAGTGGGTGAGGGAAATGTGCAAAAGAAGGAAAGAATTTGGAACTCAAAATTTAGAAAGAAAAGAATGATAATAAATAAATACAAAAATAGATAGATAATTTCTTTTAAATAATTGGCCTACAAAAAGATCAAAAACTCCAGTAGACAATGAAAAATACTAGAACAAGGTCGAAAGACCGAAATAATATTTAAAAAATCTAAACTATCTTGTATCAAAAACAACACCTAAAATGCAAGTTAAGGAGAAATCAACTCATTATTGAACTGCCTGAAAATTTCAGCTATAGAAACATCTAGACGCAACATTTCAAAAAATCATGAATGAAAACTCCCTACTCTTATTAGGGCCTGAGACCAAAGTTAAAACAGAAAGAATCTATCAGTTATTTCCTAACAGAAAACACGAAATGAAAACAACCAAGAACTCACAGCTAAAGTCCATAGAATCCAGGTTTAAAAATAATACTGTAAGAAGAAGAGTTCAAATACTTAACAAGTGAGAGTCAGAATCATATAGAACCTGGCAACCACCATTATAAAGGTGAAATGACCTTGAAATATGATATTCAAAACACATAGGCTTAAAATCAAGAATACCTTACCTGGAAAAGCTGAATATAATATTACGAGGGGGAAAAATAGATTTTGAGAGAAATAAAGGACTTGCAAATACTTCTTATGAAAAAACAAAAACTAAATAGATATTTTTGAAATATAAACATAAGAATCAAGAAATAGATAAGTACATATAAGGAAAGATTATTAAGATTGAATCATTGGAAGGGATATGTGATAATAAAGTGTTACTATTCTAATGTGGGTAAAAGAAAGAAGCATTTCTCTTCAGAAGCCTAATGTCTTTAAGCCATACAGAGGGAGTAAAAGTGGTAGAAGAAGCAAAAAGACCTTTGTTACGTTTTGATGACCTTAAGAGGAAAAAAAAAACAAAAATGAAGGAAAGTGGAATACACTATGGAAAAAAATAGTGAGAAAAGGAATAGAACGTATTACCTCACATGACTGGGATGCATAAGAAGAAAAGACTATACAATCACCAAGGAAGGAATTGGGAGTGCATGTACCTCATTTTCATCTGACGCTGACAAAGAAGAATTGTACACACACACACATACACACACATGCAGAATTTGCTATAGAAATGCATCACACTCAGAAATGGTCAAGGAGAGAAGAGAGATTAAGAGATACATTCATTTTAAGAAGGGATGAATCCAAACAAATGTTATCTTCCAAAGATGGAGCATGAAGGGGGAAAAAGGAAAGAATAAAGCATTAAGAACCTATATTCAGGTGCTGGGCAAGAGAAAGTTAATGGAATTACTGAAATGAAAGCAAATTTGATCCAACATAAATCGCTTGTGTCAAGTATGCTCTTTCGTTCTAAACATTTTCTTTTCCTTTCCAAATATTGGGGTGAGAAAAGGACATAAAAGTATAACATGACATGATAAAGAGAAATATCAAATTAAAAGTGACAACAGAACATGGATTGAATAAACTCAGGTATGAAATGGAGGTGTAGTATTAGATTAGATTGAAAATCAGACATAATATTATTTACAAGAAACACATTTAAAACAGAAGGATTTATGCATAATTAAAATAAGAGTTGAAGCAAAAACATTACGATTCAGGTGAAATAAAAAAAAAAGCCAGTAGTAGCCATCATGCTTTCATATAAGGCACCAATAAAACTAGACTTGTTTGTAAGAGATAAATAGGAAAATTACATAATTCTTTAAAGGCAATATAAAAGATGAATTGAGAACTTCTGGGAGCCAAGATGGTGGTGTAAGCAGTAAGCTGCTCTTGCTCTCCATTACTGACCTTGAAAAACCCAGAAAATACTGGCCCAGGAAAAATCCTGGAACAGCGGAACCAGCAGAAAGACAGGGTACAGCAGTATTTTTAGCTTCGAACACTAGGGGGATTAACAAGAAAGATCCCTTTTGCTGTGGCTGAAGGGAACCAATACAGGACAGGGGGCATTCAGGCAAGGTAGCAGCAAACATAGAAGATCCGTGGGAGATCCTGAATCCCAGGGTGGTGGAGCCCATAAGCACCAACACCAGGATTCCCAGCATGCCCTCACACAGCCAGGGAAATTGGCAGACACCAGAACAGACAGGCATCCACCAGCAGCTGAGGCTACCCATGCTCTAGCATAGCCCTCAGGAAGGAGATCTCCAGTGGCCAGACCTGCCCTACCCCACACCTCACTCTGTGAATTCCAATATAACTCTGTGGAAACATAGAAAGACCTCATCTAGCCTTGGCACACACCAGCCAGCTCCAGCTCAGCACCAGGTAAGCTTCAGCATTATGTAGCTTCCAGCTGCTAGAACTGGAGACCCAATGGCCCAAAGACAGTAACCAGGCCACTAGCTCTAGCACAAGATACGTGGAACAGAGCCCACTGCACCCAGAAGCAGAGATCCACTTTAGAAGCCAAGAAAAAGGCAATCGTGATGAGCAAAAAGCGAAGACCATAAATTCTTACTACGGGGATAGGGAAGATCAAAATATGAATTCAGAAGAGAACAGAATTGACACTATACTCAAAAGGGAATATGAACTGGTCTCAAGCCCATAAAGCATTCTTGGAAAAGCTCAAGAAGCATTTAATAAGTCAAATTAGAGAGGTAGAAGAAAAGTTCATCAATTTTTTTTAAAAATACATTTGATGAAATGGAAAAAAATATCACTGAAGAAAACAGCTCCTTAAAAAGTAAAACTGGCCAAATGGACAAGGAGGTATAAAACCTAAATGAAGAAAACAACTCCTTAAAAAGTAAAATTGGCTAAATGGAAAAGCAGATACAAAAGCTAACTGAAGAGAACAATTCATTAAAAATTACAGTTGGGCAAATAGAGGCTAATGACTCTATGAGGGATCAAGCATCAGTCAAACAAAATCAAATCAATGAAAAAATAGAAGAAAATGTAAAATATCTCATTGGAACTGACCTGGAAAATAGATCCAGGAGAGATGATTTAAGAATTCTTTGTCTACCACAAAGCCATGATGAAAAAAAAAGTGCCTGGACAGTATCTTCCAAGAAATCATCAAGGAAAACTACTCTGTGGTCCTAGAACCAGAGGGTATAATACTCATCAAAAGAATCCTCTGATCACCTCCTGAAAGAGATCCCAGATTGAAAATGCCAAGAAATATTGTACCCAAATTCCAGAATTATCAGGTCAAGGAGAAAATACTGTAAGCAGCCAGAAAGAACCAATTCAAATATGGTGGAACTATAGTCAGGAACACATAAGACCTTATAGCTTCTATGTTAAAAGATCAGGGGTTGTAATATGATATTCCATAAGGCAAAAGGAGCTTAGATTAAAACCAAGGATCAACTACACAGCAAAACTGAACATAATCTTTTGGTCAAGGAAATGGACATTCAATTAAATAGGGAACTTCCAGACCTTCTTGATGAAAAGACGAGAGCTCAATGGAAAATTTTATCTTTAAATGCAAGACTCAAAAAAAGCATAAAAAGGTAAGCAGGAAAGAAAAAAGAAAAAAAATATGGTTATTCAATAAGGGAAAATTGTTTACATCCCTACATTGGAAGATGATACTTGTAAATTTTGAGAATTGTATCTTTATTGTGACATTAAGAAGGGAAATACATAGACAGAGTATGGGTATAAATTAACTGACATGAAGAAAAAACATAATTAAGTAGTGCAAAGGGATTGTAATGGGAGAAGAGGAAAGGAGGAGGCAGAATAAGGTAAATCACATCACATGAAGAGGCACAAAAACATGTAGTAGAAGGAAAGAAGGGAGGTAAATGACATTGAACTTTACTCTCATCAAATTTAGTTCAAGGAGGGAATGACATACGTAGTTAACTATAGAAGTCTAACTTGCCCTACAGGCAGAAGGAGGGGAAAGGGGAAAAAAAGGAGGAGGGCTGATACAACAGTTACCTAGAGCCTTCTCTAGTAAATCACTCAACACTCAGGGAGTGAGCCCCCAAAGCAAAATCCATTCTGTTATCTACTTCCATTTTATGGAGAGTTCATCCCATTCACATTCACAGTTATGATTACTATCTATGTCTTTTTCTCCAATCTATTTCACACGTTTATGCTTTTGTTTCTCCCTTCCCCCTTCTACTCCTCAACAAAGTTTTGCTTTTGACCACTGCCTTCCTAAGTTTACCCTCCCTCTTGATTCCTGTCCCTTATCTTACCATTTTCTTTCTGCTACTTCTTCCCTCCCTTCTGACCACCCCCTCCCTTTTTTCCCCTTTCCCCTCCTACTGTCTGTAGGACAAGTTAGATTTCTATACTTATCAGGGTATGCTATTCCCTTCTTGAACCAAATGTGATGAACATAAAGTTCAAATACTGCTCTTCTCCCTCCCTTCTTTACCTCTACTATAATACGTTTTTGTGCTGCTTCATTTGATGTAATGTACCCTTTTCTATTACCTCCTTACCTCTTCTCCCAGAACCCTCCCTTTACATCTCTTAATTATGGTTTTTATCCTTATATCAGTTATTTTATGCAGACTTCCACAGTCTATGTGTATCCCTCTCAATTATCATAATAACTGTACTAATCTCAAGATTGACATACATATGTACATATATATGTAAATATATATATGTATATATACATAAGGCGATATAATCCTATATAAAGATGTGAATAATTTGCCCTTATTGATTAATAAGATTTGTGGGGTTTTTTCCCCCATTTACCTTTTTAGGTCTCTCTTGAGTTTTGTGTTTGGAGATTGAATTTTCCATTGAGTTCTGGACTTTTCATCAGGAAGGTCTGGAATTCCCTTATTTTATTGAATGTCCATCTCCTTGCTTGAAAAATTATGCTTAATTTTGCTGGGTAGTTGATCCTTGGTTGTAGTCCCAGCTCCTTTGCCCTTCAGAATATCATATTCCAATTTCTCCTGTCATTTAATGTAGAAGCTGAGAGATCTTGCATGATCCTGACTATAGTTCCAAGATATTTGAATTGTTTCTTTTTAGCTGCTTGTTTCCACAATCTGGCTAGCTGCTTCTGTGGGGATGTAAGATCCACCCACAGCCAGCACCCAGAAAGCTGCCAGCACGCCACAAAAACACAGGTTCTTTTGATCTGCTTAACTAAGGAAAGCAGGGGGGAAGGGGTTTGACAAGCTCACTTAAATTCAGCATACAAATATCATTTACTTAGTTCAGGGGAAGAGACCAGCACACTGAACTTCAGAGCAAATTACAAACATCAACAGACCTTGTCTGATTCAAATCTCAATACATAGTTACCAGAGTTCAACAAAGTCTCAGCGTCCAGATTTACAAGCTGGAGGGCTCCTTAGCTACAGCTGCCCAGAGTCTCCTCATCAACACCATCCAAGAGCCCTGCACAAATGGCTCTGTCCTTCCTTCTTATAGGGCTTTAGACATCATCAAATGTAATCTGAATGACCAGAATTTAGGCTGCATTGATAGGTTCTTGAATTAGCCCCTCCCCTTAGGACCCTAGGAGGTTCACATCCATATAGGCTAGGTTAACACCTAATGGGGCATGACTCTGGAGTTAGCACCTCCCCTTAGCCAGCCCCACCTTGGGCCCCACCCCAGTCACCAATCCACACCCACATAGGTTCCACACCTAATGGAGTTTGGGCCTGGGGCTTAGCATTACTCAAAGCAAACAAAAGCCAAACTCTTCAAGGGCATTAAGTGCTAAGGAGCCCATTTTGCTTACCAACACACTGCTTGACTTTGTAATTCTGAAATTTGGCTACAATACTTGTAGTTTTTAATCTGGGGTCTCTTTGGCAGGGGCAGTGATTGGCGGATTCTTTCAATGACTATTTTACCCTCTGGTTCTAAGACCTCTGGGAAGTTATCTTTGATAATTTCCTTGAAGATACTGTCAAGGTTCTTTTTTTCATCATGGATTTCTGGTGGACTAATAATTCTTAGATTGTCTTTCCTGGATCTGTTTTCCAGGTCAGTTGTTTTTCCAATCAGATAGTTCACATTTTTTTCTATTTTTTCATTCTTGACATTTTGTTTTACTACTTCTTGATGCCTCATAGAGTCATTAGTTTCACTTGCTCAATTCTAATTTTTAATGAGTTGCTGTCTTCATTTTGCTTTTAGTCTCCTTTTCCAATTGGTTGATTTTACCTTTCAGGGTGTCATTTTCTCTGTTTAGATTCTGAATCTCTATAGCCACTTTGCCGATCATATTTCATAAAGACTTGATTTTATCAGTGTTTTTTTTTTTCCATTTTTCCTTTCACCTCCCTAATTTTGTTTTTAAAATCATCCTTTAGCTCTTCCAGTAATGCATTTTGGGCTTGAGACCAGTTCACATTTCCTTTTGAGGTATCAGATGTGGGTATACTGTCATTGCTATCCTCTTCCATATTGGTATTTTGATCATCCCTGTTTCTGTAAAATGAATCAATGGTCCTTGTTTTTTTTCATGTTCCTCTTCATGTTGGTTAGCTTTTTCTTAGCTTTGCAGTGGATTTCTGCTTTTGGGGCTCAGGGATCTCTGTTCCACGGTTTCTCATTCTGGCGACTGTAAGTCTATTTGCTGGCTTTGTGTATTATAGCCTTCAGTTTCCTGAGGTATGGGGGAGGGGCCTGGTTGCCTGAATTCTCCTCTTCCCCTGGGGCTGCTCTACAGCAGTCTTGCTCTTCAGCAATAGTCTCAGCTGTTTATTGTCTGTGTTGGGGTCTGCTTCTTCCTCTGGGGGAGCAAGAGTATGTCTGGGCTCCTGGTGTTGACCTCTGCTAGCTGTGCCCCTCTGGGACTCAGGAACCCCCACTGCTCAGCCACCAAAACCCCATTTCTGTCTCCTCCATTGCAGCATTTTTTTCCTGAGGAATTCTTGTGGTGGAGGTGGGGAAGGATTAGAGCTTTTTACCTGGCCCTTATGGCTCCCGGAAGTTCAAGAAGGTGTGCTTCAATCCTTTGGGCTGCAAGCCTCAGGAGTAGATGTCTCATGGCCAGAGGGGTTGCACTGCTGCCTCTCCTCACTTCGACAGACTCCTGTCCCGTGTTGGGAGGCCTGGGGATCTTTGCTGGTTTCGGGTGCCCAGCTTCCTCTCGGCCTGTTTCGCTGATTGGTTTCCTCAGCTGCTTCCGCTTTGGTGCTGTCTGGTGCAGCTCCACACACAGAGTGCTGGCCCTGGCTTGGAAATTTGCCCCATTCAGACTGCTAGCAGCTTCTAACTCTCTCCAATCTGCTCAGATTCACTTTTTTAGGGGAATCTGACAGAACTTGTGAGAGAGCTCCAGTAAGAAGCTGTTTTCACATGGCCATCTTGGCTCCACCCCCTTTTTGCTATTTTTAGAATAGTTTTTTTCCTTTTTTTTTTCCTTTTTTATCTTATCTCATTTAGGATTTTACCGTTTCTGTACTAGTTCTTATAGGATTTTTTCTACTCTTTTCTATCTTAAATCCTTACCCAAAAGTTTCTTATGTAAGTAGATTAGTTTTTTGCAGCAAATATGGAGACTTTACTGATAGTACACATTAGACTTTATGCTTCTCCCCTTTACTCCAGTAGTACATTATGGCAAGGACTGCATGTGGAAGGGACAAGATCCCCAGTATAGGGAAGTAAGTTAGAGATGTGGGTGGAACTCTTCTTATTGTTGGAGTTGGAGGTAGATAGTTTTCCACTTTAGTTCTTTAGCTCTAGATCCATTGGGAATAGAAACAGGGAAGGCCATACATGCAAACCTTCCCATTCAACTCAAGAATGACCTTGCCCATAGCTTTAGCAGCAACAGTGGAAGGGAACATGTTTTGGGCAATGCCATCCTAGGTTGCCCTGTGGGTAGAGTGTTGGGCCTGAATTCAGGAAAACTCATCTTCATGAATTTAAATCTGACCTCAGATGCATACTAGCTTTGTGACCCTGGGCAAGTCATTTAATCTTGTTTGCCTCACTTTCCTCAACTGTAAAAATGAGTTGGAGAAGGAAATGACAAACCATTCCAATAGCTTTGCCAAGCAAATTCCAAATGGAGTCACAAAGAGTTGGACTTGACTGAACAACAAATGCTCCAAGTGGGAGGAATTGAAGGATTGAACTCACAAAGGTAAAAGTAAGCATAGCCTAAAGAGTGAACCCAACTGAACAGAAAGGGAGCCAACATGACTAGAATATATGATTCATGTTAGAGAGATATGTATTAGCTGATAGAAAGAGTATTGGCTTTCTATTCAGCTAATAGGGTTTGAATTCTATCTCTGATAGGGACTGCCCATGTGACTATAGGCAAATCACTTGATATCTCTGTGCCTCAGTTTGGAATGTTACTATTCACACTGCTTATCTGACAATTTTTGTGTCAGGAAAGCACTTTGGAACCTCAATACATGATAGAAACAGGAATTATTGATATTTAATACTTGACTAGGACGTTTAGACTTAAAGTAATAGCCAATAGGGAGTCATTGGTGCTTCTGGCTGCACAAATATCAACCTTTTGTAATCATTACTATGTGGATAGTGACATTTTCAATAACATTATTCTTTCAAATGCTCTCAATGCTTACTTCACACACACATACACACACACACACACACATATGTATATACCAACAAAACACAAAGCAGATTCCTTAAAAAAAGTTGCATTGAATATTGTTCATCCTCTAAAATAGTCTTTCTACTACTTTGGTTAAGAGATTTTCCTCTCCTTTGCTTTTTTCTCTTTTTCTCTCCTTTTCTCTTACTTTTTTGTCTTTTTCTTACATAGGCAGTCTGAAGCATCAGATTTGTTAAACAATGCCTGAATATAATGGCTTCTTTCAGTGGTTCAGTAGATTTTTTTTTTAAATCACTATTAAATTAGGTAGCCTCAGGCAGGCAGCCCGATACAAAACACTGGGAAAGTCTGATGGATCCAATGGTAGTAGAAAAAATTCAGCTGGCTGAAACTGTGAGGAAAGGTTCTTTATCATATGCTGTCTGACTCAAGGTTAAGCTTTCCTTCCAGAAGCTTTGTTGATATTGAAGGGCCTAGAAATGTAGTCAGTTAATAATGAGAAACTTCCTTTTGTCCTACCACTTCTATGTAAAACACCTGGGCTAAGACAATAATGATAAAGCCAAGGGAAAAATATCATGCCACAAAATTCTTAGACATTACTTTGTCATAACTATGCAGAAACACTTTGCTTTAAAATGCCTACATGTATATATTACAGAGGTAATATGCAAAGTAGGATGGGACTTCCCACCCAATCAGTTCATTCCAATGGTGCTATGTTAATCCTCACATCCTACAACCTTATGGCCTAGAATGAGACTCTCTGAGGATCTGGTCCTAGCTCTTAATTAAGTCTGATGTTCCTTTCTTTGAGGGATTCCCTCCTCATTAGTGCTAAAGACGTGGAGATTAGGACCATAGAATCAGATGATCATAGAATTGGAGTGGGGTGGAATCTAGTCCAACCTTGTTAGTTAGATAGAGGAGGTCTTAAGGCCCACAGAGTTTAAATAACTTATCCAAGCTAGAGATAAAGGTACTCAAAAGTGTGTGTGTGTGTGTGTGTGTGTGTGTGTGTGTGTGTGTGTATGTGTGTGTGTGTGTGTGTGTGTAGTAATTGTGGCATGGCTCTTGTTTTCTACAAATCTGTAATCCTACCTCAGTTCTTTCAGGGGTTGGTATAAAACACTGTCAAATTGTGGCTAGAGGCCTTGTTTGTTTTTAGATTTTCCTTGAAAGTAATTTTACCTCCTTAATGGATTTAGTATTGAAGAAAGGGTAGACTTTTTTAAGCTCTCTCTAAAGGCATTGTAGTGATGTAAATGTAAGTGAAACAGGAGTATAAGGTATTGACACCCCAAAGAGTGCTAACCCCTCAATTCGCCACTAGAGAAGATAACCGGTTGACAGAAGAATGTTTTATTTTTTCCCAGGTGACTGATAGGGTCAAGGTTGGTAGCTATGTATATATTAGAAATGCTCTTTCCCTTGCTGACTCTTTCCTTAAAAGTCACATGATGAATTTGGAAGAATGGGCTCAGTTCAATTATTCCTTCACATGGGTAATAAATAAGAGAGATACAAAGAGAATTCTATGTGTACCTTTCTGGCATGGATTGGTAGGTGACTAGCCTCATCTACACTCTCTGTGGAATGCAGAAGACCTCCAGCCCAGAAGTTCTTGGCTATTGTGATTAGCTAAGAGAGACTGAATATTCATGTTGATTACAAGGTGGCTATTTCCAATCACAGGACTGTAGCAGTAGGGCAGTAAGATTGTGATAATTATGCATCCTGTGAGTTGTTTACTTTCATAGATTGTTCCCTCTTCTAGAACAAATAGCCTGGGAATCACACAAATCTGACATTTCAATCAAGAGCAAGAACAAAAGCATAAAGAACACAGAATTACTAAAGAATTTCTCCATACTGGAGCATAATGGCAGATGGTCAAAGGCATAGTAGACTTGAAAACTTGGACTGGAGTTTTCATTCCAACATTTATAATTGATCTGACCTTCTACAATTTACTTTGACTACAGAAGCCTTAGTTTCTTCATCTGTAAAATAGAGAAAATAATTGTCTCACTTATTGGGCTGTTATGAGAAAAGCATCTTGGAAGCTTTGAAACACTGTATCATTTTGAGGTGAGCTATTGTCTAGTACAAATAGCAGCTAAAAGGTGAATAGCAAAGAACAACTAAAAATGTTGTTGGCCAGGGCTATTGTACGGATTCACTAACATTAGATGCTTGTAGTACCTATCACTTTTTTTTTTCCATTTTAGAGGTATTACTGTAAGGCAGGTGACAGTCAGTACTTGGCTCTTGAACATTCTAAAATAGGAAGATACAAAAGAAGGAGGAGGATCAGAAGATCATAGACCTAGAGCTGGAAAGGACATCAGAGGTCATTCAATCCCATCTTCTTATTTTCCAGTTGACAGAAGTGAAGTCTAAGGAACTTAAATAACTTGTCCAACATCACATAGATAGAAGTGGAAAACTAAACTCTATATTCCTTTTTTCCTTTTCCTTTGTTTTGTTTCTTTTCTTTCTTTCTTTTTCTTCCTTCCTTCCTTCCTTCAAGTCTGATTTCTGACCTGAAGGACTTGAATAGACTGATTCTGTTATCGATTTAACACTGTTTTTTTTTTGTTTTGTTTTGTTTTTTAGGTCCTGGTGAGTACTGCATCACCAGAGGTGCTCAGTGAGAGGCTGAATTGATGCATGTCAATTACCACTTCAAAAGACCTGTCTTTCCCTGGGATTATATGATTCTACCTAGTGGCCCTGGCCAGTAGATAATGTAGACATGAAATTCACACCTTATTTGCTTCCTACATAAAAATTCCAGTGGGAGCCATGTGGAACTTGATGCCAGGACCCTGCAATCTATGGGAGAATTAGGTTTCATCACTCTTTTAAATCTGCTTCATGTGAATTATTTTTGAGCTTGAGTGAAAATCAAGTTTTGGCTGAATGATAAGAGCAAACACTTCTTAAAAGCCAATGTAAAAATAATGACTTTTTTTTCCTGAACATTGCTTGGAGCAATTATTTTCATCTGCAGTGTAACAAGGTACAAAAGAGGACTTCCTCTTAGTAGGGATACTTCTGCCACAGCTGCCCATACATCCTAGGATATCCTACGAACAGAGGTATAGATTGCATTGGCTAGATGGTGTAGCCTTTAGATAAATGGAGCTCTCCCCTAGACCATTGTAGACCATTGTAACAGAGTCTATTAACAGGTCTCAAGACTCTCCCCATACATATATATGTTCTACATACCTGCCAAGGTAATTTTCTTAAAGTGCAGGTCTGAACACATCATAGTCAATAAATCCCTTATTATCTCTAGGATCAAATATAAATTTCTTTGCTTGGTCTTTAAAGTTGTTGTTGTTTTTTTTTTTTTTTTTTTACCAGTGGGGCACTTCCTACATGCTTCCCCTCCACACACTATAGTTTTGTTATACTTGAATACTTGCTGTTTTTCACAATTAATACACCATCTCTCATCTCCAAGTTTTTGCACTTGCTGGCTCCCATATCTGGACTGTACTCCTTCCTCGTCTCCCTGCTAAAATCCCTGGCTTCCTCCAAGACTCTGCTCTAATTTTACTTTTTGCAAGAATTCTTTGCCAGGTCCCTTCCTCCACTCCCACCTACAGATCCCCTCTAAGGTTAATTTCCATTTACTCTGTCTGGATCTGTACTTAACTATGGAAATGCCTACACTGTTTAGGCAATGTATTGTCTTCCATATTCAAATGTAAGCAACTTTAGGGTGCTATTTTAAAATTTTCTTTGTATACCAGCATTTAGCATAGTGCCTAGCACATAGTAAACATTTAAAAACATTATTTGTCTAGGAAGTCTTCACAACTGACCCTAAGGAAGAAGTGGCTGCTGGAACCTTTCTTTTGCCTACGCCAAGAAGCAGCACTAGAAATTTCCTAGTAGCTTTTCTTTAGGCAACAATGACTACAGAACCATGGAGGTATTTCTCTTCCTATTTTAAGAGTCAGCTCAATCCCAGGCACTGAGACTTGAATCTAAGACTTCTGGGCAAATCATTTGTTCCTTAGCTTGAAGTGTCATACTCACATAATAGCAAAGAGAGCAAAGAATAGTGGATTTGTACTGTTCCAGGTCTGGAGGCATGATAGGAGGTAGTTTGGAGAAATGAGTCAATAGATACATTATTTAATATTTAATTCCTTGGTATCTGCCTTACATTCTATTTTAAACAAATCATTTTTGCTTTGATAACATGCCTTGCGTTTGTCTATAGTTCAGGGGTGGGGAATCTGTGGACCCAAGGCCACTTGTGGCACTCTGGCTCCTCAAGGGCTGCACTTGAGGACCTAGAGGGCCACAAGTGGCCTTGAGGCCACAGGTTCCCTACCTCTGCTCCAGCTGGTCTGGAAGAAAATCACTGGAATACAGGGTTGTTAGAGCAGTGGTTTGGAATGGATGGCGAAACCATCGGTTACAGCAAATGGAGAAGTTTTGAATGCTGTGGGTAAGTTCACTTACTTTGGTAGTGTACTTTCCAGGAATGTACATATTGATAATGAGGTTGATGCATGCATTGCCAGAGCTAGCTCAGTGTTTGGGAGGCTCCAAAGGAAAGTATGGGAAAGAAGAGGTATTAGACTGATTACCAAACTGGAGGTCTACAGTGCCATGGTGCTGACCTCATTGTTGTATGCCTGTGAAATCTAGACAGTGTATCAGCACCATGCCAGGACCTGAATTGCTTCCATTTGAATTGTCTTAAGAAGATTCTGAAGATCCCCTGGCAAGATAAGGTACCAGACATGGGGTCCTTACTTGAACTAAACTGCAATGTATTTAAACTCTGCTTCAGAGAGTGCAACTCGGATGGGCTGGCCACATGGTTCGAATGCAAAACTCATGCTTGCCAAAAATACTATTTTATAGAGAACTTACACAGGGCAAGCACTCACATGGTGGTCAGAAGAAGCGATACAAGGACACTCTCAAGGGAAAAGAACATGCTATTAGAACCTAAATGGTCAATTAAGCACCAGCTACATAGGAGAGGGTTTTACCAAAGTGGTTTAAAAGTTGTGTCAGGAAATACTCAAGCTGGATGCAAAAATGAACTTTCTGAACATAAAATTAAGAGATCCTATGAAGTTATGCAATTTCCTTCTGGTTTTGTTTTATTTGAGAAGAAAGCTAGTTCATGATACTTTATTTCTGAACTTAATGCTATAATATCACTATATTGTAACTTGGCTTTTGCTACTGGAAATTTTAAAATTGTGCTTCTGCTTTGGTTTTTATGCTCTGAAATGGCTCGATGCTTCCATATTAGTATGGTAGCAACCATAGATTTTATCACCACTAATAACAGTTGATATTGAGGGCGAGCATTTATATAGTGATCTAAGGTTTGCAAAGCAGCATATGTTATGTCCTTTGATCCTGACAACAACTCTATGAAATAGATGTTGTTATTACACCCATTTTATCAATTAGGAAACTGAGTTTGAAAGAAGGTAGATGACTTGCCCATAACCAGATATTTAAATAAATGTCTCAGAAAGAATTGGAACTCATGTCTTCCTGGTTCCAAGGCCTACATGCCAGCTCTGTCTTCTATAGAACTTCTCTGCCATAGCCTACCTTGTCCCTCTGCTTGACACCTCCTCCCATCCAGCATCCCTGTCCTCCAAATCTACTCTAATATAACTTCCCAGCTTTACTCCTTGTTATATGACAAAACGTGCTATTCTTCTTCCCTTCTCCAATAGTGTCCTTTACATTGAAGGGCAATTAATAAATGTTGCCTGCATCAGTGGTATGAAACTCTTAATAGAAACAGGAGTCATTACTCTTTACATAAGATCCTTAAGGGTCACATATTGACTTAGTTTTAAAATGTAATATTATCTTGTTATTTTATTTATATCTTGTTATATTATTTTGTTAAATAGTTCCCTATTACCTTTTTACATGATTTTGCCTCAAGGATGTAGTGGGTAGTTTGTGAGTCTCATGTTTAACATTTCTGGCCTACGTCATGTTTGTACTTTGCTTCCCAAAATGTTTTTATTGTTCAGTTGTGTCTAACTCTTTGTGACCCTATTTGGGATTTCCTTGACAAAAATACTGGAGTTGTTTGTCATTTCCTTCCCCATTTTACAGATGAGGAAAATGAGGCAAACAGTGTTAAGTGACTTGCCAGATTTGAATTCAGGAAAATGAGTCTTCTTGATTGCACAGCACTCTGTTCCACTCAGATGCCCAAAATATCATCCCTTAAACATTTCACACCTAAAGTAGTCTTTAACTACAAGAGACAAAGCAGAGCTAGTCGACTTAGCTTAAAAATGACTAGAGATGCATAAAAATATTGAAAAGGTAAAACGAGGCAGGCAATTTTTGTTTTTGAATCAGTAGATCAAAACAGTGAGAAGATAAAGTAGTTATTAGGTAACAAGGTAAAGGAGAATAAGGCGAAAATGAGCTTGGGGGAGGGTATCAAGTTTGAGAGACAGAGAGATGATCAGGCATATAGCAAATGATGTGGCCAAGTTGAGACTTTGGTGGGTAGGTAAGCTCCTAGTGGAGAGAATACTTGCCTGGAATACTGAGAATCTGAGTTCAAATACCACCTTTGTGACCCTATGTGTAATGCCACCTACAAGATCTTAGTTTTCTTATCTGTAAAGGGACTAGATGAACTCTGAAGTCCCTCCTAGCTCTAGATTTCATAGGATCATAGAATTAGAGCTGGGAGGCAGTTCAGAGACAAATTAGTCCAACCTCCTCATTTTACACTTAAAGAAACAGACCTCCAAGGAGGCTAAAGGATTTGCCAAGTTCATACAAATAGTGAGCATTAGAGGTAAGATTTAAACCCAGATCTCCTTATTTCAGAACCAATGGTCTTTCCTCTATACCATATTCTCCTATTAAGCCTAAAATGAAATTCCTGCCAATGACACAGCAAGTAAGAAAGAGACCACAAGAAGCTGTATGAGCAAGCCTACTGCTTAGCTGTGTTAATGAGCTTGAATGAATAAACTTGGCTCCATAACTGGCCATCCCAACAGAAAGGGGTCTACAAAACAGTTGGAGCAAATGTTGAGCCAGTAAGCTAAAAGTCATTAAGACAATGCTCTAGGAACTGGACCTATCACATCCTTCAATTCATTTGTTTCCCCGTCTTAGGGTTTCTATGCTTTTCTGAAGCCTTGGCATAAAATCTGTTTAATGTGCTTTCTAGATCCCCACTTGTGTTGAATTTCTCTATAAAAATGTGTGAGGGAGCTATGGAGTGTTGCTGAAGTATACATTTAAGGATCAGCAGGCATCCATTTTAGCTTCCACTTACCAATGCCCTGAGTCCAAATCAGTGTGATTTAGAAGGGGTGTACAGGAACCCAGATAAAGTGATCACTTTGACCTCTAAGCCTATACAGTACAGGCATTGCTACTGTCTCTGAGCTTTTGACATATTGTATGTGACAACATCCTGAGGCAGGTAGTCCTGTTGCATGGAATTATGCAGAGCACAATTCTACCCTTTTAGTATTGTCATTTCTCCCCTTCATCCCCCACCCCCAATACAGTCAGGAAGGAAAGAGGAATTCCCTCTATCAGAGACATATGGAATATAAGCCAAATCCCAACCCCATCTTAGCATCTGTGTCTCATGTTCAGAGCAGTCTCAGGTACAGAGTGTCATTTAGCCACAGGGACGTGCTTGTGTGAGTACGGAGACTCAGAGCAGAAGCACACATGAGTTCTCCTTCTTGCCTTGATGAATATTGCCCAGTAGGGGCTAATATGAAACCATCAGGTTCAGTTTAGACATCAGCCACAGACTCCAGATTGGCTTGCAGATAAGGAGGCTGCCTCTCTACCTTTATGAATGACTCACAGCTGCCTCAACATCTTTTAATATAATTGTAATTAAACTTTCTGGCCTGATTTTTTGGTTGAATCAAACAGGCAGTTAAATGAGTTATTTGATTCATTCAACAAGCATTATCATTCCATAAGTCATTCCTGATCTAGCCATGACTCGAAGGGTTAAGGTGAATGTTTTTTCCACTGAAGAGAAGCCCAGCTACCTTAGAACCTGTTGTTTTGTATATATTCAATCGTGAATCAAGTTGATTTAAAAAGCTCCCATTTGGGATACATTCCATTAACTGGACTTGTGATTTCCTTAATGTACCAAGCTCTGGGGGAAGAAACCTCTCTCTACTAATTTAGATTGCCAACTGTTCTTAGATTGGCCTTAGAGAGTTGCCAAAGCCACTGAGAGTTTAAGTGACTTACCCAAGGTCACACAGCAAGCAGGTTTCAGAGGCCAAACTTAGACCTAGGGCTTCTTGCCTCCAAGAAAGGCCATCTATCTGCTCTGCTGTACTGTCTCTCATTAGAGGGCAGAATGCCTGACAAAGAAAATCTGAACTCATGTGCTTATATACTCAACATACCCAGTAAAGCCTGCTTTAGACTAAGGATACAAGTCTGCAAGTTAAGAAGTCAAAAAAAAAACTTTTTTAAAAGCATAACTTTACCAACACAAATAAGAACTCAGCTCCATTTGAATTCACATCACACTGCACCTGGTAAGAATTAGTCTAGCACGGCATCATCAATCATGCCGTGGTTGTCAGTTTTGACATCCTTTAAGTCTATGCTGTGCGCTTAATGACTACATTACAGAAAATGTAAACAGACACCAAACATACAGGTATGTGCCATATATGTGTGTGTGTGTGTGTGTGTGTGTGTAAATTTCTTTCTTTTTTTTGCTACAAATTTATTTGAAAAAAACATGCATTCACAGAAAATTGGCTTGAGGAACTGTGAAAGCCAACAGCAACAGACCCCAAGCTATTTATTACTTGTAAGGCATCAAAGAACTGTAAATAAATGATGGCAATGCAAAATGTAGTGGAGACTATGTCAAGATACAGATATCAATGTGCTTCTATCTAGAGGTAGGTTACATTGCTAATAGACACTGCCAGCATCCTTTAATATCTCACTTCATATTGTGACTTACTATTTTAGATTCAAGACTAGCAATAGTGAGCCCCCCAAAATCCTTATTAATAATTCAGAATGTGAAAAAACATGATGACAAAGCACTTAAATTGAAAACCCACTTTCATTAATTGTAGGATTCATACTCCTCAATTCCAGATTCCATTTTTGGGTGGGGTATCATTAGCAGATTGAAGCTTCTCAGTGATCATATGTGAAAAGTTTGTTCCTTTCAATTCTATTGATTCAATTTCCTTAACAGGACAGTACACTAGGAAGTCTAAGTCTTAGCAGTGTATCTGATAAGTATTCAAGAGATAAGGCTAATTAGAAGTCTTGGCAAGTACTTATTTTCAGGTTCAGCAATAGCATTTTTAACAACTTAAAAAAAATCCAGGCATAAGGATGTAGTGTGAGAATGCATAGAATATTAAATAAGGAGGACAGAAGAGTTGAAGGACCTGCCTAGGTAAAACCAGAAGTTCCACTGATTTTATTTCATTAAAAGGTAGAAAATATATATCATCAAAATGTCATTCTATTATAAACTTGAAGAGCAAATCCTTTTATTCCTTTGATTTCTGTTAATCATCCATATATCTCTGACTCACTAGACTTTCGAAGGAAATACTTTTTGCAACCTTAAGTAGGACCCAATTTTTGCAGAGGTCTCTTTTGTAGAATGCACTCAGCATAATATTCGATTTTCCTACAATAAAGTTTCCATTAAAAGGTCAGAATGTCAGCTTCATTTGTTTAACATAAAAAATAGAAACCTGTCAATAAATCACAAAAGCTGTTTGAAATGCAAACAGAAACTGTTTTACTCTTAAACATCTTCTTAAACCTGCCTCTTTAGTGGTTATTTAATTCTAAAACTAGATTCTTTACTCAATTTTTTTAAGATTGAAAAATCTATGTCAAATCATCTCTAAGTACTGTATATTTCCTAATTCAGTTAGTTACCTTGAGCATAAATAACTTTTCAAAGTTGTTGGATGATGTGTGCTCTGGTTAGCCCTTCTGGTTCTTTTTTAAGCTCCCCAGGCCTTCCATAATAACAATAGTAAATCTTTATTCTCCATCACAGTCATAATTTTAAAAAGTAAATAGAGGTGTTCACACACACATACACACACACACACACACACACACACACGGATACTCAAAAAATCTCTCATGCCTCTTTAAGGGAAAACTTATTGCTTACAAGGGGAATAGGGATGAGAGGAAATTTTAAAGGGAGAGTGTGAGGAAAGTAACCCAAACATTATGTATGCATCATAAAAAGTAGAATATTCTTTCATTTTAAATTTAAATTAATCAAAATAACTATATATTAGCATTATGAATTAATAGTTTTTTAAAAACTATCTCTGTAAAGCTCAAATTCCAATACTAGTAAGATACTTTACAATTATTGTTAATGCTTTATAGTTAGTTTGAGAATTTTATCTTCTCTAGCATTCGAGAAAAGCATCAAAATTGCACTTGAGATTACATTTAGGTAATCATTTGGAACTGACTAGTTCCATGCAGGGGCCAAGGTATTGTTAATGTCTACTCTACATTATTTTGTGATTTTTAAAATTTATTTTCAATCCTTTTCATTACTTATTCTAAGAAGCATAACTTGCCAGAGCCTCTGAGAAGAAACTCTTCCAATCTACATTTAAACAAAGAAGATATTACAAATTGGACATTTTTATTGGGAAATTTCACTAGAAGGAAACACACACACACACACACACACACAAACACACCCTGAAAGCATCTGGTCCTATGATCTGTAAATAACTACTTTATCCACTTCTCTGCTCTTTCAAAGGTTACTGACAATTACTTCTTTCAAGCCAAAGTTCGAACTGTGTTTCAGATGTGGGAATATTCTTCATACAGTATTAATAAAGGGTTACAGCAGAATTAATGAAAATGTACCAGTTCACATATAATAAATAAGTACCTAATTAAAAGCCCAGTTAAGCCAGAAGCACAGATATTGTCTTTTATATTAATATCTATTATACTACTTTAGCATTTAATGGGAGCCTCTTCAACTGACTGATGCCCAAAGGGAGGACTAAGAAATCGCTCAGCTGGTGGCTGACACTGGTCTTGAAGAAAGCTAGTATGGAACACTTTGCCCTCTTTCAGAGTCTCTCCACCAGCTGTCACCCAGCTATGGGTGCTGAAAAGCTCCTGTCACTTCATCCAAAGGGATTTACTTGGTCAGAAGGAAAATTTAAATACAAAGCATGCAGCTAAGAAGCTAGTGAAAAGGATTATGAGTGCACAAGAGCACATGTGTATAAGACACTAATACATCTTTAAGAAATTTCAGACCCCCAAAGCCAGGATTACTGCCAGAGGCAGGGTGGTATACGTACACAGAGACCTTTACCATTAGAGTTATTATCTTCTAACTATTCAACTTTATACGTCTTTCATCAAGGCCAGTTTTTTTTTCTCTTAACAATCCCATCACCCTCAATGGGAAACTAAGAAAAAGCATTCGTGTTCTATTATTCGTGGGAATCACCTGCATGCAAAAATACACTCTTGCTTTATGCAATAGGGTCCAATTTTCTTGCCCTTATCCAAATTTACCAAAGGGATACATCTGATTGTTTAATGCTGATGAAGACAAATAAGGACATAAATTCACCAGCTCAGGCTCACTAAAAAACTAGATTCCTCACATAGCCATAGATCTAACATAAGAAATGTGCCTTTCTGAAGTTTCATGGCTGGAGCATTTCAGGTTCTGATTAGATACTTTGGGAGGTTGGCTCATGATAATATAATAAATTCCCTGTTATCAATCACAACAAAAGGTGGCTTGTGTTGGAAAAACAGCATGCTAGAGTAAAGTGAGAGCTATAGGATTCGGGGATGCCAGAGTTTTTAAAAAATTGTTTGCTTACTTTTAATAAGGTTTAACCCTGAACACTTAACATTAAAAACTTACATTTCCTCATCCAAATTGGCAAGGCAGTCAGATTCAATTCACTGTAGGAGAATGTTGGTTGGTCTGTGGCAATACAATGACAACCGCTAAAAAAAAACCTGTTTAACAGAAATGTGTACAGCCTCTGGACTGTCCACCTAGCTCAAGGAGAGGTTGACAATATTACCCACTCTTTTTTTGGAAAGTGGAGACTACAAGAAAGCCCAAAAGAGGCATTTGTACCTAATGCATGTCTCCAGGGAACCTTCTGCAAGTTGGAGTGTTGCTGGTAAACCCAAACTTGGACTCTAAAGTCAGTCAAGATTGATGTGCTTGCTAGATCCAGCTGTGATTGAAGTTGTCCCCTGATGTATAAAGGTAAAAGTGTACAGAGGAAAAGCTATATGAATCTTATGGAAAGAGAAGTGGTGGATAAAGACTGACTGAGACACTAGGTGAATGGCAACTCTCAAAGAAAATGCAAGAAGGAAAATTAAAATTCCTTTTCCATAAGAAAAATCCAAGGTCAGTTTGTTAATTGTGCATTTCCACTGAAAATCTGAAGGAAATAGCCTTCAGGAGCATTAACAGCTTTTTTAACAGTGAATCAGTAACTGAGGCGAAGTGCTCCACAGCTCAGCCCATCTGCCTTTAGAGGTCACTAGAACCTCACTTCAGTACTTACAGAATTTCCATGAAGGATTAGAATAGTTACTAAAGCCCATATACGCTACATACAGTTCCAGGGGATGCCGTATACTATTATCTAAATTTCTTCACACAGACTATCATGTATCGGGCCCAGCAAAGCTGATTAGTGGAGCAGCTTGAATCTGACATATCCTTTATGCCAGCCACAAGCTGCCTTGCACAGCCACCTTATTCACTGTGGAGACAGGCCCCAAGCAAGATTGTAACACAACACATGCAAATGAGATGAGGCTTACACCACTTACACTGAGATGGCTATAATATGTAACAGCTTAATGTGCCCACAGAAGTGATGGATACCCTTTCCCTAGCTCTAAAGAGCTTTATTTTGGATGCAATCTTTTTATAAAACTAATATTTCTTGCTTAGCCTTTTGCTTTTATCCTAAGCATGGCCATACACAAAACTAACTCAGGAGCTGGCAGGTACTGCAGTTTGAGTTCCTGGCAAATTCCAATGTGTAAGTTTTCCCAACCAGTTGACAGCAGAAGAAAAAAAAAATAAAAAAGCAAAAGGAATTCGACCTACCTTACTTCAATATTATTTTTTCCTAATTAACAAAGTAACTGCTCATGGAAATTCTACATCTCAGACTTTTTCCCCCGTAGGGAGGTACATAGCCAACTCTTCCAATTCTCCAGCTACAGTTTCAAGAGAACCAAACTGACTATTAGACCAGAAACTAATTTGGATAACTGGCATCCAATCCAAAATCTGGGGGAAAACTTAGACAAATCAAATATCCAGTGAAAACATTACCAAATGCTGCAAAACTCAAACTGCCTATACATCTCTAATCAGTATTCATTTCCTGTCCTTAAAATAAACAGAAAACAGATTTCTGCGTTTTCCCTAAAATCAATCTTTCACTGTATGTCAGTTGCTTTCTCCCAATTAGTATTCTAAATTCATTTATTTTTGTCATAAGTTTTAAAAAAAATACCTTGGCACAGCGATTTCATTCAATACTCATAAATGATATGACAGTCATGTTGCGCAACTTAGGGCCTTCCCTCCCTCCCAATCGTAACTTTGTTAATGAATTGAAATGAATCAAAAGTATCTTATTAATTATTGCTTGCCCAGTAGGTTAAGCTTTGGCTTTTCACCTCACTGGCCCAGAGAACATTTCTTGCCTTTGGCCATGTCGGAGGGGCTCATTAAATCATCTCTTGGGAACAGACAGAAATTGTTAGTGAAAAGCAATGGTCAGTGCCTGAGCCAGAAGCCAGCAGGGAAAGGATCCCCTCGTCAGTGAGAACTAACAAGGCTGTATGTATTACACCTGTAATCAAACTGCCCTGGAAATGCCTGGAGACCACGGTGCTCTCATTGTGATTGGTGAAGTTATCTGAAAATGCTGAATCCAATCCATAATTGATGTGCACACACAATTATAAGCCTCCAGATAGCTCAACAATGTTGCAGTTGCAAGCCTCGAGGAGTGGTAAACTTTAACATGCATAGCATAAAATAAGGTGTTTGATATAATGAAAGGTGAAACTACTCGGCTTCTTTGCTCTGGCAGTGGGAATGTAATTGAATTTGCTGCGGTTGTTAACGAATGTAATTATAGACAACTCATTGGCAGGCAATGATCTATGGGAAGGGTGCAGGTAACATTCTTTGTTTTATTATTTTTTTAAGTTGCAAATTTATTTCAAGTCATTTGTATTGTAAATAAAGCTGAAAGAGGATAATGGTTTTTTTTTTTCCTCAAGAAGGAACATTTGACTGCTACCACGAATGATATAGAGGCATACATTTAAAAAAGAGATATGTCCTTGTAAGTTTGGATTGGATACGGTTGGGAAAGTGAAAGATCTTCCAGTGTACTCCAGGTTACACCTATCCTAATTTTACTCACTAATCATAATAAAAAGAATTTATTAAATTTTCAAAATGGCAGTTTTCCTTGTGTACCCTGTCCTTTTTCCACCCCAAATGACTATAAGATGAATCAGAAACATCTACATTTGACTAATTGGATGTGCCATGATACTTGCAGTATTTATTGATTAGGTACTGTGTGCTGAGAACCATGCTATGCCAACTTACTTATGTAATATGAATTAATATTAAATGCCATTGGCCCTAAAAGCTCACTAACATATTCTACTTCGGGCTACCACTTCCCTGAGTAGCTACTTAACTACAGTAGGCCAAAATAAAATCACCTCAAAACCTCCAATGGCAGAAGGAGGTGGAAGGGAATTATTTGGTATTTTATCAACCTTTAAAGAGGAATAGAAACTTTTCGTCTATACTGCCTATTGCCAAGATGGACTATTTTACTAACCAGCCAAAGAGAAGTAAAGGATTTATCTAAGGCTGAGAGTTTTGTTTTCATTTCCTAGTATAGATGACTAGGTAGGCATAGTCATATGTGTCTCTTAATCTTCAAAAGAAAAAGATAATCACTGATAGTGCGATTAAGAAATAATCTGAGAAATTTTCCTAAATATTGAACTATATCCCTAATTATTTAATTAGATAAAATGTAATAAGAATGATGAATTTACTTTAATCTTATAGGATATGTAGAATTAAAAATAATTATCATCTCCTCAGTCCACAGAAGTTTAATAAAACTCAACAGTCCTTTGAGAAGATATTCATTTATGCATGACTATCAGCAAGAAAAAAAAGTTTTTTATTTAACTTCTACAGTCTTCTGGGTAATGTGATAAAACTTCATCATTTCAAACCAATGTTCAACATTGGTACTTTTGCTTCTTTAAAAATTAAAGAAACAAGAAGGATAAAGGTGAAATGGATAGATGAGGAAAGTATATTAGTGAAGCTGCTCATCACCTGTCCCTTTCTCAAATTCTGAGTGTAAAAATAGGAGTAAAATCTTGACATCAATAATAGGTGAGAAATGCTTTAATGATTTTGGCAACAAAAGAGAATTTTTAAAAAAGATTCTATGCTAATTAAGGTTTGGGGCAATTGATCTTTATTCAAATTTTCTTATCATTGCATTCCTATGGTGGTGGGTCCCCTAATGTCAGCAGTTTCACAGGTTCAAAATAAACTAACAACTATCCCAGAAGAAAGTTGGAATTTGAAGCTACTGCCACATAACATGTATATAGAAATATTTAAAGGGAGAGAAATGAAACAGAAGGTTAAAATACATCACAATTATGGCAATGATTGTGTTTTCTCCACAGTTACCTGACCTTCATGTCTTATTTTTTTTAAATCAATGAAATTCACATATTTTGGTTGATATTTACATAAACTAAATCCTGGGATCAAGGGACCTGCATATCATTTTCACTTGTCCTAATCCCTAAACAGAATCATCTCAACTCTCTTTACCCTTGTCAAGAGATAAGTGATAGAGCTAGGCATCACAAGGCTATGCAGTGAAATATCTTTCTGTATCTAGTAATACCATGTTTAAAAAATCTAAAATGGAAATTATACACAGGAATGTCAGAAATTCATTTCATGGAATGTATGGTGTCTATGTGCTTATTTTTGCACATTCTATTGCCACAGTATTACAGCATACATCACTGCACATTTGGCTATACCCATGATATAGATCTATTCAGGTCTCCAAAGTATATTGCTAGCAACACAGTCAAATAAACAGTACTCCCCCAAGCAACCATTTAAACTGCAAGCAAACGATGCCTTGCAGTGAGTGGTCCTATTCTGAATCCAAGCAGGTGAGGAATAGTACTAAGTGCTTTTGATGTTGCCAGCTCCCAATTGCCACCCAACTTTTTCCCCCTCCAAAACCTCTTAGCAAACTTCAAAGGCCTCCTTGCTTCTTGCCTTAATCCAGTGCACTGAGACCTCTAGTTCAAAGAACTTTCCTTAAACCCTCTTCTTAAACTGCAACCCAAACTTTTTTCTTTCCTTTCCACAAAGTAGCAATTACAGCTCCGTTGCATGGCGATTGGGCTTGGGCCGATCAGCTCCTGCTATTAATTAATCTCACAAAGGGGGCTCATTTCCTGGCATTCAAATTGACAAGAGACTAGAGAACAGAAAACCCTTTCAAGCAGTTCCAGCGAACTGAGGGGAAGAGGTATCAGAAGAAAGAGCCCCACAGTATTCGAGGTAGAGGGCACATTTGATACTGCCTATACGTCCTGCTGATTGAATGATTTTTGTTAAAGGACAGCTCTTTACTAATCTTTTACCTGCAAAAGCTTAAGCAGAAGTAAATGCAGCACAAATATTGCTAAATTTGGACGGGAGAGTCTTCATAGGAGCAGTTTTTCGATTTCAGCCTACCAATGCATTATAGTCACTTTAAACAGAAAGTGTTCACTTTCCTTACACAGAAGAGCCCTTGGAAGAGGGGGAGATGAAGAGAGGCAAGAAAGCAGAATAGCAGACAAGAGATTAAAGCTTTTTATTCAGTATCTCTTTCGTATTCAAATTGTGCTAAGGGCTCTGTGAAAGTTAGAAGCAAGCTTGTTCAGGAGGGCTTCTAAAGTGTGTACATGGATTTCATGGGAATAGAAAAGAAGCCACAGACTGAGTAATGAAAGAAAGATAAGATGTCCTATATAAAACAACTCAAGAGTGGTTCAATTACCTCAGCAAACCATCAAGGCAAGCTTTGAAGATTTGAGAAAACACTGTTAAACTTAACAAAAAACTCATGTTGCATGTTTTGTACCAATAAATGTTTGTATACTCTATGAATTGCTTCAGCTATATTCCCCACATGAATATTGTTTACTTCATCGGTCTGAGGGTAAGGAGGCAGACATACATTTGTGAAGACACACACCTGTAAGGTAGGAAGTTTCTTTTAAAAATGAATTTAATCTCTGATTTGGAAACATCTCAAAAAAAACAAAACCAAAAAAAATTGAGCGTCTGAGTAAAATAAATTTGCAAACTTAGCATCACTCAAGAGCAGATACTTTGGTTGTCCCAGAATGACAGGGCCCTGACAAAGATTCTATGCCTTTCAATGAATACAGACAAATGTTTCCTGTGAAACTTATAAATCTGCTAATAGGTAGACTATACATTGTAGTTTATTGTTAGAAAAATACTTGTTTTTAATGAAGTATGTTAGTCAGTGTCTAGAATTCACTGAATAACCACTAACACAGCTTAGGAGGAATGCTTAACAGCTGTGATCTGCAGCATCCTTTATTGAAAAGTAACATTTAGGAAGGATCCTACATATAGCATACCATGTATCTAGAGGGAATCTTTAAGTAGAACTCCAATTATATTAGATCTTTTATTTTTATTTGCTTTTCCTTCATCCTTAAAGAGGATTCTGATGGTTGTCACAGAACAAGTCTGAAATTGTGAGGCCTGAAAACTCTTGGGAACTTTAATCATTTTGTAATACAGTGTCACTAAATTTCATTAATTCTGCATATATATTTTTTGTACATAAGCTTTGCAAATGTCAACATTTTATCAAGTTTCTAATTTAAAGTGCAATGAAACTTCAGTTTTTCCAAAACAACTTTGAAGAATTAAGATTTACTTAATTTAAAAAAAAATTGACTTAGTCTTTAAAAAAACTTAAAAAATAACAAAAATAAAATTAAAAAAATTCCTTTCAGAAAATGACTCAATTTAACTTAAAAGTTACATTTAATAAATGACTGATGTCATGCTTTAAAAAAGTCTTTCTTCCCATCCCCAATCTTCTACCTTTACTCTTCTAGTCCCTCAGGAGTTTCTGGTCCTCCTGGAAAGAGTGATGACAAGTCATTGGTAAAATGATCAGTCCGATGCAACAATATGGCAGCCCGGTATGGGTCTTGCTTCCCAGGACTCAGAGCCTAGGAAACTGATCCAGACTGTCAGCTTTATAAACCAAATCTTTAAAAGAAAATATTGATAAGGAAAATGAAGACTCATGGGGATCAAACAAAATAATGGATAAAATGTTCTGGAAAGGCCCCAAAGTGTTGTATAAATGTCAGTTATCATTATTATTATTATCCTTATTATTATTAGTAGCAGTATCAAATATAAACAAATTGAAGGAATATGAGTATTGCTCAACTTAATTAAAAAAAAACAAAATAGTAGCCTTGTGACAAAGATATGTTTAAGTAATTGAAAACCTTAGGAAACCAGGAAATTGCTCTGACCCATGACCCCACGCTCAATTAGACAGTCACAGCAAATGGAAAGCAACAGAACAGGTGGGGCTTTACAGGTGGTGGAGAGCAAACAGGATTCTACTCAATCTGAACTTAAAGGAACCCTACTCTGTGGGCTGAGGAGACATTGTTTGGATTTCTGAGTTTTCCATTTGCAATGAAATCTACTTATTCCATGACTCATCAGCATTATTGGAGGCCTGTGAGGATGAATATGAAGTAAAGGAGAAAAAGTATAGGTAAGATGTTGGGAGAAAAAAAAAACAACCCAAAATAGTTGGCCTTGCATGTTACTGAGATTTAAAACAGCCAAAGGTAATTCCACAAAAAAATTCTCAAGTGCTTAGTATGTGTACAACTGTAAAGGGACCACAAAGATGAATAAATCACAGTCCCTATCTTCAAGGAGCTTATATCCTAGTAGATAAGGCCTCTAACAAAATGACTGCTATGAAGCAAAATATCGTAAATTCCAAAGGAAAGTTAAAAAAATGATGCAGAGATTTACATGCATGAAAATTTTACCCTAAATGTGGTCCTCCTTCTGGCTTCAACATTTCTGTCAACATTACCACGAGTTATCTAGTATCCCCTTTTGTAACCTTGGGACAGAGACAGCTAGAGGGCACAGTGTTAGACTTGGAGTCAAAAAGACTTGAGTTTGACATTTACTAGCTGTCTGACCCTTGATTGGTCAACTGTCTCAGCCTTGCTTTCCTCATCTGTAAAATAGGGTTAATAAGAACAGCTACTCCTTTTGAGGGTCAGATGAGATATCAATATGTAAGGAACATGCCAGACTTGAAGCGTTAAATAAATGTTCACTCCTTTTACTACTTCTAACTCTTCTTCCCAATCCCTTTTTCTATGCTTTCAGTTATTAATCTTATTGGTTCCTCCACTGCGACATCTCTCATCTGCCATCTCTCCTCCACTATGTTGCCACCATCTTGTCATCAATGGTGTTCACTGCCATCTATTTGAAATAATGAAACCATTTATTAATATATTATCTTCCTTCTTCTCTTATTTCTTCCCTGTATTCTGTTTTTTGTCCAACTGCCAGACTAATTTTTTTTTCTTTTATATGCTGTAGATCATGTCATGCTTCTCATTAAAAATCACCAGTAGCCCCTTACTATCTAAGGAGAACAAACTTGTTTACCTTACATTCAAAGCCCTTGGGAGTGAATGAATGAAACATGGTAAAGCATTTTATATGTACAAAGAGCTAAGAGCTAAGAATACAAACATATTAGGCCTGAGGTGGACATGTTGAGGCTTGGAGGCCATGTTGTGGGGTCAAAAACTTTGGAAATTCTGAGTCTACTAAATGGAGCTTACCAGTGGCAAGGGAAGTTCTGGCATTGTATAATGCCAGCATGGAAGGAGTTCAGCTCCTGGTTTGACTGCCCTGAAGATACAGATTTTGATGAGGGTAGTACTGAACTCAGGTGAAATGTAAAATGTCTAATCAGCTGTACTGAAAACTGTGTTGTTATTCATTCATTCACTCATTCATTCATTCATTTATTTATTTAGCTATTTCTTTCTTTCTTTCTTTCTTTCTTTCTTTCTTTCTTTCTTTCTTTCTTTCTTTCTTTCTTTCTTTCGAGGTTTAAGAATCAGCCTCCCAGGAGAGTGTTAAATATAGACATAAATTTAGTTACTGAATCCTGTTTTAAGTCCTTCTATAAATGCGCTATGGATCTTTTACTTCTTGTATCTTTTCTTTTGTGTCTAGAGAAAAAATATTCATACTATAATTGATCTAAAAGTATATAGTGAGTATCTATGTACTTCTACACTTTGGGGAGACCTAGACATATGCCAAAACCTGACCTAAAAGTATGTTGGGCCAGGGTGTCAGAATAGGAATTTAATTAGTCAAAGAGTATTATACAGATACACGCACACACATATACATTCATATCTGAATATATACATATATGGCTTTATATATGTATAAATACATAGATAAATACAGATATGTGATGTGAGCAGCTAGATGGCACAATGGATAAAGTGCCAGGTGTGGAGTCTGGAGAATGAATCTTCCTGAGTTCAAATCTGGCCTCAGACACTTACTAGCTATGTGACCCTGAGCAAGTCACTGAACCTTATCTGTCTCAGTTTCCTCAACTTTAAGTTAGCTGGAGAAGAAAATGACAAACCACTCCAGTACCTTTGCCAAGAAAATCCCAAATAGGATAACAAAGAGTTGGACATGCCTGAAACTAGTCAACAACACCACATACATATATTTATGCAAGCACACAATACACATATATAAATTTTATGGTGTATGTATGTCTGTATATATGTATATATTTACATATATAGGGAGAGAAGGAAAGGAAGAGGGGAGAGAGAGTCAGAGAAAGAGAAAGACAGAGAGACAGAGAGAGAGAGAGAGAGAGACAGACAGACAGACGGACAGACAGACAGAAAGACAGAGACAGAGAGAGACAGTGCCTGGCCCCTCTCTTAGGAGATCAAGCTACCCTAGAAGTTAAACCTATCCAAACTATACATGCTTGGGTTCAGCGTGAAAGGGGACCTTCAGAGGAGAAGGGAATAAGACTCTTGTGCCACCCCACCCTGTTACAAGCAGTGGTTATCATTTTACAAATGAAGAAACTGTTCAAAATGAGTTTGCCAAAGTTGTTCAGCTGGTAAGGGGCCCACAAACCAAGGTCTTCTGAGTTTAAGGTTCTTTTCACCATACCATCTGCTTCAAACAAAGTGCTCTGAATGTTCAGAACTTCTGATTTAGGGTCTCAGATAAAAGTTTACACTTATGGCCAGTTTGGAGTTTAGGATACAGAGAAGGAAACATACTTCCTTTCTCTCCTCTTAGAAGATAAAAGGACAACTTCGCTGCAACATAAAAGGCTGGAAAAGTAAATTTGTTAACTTTGAAAACTTTTGAAATAATGGATTTCTGCATCATTTTATGAGTTAAGAAATTGTGGACCAATGAAGCTCAATGACTGGACTATGGTCATACAGCTATAGGTAGATTGGAGCCAACTATTGCAAGGATCTCTTGTTTTTAAAAAAAAAGGAGAAAAGAAGATAACGCTTCCTTGACCCCACATGCAATTGCTCTGCCTCCTCTTCTATTCATGATCACGCTTATCCTTTTCCTAATGAGCTTTCTTTCCACAGAAACTTTGTAGATCTTCCATTGGTGAGTTTACCTAGAACACAATTCATTTGATGATGATGATGATAATGGCAAAGATGATGAAGACAATGTCGATGATGACAATGATGATGGTATCTGATAAACGCTTTAGGAACAGCACGAGAATTCTAAACACACGCTCAGTATTTTCCACAAAGATATCTGAGATCATCTAATTTATTTCAGGTTTTCAGGTTCAGTAACTCACCTAAATGAATTTCAATAATGAGACCTCAATTTTATTTCCTTATATTTTTCGGGAAAGGGGTACAGAGACCCCGGATTCTTGGTGTAAAAACTCATCAGTTCAGATTGGCAACTACCTGGCGATTTGTAGTCATTCATTGTGTCTAAGAGGCAGGACTCAAATGAGCTTTTCTGTCCTCTAAGGTGTGACACAATCCACTACTCCAAACTTCCTCCCAGATACCTAGTATACAAAAATCCCATATTTGAATTATGAGTACAGGTAGCCGTAATTATTTTAGACTTCCTCAACCCTTCCTAATTCCCATAGCTTCCTTCTGTTAATTATTTCCAATTTATGCTGTGTATAGCTTGCTTCTCTCCCATTAGACTATAAATACTGTCTGGGTAGGGACCATTTGACTCTCTTTGTATCCTCAACACTTAGCACAGTTCCTGGCACATAGTAGGGTAATAAATGGCTATTGATTGGTAGATTGCTTAGTAGATGATTTTGTAAGTTTTCATGGACAAAATAAAATTCATCACTCAGTGGCCAAATTTCTGGTGATGACAATCTCTAAATGTATGCTAATCTGGATGAAAGATACATGGTCTCTCCCCAGTCCCATAGTCAAAGCCTGTCCAGCTCTGTAGGACTTGCTATAGTTTATGCTCTTTTACACAGACTCCAGGAGATAGGAGAGCGCAGTGGAGAGCAATTAATTTGAATTCTCAGGGTCTGTGTTTGAATCTATTTCTGTCACTGTGTGACTTTGGAAAAGTCACTTAATGTTTCTGGGCCTCAATTGCTTCATCTGTAAGATGAGGAGATTAGACTCTAAAATCCCTTCCCTCTCTAGATTAATGACCCTATAATTAATTCTCCGTGATCATGAATCATTGGAAGACGATTTTCATGGATAAACACCAATTAATAAGAGCTATAGCACTTTAATATTTTCAAAGCACTTTACATATGTTATCACAATTCATCTTTACCATAACCCTGGGAGGTAGATGCTGTTATTATCCCTGTGTTACAGATGAAGAGACTGAGTCAGAGAAAAATTAAGTGACTTGCTCAAGGTCACATGGATAGTAAATGTCTGAGGCATAATTTGAACTCAGTTTCTCCATGCCCAACACTTTATCCGTTGAACTCCAATTAGCAAAAGTCTGATATACTTCTATCAAGGAAGGAAAATTTTTAATAGCCAAACTATGAATAGTTAATTCTTATTAATACTAGGGCTATAAAATAAATAGATGTCAACATGACTTATGCAGTCATTTTTTCCAACTTCACAGTTAATACCTATTATGGTAGAATCAGGTCCATTACAATTTTTGATGTTGAATATTAACATTGCCAAATGAATAAACTGATTGTGTTGGGACCCTTCATGAAAAGATGCCACTTTAGATGATAGAAATTAAGAATTAGCTTCAGAAGATAATTTAATGTGTTTTTCCCTAAAAGAAAATCAAGCCATAACTAGATCACACAGTGATTTAAGGAATTCACAAAACTCTGGTGTTCAACAATAGAAGAAAATCAATTTGAAAGGCTATTTCTTATCACAGACTAATCTTTGAGCTTATACATTCAAAAACAAGATGTGAGTATGTGAGATTTGCAAATAGTATTTCCAGTCAAAAGATCTCTGGACATTGATTACTGAAAAGAAGCCCTTGTGAGTTGGATGATTCTAACCTATCACTAAGAAGGGGAATCATAACTATAGTACTTTTTGCCCTACTTGTAAGGCAGCAGCAGTAAAGAGGGGAAAAAAGGCTTCTGTTGATCACACTGAGAAGGTGTTTATATCAACTGCAAGAAGATAAATTTATTTTTTAAAAGCTTTCTTGATTTTTCTACTCTTTTTCTTTTACCTTCTGCATACTGTAGGGAAAATATTTAGTGTAAAATGAATTATAGATATTTGCTTTTAGTTTGGGGAGAGGGGATTGATAATAAATAGCTTTTCCATGAAAATTTTCAACTCTCTTTATGACTAGTATTCAAATAGAACAGACCTTGCCACATATTTTGAACAGAACCCAAAATAGCATCTGCACCTAACAGTTTAACCTACTGCGCATGGATCATAGAGCTCTTTTTCTCCTTCAAATTATATTGCTCAAAAATATGGAAACGTTTAAGTTGTGTGGCCTCTAACATATTGATTGAACAAATGAGTGACATTCTGAGCTGAGTTTTTAAGGAAACACTTCACCTCCATGTTTGTGGGAAGTCTAATTTAAGAACTAAGTCAATAATAGAGCCCTGCCCAGTTGAATCTCCAACTGAGGAAATATGTGAGTTCCTAACCCATCAAAGCCAGCGTATGTGTCAAAATTAATTTATTTAAAATGTAGTGGAAAACTCTAGTGATTCTCAGATTAGCATGAAACATCTTGTCAAGGTAAAGATACAGTTGAGAAAGAGAATTACAAAAGAAGACCGTGAAAAGAAAAGTAATTAGGATTACCTTCCTTCCTTAAATGAGCAGCTACTAGAACTATCCTTTGGACAAAACTTTATAGGGCAGGTATTAAAGTAATCTTCACAGTCCTGAACTGGAAGTAGAGAAAAATAACAGTATTAAGACAATATAATGGATACCTTTAGATGTCCAGAGCATAGGAAATCCTTCAGAGATACAGTCTTGTTTATGGTCAGCAAATCTTTTATTGGAAGAAATAAGAAAAAAAGGGGGAGGGTCAAAGTATTCAAGTTCATTAGAGCAAGGATTGGCCTGAAGGATCCCTAATTTCTTAGGACTACCAAATGGATTGAATGGGAACCTAAGTCCTTTATCAATTGTGCGACTAGAATAATAGATTCTATGGCAAGTATCTTGGAGACAGTAGAAAGGGCTGCTAGCTTTTTTTATGCCTAGTTGACTGATTAACATCTGCCTGATTGAACCCTTATAAACTTGGAATGAATTCAAATTTTATTGAGCAGCCTTAGTGAAAGGTCTCTAAAACACATGTATGCCAGGCTCTCAATTTGGAAAGCCATTGGCCCCTACTACTGTTAACCTGAGGAAAGAGTGGCAATAAAATTGGCTCAGTAAAAGACAATTTACTGTAAAGACCACCAGGAGAGCCAACTTGAGCTCATAAAAAAGAAAGAAATTGTGGAAGCATCAGTATCCTAGAATTCAAAAGGGTAGAAGTAGTTCGGCTGTTTGGGAGGACTAGATTTTTCAAATAGCAGGGGAGGGAAAACGTCAGATAAATAAGCCATCCTCCCACCAACTTCCCTAGCACCCCATTGACAAAATGAAAGACTCAGGAGGCAAAAATGCAAAAATGCAACGTTCCATTCTAAATTTTAAGTAAAGCTGACTCTTTGAGGTCATACGACAACGTTATTATTATTGTTAATTTTCCTTGTTTGGGGTTTTTTTGTTCACCCACTGTAGAAAGAGATCAGACTTAGGACTTGTATTAAAATAGTAATTTGTTTTGTTTTGTTTTTTCTTCCTCATGGTTCCTCCCATTCATTCTAATTTTTCTATACAATATGACTAATGTGAAAATATGTTTAATAAGAATATGTACATGTAGAGCCTATATCGGATTGCATGCCATCTTATAGAGGGGAGAAGGGAGAAAGTTTAAAACTTATAGAAGTTAATGTTTAAATCAAAATAAATAAGTAAATTTATTTTTAAAATACAGTAATTTGTTCCACAGGGCCATCACTGGCTTTTGTCATATTTAACATTTGAAGAGGGATAAGGGAGGTGCAGAGTATTACAGATTTTCCCCTTTAGCCAGGTTGTAGACAAGGTAAAGGGAGTATTATCCTCCCTCCTTGCTAAAAACAGAAAAAAATAAATAGAGGGCAAAATGTGAACAATCTCCTGAATGAAGGGGAAATGTCATCTACATGATGTAAATATAACTCATGTTTTGTGAGAATTTCTGAGCACCCTCATTTTGTTCTACGAATAGTTTTAGAAGTCAAAAGAATATTAAATTGATTCTCTTCTTTGTACTGAGAAAGATGCATTAACTAGATGAAGACGGTAGGGAGAGGCTTCTATGATCCCTAGTTTCTGGGTTTTTTTTCTGTTTTTTTCTCATTTTACTTCTTTGCTCCTAGATACCAAGGCATTCAGCAGTAGGGCCTCTTCTTTATTTTAATGAAGCTCTCTCTTTCCAGTCTCAGATATATAACAGAGGAAAATAAAATCCACCATGACTCTACCCCTTCTTCATTCTCCTCTCCCCCCATCTTTCTGTCACATAAATGCAATTAATCAATCAACAAGCATTTATTATGTAACAAGCATGTACCAAGCTAGGTGCTAGAGACATAAAGATAAAGAATGAAACCATTGCTCGTCTCAAAAAGCTTTTAATACTCATCTCACATTCACACACCTACGCCCACACCCATACCCATACCCATACCCATACCCATACCCATAAACACAGATTATTGAATCTATCTTCCTAAGGGAGGAAGGAAATTGACCCAAAAGTTATCTTAAATGTTCTCTGCTTATGTCTTCTGTTACTTAGTGATGGGGCAATCAGGAAACTCTAAGGTCTCAAAGGTCTTATCAATAGAGTACAACTTCCTACAAAGCTGGAAAGGGTTGGAATCTAGAGCTGGCAATTTTTTAAAATTTCCTGCACTTGAGAGTTTATTCAGATTTCTTATTCTCTTCAGTAATCAATTGTTTAGTACTTTTTGTTTTGTGAAATTAATTAATTTTAAAAATTAATCTTTGATAAAACGACTTTTTTAAAAATAGTAGGATTCCTTACAAATGAATGGATTTCTAGTGTTTCATCTATGCTGTAGGCAAGATGGTAAAAGGAGTATTTAAAAAGTTAAAATTAGGGAGTAGCCATTATTCTTAACCTGGGTTAGGATGGGACCAATATTTAGTTGCTTCATTGATGCTAGAGAAAAATCTGGTACAGTAAAAGTTAAATTGAGAGAATAAAAGAGAAAATATTCACTGGGAGCTTGTAAATGAAATTGAAAAAAAAGGAAAGCAAATGTTAAGTTATTCAATAAATTAGTAAAAAGTGTCACTATGGAAACCCTTATTCATCTGTGTTCCCCTAAGTACCTAACAAAGGGAACTTTGTTCCCACACTTTCACCTCCGAATAATCTCAGTTGTTTCCCAACCAGTTTTGGTGAGGGGGAGGGAGAAGTGGTGTTCTAAAGTCATTCAACTTTAAACTTGTTACTCCATCATTTTGTGACCCTTTTGCTACGCTCTTTAATTTTCAGAGTTCAAGATTCTACTTTGAAATAATTTTAAATCATGTACAAGAGATTAAAGAATTCATCCCATTTCCAAAATTGATTGTGATACTTGAAGTTTGATACGATAATAATTGCATTTACTATTTAAGGGAACAGACCCTTTGCCTTCTAGTTAACTGACTTTTTAAATATTATTTATTACTTATAAAGAAGTTTTTGTGGGATATAAGAATAATAATTTGTGTCTTTTAGCATAATGACATATATAACTCAAACATGAAACTTTGAGTATTGACATTCTTAACTTTCTAAGAAACAAAGTTTATTTCCAGGCTATTTTAATCATTATTTTTAAGGGGAATTTTCAATGCTCAAAAGATCTTTCAACAAACCAACCAAGTTTGTGTTTTAGTGGCAAAAAATTCTGGGTGCTCCAAATCTGGCCAGTGTACCCGAAAGGATTTTTGGCAGGAGAAAAAAGATCAATTAGATTGCAGTTTTCAAAATTTCTGTTCATTCCAGATTCTTGCAGGGAACAAGATGTTAAGAAACAAAACAAAACAAAAACACCCTATTTGGGCTGTGTGCTATAAGAACCTAATTTCTTATTGTATACCAACTCGTACTCCTAGTTCCTTTGGCCACCAACTCCTAATGACTATGAACTTTGGGTAGCATGGGAATGACAATATGGATGTAGTGGAAATTAAGCCCTTCTCTAGACAACTGTGTTTCAGATCAACAGAATAAGGGTAAATATTGAGGGAAAGAGGTCAGAGTAACACCTTCCCAGTATTATTATACACATAATATATTCCTTCTCGATATTATTGTACCACTCTCCCTTATTCCCCACCCCAACTAAGCCATAGTTCTGCATCTGTATACCAGAACTCTATGACAAAAATTGTCATTAAACCAAACTTACAGCAATGTAAAGCAAAGGTAAGGTTTCCCTTGTGGCATTACTTGTTTTCGCAGTACACAAATTATTCTGTTTTCAATGTAAGCAGATATAAACATCTTCTGAATCTTTATTGGACCAACTTATAGATCCCTAGTGATGTAGAGTGGTCTCTGAGCAGAAGTCTGGAAGTAAGCTGACCTGGCATATTTCAGTTCTGGTGCCAGAGCAGCCTGGAACTGATTCCACGGCTATCATCAGCATTTGCACTTGCACCAATGGATGTTGTGTGAGCACAAAGGAGCAGCCAAACATTGACTTTCAACTGAGACAAACACCCTCGAACACTTCACACATGCCATGATGATGACAAGAGAAAAGAAAATGAATCTAATGAAAACCCTGCTGCACCATCTGCAGCTCTCTCAGTCTTAACCACCCCTTGTACTACTCACACCCAGTGACACCCTAGTCCTTCTCCCATACAACCTTTGACTCTATCATCACTCTGTTTCCCACAGTCTTCTTTAGCACCACCAACCATAGCATATTCACCTTCTTACTTCTTACTGGTACATCTTTGTAGAATTTGTAGGAGTTGTAGCTCACTCACTTCCTCCACGATTCTGACGCCAGTTATTGTAGGGGGATAAAAACTTCCACTTTGACTCTGTGATTTGGAAGACCTATTTTTAGCATCATGGTATGCTCAGTTAGTGGTAATGTTCCCCCTATCAACACAGTAAAGATGCCATTTGATCTAGAGTCAGGACTAGTGAGTGGTACGACTGAACTTGAGGCCAGGAGGGTGTAACAAGTAACAATGCTACTGGTATCTGCCGTGGGGGATGTAAGACCAATGACACCAGCACACAGAAGAGCTGCTAGCACAGATTCTTTGATCTGCTTTTCTAAAGGAAAGGAACTTTAAAGACGTCAATGATCTTACTTTAATCAAACATACACACACACATATCATTCTCTTAGTTCAAGGGAAAAGTCAGCACCTTGAACTTCAGAGAAAGTACAAACAGAAATTACAAGCAGAAATTATATAAACAGAGAAAATACAAACAGCAAAGACCAACAGACAGGGCTTCTAACTGTTTGATCAGAAGTAAGACATAATTACCAGAGAAAGAAGCACCAACATCTGGGTTTTTCAAAGCTGGGGGGCTCGTTAATGGCTATCCAGAATCTTATCTGGCTACATCACATGAACACTCTTCCCATGAGTGAGCCCTAAAGCAAAATGCTAGCCTCAGAGTATATATACCCTTCTTCAGGGAAAGAGGTCATCACAACCCTCGTGACCCAGGCTCATGTGACTCAGGCTTCCAAGTGACTTATTTTCAAGGCAGGTCACATAGGCCTATTAAGAGGTGAGGAAGATCTTCAAATTGTATTAACATTACAGAGGGAGACCCTTATGGCATGTGGGCCTGGCAGTGTTATTTTTTGAGGGGAGGGTTGTTTACATAAACAATAAAAAAATTACAAAATTCATGGGCCTATATAGGGTATGATGATTTATCAATGAAAATTTAGAATAATGGCTAGAGAAGAGGTACTCACACATTTATTTATTGTCCAATCAGTCCATGTAAAATTTCTTCCTATGCCCAGGAGGAGTGAAAGGCAGTATGATTGACTGCTGTTGGATTTCTCTCAACTATAGGGCAGGATCTGAGTTGTAGAATCTGGATCTCATGATTGGTGCAAATAGGTGAGTAAGTCTATCAAGAGTAGAGGCCTAGTGTAAGAGCTTTTCCACTCTTTCCACCATAGCCTCCATGGAAATCTCAGTGAGAGGTCGAGCCAATGCAACTGGAGAGCTCCTCCCCAATGCCAGGAAAGGTGATGGAAATCAATGTAGACCCTGGAGGTAGCAAGGGGTATGCATGTGTGTGTGTCCAGATCTGTTTCAGAGTAACAGGAGATAAGAGTAGCTAGTAAGAGGGGTTGCCATATGGTTTGGTGTCAATCTAGACTGGTAGGGAGCATAGTGGAGAGACACCTAGGTCTGGAGTTAGAAAGACCTGAATTGAAATCCAACATCACACACTAGCTGTGTGATCCTGGGGAAATCACTTAACCTGTTTGTCTCAGTTACCTCAACTGTGCACTTGCCTTGCACGGTAGTTGTAAGGACCCATTAAGGTAATATTTGTAAAGCATTTAACAGAATTAGCTACAGAAATGCTCATTCCCATCCCTTATCCTACCTCAATGGACAAGACTATCAGCAGTTGTGTGATCTCTCTCTCCTCTTTCCCACCTCAGTGAGCCAGACAAAACTGGAGAGCCTCACTTGACTTTCAGCTTCATCCAGGGCCCAGATAAGGTGGTGGAAGTCTTTTGAAGGTTATGGAGGCAGCTAATATAGCCCCCATCCAGGGGCCAAGTGTAGTAGGAAGGCCGAATTTATGATCTCAAATATAATCATGTATATGTTTGAATGGTCCGAAATCGCAAGGTATGAGAGATTCTCTAAGGAGAAAACAACAAGAAATTTATTTAGGCCCCACCGCAGCAAAAACTT
>CM053626.1:140282241-140299269 GCA_028646595.1 Phalanger gymnotis | reverse complement strand
TCTCTCTCTCTCTCTCTCTCTCTCTCTCTCTCTCTCTCTCTCTCTCTCTCTCTCTCTCTCTCTCTCTCTCTCTCTCTCTGTCTCTCTGCATATATATATGTATATATATATATAGACATATACCTACCCAAACATACTCTACTTCTGATATTTTTTATATTTGTTCATATATCTTGTTTCCTATTCCTCCTGATTCCTCTACTTTACTTCTACCAACTACCTTGCCCTCTTATTACTTGCCTACCCCCCTTCAAAGATCACTCCCCTATCCTCCCATTCCCATAAATCTGAACATCCTTCTATACCCCTTGTCTACCTATTCCCTCATTCTCCTCTCTAAAAATCCCTCCCTTGCCCTTTCAGCCCTCTCTATACCCTTACCATTTTATATCTTCTAAATTTAGAAGTCTTTTATACTCTTCTAAATATATATGTATTGTTCCCTCTTAAACCCATTCGCAATAAAGTAGGTTACCAGAACTATCAGCCCTCCTCCCCCATCTAATTCCTTTATAACCTTTCTTCCTCTTGCACCTCATTTGTATAAAATAGTTACTCTTTCTAGCTGTTTCTAAATAGTTTTACTTTTTAAATTCATATCATTGTCAGGTTTATCCTCCTCTTTCTTATGAGCTTGCCAATTAATAATAAGAATCTTAGGCATACATTTTACATTATATAAAAGGTAAATTGTCTTTATGAATCCCTTATAGTCAGTCTTTGGTATGTATCTTATGTTTCTCTTGGTTCTTATATGTCGAATCTTCTATTAAGTTCTGGATTTTTTAAACAAAGTCTTGAAAGTCTGAGAGTTTACCAAATGTCCATTTTTTTCTCATTCAAGATAATACTTAAATTTGCAGGGTGTGATATTTTCAGCCAGAGCCCCAGGTCTTTTGCTCTTCGATATATTGTTTTCCAAGACCTGCGGTTCTTTAATGTCTCTGCTGCTAGGCCTTGTGTAATTCTAATTGTGGCACCATCATATTTAAATTGTTTTAATTTGATGCTTTTGATATTTTATTCTTGAGCTGGGGTTTCAAAATTTGACTATGATATCCCTATGAGTTTTCCTCACAGGATCTTTTTTAAGGGGTGTTAGATGGATTTTTTCTATTTCTTCTTTGCTGCCTTGTTCTAATGCTTCAGGACAATTTTCTTTAATTATTTCTTGTATTACTATGTCAAGATTCTTTTTTTTGGTCATAACTTTCAGCTAGTCTGACTATTTTTATATTTTCTCTTCTCGATCTATTCTCCAAATCTGTTGTTTTTCTTGTGTTTCACTTTCTCTTCTATTTTTTTCATTATTCATGTTCTGTTTAATTATTTATTGATCTCTTATAATTTCACTGGCCTCACTTTGTCCAATTCTAGTTTTAAAGGTGTCATTTTCCTCCTTAAGATTCTGGATCTGCTTTTCTAATTGATTGACTTTCTTTTCATAACCTTCCTGTTTTTCTTAGGTTATTTTTATTTTTTTTTAGTTTTTCTTCCATCTCTGTCATTTGACTTTTAAAGTCTTTTTTAAGATCTATAAATTTTTTTTGGGCAGGTGACCATTTGACATTACTCTTTGGGGTTTCTTTACTTCAATATCCTCCTCTGAAGATGAACCCCAGTCATCTCTATTCCTGTAATAGGTCTCTAAGGTTGTATTCTTGCTCCCTTGCCTGTGCATTTTTGTGACAATAACTTGTTTTTCTAATCACCTCTAGCCCATAGTATTCCATTTTTAAAGCACGTATCTTTCTGTAATATTCAAGTTCTTATAAAGACATATGTGATAAGCTAAAATCCATTGAAGAATCCAAAGTAATAATCGCATCTATCATCAAAGAACAGGTACAATTCTTTTGAAAACGTGAAGCTGCAGAAAACATCAGAGAGAAATCTACAGGGAGAATTTTTTAAATTCACAATTAAAGCTTGAATCGGATGTTAAAATTAATAGGCAGATGAGCTATTTCCTCTACTATTGCGTGTGCGTGTGGGAGGAGGGGAAGAGCTATTGTTGAATGGCTTAAAAATGGCAGGATTTTTCTGTTGGGCTTATAAATGAATAGTAGTGAGGATTTCAATGTCACTAATATTTAGAATTCTATTTTATGGAATATATATTATGGAAATATTTTATGGAAGTTTTAAGATAAATTTGAAGTTATATCTATAGTATACACACGCGCACACACACACACGTATATACATCACCTACATTTCACAGCATGCACTCTTTCCCACTCCCACCATCAGCTATCCATATGACAAAGAATAAGAAGGAAAAATATAGTTCAGCAAAACTAGCCACCATATTAAAAATATCCTACATTATGTGGATTGTTCTACAATCATAGTCTTCCACATCTTTAGAAAGAAAAAGAGATTGCTACTCATCTTTTCTTTTGAAATAAGCTTGGTAATTAAAATATTTCAGCATTGAGATTCAGTAGTTTTGTTGCTGTTATTTTTTTGCTTTTAGACTCTGTTTTAATTATTATGTATATAATTATCTTGGTTTTGCTTTATGGAAGTTTTAAAGCATGGGAAAATGAATAAAGCAAAATTTAATTACTAGATATTTGCATTTTTTTAAAAAAAAATCACGATGTATAAAGTTAAAATGCATTGTCCATTTTGGGGGGAAGGGGAAAGTGTCCTCTCACTTGATATACCATAAACAAAAAGCAATCCATAAGCATCATAAGAAGACAAATCATTTTTTTGAATTTTATGATCTATTATTATACTGTAAGGAATGAACATAAAGAATTCAGAAAAACTTGGGAGGACTTGTACAAGTTGATTTGGAGTGAAGGAAGAAGAACCAGGACAATCATGTTCAGGAGGACTACAAAGGAAAGGCGAACAACACTAAAGGATAATTTGAGTCCTACCAACCCAGTGACCAATGACTTCAGAGAACTGCTGATTTAGCATTTCCTCCTCTTAGCAGGTGGATGCATAGATATGCACCATGAGGCATACATTTCCAGATATTACTAATATGGTAACTTGTTTTGCTTGATCATCTAGCAGTTATTAGGAAAAAGTCTACTGGTGTTGTTGATGTTTGTAGACATTTATTGGGAGGTGACACTGATTAATGTGGGGGAAAAAGAGCATAATTAAAATGGTTAAAATGAAACAAAACCTTCCAGATAAATCTTACTGTTTCCAGTTCGCCAGTGTTGTAGTTGTTTCATCGCATAAACCACTTGTATGCTGATAGAAGATCAGCAGAGTAAACAGGTGGAAATGTGTTCAATGACGATTGAACATGGAAAACTGAATTTTTCCCAAAGCACTACAATTATAGAAACACCTGTGCTGAATAAATTTTGCTGACCCACTGTGAAAATATTTTGTGCTCAATAGGCCTTAAAATTTCTCATTTCTCACCTGTTGAGGTGGTGTTCCAATTGTGATATGCTATGCTCTGCCTTCTGGTAATGAAGCAAAGAGGTCACTTAAGATTTCATCAAAAATGTTTTATTTTATTCATCTCGCAGTGTACTACTTCACTGAGACTTTTGTAATTTTGCTTTTAATTTTGTTATTGGAAACAACGAGTGAATTTTGTTTTCTGGACTTAGTCACAAAATATTTTTACTTGAATTCTCAAATGAATCTATGATCTAATAAGTTTGGGGATTTTGTCCAATAATACAATTCACAGTGCATCTGTACGTGACCCATCTTGTGTGATTGGCCATGTCCCTCCATAAGTTTGTCATCTAGAGAGTCCGCCCAATGTGAGGGAGACCTTCTTTTCATTATCCTGATAACAAAAGAGTACCAGTGGAATATTCTAATTACCTACCTGTCTGCCCTTGATCTTGACACTTGACCAAACCGTCTTCTGACCCTATTATATATTGCCTCAAGAGTATCTTATAATTATGTTTTCTTTAAAGTTTTCATTAATATTTTATAGCATTTTCACACTCAACATGCTTTTCTCTGTTCATGATATTCTTTTTTAATTTTTCAGAAATTGTTTTCTATGTATCACAACCAGACAGCAACATTGGCATAATGATAGTTTAAAAAATGTTTCCAAGGATGCTTGGGGGGGGGTCATTAAACTCTGAAGTTTCCCAAAAGCAATTGAATCCCACCCTATTCAACTCCAGACCCAACTCTTTGTACATACTGCCTATCATATACATAGATGTGTGTGTAAATTCTATAAATTTATTCAAATACATATTGTAATCTAGGCAATAGGCATTCTTCATCCACTTGAAATTTACTATGTGGATTTTAAAACCAGACAGTTTTGAATGATTACATATCTCTTTAAGGAACTTAGTTCACGTGACCAACAAGATGGAAGACAAGATATTTTATTAAGCATTTGTGACCCCTCATAGCTCTCCAAAATAAAAATTAACATGCAAGAGATAAAGCAATTTCAACTATCTCCATGGTCAAGGAAACCGAAAACCCTAATGAGGTTAATAGATGGACCAGTAACAGAGAATGATAATCTCTAATCCCTGATATTCCCTCAATGGTGCAGAAAAACAAAAGGGAGTTTATTCTCTCTGGGATGACAGAACAGCAATGCTCTGTGTTGTAAAAGAGCTCAGGCAGAGAGCAAAGGAACACAGGGTACTGGAGCAAGATGTGATATAGTGTCCAGCAAGAAAGATATAGTGTCCAGCTGGGGCCACTTCATTTCCCCAAGAAGTTACTTTGGGCAAAGAATTAGGCTGAAAAAAAAAGAATTGCCCAGCATAAAGGCAATAGCTATGATGTCCAGTCCTCACAGAAACCCCCATTAATTGGGAAGGATTCTGATTATGAGTGGTCAGGAAACATAAGAAAAAAAGACTGAAATCACCACAGATCTCAGGAGAAAGGAAACACTTAATGACTGTGCATAATATATACCAACAGAGAAGATATTAATAACAGAAGCAAATATGGCATCCAAATAAAGTAAAAAGTCCATATCTCTGTGAATAATCATTGCAAAATAAAGAAAAATGAATCAACACTCAATGAAGTAGAGATCCCTGTGGATTCTCAAGACAGCATGGAACCACAGCAGGATGTTCAATGGTTTAATAGAGAAATAAGAATTGTGAAAGCCAAATTTAGAGTGTGCACAGCAGAAATAATGGGCAAAACAGAAAAAAAACAAATCCATGGTGGCAAATCTCACAAAAGAAATACAAATTTGGGAATTCAAATACACAGACGTGAAGGACAATCTGTTAGAAGAGAAGTAAAAGAAAATAACAGTAAAATGAAAGATCTCCAACAAAATTCGAGACAATGATAAGCAAATGCATTTCAAGTAACTATAAAATATACAGAGCATATGGGGATCAATATACCAAAACATAAACAAGATACATAGATTTAATTATATAGTGCTCCTTAAAGAAATAAAGAATGATTTAAAAGGTTGGAGGAATATTCAGTGCACATAGCTGAGATTTTTTTAAAAAAGAAGCAAAACAAATGCCCATCAACTGGAGAATGACTAAGCTATATAGGATATGTAAATGTAAAGCAATGTTACTGTGATATAAGAAGTGATATTTGTGTTAAATATAGAGAAGCTTGGAAAGATCTACATGCAGTGATTCAAACTATGCAGATCCTATAAATATAAATATGTGTGTTTACAAAGAGATATATAAACACAATACATATATATACATACATATATATACATATATATATATTCATCATTCACCTAGAATCCCTCTTAAAGTTGGGATTTTGCAAAAATTCATCTCCTTATTTATGTCTTGCCCAATGTTTATGATCTAGGTGTCATTAGATAGGGTCATTTGTGTTGTTATACCTTTTAAGGAATATTGATTTATTTTGATCTATGGATTACTTCTTGTATTAATACATTCGGAACTGTGTTCAAACTAGTGTCTAAAAATTGTTATGCCACTGTCTTTACTAGTGAAAATTTGTTACAGTATTTTTACAGATACTTTTCTTTAAAAATATTGTAAGGCTAGATCTTTTCCTGTGTTCTGATGGACAGTACGAGATTCCCTTTGCATATTGTTTGACCTCAAATAACAATTCCAATTGGAAACATTTTTATTATTTACAATGTATTTTTGTATTGTCTTCTATGTGCCAATCATTGTAGAGAAAAAAATGAATTGTCAGTCATGCATTTATTCAACAAGCATTTAAAAAATATCTACGGTGTGTCAGGCCCTCTACTTGGTGCTCTAAATAGATAGAAATGAACCAATCTCTTTCCACAAAGAGCATCCATTAGAGGAAATAACAGGTACACACATGAAATAATACAGAATCTATACAATTAAAGAATGAATAAAGCATATTGTATCAACACAACAGCAAACATCCAGATGAAAGCTAAAAAATGTAATTTGTCATCTGGAGACATTATGTACAACAAGATGTCAGACATCTGGATATTAAGTGTCTAGATGATGGACTTAATTTTTTAGTTTTCATCCAGATGTTTAGCACTATGTTAAAACAGTAAGAGTTCTGGGTTGCACTAGAAATATAATACTCTAGTTCTCATGATTGAACTTTAGGAAAATAAATTTACCAGATTTAATGGTAAATAAGTGGATTCAGTGTGGATAAAAACTGCACAGGTTTGGGGTAGTGGTAGAAGACAAAAATCTGAATTTATCAGGTAGGTAGGCAAATACATCAAAGGCAGGTATGCCATGTAATCTATACTGTACATTTGCCATCTTGTCCTAATTCAACTTAACCCTCGAATTACTAACAGATCCATACCCATAATGGGTCTGATTTATCTCCTCAAGAAAGAATATTCTAAGAACCATACCCTTGTTGGCAGAAAGAAAAAAAAGGGGGAGATAGGAGTGACAAGCATCATAAGAAATTTGGAACTTTAATGGTTATATTATATACAATGTTAAGATGTACAATGAATTGTTGCCAGTGATGGTAACTTTCTGTAGTTATCTTGTGCTTTGGATCTTAATGTTTTTGTGATCATTTGTCCCAAATTAAGTATGTTTGTATCAACCAAAGCTTTAGTGACAGCAAACAAACATACCATATGTTAAGCTATCCCAAATTCTTGCTCTCCTGAACAGCCGTTGAGTTACTACAAGCATAAATCAATGGGAGTCTCATATAGGCTATAACTTAGATACACTTTATTACTATAGACACATTTATTGGGATGGGATTTTTACAGTGTCATAATCCCCTAGAAGCTCACCCATAAACGATTAACGAGAAAGGAATATGATTAATAATGAACACCCCCTGATACTTCTTTGCAGAAAATTTTTTGGCTTTTAAAAGTATTGTGTTGGTTAAATGGGTTTAAAAGCACCACCCATTTGCCCTCCAACCCCTAAAATGAGTTGGAATACTTACTATGTCACTCAGTAGGTGCCATGTACGAATGTAAATTGCTTTTTTGATTTTATTTAATATGAGTAGTAATGTCGATACTCTAGCTTAGTTACCTTTGTAGAATACTACAACGCACTCCTATTGGTTCTAGTTTTTGTTAAAGCATACCATATAATTCCTGACTTCAGGATACTAATCTATTTTTGTTTGATGCTTTAAAAATAGTTTTCATAGAAAGAGCAATGTCTTTCAGTATGTGTTACTTTGGGTCATTTAGTTTAAATTATTTTTAAAGTATAAGCTTTTAATTGGTATTATTTAGCAGTATGCTTTTTAATATTGCTAAAATCAGTTAAGTGAATTATCACAGAGACATCATATGGTATTCCAACCTTAATAAAAGTGACTTAATTAAGTTGTCAGGCTTTATCAACTGCTGAGTAAATAGATAAGCCATATTTTGGTGGGATTATTTTTTTCATTTTGCTTGTGCTGATTCTGGCTGACTAAATTATAGTCATCTTTTTAGACCCCTCATTGATATGTCACCCATCCTCTGACATTCTCTTCCCTTCTATGATACATCTTTACACTTACAAAAGATCATATTTTTTTTTGCTGAAAGTCCTTATCTTTATTCCACAATATTCAAACGATATGGAATCTGTGTTTGTGCTTCTTTCTCTCCCATACTCTGTAAGGAAGAATTATTACTGTAAGGACCCTACTTCTGACTCCTACTATGCCTCCCCGTATATACCTCTATATATATACCTCTAGTCAGGTAGAATCACATAAAAAGAAAGGTAACATGTTAGAAAGTATGTATCTTAAAATTTCTGTGCCACGTACCAAAGCATTAAGTAAAATGCTAAGATTAGTACCCACGGGTACTATACAAGGTGTTCCTAAAGTCTGGACACATAGGCAAAATGCATGTTTTCAAGAAATGAAATGATTGCAATTTTTAGCAACATTTTATTTAATTGAAATATTAACAAATAACATCTTCAATATGATTTCCATCATTTGTGATGCAAGGTGGATGCGCTTTGCAAGATTCAAGTGAACTTGAGGAATAACTCAATAACTCCACATTGCCATCAATTTTAGCACATTCACTCTTGGAATATGAATATGAAATCATATGTTATTTGAAGTTGAAGATGTTATTTGTTAATATTCCAATTAAGTAAAATCTTGAAAATTTCATTTCATTTCTTGAAAATATGTATTTCTGCCTATGTGTCCAGACTTTAGGAACACCCTGTACAAGTGAGGGGATCTGAAAACAAAGAATAAGCATCATTTCAAGTAAGGCACGATATCAGGATAAATCTCAATGTTGAAGATTTAGAGCTAAAAGGAATCAAAGAAGTTATCTAGTTTAATTCCTCATTTTTCATTTGAGGAAACTGAGGCCATATAGGTAAACTATAACTACAGAAGTGGCTCTTGAACCCAGGTCTTCTGATTCCAAATTCAACACTCTTTTCACTGCATTGGTGCTTAGCTTTAGCATTTTATTTGGTTGGATAATATTGCACCACATACTTGCCTTTTACTTAGGAAATACTATTTGTATCCGACTATCTAGGAGTATTAGGAAGATGAACTTTAGAGGTAGAATATTCTTATATGAGATGTGAGAACATGAAATATTCTTATCTTATTATAATTGATCTTTGATTCTTGTAGAATCAAAAAAGACCCACTGCCTCACAATGACAGAGTAATTACTACTATGGAAATAGATACATGTCTAGCTGTGAGGTTTGTAACTTCTTTTTTTCCCATTTTCTTCAACTAGAATTCTTTTTTTTCCTCCCCATCTATATTTCCATTAGGCCATATTCATTTTAAATTTTATACAATGCTACCCTTTACACAATCATGCTGCTACACACAATTTCTCATGTCTTTTACATGAAAGATCTCTAATCCTTTTCTTGGTGCACTTTTATGTACTCTTAAGTATTCTTAAGACCACAACTTCCATACATAATTCTCTAAGAAGTTACCAAATAGAAAATATTTTTTTTAATATAAGGGAGGGAGGAAATCAGCACAACATGTCAAATTGAATTATGGATTGGGTGAAGGTAGACTGTCTCATGCGAGTATAAGTTTTAATATGCATTCATTATGTTTTTGCTATAATTTGGAGATATGGTGAGAGTATAACATTGGGGCTATGTCTTTAATAGGAAAATGAGTTGTGATTGTGATTGTATCATCAGTATCATTTTAGGATATTTCAGTAGATCTTCTTTTATTGCTGTAAAAAATCCTCCCAGTTATCTCCTAAACTGTTGGTTCTTCTGAATATAGCCTTATAATGGCTTTGGTATATAGTATGCACTTGGCAAATGGCTATAGATCAACTATTTTGATTGAGTTTTGCCTCATCACTTTGTGGTACTGTCTCATTACTTTCATTGGTTGTTTCCTTCATTCTTGAAGAGGACCAAAATCACATAATGATATTGGAGTCAAGTTACAGTGAATCCAACTGTGGCTGGTCAGATCAACATGAGCTCGAAATGCTCTACCACGGGTTGGGCACAAATAGTCCATGTGAACATTTGGGGTGGATTCTCTAAATTTGCCTATCTTGTGTTTCTTTTGAGGTATTTCAATTCTTCTTTGCTCATAGAGCACAACACCTTCTCTAATGAGGTCACACCATGCTGAGTAGTCCTGTGCCAGTGTCTCCCATGTCATACATCAATTCCAAAGTTCATTAAACAGCTTATTTGGTTATTTTCCCCATTAACATGATTGGTTTAGTTCAATAGCATGTTTGTGGTATTTAGATATAGTCACAAAATAACTGAAACATGAATTATTGTACTATAATTATATTTATATCTTACTGTTCTCCAACATGATTCATATTGATCTAATTATAAACAATTTGTCATTAGTGGGGAAGGTTTTTTCCATTAGCTATATTATATATTATTATTATTACCTAATATCCTTATATCAACATTATTATTCATATTTTAAGTAACACATTTCTAATTATTTCTGTATATCTGTATGAACTACCATGCCTTCTTTCATATTTATGCTTAGTAATAGAGCTATGTTATAAAGTCTCCTGTAGCTAGTTAACTCAGTTGGTAAAGGTCATGGATTTTAACTCCCTAAGGGGTAGTTATTTTGGCTCTGTTCCACGGCTGCAGACTGTGACCCTAACCCCCCGCAGATGTATGATCTTTGTCATTAAAAAGAGCAAGTGAAAGAGTGTGGACACATCTGTGGAAATCCATCACAGGAGGAAAAAAAAGCTAAACCAGAGCTCATGCCATACTAGTTTTACTTGCTAATATCTCATGGTTTTCAAAATTTAGAGCTTGGAGGGCTTTTGGAAGTCATCTAACAAAATTATCTCATTTTAAAGATGAGGAAACTGAGGCCAAGGAGATAAAATACTTACCTAGAATCAGAGTAACCGAAACTGGGACTTGAATCCTATATTAAGGATGACTTCCCACTGTCATCATCATTATTTAGCATGTTAAAAGCTTACAAATCCTTCGAGGTCCAAATAAAATGGTACTTTCTTGAGGAATCTGTTCATGATTCCATGCAGTCAGAAGTAAATTGTCTCTCTTTTATATCCTCATAGTATTTAGACACATCATTAAGGGCTAAATTTTTCATTAGTAATTCATATAAAGTAATTTCTTCTATTGTATTGTAGACTCCTTAAGATCAAGGACCATTTTGTCTCTATCCCTACATTCCTCTCATCCTAGCACAACTCTTGCATGTAGTAGGTATCTAAATAGTGATTTCTGTTGATAAATAACAACTATCCATTATTTTCACTAAGCATGGGATCAGATATATTTTCTCCTCATTATCAAAACTTGCAGAATTCACCACTCCACTGAATGACAGAGAACAGTCTTCAATGGTCCCTAAAAATGAGCATGATTATCATGTAATCGAGAGGCAGTTATGGAGTAATGAATAAAGAACTGATTACTAAGCCAGGAAGACCTGGGTTCAAGTTCTGCCACCAATACCAATGTGCAATATTGGGTAAATGACTTAACGTTTCAGTGTTCTTCGTAACTCCCCCAGATTATAATTTCCAGAAGAAGTACGATCATGAATTGGTAGAGTTTCCTAATCTGGTAGTTCCCTACACCAAGAAGATCACGGGTCTAGTATCTACCTCCCTTATCTTTTCTTTAATTATTTGAGTAGCACTATTCCAATTGGTTCATGCAATTTCAGGGATTACTGAGATCAATGTCAGAATCAATTTTTTTTTTGTTGATTAGGTTGGTGAAAATGTAATAAAGCATATGATAAGCCCCTCAAAGTAAAAGCTTTGTCATGTTTTAATATATATCTTTCAATGCTGAAAAACTGTATCATAAAATCATATATTAAAATGCTTTAGCACTCAGTAGTGGCTTAGCAAAGAATATATTTTTCCATCTTCTAATCAAAGTCCAAATACACAGAGAGAAAATCTGCCACAGATCCTTTAGCTTTCTCATATGAGTGCCTCACAATGGATAGAGGAGGAGCAAACAGTCTGACATGCTATTTATCCAGCTATAAAATTATTGTAATTAGGGAAAGTGAGATATTTTTGTATTTAAAAAGAGCTTATTAGTTCTTTGAATAATATTTATAAACAAATATTTGCATTTAAAAATATATAATTATATGAAGCATAACTGAAGAAACTACTTTTGGGGTTGCAAATTAAAGGATATTTATAGTTGCCACCAAACTGATGGGAATTTTGATATTAAAAAGGTATCTTAATATATGAGTTATGATCTGTCCCATGGGAGCTTGAGAGGTATTTAAGGTTGTGTGCAGATGTTCCCCGCTCAGTTTGTGTGGAGCATGAAGAAACGATGACAGAAAAAAAAATCATTTAAAGCAGTAATACAAGATATACAGAACCAGACACTATTTTGAAGCCCCATCCACTCCAAAAAATGTTCAGTACACAGTACTAGCAACTATGTCAATAGAGATATTTCACTAGATTTTCATGTGACAGTCTAATTACATGTTCAGAATTAGTTGAATTTTGTTATTTTGGAAGGTAAGGTTTCAGTGAGACTGGGCCATTGAGCCATGAAATTTATAGAAAGCTGCTCCCCTACTCTATGCTACATTTGGTCAGGGTGAAACATCTGATATCTAGAGAAACACTTTAAAAAATTCTTCCTGGCATATTTCTTAATGATTTTATGTAGATGGATTATCATATTATACTCAAGTGAATAAAGTGTCCCTGAAAGTCTACAAGCTATGATAGTAATTGTATCTATGCTGACCAAATCAAATCGTCACATGGGAGAAGACAATTATCTGGACAAATAAGGCAAAAAACAAAATCCTAGCCTCTCCTACTATTAAAAAAAGTATTCATTTTGCCTTTTAGGAAGAAGAATATTAATTATCCAATTTTTCATTAATTTTGTAAATTTCTACCTCAAGCATACACTGCGTATAACTTGATAGAAAAAGCAAATAATACTTTTGCTTGGTTACTGTAGTTTATTAATTCAAACAGAAGAGTTCAAATACGATTAACATTCTGCATAATCTTGAATTACTTCAGTCTATGACATGCAGTCATTCAAATCCTCAGATAGAATGGATTTCTTCCATATGAGGAGAAGTAGCTGATAAAATGCATACCATCTATGCTCTTTAGGGGCTAGAAGATGTCACATGCTATGTCACATGCTAAAAATACCAGATTTGGAGTCAGAAGACAGGAGTTTGAAGCCATTTACTATGTATGCACCCTAAACAAATCATTTAGCCTCTTTGAGCCCCAATTTCCTCATATTTAAAATGATGAAGCTATATTAGATTACTTCTGAAGTTCTTTTTAAATTTAAATCTCTAATCCTCTGATCCTAATTCACCAATTATCTCTGGGCCTCAGTTTCCTCATCTGTAAAAGAAGGCTGTGACTAGATATGCTCTGAGGTGCCTCCTAACTCTAAATTTCCAATCCTAAAGGGGACAGAGGTGGTGGGCACCAGGATTAGAACAGTTTGCTGCTTTATTTTGACCACTTCGTAAACGTTTGTTAAACAAATGGCAAATGAGGAAAGTTGTTTCTCTGCTACTATCATAGCTGAGAGTACGGTTTTGGCAGTGGATGTGAAATTTTCCTGGATATCCACTTATAGACTTTGTCTCCTCAGAGGTCAGAGGCATATAAAGCCCAAGTGGACACATTTCTTCACATATCTAAACTCAAAGGGGTAAACTCAGCCAATTCAGTATGACATCCCTTTGGCTACTGTTAGAACAAAAAAGTTGACAAATCATTCAATCTGTAGAATGAAATGCTGGATGAGGGATATGAAAGTCATTTATGGAATCAATAATTGTCCTTCTTGGATGCCAAGCACTTTACCATTTTAGTTTTTGGCACTTTCACCTCCCGTGTCAGAGAGGAAGAAAAAGCATGATAACTTCAACAAGAATGGCATTCTCTGATCCTTAATAAAGCTCATACTTCTTTACAATTGGGTATATTATTACTCTTTTTAAGATACATGCAATTGAAGTCATGACTTTAACACAATTGGGGGGGGGTTAAATAAATAATTAATTAATTCCATTAATAAAAAGGATAAAATAAGTTCTTAGTATACAGAGAAAAATGAGTTCAGCATGGGATTCAGACAGATGGTTAGATGGGTGTAGCTGAAAAATTACACAATTACACCCTAAATACTGTATGTTTTTACAGAGCTCAAGTGCATAGGTCAAATGTAAGCATTTGTATTTATTTTGCAAAAGGATCACGTCCAGCACACTATATAGAGCCAAACTAAGTAAGATTAATGAACAATTCTGATTAAGTGTGATTGGAACTTCCTGCTGCCACTTATGTGTAGGTTTAAATTCATTAGAATACATCCATCTATTATTTGTATTAGGTGACTGAATGAATTGTATTTGTAAATGTTAACAATTAATGACAGGTACACACAAATCACCTCATTAAAATGAATGTTACGTGCTTAAACTCTAAATGCAAACTTTCCTCTTAACTTGTATCATTACAACTAGAGGATCAGAAAGGTTTAATTCACCAGCTAGATTGATAAAACAGTAACAATAAATAATACATTTAAATAATTCTCAAAAAATGAAATCAATGTAGTAGTACCATTAAAAGTCTACCATGATGGAAACAGTATGCAAGAATCTTCTGGTGAAATAATCAGGTTTAGTGTGTTTCTGCATGGTTCTGGTGGAAAAGAATTACAACTAAGTTACCCATAGGTGACTGTCCATTTCAGCGGGGTTTGTCACAGAGACTCTGAGAGTTGATATGGCCTTTCATGGTTGGCCTAATGCAGTGCTGGGGACAAAACAGAAACACTTAATAAATGTTGAATTAAACAATGTTTAACCAGGGTCTACAGTGACAATGACACAAATCCCACCTGCCACCTAAACTTCAGTTTCCTAAACTGACCACATTAAAATTAAATTGCATGTTGCCCCTTAAATATGTCTTGCACATGTACTTCTGGGCCTCTGTATAGACCCTTTTCTCTGCCTGAAGTGTCCTTTCATAATCCTTTCATACTAATTCTTGTATATCTGTCAAGGTTTTTCTCAAGTGTCACCTCCTCCGTGATGCCTTCCTAGATCTTCCCAGCTAAAAGGGACATTAACTTCTATAAGCACTTTTTACACTTCTTTTATTCAATTACTAGATTTTTCTTTTTTAATTTAATTCTTTTCGATTAGCAACCACTCTACCCCTCAGTAATGCCTTCTTTAAAATGAGTAAAACTAGTTGATTTCTAAGCAATCTCCCTAGGTCTAAATCTATGATTCTGTGATCTTTTCTTATAGTAGTAAAACATTTCATTGTTTCATGAACAATGATAAAAATGCACTAAGGAAGCATACATTTTCATCAGAAATACTTTAACAAAAGGCAGCTGTCATTTTGTGTCTAGAACACTGTATCTATAGTCTAAAGTGCTGTAAGTTCTGAATTTGCCACTTACTAGCTATGGTTGAGACTCCTCCTTTTTCAATGTCCTCATATGTAAAATGGAAATAAAACAACTTGACTACCACATTCATAGGGGCATTGTGAGGATCATATCAGACAAATGTATAAATCTCAAACAGACTATAGATATTGGTACAGTATTATGCACTGAATTCTATAAAGAGGTTGAAAGATGCTGAAGGACTATTTCCTGTCATTTAGGAAGAGAAAACAAAGAGAAGGACTAGTCTTGAGGAGAAATAGTGAAATGTTAATCAATATCTGAAAGGGCTTGAATGATTTGAGATTGTTTTCAGACAAGAGAAGAATGATATTCATATTTTGTGAGTCTGGTACGAATATGATAGTGACAGTGGTCACAGTGAAATATTTTATTAGCATCTATGTTTATTATTGCTTTCATTCATGAACAAATTGTTTGTATTCAATGATTTTTGTATTTTTAAAATGGGAAAGGAGGTTTCTCTGGCTCATTGAATAATTAATATTAATGAATTTTCATGTGGGTTTAAGCTAATTCGTTAATCAAAAGAGATTGCAAGTTTATTCCATAGATTATGTTAGACTTCTAGATTAATAAATTACATATATAACAAGGAATCAAATGACAGACCATAGATGGGTGACTTAATAGTTACCATTAGCCCCCTACAAGTAGTGCTATGGTGGCTCTGGGGTATGTCTTATCCTCTATGTCATGGCTGTTTCTCACATATGTAAAGTAACTTTGAAAATCATAAAGTTATTTTGGTAATATTAAACTATAAATGTTTTCTCTTAATTCAGCAACCAGTTGGTATTACATACTATGTCAAATGATGATAATGAAAGAGAGAAAGTGGAATGACTAAATTCTTTCCTTTTTTTTTTTCCTCTGCCAAGGAGAAAGATCTTTGGCCTGGAAATGATGGAAGAAATAGAACTAATAGGGAGCCAATATCCAAAATTACAATGTGGTAAGAGGATACCTAGCTACCTTTTATGATTTTCAAAAATTGGGAAGAAATTATAGTCTGTACCTAAAGGCCAATGAGCTTGTTAAAAATTTAGAGACTATTGGGGGATGGAGCCAAGATGGTGGCTGGAAAGCAGGGACTTGCCTAAGCTGTCCCCCAAATCCCTCCAAAAACCTGTAAAAAATGGCTCTGAATAAATTCTAGAGCTGCAGAACCCACAAAATAGCTGAGGGAAACAGGTCTCCAGCCCAGGAGAGCCTGGATGGTCACCAGGAAGGGTCTAACACATGGTGCTGAGAGCTGAGGGCAGCCCAGTATGGGCCACCGGGACAGACTAGACCCTGAGTCAGCCAGCCAGAAGAGGCTGTGAAACATGTGAGCTGTGGCAGTTACCTGACATCTCAACCCACAAACGCCAAAGAGCAGGTTAGGGGGAAACTGTGAGATGCAGTTCAGAGCGTCAGCTCTGGGGGTGGAGGAAATGGTGCAGCAGTGGCCATAGCAGCAACAGGAAGCTCCTGAGGTTGCTCCCAGAGCTCCAGGATCAGCTGCTTCCCAAGTCCCTGGCTCACATGGTGGGAGGAATCTAGCAGTGGATCCGAGAGGGCAGAGGGCTTACAAGGAGTGCTTCGGGGTGTGTTGTTAAGCAAAATTGTCTCATTAGCATGG
>CM053626.1:140274599-140281741 GCA_028646595.1 Phalanger gymnotis | reverse complement strand
ATCAATCATATATTGTCAAGAGATCTCTGGTGAAGGGTCCCAGGGATTTATGTTTGGCCCTGGGCTATTCAACCTTTTTTATCAATGATTTGGATAAATGAATTGATAGTATACTTACTTGCTTCTCAAATAACTCAAAGGATGGAGAAACAAATAAGATGCTGGATGACAGTGAGGATGCAAAATTATTTAGAACATTCAGCAGAATTTAATAAGATAAAATTCAATAGATACAAATATAAAGTCTTCCACTTGATTTCCAACAAAATGAACTTTATAAATGCAAGTTTAGGAGACATGATTAAACAGCAGTTCTGAAAAAAAAATGAAAAAAATCTGAATGTTTTAATGGACTATGACCTCCGTATGAGTCATCAGTATGGTGTGGCAGCCAAGAAAGCTCATATGATCTTGGACTGTATTAAGACATTCATAGCTCTCGGGAAGAAGTAGTTTCCTTGGTATTCTTCCTTTGGTATGTATCAACTATTGTGTTCACTTTTAGGTACCATTGTATAGGAAAGATAATGGCAAGCCGGAAATTATCTAATTGAACATCTAGGAGGATGAAGGACCTTGAGTCCATACAAAATGATGACCATTTGAAGGAAATGGCAATATACAACCTAGAAAGGGGAAGACTCAAAGAGAAAGTGATAGCCATATTTAAGTATTTGAAGATCAACCATATGGAAGAAGGCAGGAGGTGGTGCAGTGGATAGGGGACAGTGCTCCAGTATCTTTGCCAAGATGAAGAATTTGACATGAGTGAAAAACAACAACAACATACCTTCTCTGTCACTACCTGTGTTAATATGGAGGAGGCATGCAACTTCCCTGGCTTTAGCCTCTCCATCTGAAAAGTGAGAAAGTTGGACTAGAATGTCTTTGAGGTTTCTTAGTGTGCCATAGCTATAATCCCATCATATATAATTGCATAAGTACAGTTTACAGCCAAACAAATTCTCTCTGTGTTCTGGGATCACAAATATTTTTGGGTTCCCTAAGAGAACAATGGAAACCAATAGTATTGTTGTAAATAATTTTAATGGCAGATAGGTGGTACAGTGGATAGAATGCTATAATGTTAATGAAATAGGAAGATCTTTAATATGCTAATGTAACCACATGTGTTTAGCCCAGAGCTGTGATACATCCTGAGTCAAGTTAAGCCTCTTGCAGGAAGAACTTGTTTAAAGGGAAAGCTTGCTTGTGGGGAGGCTTGCTTGCTTGAAGGCTTTCACACCTTTTGGTAATTAGGCACTGAACCAGGAAGGTTGAGATGCCTTCTGGCTGTATATATGTTCTGAGGTTAGCATTTTGCTTTGGGGCTCACTCATGGCAAGAATGTTCATAGGGCAGCCATTAAGGAGCTCCCCAGCTTTGAAAACCCAGTTGTTGGTTCTTTTTTTTTTCTGGTAACTATGTATATATTACTTTGGTCAGACCGTTGGAAGCCCCATCTGTTCATCTGTGTTAATTTCTCTGACAATTAGGAGCCCTGCCTGTTGATTTATGCTAATTTCTCTGCTTGTATTTTTTCTGACGTTCAGAGTATTGACCTTTTTCCCCTGAACTGGTGAATTATATATAAACATATATATATATATATATATTTGTAATTAAAGTGAGATTGTTCACCCCATTTTTCCTTTAAAAGTGGATCAAAGAACCTGTGCTAGCAGGCCATTCTGGGTATGCTAGGGTGCTTGCTGTTACAATTGCCTAAAGTCAGAATTCAAATCTGGCCTCAGACACTTACTAGCTGTGTGACCCCAGGCAAGTTGTTGAACTCTGTTTGGCTCAGTTCCTCATCTGTAAAAAGAGCTGGAGAAGGAGGTGGCAAACTCTTCTACTATCTTTGCCAAGAAAACCTCACATGGGATCATAAAGAGGAAGACATGACTAAACAATAATAAAGCTAATTTTAACAAAGATGTCTGCAAATTAAAGCATGGTAACTGAAACTCTTCATTGCTATGTACAACTGTGATCAAACATCTCAATATCCAAGGGATATCTTTTATGACCTCCTTAAAGTTCAGAAATTCTGCTGATATTTTTTTCTACAAAATACAACTCTGCTTCTTCTTTGTATACCATGGAATTGTTTGTGATATTGAAGCAAATAAGACACCTGTGATATCTTTGAACATTAGCATATATTGGTAGGATGCCAGGAAATAAAACAGTCTTTCTGAAGTTTGTAGACTAAACTATATAAGGTTGTGATGTGCAGTCAAAGTCGTTATGTAGCAAAACTTTGGAAAACTTGTCTAAATCAAGTATCTGAATTAGAAAGAGCTTTCTCATTATCAAAAATAAATCCATTTTCCAAGAGTGTAGGCTTCCAAGTTTTTACCCATGAAACTTCTCACTTGACAAAAAACAATACAAAATACCCAAAGCCAAACAAAAAAAAATAATCCTCAGCTTCTTATTAGGACAGAGGAAAGCTAAACGCAAAGATTAAAGGGGAGTTTCTCTTTGCGATAATATGTTTTCACAGCCTCAATCTTGCATGCAAGTCCAGCTGCGTTCAGAGCTTGATGGCTAAAAGGAACTTTGGAAAGGGCAGGAAGAACTGGTGTAAATATTTCACAGAAAAGACAGTGTTAAGCTGGCGTGTAACACACAGAGCATCCCAGAAATAGATGATGCTATCATTATAAGGGATGTTATCTGAGGGGAACAATACTAAGAAAGCAGCAGAAGAGAGTGCTTCTGAAAAGAAGTTTTTGTTTTTCAATGCCACTGTAGCTGAGGCAGAGTGATGAGGAAGAATGACTGTTTCATTCCTCCTTTTCTTCCCATATCTTCTCTTGTCTTCTGAATGAAAATACACCTTTCAGTCAAATATTTAATCTCCTGCCATCAGTATTAATGGGCGATCTTCCTTCTTTATTGTTATCATCTGCACAGCACATAGAGCTATTCAGCTCTAACAGCTGTGTTACAAGAAACACAGAAATTGTGATCAAAGATCAATGATATTGATAGGTCTTATTTGGCAATCATCTATAATGAGTCTGTGTAACACTCTAGTCTTCTGCAGCTACTGCTGCTGCTGCTGCTACTGCTGCTGCAGTCTTGAGGAGGGAAAAAAAGTGGCAGAGGTGTCAGGGATGCCACAGGCACATACTTGAGCTGGTAAGCTTGGATTTTAAGAGCTAACAGGCAAAACCAAAAATAACTCCTGAAGTAAGTGCTCCAGCAGCAGACAGAAAGAACTTATGAAAGCCATAGTCCTTGAGTGATAGTGGGCCTTCTATAACCACATGCGATACAGAGTGATTATTTTAAGCACGAAGAGGTCAAGAAGTGGGTCCTTGGGTGTGATCTCAGGTAGCAAATCTTTGTCACCAAATATCCATTCTTTCTACTTGTCATCCCCTCACTCCAATACATTTCAGCCAAAACAATCAAAGCAGAAAACGGCAGAAGGGATTCAGAGAGAATAGCATTGATATACAGCACTAAAGGTGAGCAATTTGCTTGAACTGAGGGGTATGGCCTCAGTTGCAGGCTAGGCAATGTGCCAGCAGTAAGTTGAGGATAGTTTTTATTGGAGGCAGGAATGCCTGGGTTTCCTATCTCACGTTGGACATTTACCAGCTATGTGATCCTGTACAAGTCATTTAACTTTTCTGTACCTATTTCCTCATCTCTAAAAGGGTTATAACAATAAATCCTGCCACAGGGGATTGTGGTGAGGACAATGTAATATATGTAAAGTGTTTTGCAAATTTTAAAGTGCTATATAAACAAAAGCTAACACTATTATGGTTATTGTTATTATCATTATTCCCTTGCTTTAATAAACATTTCAATGACCTTTTACTTTGGTTCCGCTCTATAGTAGAATTCACAATTTAAGCCAATGGTTCTCAATTTTCTTTTCTTTTTTTTGCTCATTTTTTCAATAGTCTTTTCCGTGATGGACTGTGGTTTGCTGAACATTTAAATTGCAACCAAGAAAGGTTATTGGTAGATAGACTTTCCAGAGCCAGGCCTTAGGATTCTTCTACATTTCCTTACCCTTCCCTACTGCCTCGTCTGCTTTTTATTTTAACTCCCTGAGCACTTTCATCAAATGAGGTAGCTTTGTGCCATCGTAAGTCAAGCGACTGTTGAGACCTTCCCAATGCCAAGCCCAGACAGCAAGTTGCTGCTACAGGGGCAAAAGCTGGGGAACTTGGGTATCTTAGGATATGGAGAAGAGAATTGAAGTACTTTTAGCACAATACCCTTTGAGAGTAAATAATTTAGATGGTCCCTGTAGCCCATTCAAATTTTGTTCAATTCTGTCAAAACTTTTTCCCCCTTTTTATATCAAATTTGAATTTGCCTTACAATTTCCACCATTATTTCTAGTTCAGCTTTCTAGGGTGAAGCAGAAAAAAAATAACTTCAACTACTGAAATTCAAAGGATTACACTATGGTTTTATTGAAGAAGTTTTGCCTCTGACACCTACTTTTTTAATCCTAGATTTTCAAAATGTTTGCATGGTTGTGGGATTGACTCGCTTTTTAAACCAAGAATTGCTATCATGGCATTGAAAGTATCATTACTTTGTTCTGATTTTTCTGGTAGATGGTTATTGAAAAACTAATATGGTGGTGTCTGTCTGCATAATGGGCTTAATGGTTTGGATGAAATTGGCTTCTCATTTAATCCATGGATCAAACTAGTCATATGGTCAATCTAAGAGTGACCTTGATTCAAATCTCAAGGTTGGGTCAACTTTGGGGAAGAATCTGCTTAATGGTAATCTGTCTACATAGTTTAGTCAGGGTTTCTCAGGACACAAACCGTGGAGGCTTCTGTCATAGATCCTTGACTTCCTTCCACCTGTCCCTATCAATGAATATGAATTAATTCATCCTGTCAGCATCTAGATTATCCAATAAGAACATGATGAACCTTGTAGGACTTTGAACAAGGCTTTATTTCCACCTAGAACATGGGAGAATGGAATTTATATCCCCATATTAGAGACACAATCAGAGAAAGAATTTTCTGGTAACTACTAGGCTGGCATCAGAGTTGGCTATTTGGGGGTCTGTATCCTGACAGGAAGAAATGATGTGGCATAATGCATAAAGAACCTAACTTGAAGCCATTTGATCCTGGGTTCAAGCCCTACTTTGATCAATTGGTGGGCATGGAACCATGGGTAAGGCTTATGACATTTCAGTTTTCTTGGCAGCTCTCTAAGAAGATAAGTTGTAGAAAAGGTGCTGACCTGCTTTGTTAGACAGTATCCTCACCTGGGAGTTCCCTGTATCAATGAAATCTCAGATCTAGTTTCTTCCAGAAGGTAAGTGGATCAAAGATTTAAAAATAGTATTTGTTGATTTTTGCATTGCTATTTCCTTTTTAAAATGTCAAATTCTGCTGTAACAATTTTCAACCTCAATTTCAGGGATATTTTGAGGTCTCTCTGAGAGGACAGCAATATTAAAAATGAACAACTGTCCAGTTATACTGACTCAGGTGAAGACCAGTGAAAATCCTGACTTTAGATAGAGATTTAAAGATTCATTATGAGGGAAATCAATAAGCATTCTTCTTCTTCTTCTTTTCCTTTTCTTCTTTTAAATTCTCAAAGTGGAAACCTTGGAGAAGATAGCCCTTGGTCACCTCATGCCAATTTACTATAAAGATTAATTCACTCTGCCAAATGCTTTTCTTTTGGGGTTAGGAAAATATTTTTATGGAACCTCTTCCAGTTAACCTAATGAAGCACCCAAAAACTAAAGTCTTGACTTGCTATATCTCTAGAGAGTATCCAGCCTGTCTCCTTCAGTATCAGCAAGTTGAGGCTTTCCTGCTTCTGGTCCACATATTGATGACCCACATGTCCTGCCCGGACACACATTTCTAATTCTTGGGTTTCTTTTTCCCCCCTAAAATGTGGATTATCAAAATATTTAAGGAATAATAAAATAATATTTCAGTCAGAGCTGCTGGATTTGTGGAAATAAATGGCACATATTGTTGATTATTCTGGCAAATTATGGAAAAATTGAACCCCATAAGTAGAATTTCCAGTCTTCTATTTCTTTTTTTTCAGATGGTTTCCATAGAACATTCCAGATATTATTAAAGGGGAGGATTGAATTGCTCAATGAATATTCATATGTACTTAACTGTCATGTGGTCCTCATATAGGGCCCAAACCCAAACTCCTGACTTAGGCCAAACTCCTGCTGGGAAGACAGCTTGCATTGGGAGTATAGGGTTGTTCTGACATTACCATGAATTAGCATTCACTTACAGAAGTAGGAACGGTAAAAAGACAAAAAAAGTTGGAGAGTTCAATTTCTTATTTCTACAGTTATTTCTTGAGGCTTCAGATCTCAGCTATCTGAAAATACCTTCTTTTATTCAGTTGCTAGAAGTAAGCAGGGCTAAGATTGACTACACACCAGGACTCTGTTTATAAAACAGAGATATTGTTTTTTAGCCCAGCTAATACCAACGAAATGAGCCTGCAACTAAGTCACATCCATTCCACTGCTTTGCCAATATATTAATTGATTAAAAATATTCCTATTAAAAACACTAAGAACTGCATTTTCAATGACAACTTAATTGCCTAGTTTTATTTGTTTATAATTGAAAATGGAGTTGATGCAAACCCTTACAAACAGGGATTTATAATGGAGATACCAACTCAGCATTACCTTTTGGAGAGATACCAACCACTCAGTAAGTAGAAGCATCTGTAGAGAGGCACTGACTAGGGGTGGAGGGGTTGGGGGTGGTGGTGAGGGTGGGGGTGGGGGGAGCATTCTGATAAATCAACTGCAGATTCAATAGGAATCGTCAAATTTAATATTTCAAAGATCAGTATTCATGAAAAATAACTGATGCCAAATGCGCTTTAAGAAAAAAATATCTGTTTAAATGGTATTAATGGTAAGGCATACTACAGCAAGGTGAACAACACTGATAATATTAAATTAACCCAAGAGGCTCCCTAATCAGGATCCCTATGCCGAAATCTGCTTGCCAACTGTCGTTTCTTTTCCCATTGGTTTAGTTAAGGGTTGAAGTTCTTCTTGAAGTTTCTTTTTTAATCATTAGATCCCGACCTTACAGTTTTCTCTGACTACTTTCCTTCAGGCTGTCTTT
>CM053626.1:140229599-140272099 GCA_028646595.1 Phalanger gymnotis | reverse complement strand
CACCTTGCCAGAGACATACAGCCAGTTAGTGAAAGAGTAAAGACTCAGAGTTCTCAACTTCTAGTTCTGTCTTCTTTCACCTCTTTTTTACATTTTATAGGAGTATCATAGATAATGCCCATTTTGTTTTTATATAATTTTGTTACTACTGTTGGATAGAAGATGGAATGATTGTTGTCCTTCATTCTTGAAGAGAATGAAAATGACATCACTATTTTAAGTCAAGTTTCAATGTGTCTGACTGTGGCTAATCAGACCAACATGAGATCACAATACTATGCCACTAGTCAGGCACAAAGAATCCATGTGAACATTTGGGGCGGGTTCTCTAAATCTGTTTATCTTGTGTATCTTTGGAGCTACTTTACTTTGCCTTTCTCATACAGCACAGCAGCTTCTCTGATAAGGACACACCATGCTAGCCAGTCCTTTGCTAGCATCTCCAATTTCATTCAATCAATTCCAAAGTTTCTCAGAGAGCTCTTAAGAGTATCCTTATATTGCTACTTTTTCTTCTTAAAAATATTTATTAATTAAAATTTAGTGTTTCACTTCAGTTTTATAAGATTTTGTGTTTTAAATTTTGCTCCTCTTCCTTTCCTTCCCTCTTCCCAAAACGACGCAATCTGATGTAGGTCATACATGTACAATCATATTAAACATATTTTCACATTAGTCACATTGTAAAGAAGAATTAGAATCAAATGGAAAAAAACATGAAAAAGATGAAAAAAAACAAACAAAAAAGAAAATAGTGTGCTTCAATCTGCATTCAGACTCCATAGTTCTTTCTCTGGATGTGTATAGCATGAATTTCCATCATGAGTCATTTGGAATTTTCTTAGATCTTTGTCTTGTTGAGAAGAGCTTATATTGCTTCTTCTGACCACCATGTGAGAACTTGTGTGAGTTCTCCATAAAACAGTTTTTTAGGCAAGTGATAGATGATATTGACTATATGTCTATACATTTGTTCACTTTCCATTTATTCCTTTTAAAATTATTTATAAATAATGAAAAAAGTTTCTGCAAGTCTCTTTCCTTCAGTCACAACTCTTCCTGTCATGTAGTAGATATGAAATAAATTCTTATTCTATTCCCTTTCTCTATAACCTGTGGTAATCTCCCAGAATAGATGAGTAGTGCTGCTGTATGGAAAGTATAAGAAGTAAATAACTTGCTTGAGTTCTACAAGGAAGGTATTTAAAAATTATACATAACACAATGAACATATACTACCATTATAGCTCGCTGGAAGCAAAAAGGCACTACTAATTGTAGAGAGCCTTATTATTTTCTGATAAAGAAGAACCCTTCAGAGATGGAGCCCAGCCCTCATATTTTATAGAGGAAGAAATAAAGATTCAGAGATTTTAAATGAATTATACAAGCTTACACAGTTATTTAATTGGAGAAATATGGATTATCTTTGTAGGGAGATAGAGGTCCTAAATAAAGGATATGGAGAAGGGTTAGAAAATACTGTTTTCTGAAATTGAAATTAATAAGAATTAACAGAAACTGTATGAGATCAGAGGTCAATAGGAACTTTCCCTAATAAGAACTCATGAAAAAAGAATATTTTAAGTGTGTTATTGATAATGTTCAAATATATCCTAAATCTCATTGAAGAGCCAATGATGTCTTCTAAAACTTCACTAAAGTGATCTCAATTTTTAACTTAACTAATGCAAGATAAACTATTTTCATCAAATTGACTAAATGATTCTATCACAAGGAAACACTGTCATGGCAGAAGATGATCGTGAGTGATAAAGAGAAATGGAAAAGGACAATTGGAGAATAATAATGTGATTAGTCAGAATTCCTCTGTCACTATCCAGGCAAGTGTCCTCTGATTCTAGTCATTGATTTAGGTTTCTAAGCAGAAAAACCAAAATATCCTTAACATCCAGAAGAATAACATTTACATTTGTGGGAAGATCTGTGTCCTTCTCAGTGGAATTACTCGTTTCTCAAACACAGACGCAGGATTTTTTATATTTTGTGATTTTTGTCTATTTTTTCACATAAAATTTCCAAAGCAGATCAACTCAATGCACTATAGACCATTTAAAAAAAAGGCTATGTGTGAAAGGATTTGTCAGAGTATACAGATATCACAATAGGTTCGATTATTTTCTGGAAGATAACTTTTTAACATTTTATTGTTGTCTTTTATTTACTTCATCTACATACTCCAATATATCCCTCTCCTCCTCCTCCTTTCCACAGTGTCTACTTTTACAGCAAAGAACAAAAAAGAGCCAGAAAAAACAAGTCAGCAAAACTAATGTACATATCAACCACGTCCAAAATTACATGCAGTATTCCACACCCATAGTCCATTAACTCTATAAAGAAGCAAGGATGGTTCATTCTCATGTCCTTTCCTTCAGCAATTATTTGTTAAGCAATGACCATAGTCGACATAACTCTGTTGATCAATATAATAACTCTGTGAGGGAAGTGCTATTATCATTCTCATGTTGTAAATTTGAGTAAAGTGAGGTTTAGAGAGGCTAATGACTTCCTTTTTTAATATAATTAATTTATTCATTTTTGGTTATCAACATTCATTACCATAAGATTTTGAGTTTTATATTTTATCCTCACTTCTCTTCTCTCCCCTCCCCAAGATGGTGTGCAATCTGATATAGGCTCTACTTATACATTTATACTAATATATTTTTGCATGAGTTGTGATAAAAAGAAGAATTAGATATAATGGGAAGAATAATGAGAAAGAAAAAACAAAACAACAAAAGAAAAGGAGAGCAGATAGTATTGCTTCTATCTGCATTTAGACTCCAAAGTTTTTTCTCTGGACATGGATAGCATTTTCCATCATGAGTCTTTGAGAGTTGTCCTGTGACAAATTGCATTGCTGGAAGAGCTAAGTCTATCAAAGTCAGTCATAGCACAAATGTGACTGTCACTGTGTACAATATTCTCCTAGTTCTGCTCATTTCACTCAGCATCAGTTCATATAAGTTCAGGTTTTTCTGAAGTCCATCTGCTCATCATTTCTTATAGAACCAATAGCATTCCACTACATTTATATATCACAACTTGTTCAGCCATTCCCTGATTAATGGGCATCCCCTCAGTTTCCAATTCTTTGTCACCACAAAAAGAGCTGCTATAGATATTTTTGTTCATGTGGGTCATTTTCCTGTCTTGCGATCTTTATGACATAGACCTAGAAGTGGTATTACTGGGTCAGAGGGCTAATGACTTCCTTAAGGTACCAGAGCTAGTAATAACTTGAAGTGGGATTCGAAACCAAGTCTTTCATATTGCAAATCTACTATTCTTTGGAGAGGATACCATTTAAGGACAATCTATTTTATTTTTCTGATTTTATATTTATCAGGCAGCCTTCTGATCAGCAATTTAATCTTTAGAACAGAAGATATGTCCTGTGCAAATGACTAGTAGTGGTTATTCTGCTAATCAATATTTTTCATAGAGATATAGTATGTTAGTTTTCTGGTTCATTAATCAGTCTCTGTGGAGTTTATAATTTCATTAGCTTTCAGTAAACTCATAATATCAAGTTTCTCAATTGAAAAAAATGCCAAGACCTTGAGTCTGGTTTGATGGTTACCTCATCAAAGCGGTGCCCAATTACAAGGAATATTGACTTAGTAGAGGAATCTTGGTGGGGGTCATTGAAGCAATACAGGTTAAGAGAATGATCCAAGGTCATACAGCTAAATAAAGAACAGAGATGGGATCTGAACTCAGATCTTCCTAAATAAAATTTCAAGTCTCTATCAATCATGCTGCACTATCTCTATTGTCCTAAATTTACAAGATAACAAATTTGAATAGATCTGCCTTAATAATACCTGACGTAGCCTATTGTACCCAAAACTCAGTAGTTCATCTTCACTCTCTGTACATTCACATAGCTCACAACACCCCCAACCCCTGGTCACACACACACATACACACACACACACACACACACACATACACACACCCCATACTTGGAATGTACTTACTCCCTCCTCACCTTCAACTTTTAGTTGAAACTCCTAGTTTTTTTGAAAGGTCAGCTCAAGTCTCGCCTTCTACATGAAATCTTTCCTGACCTTTTTCTGCTGCTAGTATCTCCATCCAAGCCCCTCCCCAAATTACTTTATATTTATTTTGATCATATCATATGATATCATATCACATATTCTTATAGTTGTACAAGCTGTTTTCTCTGAGAGACTGTAAGTTCCTTGAGGGCAGAGTCTATTTCATTTTTGTCTATTGTTAGAGGGATGACCTTACCTCAATAATCACAGAGAAAGTAGACATAATAATTAAATGCATCAGAAGTGTAAACTATGTGAGAACAAGGCTTCTCCTTGAGTCAATCTAATCACACTTTTCGACATACAACAATTGTCAAAATGCTATTTCCTGATGCCTTTTTGAGGCATTCAATCAATTGTAAGTTTAAAATCAAGTGTGGACAAAACCCTTGATGAATTTAGATGTCTTTGAAAACTGCAATTTATTAAATGATGTTGCACAAGTTGTGTTTTGAGATTAGTTGAAGAAACTTGGTCACAACCTATAGGCCATCTTAATATTTTGATATTTAATTGTCAATTAATTTAAAAATTAATTAAATATAATAACATTTAGCTAATTAATTAATTTAAGACATTTAATCTAATTTCATATATAATATTTAACAGAAACCAGATATTTGTTCACCTGGTAGCTTAGTGTTGGAAGCCTCTAAAAATAAATCTACTCGGAAATGGTGGAAGAGAATACCTCAGTCTCCTATCTCCTCCTCCCTCAAAGAGGGACCTGTGTACTTCAGAGGATAAGAGGACTTGGAATTTTAATTTGTATCCTAGCAGCATCCCAGAGGCAGTACTTGCTGATGGAATTATTTGCATTAGAAGAATAGTGTAGACTGGATGCAATGAGAAAAGGTAGATTCTAAACTACAATGAGTAAAGCTGAAAAGCTACATCACACCTAAAGAGAACTTCATGAGTACTCCTCTCCTCAATGAAAGGGAGAAAAAGACTTCAAATATCTAGCACTAGTGAGTTACCACTTTGGCTGTGTTGGTCCTAAGCTTAAGTGAGAATCTAGATTTCTCAGTGGATATAACACTAGGACTTGAGTCAGGAAGATCTGAGTTCAAATCCACTTACCGTCTGTGTGACCCTTAGAAAATCACTAAACCTCTGTTTGTCTCGGTTATCTTAATGGCAAAATGAAGATAATAATGACTCTTACTTCCTTGTTATGAGGATTAAATGAGAAAATATTTATAAAGCAGTAGCATAGTGCCTGGCAGGTAGTAGATGTTTTACAAAATTGCTTTTTTATCCTTTCCCATTGTTCCCTGGATTCTATTCGTGGAAGAATATATCACAGACTTAGATAAGGAGTTGCTTTGTGCAACATTATGAAATACTCCATTATTAGCATTTGGAAAATATATGCTTATTTTCCTATTGCATTGTGAACTTATATTTGAAATTTAATCTTAGTCTAGGTCTATACATTACAGTTCTGAATATGTTATCGGTTACCTGACTTTCAGTAAATATGTGTTTTAAGAGTTAATTGTTTAGTTGACTAACTTATGTCAATTGATAATCAGTGGGGGAAATATACTAATTGGGGCTTGGGTCCATAGCAGTAGAGACACCAACTCCTCAGAGCTACCCCTAGAATACTGAGAGGAGATGTAACTACCAAGCTCTGGGGACCCAGTCTGCTAGTAAGTACAGTTAAGAAAGTAGCTGGAGAGCACATGTAACATTTTGTATCCCCCAAATGGGAATTAGGAAAGTAGCTGGAGAACATACGTAAAATTGTGTCCCCCTACCCCACCTCAGAAAAGTGACTTCCACATAGGAAATGTAGATTGTTCACCATTTTCAGAATCTGTATTCTTCCCCAAATTCCAGTTCCAATGTTACCTCGTATGTGAAAACTTGCCCCATTCTTAGAGCTATTCCTGCCTCTCCAAACTATCTTATGTTTTACTTATTTGTGAACATGACAATAGAAAGTATAGTTCCTTGGTTGCAGGGATTATTTTGTTTTTGCCTTTTTATACCCCATAGCACCAAAGGGGCAAAAGACATGTTTTGTTTGTTGTTTTTTTAAATGGAACTGACATTTGAAGGTGCCATCTACCAACAATTTTAAATGACAAATCCTTGACATAGAAATTTTCCCTTCCTCATGAATACCTTATTCTTACTGCAATAAGTAACTCTTACACTTAAAACTTCAGATAAAGAAAATATCTTATCTTTGATTAATTATACATTAAAAAATATAAACAGATTTGAGTAATTTTCAAATGGCAAAAAATAGATCTAAATGCCCCACTAGAGAACTGAAAACAAATTGAAGTTTAGGTAGACATTTCAACCATATTGATAGGACAAATAATGTTTGTTTAAAAAACAATAGAATAAAATTTATTTTTGAGCCAGACTTTTGAAAATAAAACAACTATAAAAATCCAAGTTTCGTAGCTAGGTGGATTGGCAAGAGACACTAAAAAATTAGATTTTCCCCACTTTTTTAGGTATAGAGAAAAGCCTTGAACAGTTCTGCTATGTAAGTTAGGACTTCAACATCAAAAAGAAACAAAAATAACCCACATAAACCGAAGGTCTGATAAAAAGGTTCCCCAATAAACAGAGACTAGGACTAAACCTCAAATATGAGTTTAAAATATATATTAACACAACAAAGGGACAAATAGTGTCACAGTGGATAGAGTGCCAGGCTTGGAGTCAGGAAGACTCATTTTTTTTTTTGTGAGATCAAATCTGGTCTCAAGTACTAGCTGTATGGCCCAGGGTAAATCATTTAACCTTGTTTCCCTCAGTTTCTTCATCTGTAAAATAAAGTGGAGAAGTAAATGGCAAACCACTGCAGTACCTTTGCCAAGAAAACCCTAAATGGGGTAACAAATATTAGGACACCACTGAAACAAGTGAAGAATTTGACAGTTTATGAAATATTCTACACCCGTAGCCTTTTGCTTCTTTACCAAAAGGGAGTTGGTTCATTTCATCAAGATTACTTTTCAAAAAAGAACTCACTAATTGTATTCAGCTTTAACCTAATTCAATGTTTTGAACACAGTAGGCATTTAGAAAATGTTTAGTAAGCCAACTGGCAGTACCTCAACTAACTTTGACTTAGCCACTTAAAAGTAGAAATGTTTTAGGATAATCAGGTGTAATGCTAGGAAAAATAAATGCTAACAAAAAAGAGTTGGGTAATGTGAGAACAAGATTATTGAAACTCTATTAAAGATATTGTAGCCATGAGTGTAGTAGGCATATTAAGTCTTTTATAATTGTCAGGTCAATTTTCAATAGGGATAATATTACATTGACATGATTTTTTTTTCTCAACAATTTTCTCTTTTTCCTGTAGAGATGAATGGAAACCTTACCTTACAATTCTTTGCCGTTTAAAAACATATTTTAAAAGTATTTGAATGTCATTTGGGATTATCATTGTAGTTAAAGAAATCTCTCAGCCATTGAAAAAAATTCTCCCTAGCAACTTTGACACCAGAAAAAGAATTATGAAATATTTTCATCCTGATAGATGAATATTTGAGATGGCTGAGCTGAGAGCCTGTGACTGTGTGTTGAAGCAATTCTAGACTCTCTTTTAATTTAATACAGACTTAGAAATATGTGGATTGACCTATTAACCAAAGCTCAACAAATCCCTGCATAAGTAAGAACACAGGAAGTGATACACAGAAAGAAAGCAAGAACACCTGTCTAGGTCACTGTCAGTCCATCATGCTTAACTAATTTTTTAATGACCTCTGACCCAGGTTTCCACAGAGCCACAGAGATTTATATCTTTCATGTATCCAATCCTACACCTGCCTCCAATTAATGAAAGGAGACTTAACTTTGTTATCTGATGAACTGAGCTCATAGAATTGTTGAGACAATTGTTTTATTATTGTATTGACAAATTATCCTATTAACAACTGGCTACCACAAAAATCAATTAAAATCTTGGCTGAAATACTCAAATATAGTTGGAGAGGTACGGCTGGGAATTAAATGGCAAGTTAATGGTTTGATGTAGAGTTCATAAATTAGCTACAACCAGCTCAAACACAGAAATTTGTATTGATAATGAGAGTGCTAAATTACCATCCAGCGTATGGAGCTGCACAGCATTCAGTTTCATTGTATTTCATTCTGGCCTTTTTCTTGGTACCTACATGAATAGCAGTGCCATCTTCCCCATTAGCCAAAATATATTTCCTAACTTTCTCACTTCTACTAATCCCTTACACTTATATTTGGTAAAATATATTGTACAAATCCTTAATATGTGGAGTGACAGGAATTTGGATCTTTTGGCTATTACTTTTTTAAAGCTATTTTTTTTCTCATTGGCTGTAATAATTACAAACACTTTGATTACTAAGAATCAGAACGTAATGTTATTGGACATGAAGATTGACTAGGGAATGGATTCAGTCTGGGAATGCAAAGAACCTTGGAGCATGCCTTTGAAGAGAATCTAATCCTGTCCTTTACTCTGGCACTTTCAACTAGCAATAACAATGTGCTGATGATACCTTGAGATTTACTTCTGCCCTCCTGATACCCCTCATAAACTGTACTTAAGCAAAAGTAAGTAAAATTATATGTACTGTATAAAGTATACATTATACTTTAGATTATCTTAAGCCTTACCTCGAAGTACACTTAGGGGAAGCATAATCAGGAAAAGCAGCCCCAGAGAATGAGAGACACTGAAACTTTTAAGGCAAAACTCCACTTCCTTTCAAGTATATTATCTTTAATGGTGTTAAAAAGATCTAAAATCTCTAAGTGGAAGGGGAAGGAAAACTCTTTCATCTAGTCACTGATCTATTGCGTTAACACTTGGAAATGAGTTGGAAGAGTTAGACTTGAATGAGAAGGACTAATCCCATTGCTGAGAAGGATGCCAAAGGATTCTTGAAGCTTTCACTCCATTATTCTCTCCCATAAATAAGTTCCACAGCCCCACAAAGCACACATTTGTCTAAATATTTCCTGATCACTGTCTTTTAGCTAAGTGGTACTATCTTTCATTTGTGAGAAGCCATCAAGCAGTTCAGAGATGGAGATATTTCAAGTAGAATGTAGGAACACTTCAGAAAAGAAAGGGAATTATGGCAATTGTGCAACCGTGCATCATTAGGCATCACTCAGTCACTGATCCGTGAAGCTTAGCTCATATAATTCTGGATGAATGGTACAGTTTCACTACTAGTATTGGGCAGACACCAACATCATGGAGCTGTAGGGGGGGAAATGAAGAAAAACATCAAGGTTGTGAAGAAAAAAGACTAAAGGGAAAAACAAATACAATAGCTAATGTTGTCCCATGAAAAGCATTGCAATAATGAGTGTTGTTATATTTATAAGATATAGGACTGTAACTTCATTGGTGCAGGATATTCCTAAGGAGGCCAATGCATTTTCCAAACCCAATCAACTCTGCTCCCACTTATAGTTTTAAAAGTTGGTCTGGAACACTGAGGGTTTAAGTGACTTGCCCAGAGTCATATATGGCCATTATATTCAAGAAGTAGGAATTGAACCCAATTTTGAGACTATAACTCTGTCCATGCACCCATGCACCTTCTCAAACTGAAATCACAGATTTGAGGACTAGGTCAATAGCAAAAAAAAAAAAATGGAGTTAATATCATTAGAATTTTGTACTTAGTAAAGTTAATAATAATAATAAGAGTTCATATTTAGATAATACGATAGTACTCAAAGTGCTTTTTACATAAATTGTCTCATCCAATATAAACTATGCACGTCATTCCTTTACTTGTTGAGATAGATTATATATGTTGATTTGAACTACTTAATAAGCTTGTCCTCTAAAACAATCGTTTAACTGCTATAATGGGCCATTTGGTTTCCCTCAGTCACTCAGTCAATCAATAAGCATTTGTTAACTTCTTACTATGGTCCGGGCACTGTGCTATAAAACAAAAGCAAGTGTGTTATTCTTTCCCTGAAGCAACTTACATTTCCATTTTCATAAATAGTTTTTTTCTAGGATCTAATAGTACTCAGTTTGGAGCCATCCCTTCTACCAAATACAAATTTACTGAAGACAGTATTATTGATGAAAGCAGGGATTTTTTCTTTTTTTCTTATAATATAAACCTAACTACTCTGCCCCAACCAGAATAGTTACTTACATTGTGTTTAAATAATCCTTTTTTTCTTTTCTGTTTTCCCTTCATGCCTTTAAACACTAACAATACTATATCCACCAGTCATTCTCATCTCCACTTATTAAAAACCCTACTTTTTCTTTAAAATCTAAGTCAAATCCATGATATTAATAAAGTCTAGCCAGAAGTAATTTCCCTCCACTGAAAATCTCTAGCAAATATGTGGAAATTAGTTATTATCACGAATGCTGATTCTTGTATTATTGTTGTGAACTGGTATATGTCTTTTTTTTGTTGGTCAATCTGTTTATGTCTTGTCTCCTACACTGGATTTTAAAAGTAATTGAGGATAGGGAACCTGTCTCATACTTAGAAATCGTAGACTTATTGGTCTAGAGTTGTAAGAGATGCTAGAAGCCATCTTGTCCAAACTCCTCACTTTAGATATGAGGAAAATAAGGGACTAGGAGGTATTAATTTTTCTGCAGCATGTACAACAAGCACTTAAATACGTAGATTTCTTTTTTAATTATTTTTTTCAATCAAAATCTCTCTCCCACTCAACCCCTACCCCAACTGAGAAGAAATAAAAATAATCTCTTTTACAAACATATATAGTTAAGCAAAAACAAATTTTTGCATCAGCCGTATCATGTATATACATATGCATAAGAGGTACATTACAAGGTAGCAAACAAGTAACAAATGAATAAATATGAAAAGCACTGCCATTTGAGTAACTTGGAAAAATTTTTAGTGCCATTTGTAAAATAGATATTTATTTTAAAAATGTCCTGGATATAGTGATGGCAGTTTATATCCAACATTTACTCTGAGAACCTTGACTTATCTAGTGACGTGGAAATTTTCCCCTTTCCATTTAATGCACATTGGGAACAAGCTGCAGTTAAAGGAGGATCAGCAAGAAGAGCACATCCCTCCTCAACAATCATTCGTCCTCTTTTTCCTCCTTGTCACAGAGGACATCTGAGACCAGAAAATCAGATGCGAAAGGTCCGGGACTGAAGCATGTTGACTCACTGGTCACTAAGTTTTCCTAACTTGAGCATAAATCTCTCTCTGAAACAGTCTATTTATTCCCATGTACTTTTCTGCCTTACGGAGTGAACATTTTTCCCATCATGACACAGCTATATTTCACTGGCCCTATCTATGTAAAGAAGAAATGGATTGATAAGAGACCTTCGGAATCTATATCCAAATTTGACTTTGATGGTAAAGGCGGGAAAGACTCTGACTCAGGATGGAAAGAGAGGAATGACAGGGAGAAGGAAGAAACACTGTTAGGCAGTTACACGCTTGGTGTATTTATTCAGGTATTGGCCAGTGTGTGCACTCAAGGTTTCACCCTAGTTTCACTCTTGCAGTCCTCATGGCTTACCTTCAGTAGCCCCTTGCCTTCCACTAAGCTCAGCTCACCAGCGTCCTGACCAACAATATGATTATATAGAGGTCAAGGGCCAGACCTGAACTGCCTCCCTCCCCTCCCAGCTGCAATTTCTTCTCTGGCTACTCCTTGACCTGACCATCATATAATGTGCATACCAATAAGATCCAAAACTCTTTCTTTATGTTCCAACTCATTTCCATTACAGACTGTCTTTTGTTATTGTTTAGTTGTTTTCAGTTGTGTCTGACTTTTAATGAATGCATTTGGAGTTTCCTTGGCAAAGATTCTGGAGTGGTTTGTGTAGTAGGAAGGCCAAATTTATGATCTCAAAAAAGGACCATATGTAACAAATTAGCGAACCAACCTCCCCATTCCAGTATTGTGAACACAAGCCTCCAGGCCCAGTAGGCCCGCCTCGCAAGAGTAGCCAGGAGGCCACAGAAAAATAAGATGTCATAAATCATATTCACTGGCCTCAAGTCTTAGCTCGAACTCCTGGGTCCACACAAGGGTGGCTCTGCTTCGGCTTTTTTCAGCTGTAGTTTCTTGCCTCTCCTGGCAGCCAAGCCTCTGGCGTTCTCAAGCCCCGCCTCAACGACTAGAGACCAGAGTACAGAGACCAATTGGTTCCCGAGTTGGCCCCTCTTAAGTCATTAATCTACGCCTACACAGGTTTCACAGCTGATAGGGCTTTGGGCCTGGGGCTTAGCATTTAACAGGTGAAAGTACTTTCACGGTAAACAAAAGCCAAACTCTTCAAGGGCACCCGTTAAACTAAACCCATTTTGCCTTACTGGCACAGTTTACCATTTCCTTCTCTAGCTCATTTACAGATGAGAAAACTGAGACAAACAGGGTTATGTGACTGGCCCAGGGTCACATAGCTAGTAAGTGTCTGAGACCAGATTTGAATTCAGAAAGATGTGTCTACCTGACCTCAGGCCTGGCTCTCTGTCCACTGTGGCACTTAGATGTCCTACAGACAGCTTGTTTCATCAGATGACCATAGGTGCATGTGTACCTCACATATTAGTGAGTGACATTGTACTTGGGAAATTAGTTTATTTTTAAAATCAATTTTAAGTCCATATATTCAAGTCTCTATTTTTAGAATTTTATTTTTCTACACACAGAGCCTTAGTGCTGGATATGACAGCAGAATTCACTTAGCCTAAACTACCACCCAAAGTGGGAATCCCAAGAGTAGATCATTGGCAAAGGCACCAAGATTTTTCTAGGCTTCCTATCTGAATGCCAAAATTCTTCTGAACTACAAATTTAATGCCCTTTTTCTCTAAGTAAATTCTGAGCCCTTGTGGTTGTAGTAATGTTTACTTTGTCTCTAGAATTACCATCTTTAGACAACTATTGGAAGAGAAAATTGTTCCATTTGGCTTTGATGTTAGCAATAGCAATATGAGAAAAAAAGGATTAAAAGTGATTTTTCTGTATATATAAAATATAGTACTCACTATATGTCTATTAAGACATTGTGAATATTCAACAAATCTAATGAAGATAACAACTAATGAGGTTAGTGTTTCTAATAATTCAGTATGTAGGGTGTTAGTCTAATATGTTGCCATGTATTACATGTCATGTCTGTGGCAGTGCTTCCATAGTTGTCATGATAGTTGACAGAATCAGTGTATATTATATCTAGAAAGAATCTCAGAAACTATTTATTTCAAACCCCTTACTTTGGAGTCTGGGTAATTGAGACCCCAAGATATGAAATGACTTCCTTGAGATCACATAGTCGGTGGCAAAGATCAGACTGGAATTCAGATCTCCTACTTTGGTCTTTTCCCTCTCCACTATACTACATCCTGCCCTCCACCCCAATTTCTACCCCCATCGCAACTGTCTGGATTTCATGCGCATATTTCCCATAAGTCTGATGGCTTATTCCATTAAATCCATGGAATCAAAGCCTCACTCTGGAGAATCTCTGTTGCTTTCTCTCTTATATATTGTAAGGTGAAGTATAAAAAATGATGTTTCTTTGGGACCTTCAAAAGCATCCATCTATTTATATAACAGGGATTTATTAAGTGCTTAGTTTAGGTCAGACATTGTGCTATGCATTGGTTATTCAAAGAGAGAAAATTAAACAGGCTCTGCCCTTAAGATGTTTATACACAAAATGGACATAGATAAGTAAATGCAAAAGACACATAAGGTAAATAAAAAGTAATTTCACGAAAAATACTAACAACTAGGGAAATTTTCATATATCAATACTGGCTTGGCACTTCAGCTAATGGAGAAGTGAATAGGGAATTGACTCCAGGCAGGGGGAAAACCATGCAAAAGTCCAGAGACAGAAGAAGGAATTTATTGTACAGGAAATAGCATTTAAACAAAAAAAAAAATGAATGGATAGATGGGAATAATTTGTTCCAATGGCCATGCAGGCAGATGAGGCAGGAACTGTGGAGTGCTTAGAGCTTGGTCAGATATCAGAGATGCCAATGCCATCCACTGTATCCCAGGCCATTGCCATCTCGACTTTTGTCTTGCCACTGGACTTCAATGACTTTGATGAGAGAGAGAGTGAGGTTGATGATTTTGTGCAACTCTGCCTCACTTAAAGCAAATTTGCAAAAGGATCAAGACATCATGCCATGATGTCATTGGTCCTCTTCAAAAATGAAGTACAAACAGCAATATCTAGGTAGCTTTAAATAATTAACAAATAACCCCATAGTCTTAAAGCAACAACTTTATGTAGGTGAGAAAACTCTATTGAATTTTTCCATCAATTAATCAATTAAAGGCATTTAAGTGTACTGGTGGTATATTTGGATCTGTTGAAGAGATGTGGTTGTGAGTTGTAGAGCGCTTATACACACACACACACACATATGTATATATATATGTACATATATACATATACATATATACACACATACATACATATATGTATATATACTATATATACACACCCATATACACATATATGTATTTATACATATATACATATGCATATATATGTGTGTGTAAGTATATGGATGTGTATGTATTTATGTATGCATATTAAAAACAAGTTCACATTCCGTATACGTAATTAAGGAGGGCCTTTAGCCCTTATTCAATGAAGTGCCCTTGAAGAGTTTAGCCTTTATCTCCTTGGTTAAATTAAGTAACTAAGTTGGGGCTCCAGGTGAGGCCCATGAAAGGAGGTCTGATTATATCCTTGCTCCCTAGCTATTAGGTGCTAAATTGATGTGGGCGTGAAGCCCTCAAGGTCCTAGGGGGAGGTGCTAACTCCAGAGCCAATAGTAAGGGCTTAAGTTCTGGTATCTCAGATGACATTGGATGATGGCTAAAGATTGCATAAAAAGGGAAGACAGAGGTATTTGCTTAGGGCTGTCTTGGTGGTGTGCTGATGTGGAGACTCTGGGCAGCTGTAGTTAAGAGCCCTCCAGCTGAATTCAGATATTGATGCTTTTTGGTAACTATGAATTGTACTTGGTCTGTTTGTAATTTGTTTGTATTTGCTCTGAAGTTCAGGGTGCTGGCTTTTTCTCCTGAACTAAGTGAGTGATATTTGTATGTTGGATGAAAATAAGACTGTTTACCCCTTAACATTGCTTTCCTTAGTAAAGCAGATCAAAAGAACCTGGGTTTGCAGAGTTCTACTAGCTGGTTGTTGTCAGTTTTACACCCCCACAGCAGCTGCTACACACAGCTGTTTGTTGAAATACATTCAGATATTTCACTGTTGGGCCAGTGAATGGTGAAAGTACTCTCAGCTAAGCTGCCTGATAGGAAATCATTTAGAGAGGGAAAAAGCACCTCTGTCTCAGCTCCACTTCACCCCCTCTTAAATAAAGCACTAACTGGTGAATCTTAGATGGTCACAGGATTGTGACTTCTTATTAGTGTTTTCACAGAATCCCCGGTACAGTAGCTGCTGGTAGCAGTATCTACATCAGGAGATGAGGACAAACTAGATACACTGAAGAAAGGCAGGACTCCAGCAGCATGATACATCATACCTAAGAATAACTTTATGAAAGTCCCAAAAAAAGGAGAAAGAGACTTTCAACTAAATGACTTCTAACAGCTGTGTTATCCTTTTGCTATATGTATTCTAAGTTTAAAGTAATTTTACTTGGATTCAGTATGCACTGGTATAAGAGTATGTCATGGATTAAGGGGTGAAGGGTAGTCATGTTTTGGGCCATTTTTACTAGACTGCCTCAGTAAATACTTATTTTAAAGGCAGATTAAATATAGCTGACTAATTTATAACAACTGATAATCACTCAGGAAAGAATGCACATCAGTGGGGGTTCATGGTTTAGAAGCTTTAGAAGCTTTAGCTTTAGAGGACTTCTCCCTAATTTTTCAGAGTCCCCTAGAATCTCCAGGTGGGGGAAACCATGGCAGTCAACTTCCCTGAATGCATGGTGGTTGGCAAAGTAGCTTCAGAGTTTATGCAATAAATGCATTTATAGAATCAAAATTTAAAAATGCTTTTTAAAATTTATTAATGTATTTTAAGGAATTGTGCTAACTCATAGTTTAAAGACTAAAATGTTTTGTCTAGGGTATTCATTATTTTAATGACATATAATAGGTTAATTATGTATTGAGAAAGCAAAGGTCTTATTATTCTTTAACATATCACATGTATGACCATGCCATGTATTTTCCAGAACTGGAAAAATTACCAGAGGATGTTTCTTAAGAACAGACCACTGAAAGTCAGTGCTTGTTCAAAGGAACTATTGTGCATCTGAACGAAAGCTGAAAAATATGAGCACACACACATATACACTATTCAAATGGGAAAATATTGCACAACTCATTTTGAACCCATTTTCACTCTCTTGAGTACATACTGAAGTAAGGTGTAACTTCACATTCTCTAATCATGGTGTTAATGCTGCTCACAGAAAATCTGCACAAAAAAGCAGCACTTGCAGATCGAAATATGCTAATAGTCTTTGTACAGTTTGCAAATGTTTTCTCCTGCAAATCCAGCTCTGTACAGTATTTGCTGAAGACTAATCTGCATCTCTGGGATAGTAATAAAAACCTCCTTCTGTGGCTTCCAGCAGGTACCTTGGTCAGACTTTTTCTTTCTTTATTTCTTTTTATTCCCATCTCAGAATATATAATATTCGCAGCAGATTTTCAGTCATCAGAAACTTTCCTTACTGAAGTATTTTCTCAGCTCATTTAACCTCTTTATTGATGGATAAATGTGGATTTTCCTACTTCATGGTCCTTGATGTCTTTTGCCACAAGCCATGTCATGACATTTTCCTTTAACATGACATAGGTCTGTAATAGGTCTGGACATTGGTCTGATAGAAAGGAATTTAGTAATTTTTTTAATATAAGTTAAAGGAAATTTTAGATATCATCTAGTTCAACATTTCCATTTTATAAATAAGGAAAATAAAGCCCTGGGAGGGGTGCTGAGTAGTGATTTGTGACAGACAAGACCTGAGTTCAAATTCTGTTATAAGATTTCTGGGAGATAAAATCAATGAATAGTTGATTCAATATCTCACAGCCTTAAGTATTTATTGAGAGAGGAAGAGGACAGAGCAAGTATTTTGAGAACTGTTAGACATTAGAATTACCATGGGAATGCATCTATTAAAACCTTTCCATTTCCACTTTTAGGTTCTGTACAATTAAGTTTTTTCTCTGCTGGTACCCATTATTTTATGGAACTCTTCAGTTTAGAGGTTGTTCTTGTTTTCAGTTTCCATAGATTAAGATTGAATTGCATAGCATTATAGAACATCAGAAGTAAGACACAACTGAACTTCCCAGCAGATATTAATGACAACTTACACCAGATTTACATTTAATAGCTTAAAGCTTCTTGCTGTTGTCATTGTTGAGTCATTTCAGTTGTGTACTACTTTTTGTGACCTCGTTTAGAGTTTTCTGGCCCAAAATAGTAGAATGGTTTGTCAAGTCCTTCTCCAGCTCATTATACAGATAAAGAACTAAAGCAAACAGGGTTAAGTGACTTGCCTAGGGTCACACAGTTAGTTAGTGTCCGAGGTCAGATTTGAACTCAGGTAGATGAGTCTTCCTGACTTCAGGGCTGGAATAATGTTCACTTTGCTGCTTAGCTGTCCTAACTTAAACCTACTGTACCTACAATTTTCAGGGCAGTCAGGTGGTACAGGGGATAGAGTGCCTGGCCTAGAATCAGTAAGACCTGAGTTCAAGTCTAGCCTCAGCTACTAACTAGCTGTGTAATTCTGGGCAAGTCATTTACCCCTGTTTGCCTCAGTGTCCTCATATGTGAAATGAGCTACAGAAGGAAATGGCAAACCACTTCAATATTTTTGTCAAGAAAATCCCAAATGGGGTCATGAAGAGTAGCCATGACTGAAATGATTGAACAACAACATCTATATTTTAACATATGATTGCATATTAGAATAGCAGATATTACATGAATTTCAGGTGGCCCCAGACCAGATCTGCTTTATACATTCTTATCCCATCTTACTAATTGCTCAGCTACCACTACTGTCTGCCAAGCCTTCAAAACCCAAACCCCTAATCCCTAGGGAAATTAATCTACTAATGTTTGGATTTCATTCCATGGGATTGAGCTATGTTGAGTAAGTTCAAACTTACTGGTGTCCACTGTAACCAGATGGTTCATATTTCATCCAGTCATCCATATGAACCATATTGCCATTTGCCATCTGTTTGCCAACATCTCCCTGCCGAGCTTTTCACGTCTTGTCCTAGGCACAATAATCAAGCCAGTAATACTATTGCTTTTGTAAAGGACTTTTCAACTGACTGCCCTATGGACAAATTTGCCATCCTCTGACTTCTCTAATCCCAAACTCCCTTCCTTTACTTCTACTCTTTTACTTATTTTATTATCCCCATTAGATCATAGTTTTTTAAAAAAATATTTATTTGTAGTTTTCAAGATTTACTTTTATAAAATTTTGAGTTGTAAAATCCATCCCCCCAACTCCACTCACCCCTCCCCAAGATGACATGTAATCTACATGATACAGGCTATACATATACAATCATATCAAACGTATTTCCACATTAGTCATGTTGTGAAACAACCAGAACCTAAGGGGAAAACCATGAGAAAGAAAAAAACAAAACAAAAAACAATAAAAGAAAAAAAATAGTATGCTTCAATCTGCATTCAGACTCCATAGTTATTTCTTTGGATGTGCATAGCATTATCTATCATGAAACTTTTGGAATGATCTTAGATCACTGCATTATTCAAAAGAGCTAAGTTGAACAAAGTCTGTCATCACACAATGTTACTGTTACTGTGTACAGTGTTCTCTTGGTACTACTCATTTCACTCAGCATCAGTTCATGAAAGTCTCTCTGGGTTTTTTCTGAAGTCTGCCTGTGCACCAGTTCTTATGGAAGAATAGTATTCCATTCCATTCCATTCATATACCATAACTTGTTTAGCTATTCCCCAATTAATGGGCATCTCCTCAATTTCCAGTTCTTTGCTACCATAAAAAGAGCTGCTATAAGTATTTTTGTACATGTGGGTTCTTTTCCCTTTTTATGGAGAGCATAGATTCTTTAAGGACAATGATTATATCATTTTTTATATTTGTTTTCCCATTTCATTCATTCATCTGGCAAACAAAATGTGTCCTTCAGCACTACAATGCTGTTCATGAAAACTGAAGAATAAATAAGCCATGTAACTCCTGGATGGCCTATTCCTAATCCAGTTTTTTTTTTTCAGGGATAGGCCATTTAACTGAATTATTAAATTCTATCTTGCCTTAGGCTTCGGTTGGTGAAATCACTTCTCTTTCTAGGTCATGTAGAGGTGAGGGTCATTTATATGTTTCTTTGATTTCTTCTGAAAACTGTTGGTTAATAATATTAATTATTAATGATAATTAATAATAATGGTCAATGTTTATCACTTACTTCTCTTTAGTTTTATTGTAGACTCAGGTGTATGCTGGAGCCAGCTCAAACCAACTCTGACTCAAGAGAGATGATTTTAAAATTTTCTGTGTTAGCATTTACACGTTGGAAACTGAAAATTCTACAAATCAGGCCTAAATTTGATGTTTTGTTGATTTTCTGGACTAGATTGTCTGAAAGTGATAGAGGAGATGTTAATAATGCAAATTTAACTTAAAAGTGTATCATGTGTGCACTTTTCCCCCTGTAAAGAGACCATTGTTAAATATTTACCATCTTATGTGAATGAACTCAAAACATTGACTCAGCCACCAAGAGCACCACAACAATAATGTTCTTCATCCTCATTAAAATATTAATAAAAAGTTACCTCCTTGAGGACAGCCATCACTTAAGTTTTACCTTTCTTTAATTAACACGTAGGTCTGGAACATGGTAGGTATTTAATAATTGCTTACCTAATGGTTTGAATTAGCATCTGTCAGAGCCTAGAAAATTATCAAGACAAGTCTTGTCCCTTGGCTTGATAGACTCACACCTTTCCCTTCTTCTCCTTTCTCATTGATTAAATTGTACTGACTCCCATAAATAGCTCAGCTCACATATTGCTTCTGGTCTCTGTCTTGTTAGAGACCAGCAGTCAGACAGCTAGGTGGCACTGAAGATAGAGCACCTAGCCTGGATTCAAGACTACTCTTCCCGAGTTCAAATCTGACCTCAAGCATTTTCTAGCTCTGTGACTCTGGGCAGCTCATATAATCCTGTTTGCCTATTTCTTCATTTGTCAAATGAGCTGGAGAAAGAAGTGGCAAATCACTTCTTGAATATAATTGAAGTGACTGAAGAACAACAATCAGACTCTTGCCAACTGTAGAATAAGTCATGTCTCCATCACCAAAATCATCCATTTATAGCTCTCTACCACCCTCAACTGACTAATATGACCTCTGTCCATTGTCTCACTATTCCCAGTTATTTCCTGGAACTTCAGATCTCTTATTACATAAAATCATCACCATCGTCATCATTCATTGATTGCCTACAAGGCATAAGACACTATAATAAGTGCAGAGGGTACTGTGCTGGGCATTGCATATCTAGTTGCACAGAAGATAAGAAAAACAAAACAAAAACATTTTTCCTACATTCTGAAAGTAGTATATAGAAACATATCGCATCATTATCTTAGGAAACAATATAGAAATCTCTCTAGCAATATATGTCTCCCAACTTTGGAATGGGCTGGGCTTGAACATCCCAATCCGCTAAATATAGAAGAGGAGAAAAATGGAGAGCCCAGTTAAAATACTTTCTTCCTTTGCTCCATCTAACTTTGCCACCAATTGGCCAGTGAATTCTTCCTTTCAACAGGAGAAGGGTGGAGATAGGTGTAACAGAACTTTTGTCTGATCATTACAAAATGAAATTCTAGAATAAAAGTGACATTATCACCATTTCAGAAAGCAGGTTTCTAAAATAAAATAAACTTTCAAGAAAACATTCTTAGCAATAAAATTACTGGATAAATTTTGCGATGAAATTTTCTAAGTTCTCCCTATCTACAAAAGACTCTCTCATTTGCCCAATGATCATCAAAATACATGCACTAGATAGTATTTGTGTATGGGACCTTTCTGTGAGTGTCAAAAACTAAATTAAACAAATATGGTACCTGTGCTCTAGTAGCTTATACTCCAATACAATCATGGACTCTATCTCAAACACACAGGAAAATAATTATTGGCTTCCAAGCAGTTTCCCCACTTCTATCAGGCAAACATCAGAAATCTGAATGTGTTTTGTTTAAATTATTTTCAGACTATTTTATATTCCTTAACTTAAAGCATAACTATCAAAACACTTCCCCTTTTTCTCCTCTCCCCCATTCTCTCCATGTCTTCCTCCTCTCCTCTCTCCTCTGCTCCTTTTCCCTCCCCTCTCTTCTCCATCTTCTTTTCTCTTCTCCTCTCCCTCTTTTTCCAATGTTCTCCTCCCCTCCTTTCTCTTTGTGCTTCCCTTGTCCCTCTCCTTATTTGATATCAGCATATACAGCCTCAAAAGCATTATTTTACAGCTCTTAAGCCACATTGGTAAATGAAAATCTTTCTGAGTTCAAGTTCATTCCATCCACTGAGCTGCCATGGGATCACCGCTTTCCTACCAGCAAAACTGATACATTACCCCCCAACCTTTACAAGGGCACTCATTTTTTATAGTGTAGCCCCCACATCCATCCTCTTTCCCCTCCATTAAGTCCCCTCCACAGGAAGCATCACTCGTCCTGGTCCTATTGTTGCTCAATTTAAATGTCACAGCTGCAGCTTTCCCACTGTTATAGCCAAGAGCTGATGTGATGCCTTAGAGGTCTCACAACACAGGATATTTGAATGGCTCTAGGGCCTATGAAATAGGCTGTAGGAGGCTGAGGTCTGCTAGTGTCCTAGAGTAATGCAAAATGTGAAATTAGGGCAGTGTCAAGGCCCTAAAGAATGGCTATAAATACCAGACCCTGATCTCTAAAGGAATAAGAAGTCTGAGAATATTACTAATTAGCCTCTGAGAAAAAGATGGAGCAAGCCAATAATAATACTTCTTAGGTAGCATTTTTAAGTCACTTCTTACACATTAGGGTTATGCCAGACCCTTTATCTTATTCTTTATTACCCCCCCCCCGCCATTTTCAGGGTCAAAATTGTAGAATTTAAAATTTCTCTCCACAGCCTTGTTAAATGAGACTCCAAATATGGGCATAATAATTTGGGTTATGCCCTGTAAGACTGAGGACTTGGCAGCAGAGATGGCAGTGCTCTATAGTAGAGAGAATCCTGGCTCTAGACTCAGAGTTGTTTTTCGGTTGTTTCAGTTATGCCTGACTCTTCATGATGGCATTTGGAATTTTCTTAGCAGAGATACGAGAGTGTTTTGCTATTATATTTTTTCTCCAGCTCATTTTACAGATAAGGAAACTAGGCAAAAAACATTCAGTGAATTGCTCAGGATCATATAACTAGTAAGTGTCTGAGGCCAGATTTGAACTAATGAAGATGGATCTTCCTGATTCCAAGCCTAGTGCTGTATCCACTGTATCACTAGCTGCCTATATTAGTCAGAAGACTTGGATTCAAATCCTGATTCTGCTACTTACTATCTGTGTGACCTTGGGCCAAGGCACATAAACTTCCTGAGTTTCATTCTCCTCAGATGTTAAAAGAAAAATGAAAGCTGGTTGACCTTGAATTTTTTTCCAAGTATAGAGCTCTGATCCCGTCATTTGTTTAGAAGCAGGGCACAGCCGTCAAGGGCTTTGTTCCAAAGAAACAAAAGTGAGAAGATAATGGTATCACTTGTATTGCATCAAATAGGGGGGAAAATGAGATTAGTACCCTGTTAACAGGAATAATTAAAACAGGAAAAAATCAGGGGTTGGAGTCTACCATCTGCTGCATCTGTCTATGCCTTGCATGGATCGTTCTCTATGCATAGAATGCTTCATTGCTCTCCTCTTCCTCTCAGAATCCTTGGTTTCTTTCAAAACTAAGTTCAAACACTATCTTCTGCAGTAAGAGTTTCCCATTTTTCTCAGTTGCTAAACCTTTCCCTCCAAGGCAGGAATTCTGGATTCTTTTCATTTGTGTGTGATCTTGTGTGTGTGTGTGTGTGTGTGTGTGTGTGACATGGATCCCTTGAGCAGTCCAATAAAACTATGGAACCCTTCTCAGAAAAATGTATTGAAGAGCATAAAATAAAGTCTATAGGATTAAAAAAGAAACCAATTATGTTGAAATATAGTTTTCATTGCTTTAAACTTCACAAACCCCAGGCAGAGATAAGAGGGCACTATGGAGGAAGCAATCCAGCCAAAGTCTCCCAATATTACCCTCCAAATAACTTTAACATAATATGTCAAATCAAATTTCAGAGTGGTAGAGCCAATAAAAGGTCAGAATGAAATATTTTTTTTTCCAGCCTGAAACAATGTAGATCAGCAGGACAGATCTGTGGGACTGGGATAGGGCTGGTCCAAAGTACACTTGGTTGGAACACCAGCACTGGGCTTTGAAGATTCCAGGGCAGCCTCAACAATAGCTTTGGGAGCTCTAAGCCCAGGGACAGAAAGAGGATTGGACAAATGCTCAGAAAGGGGTTACCGGGGACTCTCTTGCTAGCACTAGGTATAGAAACTGGTGCTATTTTGACAATTTCATTGCCTATACTCAATTCTGGGTCTTAGGTCCAGGACAGAGAGAATTGCCAGCACTAGTGGCAGCAGGGGATCAGGGGAGGTGGTCACAATTCCAGAGCCAAGACGAGTGTGTTGTTTCAGGGGAGTAAAGGCCATTCCTGGGTAAGGATCAGAACACATAACAGGAGAGCAGTAACTACTCCTCTCTGTGGTTCATACCATTTTGGAAGCACTGAAACCTTACAGACCCCTAGAACTAACTCCAAAAACAGTAGTGTGAAAAAAAATCTGAAGCTTCAGACAGTGCCTTTCCATTTCTAAGTAAGCAAAGCCAAATTATAACATAAAGTTCAAGAGGGGAAGGGTGGAACCAAGATGGCAGTTGGAAAGCAGGGACTTGCCTAAACTTCTCCCCAAGGACCCTCCAAACACCTATAAAAATGGCTCTGAACAAATTCTAGAACTGCAGAACCCATGAAATAGCAGAGGGAAGCAGGGCTCCAGCCAAGGACAGTCTGGATGGTTGCTGGGTAAGGTCTATCCCACGGAGCTGGGAGCAGAGTGGAGCAGAGCCCAGCATGGGCTGTGCCCGGACCAATCAGACAGGGAGCCTGGCAGAATAGGCCATAGTGCCCTGAATCAGTGAGCTGTGGCTATTATCAAACTTCTTACCCACAAACACCAAAGAAAACAGAGAAGGTTAGTGGGAAAAATTGTAGGGACCAAGTGAAAGGATTTCATGGTCTAGCACAGCCCCAGGAGCAGTGGAGGTGGTGTAACTCTGAGGCTGCTTCCAGAGCTACAGCTGCAGTTGCTTCAGGCCCCAGGCCCACCTGGTGGGAGGAATCAAGTGGCAGATCAGAACAAGAGTGCAGAGCCTGCTTAGATCTGAGTCGCAGTCTGGGTTGGCAGTTCTTGGGGGAGGAGTAGCACTGGTGTGGCAAAGCTTGCTGTGTAGAAATAGCTCTGAAAACAACAGCACAGCCCCTCAAGCTTGGGGCAAAGTACTGTCTACTCCACAAGCAGTAATACCCCAACAAAAAATTCAAGGGTCAAGTAGTTGGCTGGGAACATGGCCAGGCAGTGAAAATGGACTCACATTCAGACTCAGACTTGGAATCACTTTTTGGTGACAAAGAAGACCAAAACATATAGCCAGAAGAATTAAACAAAGTCAAAGAGCCTACATCAAAAGCCTCCAAGAAAAACATGAACTGGTCTCAAGCCAAAAAGGATTTGAAAAAGCAAATTAGAGAAGTAGAGGGAAAATTGGGAAGAAAAATGAGAGCGATGTGAGAAAACCATGAAAAACAAGTCAAGGACTTGCTAAAGGAGACCCCAAAAATACTGAAAAATATACTGAAGAAAACAACACCTTAAAAAAGAGACCAACTCAAATGGCAAAAGAGCTCCAAAAAGGCAATGAGGAGAAGAATCCCTTGAAAGGCAGAATTAGCCAAATGGAAAAGGAGGTCCAAAAGACCACTGAAGAAAATACTAGCTTAAAAATTAGATTGGAGCAAGTGGAAGCTAGTGACTTGATGAGAAATCAAGATGTTATCAAACAGAACCAAAGGAATGAAAAAATGGAAGACAGTGTGAAATATCTCATTGGAAAAACCACTGACCTGGAGAACAGATCCAAGAGAGATAATTTGAAAATTGTTGGACTACCTGAAAGCCATGGTTAAAAAAAGAGCCTAGATATCATCTTTCAAAAAATTATCAAGGAGAACTGCCTTGATATTCTAGAGCCAGGGGGTAAAATAGAAATTGAAAGAATCTACTGATTGCCTCCCGAAAAAGATCCCAAAAAGAAAACTCCTAGAAACATTGTAGCCAAATTCCAGGGCTCCCAGATCAAGGAGAAAATACTGCAAGCAGCCAGACAGAAACAATTTGAGTATTGTGGAAACATAATCAGGATAGAACAGGTCTAGAAGGTCTAGCGGCTTCTACATTAAGGGATTGAAGGGCTTGGAACATGATATTCCAGAAGTCAGTGGAGCTCTGATTAAAATCACCTACCCAGCAAAACTGAGTATCGTGTTCCAAGGCAAAATATGTACTTTCAGTAAAATAGAGGACTTTCAAGCTTTCTCAGTGAAAAGACCAGAGCTGAGTAGAAAATTTGACTTTCTTTTGTTTTTCCTGCTTCCTAACAACATATTTTTCTTTTTTTAAAAATCATTATTTATTTATTTATTTAATATTTTTAGTTTTCAGCATTAATTTTCACAAGAGTTTGAATTACAAATTTTCTTCCCATTTCTACCCTTCCCCCCACTCCAAGATGGCATATATACTTATTGTCCCATTCCCCAGTTAACCCTCTCTTCTATCACCCCACTCCCCCCCAAGAAAGAAGGGGGTATCCTGGGAACTTATGATATTAAAAGATGTACTTATCAAAAGGAATCATTGATACCTTTTATGAAGAAAAAAACCTTGATGAAGACAGTACAATTGACCCCATTTAACAGATAGGCAAACTGAAACTCAGGCCACCTGACTTGCCTGAGGTCACACAGACAATAAATGTTAAATATTGGCTTAGCACTTAGGCCTCCTGATTTCAAGACCAGTGTTCATCCTTACTATTCCATGGTACCTTTCCATCCTCACAAAAACTTTGAAAGCTGGTATGGCAGGTACGACAATTTTGTACTGTCCAGATGAGGTGATTGAGACTCAGGGGTTCTATGACCAGACAGTGATGGAAATGTTCTCTCCACCTTTGTGATGTACACTGCCTCCTCCACTCTCTCCTTGTTACATCTGAACAGGTGGTACTCAAAGTTCTTGCAATGTGAAATGGACAGCATTTTTTTTTTTGGAAATAAAATATTTTGAAGACAGAAAAAAGACATAAAGTTCAAGAAACAGGCTGGAAAAAATGAGAAAACAATAAAAAAAAACTGACCATAACAATCAATTTTGGTGACAATGAAGTTTAAATCATGAACTCTGAAGAAGAGAACAATTTCAAAACAGCAACAAGCAGAGCCTCAAAGGAAAAAAAAATGCAATTCAGATACAAGCCCAACAAGAATTTCTGGAAGAGCTAAAGAAAGAAATAAGAGTGGTAGATGAAAAATTGGGAAAAGAAATGAGAGCAATGTGAGACAATTATGAAATTGGAATTAACAACTTGGCAAAAGAGGCACAAAAATACTGAATAAAATAACACTTAAAAAACCAGAATTGTCCAAATAGTAAGAGACACAAAAATTTACTTAAGAACTTCTTAAAAAGCAGAATTGGTCAAATAGAAAATGGGTACGAAAGTTCACCAAAGAAAAAAGTTATTTAAAAATTAGAATTGGGAAAGTGGTAGCTAATAACTCTACGAGACATCAGGAAACAATAAAACAATGTGAAAAGAACGAAAAGAAATAGAATAAATTGTGAAATATCTCATCCAAAAAATGAGTAACATGGCAAATAGAATGTGGAGAAATAACTTAATTATTTGAGGATGGACAAAGTGAAAAGAATGTGAGAAGGAAAAAACAAGAAAATAAGATGGAGAGAAATACAAAGTATGCACAGTAATTGTCAATATGAATGGGATGAATTTCTGGGAGCCAAGAGGTGGAGTAAACAGTAAATTGTTGTAGCTCTCCCATATTCACATCCAAAGAACCATAAAACAGAATAAATCCTGGAACAAGAGAGCCAGTGAAAAGATGGGATGGAGCAGTCTTTCAGTCTGGGAGACTTGGAGGATTGGCAAGAAAGGTTCATCTCACTTGGATGAAAGAGGAGCACGTTCCAGCAAGCACCACCTCAGCAAAGTGGTGGGATATCCTGAGTGCAGTATGGAAGAACAGGCAAAAGCCAACACCAGGTTCCCCCACATGCCTTAGCATAACAAGAGTAACCAGCAGACTTCAGCTCCAAGAACCACCACATGCTTCAGTGTAGCCTCAGGAGGACAGACCTCTCTGTGCTTCACTGTGCAGTCACTGGGAAGTGCAAATTAAAAAACAAAAACAAAACTACCTGGCCTCAGTATATGCCAGACACCACAACTAGGACTCCAGCTCAGAAGCAGGTGAGTTACCAGACCCCTACATCCTTCAGCACCACCAGTCACTCGCAACCTCATCCCCTTAACAGTGCCAGACATGAGTGTCTCCTGGTCCCTCAAGGCAACAACAGCATAGCACCAGGTAAACAAGGCATGTAGACACTGGGCCAAGAAGCCTGAGACATAGTCACTTCCACTCTGGAAGTAAAGATCACATTTAAATTTAAAAGAAAAGAAAAAGCCAAAAAAGAACAAACAACAACAAAGAATCTGACAATAGAAAGGTATTATGGTAGGAAGAGAAGGAAAGGAATTCTAAGACACAAACTCAAAAGAGGACAACGATGTCAAAACACCTATGGGCAAAACCCCAAAGAAAAAGAGGAACTGGTTTTAAGCCAAGGAAGAACTCATCGAAGAGCTGAAAAAGGAGCTTAAAATCATATAAGAGATGTAGAAGAAAAATTGGGAAAATAAATGAGGGTGATGTAAGACAGTTATGAAAAAACTCAATAACTCGTAAAACTGTTTAAAAAGTAGCATTGGCAAAATGGAAAAGGAGATATAAAATCCACTGAAGAAAACAGCTCTTTTAAGATTGGTTAAATCTTTATTTTTTAATTAATTAATTGCTTTTAGTTTTCAACATTTATTTCCACAAGATTTTGAGTTCCAAAATTTCTCCCCATCTCTGCCCTCCCACAACCCCAAGATGACATGCATTCTGATTACCCTTTTCCCCAGTCTGCCCTCCTTTCTATCATCTCACCTCCCTCTCTTATCCTCTTCCCTCCTACTTTCTTGTAGGGCAAGATAGATTTCCATACCCCATTGCTTGTATATCTTATTTCCAAGTTGCATGAAAAAATAATTTTTAACAATCATTTTTAAAAAAATTGAGTTCCAAATTCTCTCCCTTCTTCCCTCCCCACCCACCATCATTAAGAAGGCAAACAATTCAATATAAGTTATACATGTGTAGTTACGCAAAACATTTCCATGATAGTCATATTGTGAAAGACTAACTATATTTCCCTCCATCCTATCCCAACCCACATTTATTCTATTCTCTCCTTTGATCCTGTCCCTTTTCAAAAGTGTTTGCTTCTGACTAACTGCTCCCCCAATCTGCCCTCCCTTCTGTCACGCCCCCCCACCCCTTATCCTCTTCTCTCTTATTTTCCTGTAGGGTAAGATACCCAATTGAATGTGTATGTTATTCCCTCCTTAAGCCAAATCCAATGAGAATAAGGTTCACTCACTCTCTCTCACCTCTCCTCTCTTCCCCTCCATTGTAAAAGCTTTTGCTTGCCACTTCTATGTGAAATAATTTACCCCATTCTATCTCTCCCTTTATCCTCCCAATATATTCCTCACTCACCCCTTAATTTTATTTTGTAGATATCATCCTTTCATATTCAACTCATCCTGTGCCCTCTGTCTACACACACACACACACACACACACAATATGTATATATATATATGTATATATACATATATATACCAACAAACACACACTATATATGTATATATGCATACACCTATATACATACACATATACCTATACACATACATATATACACATGTACAAATACATACACATATTATATACATACACATACACACATATGTATATATGTATATATATATACACTCCTTCCAACCACCCTAATACAGCACGGTCTCATGAATTACAAATATCATGTTTCCATATAAGAATGCAAACAGTTCAACTTTAATAAGCCCCTTATTATTTCTCTTTCCTGTTTACCTTTTCATGTTTCTCTTAATTCTTGTATTTGAATGTCAAATTTTCTATTCAGCTCTGGTGTTTTCATCAAGAATGCTTGAAAGTATTCTATTTCATTGGAAGTCTATATTTTGTCATGAAGTATTATACTCAGTTTTGCTGGGCAGGTGATTCATAGTTTTAATCCTAGCTTCTTTGACATCCAGAATATCATATTCCAAGCCCTCTGATCCTTTAATGTAGAAGCTGGTAGATCTTGTGTTATCCTGATTGTATTTCCACAATACTAGAATTGTTTCTTTCTGGCTGCTTGCAATATTTTGTCCTTGCCCTGGGAACTCTGGAATTTGGCTATGATATTCCTAGGAGTTTTCTTTTTGGGATCTTTTTCAAGAGGCAATTGGTGGATCCTTTCAATTTCTATTTTACCCTCTGGTTCTAGAACATCAAGACAGTTTTCTTGATAATTTCTTGAAAGATGATTTTTAGGCTTTTTTTATCATGGCTTTCAGATAGTGCAAAAATTTTTAAATTGTGTTTCTTGGATTTATTTTCCAGGTCAGTGGTTTTTCCAATGAGATATTTACATTGTATTCTATTTTTTTCATTCCTTTGGTTCTGTTTTATCTTTTCTTGATTTCTCATAAAGTCATTAGCTTCCATCTGCTCCATTCTAATTTTTAAGGAATAATTTTCTTCAGTGAGTTCTTGGACCTCCTTTTCCATTTGGCCATCCCTGCTCTTTAAGGCATTCTTCTCCTCATCGGTCCCTTGTACCTCCTCTGCCAATTGGGCTAGTCTGTTTTTAAGGTGTTATTTTATTCAGTATTTTTGGGGGTCTCCTTTAGCAAGTCATTGACTCATCCTTCATGATTTTTTTTGCATCACTCTCATTTCTCTTCCCAATTTTTCCTCCACCTCTCCTACTTGATTTTCAAAATTCTTTTTGAGCTCTTCTATGGGCCACAGCCAATTCAAATTTTTTTGGAGGCTTTAGATATAGGAGCCTTGAGTTTATTTTCCTCTGGTTATATATTTTGATCCTTCTTTTCACCAATGTCATATTCTATGGTCTGGGTTTTTTTGTGCTGTTTACTCATTTTCCCAAACAAATACTTGATTTTTTAACTCTTTTTTAAGGTAGGACTCTGCTTCCAGTCTATAGAGTGTTCTGTCCCAAGCTTCAGGGGTTGTGTGGAGCTACCCCCAGAGATAGCTCGAGAGGCCTGTCAATTTTCAGCTCTTCTAAGACAGCATGATCAAAGGAGAGGTATCCATTCCCTCTCCTGCCTGTGCTCTGGTCCATGAGCAACCACAAGTCCTCTTCTGTGCCTAGGAATGGTGAGGAAGACTCCCTCTCCACAGCAGCCACAAGCCCAGCCACACCAGTGCTCCTCCTAACCACAGGACTGCCACCCAGGATCACAACCCGAATCCAATCAGGGAAAAGAAGGGGAATCTTGACTCAGCACCAGCAAAGAGATCCCTGCAATCCCCCACCAACAGGCTGACAGCTCCTGAAGAAGCCACTGCTGCTGCTGCTGCTACTGCTTTTATTCTTATTCCCCACCCTCTTACCTAGAGCAGTATCCTGGCTTCTCCCCTTAAAAGGGCCTTTTAACCTTATGTCAGAGGTCTCTTGCTGCAGTTTTTCTTCCAATTTTCATTTAACATTTCTTCAAAGATTGATTAGATGTTATATTTTATACTCCTCTTCCTAAAAGTTATTATGAGATGCTTTCACAGTGCCCTCAAACTAGTCAGAGCCTTGTTTGAGATTATAAAGTAACTGACACAAATGACTCAATGTCACTAACCAAATTGACTTGGAAGGTCAATCCATTAATCATGATGATAATCCTAATGATGATGAGGATGATGAAAACAATGATGTTGACAATGATAGGGTTGCTGACAAAGATAATTCACGTTTATATAATACTTTAAAGTTGATAAAATAATTCCTCCACAACAACCTAGTGATTTGGCACATTTTTGTGACTGGACCAAAAATAGTTGACTAAAATCTAAGAAATCACTTTTTCACACTGAGACATCTGACTTATTATTATTAAGTCAAGTGAAATGGAGTGCTAAGAAATTATGAACTGATGTAAGGAGTGACTAGAAATGTAGACATTATTGTCCCAGTGATTCATCACTTGATTTAATTTGGAGGGGCCACCAACAATGATGAACACACTATTATTTTGATCATTATAGGAAAATGGTCACACTGGGGTCCTGCTTCTGCATCTGAATTATAGGAGGAATTTTCTTTGAAAACTGGGTTTCTGTCCTATGTTAAAAAAAAACTGAGAAAATATGATCTGTGTGAAAATATGTAGCTAGACATATATGATGAAAGAGATAGCATAGAATAAAGAAAAGAATAAAAATAGAATGAAGAAAAAAAGGAGGTCTTAACATAGAAGCAGAAAACTCAGGTCCTAGTTCTAAGCCATCCATTAATTAATTTATTGACATTGATCTGGATATCAGTTGTCTCATGGGTAAATGAGGGGGTTAGACTAGGTATTCTCTAAAGTCCATCATAGCTCTAAAATAACATGAATCTTGTAGAAACAAAAAAAAGCACTAAAGTAATTGTCACTTATTGGGCATCCCATGATCATTCTTTTGGGTTGTGTATTTGGCTTGAGGAAAGAGAAAATAATTGAATGAATTTAAATTGAGTTTATGCTCCGTTAGCTAGTTCTGTTAGTTATGTTGCTTTTCTTTTAGTAGGTACATTTCAGCAATATTTCTCCATGTAATTCATTCATTCTTTTACCAATTCATTCATAAAATTATAAATTTGTATCAGTAAGGGAAGATTCATGACCTCAAAGATGACTATGAAGATGTCTGTATAGTTTGGAATCAAAAAGTATAAGAGATTTTCTAGGTTGAAGGCAGGGGAAGTACAACATTTATTTAGACACCAGAAGATCAAATCCCAGAACCAATAACCTCAATTTGACATAGCAGTAATTGTATTGCCAAATCAGTAAATCCACCTCAGTGTGACAACAAGGAAATTATACTACAGTATTACAGCAAGGAACCAGGTCAACTTGCAACCTTCTCCCCTGCTGGGGCCTTCTCATAAACATTCACAAATTCCAACTGCCTGCTTGCCTGTGTTCTCTCCCCCTCAGTTTTCTGGTCTTTGCAGCTCCCTGGTTTCCACTCTCCACTCTGCACTCTCTCTGCAGTTCTTTTGACACAGAGTTCCTACTCCTTCTCCTTGGCCTGAACTCCAACTTCACAATGGCTACCTTCTGGGTATATATACTATTTTTAGGGCCTGAGGGCTTCACCCCAATCAGTGAAAGGGTGAAGGCCTGGGGCTTAGTGCCTAGTAAATAAAGGGTGTAGGCTTGCCTACAAACAAACCTCTAATCAAGCTTCCCATAACTAGCCCCAACTGAGGCTTATTGAATGGGCAGGAAAGGTCTTTAATCACTGATTGGCATTGCAAGATTCAATCTCCCCCCACCCCTTTCCATTTTATAGATGAGGAAATATTTCAAGAGAGTTGAAGTGACTTAAGGACACATATCATGGTACTAATTCCATAAATATTGATTAAATGCGAGGGTCTTTAGGGGAATAACAAAGAAGGCCTAGTTCCTACCCTCAAGCAATTTATACTCTAATAGGAAATATGGGGTGTCTATAAATTACTATAAATAGTCATTATATGAAAAATTCTATAACAGATATTTAAATTCTATTGGACTTTGGAGGAGGGAGAAAGAATTTCTAACTAGAATGGCCAACAAAAGCTTCATAGAGGAGATGGTATATGATCAGTCCTTTAAGGGAAGAGTAGGTCTGTGATATATGAAAAGGAGAGGAAATAACATGACTAAAGCCATTCAAGTCACAAAGTATAAAATGTGTTTTGGGAATGATCAGCCTCCTCATTTGTCTGGACCATAGAATACATACAAGAAAATTGGGAAAAGGTAGTTGAGGGCCTTGAATATTTTAAGTCGTAATGTTTCTTTATTAGTTGTCCTTTCTCATGTGTACCTTCCATAAGTGGCACGAATATTCTGAAATTCAAAGAGGTTAAATATGGAAAATGTAGAAAAAATGTCAGATTTTAAGACTAAGGATTGGCCTTATGGTTTTATTGATCTGGGGAATTCCCAAGTGTGGAAATTCCCTCTACCAATGCAAGTCAATCCTTTCTCTTTAACATTCAAAACAGTAGCTAGAGCACTGAGAAATTAAGGGACTTGTTCATGATCACATAGTCTCTATACATTAGAGGAATGACTTCAACATAAGTCTTCCTGACTTCCAGACTTTGCTACACCATGGTGCCTCTTCTTAGATTATAGCAATACTTAAATTCAAAAGGTTCACAAAAGCACTGGGAATGCCAATGTCATCCTGTTAACAAACATCTTGTTTATTTTCACAGATCATTCAAGAAGAACCTAAACATTAAAATATTATTAACTATACTCACAGTAAAATGAAGTAAAAACAAATTGTACTTTTTAATTTTAAACAGTTAATATTCATGAAATGTTTATCAAAATATGTACCAAATAATTATGACAAACACATTGTCCAAAAGATGAAAGGGATGAGAGTTCTCAGAAATGTTTAATCTGAAAAATCAGGAATGTTAGAGTAATATAACTTAATTATGTCATTAAATTTTAAAGAATCTTCTATCTTAAATTATATTTGTATTTAATACATTTGTGTTTTAAAAATCTCTGAAACACTTAAGAAATTTGTATATAAGGAATGTCAACTTAAAAGGAAACCCATTTTGACTTAATGTATTCAACATCTTGAAAAAAATTTGCATTTTGTTTATCTTTGAAATAAATCACCGACCTTTGTACACTCTATTAAAATTTATTCTTTATCTATTTAGACAGCTACATAATTAATACCAACATAGATACAGTGAAATATGCATTTGTGAGAAAAAACTAATTTATTTTACATATTCATTTAAATAATAGTGGTATATAATTTATCATTACAGTTACATTTCTCTAAGATGTCTACTAACATTTGCAAGTGACTCATTTATCCTAACTACATGATGATCCATGGACATCTTTAGCATTCCTCAGAACCTTTCCATCTCCATGTAGTCAACACATGTGCTGTGATCAATATCAGTAACAACATCGTCAGTTGTGCAGGTGTGGGATATAATTAATAGCCATAAAGCATGAAACTCCATTGTTCATTACATGACTGGACCACTTTCCATTCCACATCTAAGGAAAAGGGAAAGACTATCATGCCAAATAAAACACAGAAAAGAATGGTTTTTAGTACCAACTTTAGGATTCTGTAAAAGCCACTTGACTTCACACTCCTCCACAGAGTGTCTTTGTAATTCATAACAGAGAAGTGGGAATGTGAAGAGGAGAAGAAAAAACCTGTTCACTCAAGAACAGAGTGATTTTTATTAAGTTCCATAAAGTTTCCATAAAACATGTCCCTTTTTATGTCAGCATCCTTTAAAGGGTTAGAAACTTAAAAATTTTATAAGGATGTAAAACTTAGAAAGTAAAGTAATATTAAAGAAAAAATATACATAAACACATGTGACAGTAATTATTTGAACAGGATGAACTCAAAACTGAGTAGCATAAAATTCGGGAGTATATTAGAATCTAGTTATAGGATAGTAATATTAAGAGAGCTTCAATCATCTAATAAACCTTCAAGACTTATTCTAGACAATTCATTTTAGCAAGCCGAAGTTAAGTATCTGTGCAGCTAGGTGGTGCAGTGGATAGTACTGGGCCTGAAGTCAGAAAGACTCATCTTTGTAGGTTCAAATATAATCTCAGACACTTACTAGCTGTGTGATCCTGGGCAAGTCATTTAAGCCCACTTGCCTCAGTTTTCTCACCTGCAAGATGAGCTGGAGAAGGAAATGACAAACCACTTCAGTATTTGTGCTAAGAAAACCCCAAATGAGGTCACAAAGAGTCAGACACAACTGAAAAATGACAGAAAAACTGCAACAAGTTAAGTATGTACTATGTGCCAAGCCTCATGCTAGGACATGGTGATATAAAGACAATAACAAACAGCCTTTGACTTCACAAAGCTTTCATTCTATTGTAATTTCAGAAATGAAAAGGGACTCCAGGACCATCTTGTCTAGAGGCCTAAACCTGAACAAAAATGTTTTCCACTTCGAGACAGCTAGTTGACACAGTATATAGAGTACTAATCCTGGAATTGGGAAGACCTAGCCTAAGACACTAGTGTTGTGACCCTGTGCAAGTCACTTAATCTCCCTTTGCTTCAGGTTCCTCAATGCAAAATGTGGATAATGACAGCATCTACTTTCTAAAGTTGTTGTGGGGATCAAAGGAAATAATTAAGTGCTAGCATAGCATCTGGCACCCAATCAGTGCTTAATGTTTTCTTCCTTTCTTCTCCTCAGGCACTGTAGTGTTAATCAGGGTGGGTCTTTTTGCTGTTCTCTTAAGTGCCCTTGATGAGTCTGGCCTTTGTTCTGTTGATTAAATCAGGAGTCTTTGATGACCAAAAGCCTAGTTTACATGGGCTTGAGTCCACATGTTTGCGACACTTTTAGTTGATGTGGGTTTAAGTTGCATGGTTGTGGCACCCTTTGACCCTGAACAGGGTACATAAAGTCAGGCGTTTTTCCTCTGGGACTCTCATTCATTGGAAGAGTATTGATGTGGAGATTCTGAGTAGCTGTTGGAGCCCCCAGCTTTGAAGAAACCCTGGTATTTTGTTTTGGGGGCTCTCACTCACTGGAAGAGTGGCGTGTGACTCTGAACAAGCCGTTGTAACTGGCCCTCTGCTTTGCTAACTCGGACCCATTGGTTCTTCTCTGGTAACTGAGTTGTGATTTGGTCTGTTTATATTGTCTCTGTTAGTAATTTTTCTGTATTTGCTCTGAAGTCAAGGTGCTGGCTTTTACTCCTGAATTAAGTGAATGATATTTGTGTGTGTGATTGAAGTTGCTTTCCTTAAAAAACTGATAGAAGAACCTATGCTGGCAGCTCTTGTTGCTGTTCTTGTTGGGTATTACACCCCTACAGCAGCTGCTAGCCACATTGTTGTTACAGGCACTTGGCCTGATTTGGTCATTTAACTTTTTTCTTGAAGACTTCTTGTTTGGAAGATTTAACTGAGAAAACTCATTCTTCTAGTCCTTATATCATATCCCAACCTTTCTCCCCTCTAGGGACCAGTAGAACAAGTGCAATATAAATCTCCAAATGTCTGCCATTGAAATGCTTGAATATTTGAAGGTCGTTTCCTTTCAAAGTTTTCTTTCCCAATAAACAATTTCAGTTCTTTCAATTAAGTCTCATAGGACATGCTCTACATTGCTCTGCATCTTAGGCTCCTATTCCGGGCACAATGGCATCTCAACTAATATTTTGGTTTTTTTCAAATTTATTTTATTTTTAATTTACCAAATAAAAGAAGAATTTTCATAACATGGTACAATAAAAAAGATGATTACACATGAAATTATAAATCTACTATGCACGACACTCTGATGACTCACAATTTTATAATTTGGGACTTCAATTTAGACATATTTCTCACATAAGGGCTAATCATGGGTTTAATACATGATACTAAGGTTTCCAGAAGGTGGTACAAAAATATTATATGAATTGTGATAATTAATTTTCTGATAGTCGTGAGATCACCTTTTGCCAGATGTTTCTGTCACTCTAGTTACCACTGGACCCTTGTGTATATGGTAGACAGTTTGTGTTGGCATTTGGAGGGCCCAAGATTCACACAGAATGATCTGAAGAAGACATAATACTTGGAAGCTCCCATAATAATAAGAGTTTATGTTTGTAATCTTTCATTCCTCATCAGATTATATGCCTGACTCCTGGAGACATTCTCTACAATGCTTCATTCTATCCCTTGACTTCTCCCTCTTATTGACTGATTCCTACTAGAACCTCCATTTGAAGGACAATGCCCAGGCCAATCATGTCTTTTCTCTACAGGCACCTGCCTGTCTCTTCCAGACTTTCTTTATAATGACCCCTCCTTCACAAATGTCTTTGCTGCTTAATCATTCATATTATCCCCCTAAACTGTAGTTGTACCCCAAGACTCTGTCTGTCCTAGGTCCTTTTCTCAGCTCTTTCTATAATCCCTCACTTAGTGATCTCACTGCCACCTATGGGTTTAATTATTATCTTGTATGTATATGATTCCCATCTTTCTACCTCTATCCTTTGTCTCTTTCCTGAACTCTAGTCCCATATCACCAACTGCATATTTGACATTTCAAACTAAATGTCACATACACACTTCACACTTTACATGTCCAAAACAGAACACATCTCTGACCTTGCTTCTGGAATCCATTATATGTGTTGAAGATACCATAGTATTTTCATGTTCATGATTCTAGCATTATCTTTTACTCTTTACTCTCTCAAATGCCACATATCGCATTAGTTGCTAAATTTTATCTTTTCTCCTTTCACAACATGCCTTACAGCCATTTCCTTCTTTGTACTTACACAGACATAACCTTAATTCAGGCCCTATCACTTCTTTGCAGGATTACTTCAATAGCCTTCTAACTGGTTTCCCTGCTTCATGTCTCTTTCCCCTCTAATCTAACTTTGATATGGCTGTCAAAGTGATTTACCAAAAGCATAAGTTTGACTATGTCTCTAATATCCAATGATTTCCTGTTGTCTCTAGGATCAAATACAAACTCCCCTTTGTCCTTTTAAAGCCCTTTATAACCTGTCCCCAACCTGTATTTTCAGGTTTATTTTACATTACTCCCCTTCCCATATTTTATAGTCCAGCCAAACTCACATTCTTATCTTGTTCTTCAGACATGATTCTTTGTTTGCCATGTCTGTTGTTTTTGTATTTGTCCTTCGTGTTCCAAGGAGACAATGACATCAAGGAAATGATGACATGACTTGCAGTTGACTTTGATTTGCATGAGAGAGGGCTGTACAATGTCACCAGCCTCACTTTCTCCTCCAAAGCCATCTGTGTCCAGCGGTCTGATATTCACCAGGATGACTGGAGATGGCCCAGGATGCATTGGGAGACCCTGGCCCTTCTAGGTTAAGGTCTTTTCCAGTTCTCACTTTGAATGACGTAATGACCACTCAGTGAATAAGCCTCTTTAAGCAGTTAATCAAGGGATGGCCCCTTTAAGCAAAACTCAAAAAAAAAAATCAAACTGGGAGGGGAAGGAAGACCCTCAGGGTTCCTGGTCAGAAGAGAAACAGTTACTATTCAGTATTTATATTCACTCTGTGCTAGGAGGGCAGAGACCTATTGTCCAATCTATGAGCTCCAGAGCGTATCACTGTATTGGATGTCCTCTCATACTTGCAATAATTTCCTTTTTATTTACATGTTTTAGTCTACTTGTTTTCTTTAAACTTGAACTCAGGTGCAACTACCCATCTAAAATTTTTCTTAAACCCTTTATATGGCAGCATCCTCCCTCACAAATTACCTCATTTAAAATTTTATTTTGCATGCACTTGTATGTGAACATATTGCCTCTCTTCGACAGAATGTAGGTTTCTTTAGTAAATGTTTCATGTTTATGTTTGTACCCCCTTAATACCTGGCACAATATCTCTCACAAAATGCACACAATTCATAGTTGTTGATTGACTAATGAGTTTGTTGGTTTTTCTGACCTGTTCTTTTTCTATTTTTTCTTTCTATTCTATTTCTTTTTTTTTCAATTCTTTTTCTGGCAAGGTGGCCAGGGGTATCTTACTTCAGAATCTGGTAAATGAGGGAGAAAAATCTATGCAGAAATGAAAGTATTGTAAAAATAAATGATACCCATTATTTTTTTTAAGATGTGGTTTATAACATGTAACCCAAATAATGGAGAACTGTGTGTTTTTTTTTCAAAAACAGGAAACAGGATAGGAAAGTTCCATAAGTGAAGGCTATGCTGTAAGACATTCCCCAACACTTGAAACATTTATTGGAAGTCCCTAACTGACAAAAAGATTCTATTTATACAGTATTCTTTAAACTCAGAATGAGGTCTTCAGTGACAAGAGAGGATGAAGAGGAGAGGGAGTAAATCCCTGATGGTACCAATGGGAAAGATAGGGAAATCCCTAAATCCATTGAAATTAGTAACTTTCAGATCATCAAATGATTCTTTATTACTGTGATAATAAATGGGTGGGGGGAAGTCATTCTGAAGACCATGAGGGGCAAAGCAATTGGGGCTTAATGGCTTAACTCAGTACTTTGATTTATGTTTGGAAATAAATAACTAAGCAATATTATTTCTAGTCAGATGGCCAAGAAGCATTTATGTACCAGATACTATACTAAGCATTGGAGTTATAAAAAAGGCAAAAGAAAATCCATGTTCTTAAACAATTTAGTCTAATGGGCAAGACAATATGCGAACACCTATTTATAAACAAGATATCTACAGGAAAAATTAGAGCTAATCAACAGAAGAAGGCCTTAGCCTTGAGGGGATTACTTACAATTACTGTTATTGCTGCTGTTACTACTAGTAACTTTGAATACTATTTTAAGTTTTCAAAATTGATTTACATGTAGTTTCTCATTTTTATAGAGTTAGTAAATGTCTGAGGTAGAATTTGAATTATAGGTGTAGCTGATGGTGTGAGTTATGTGTTGGGAATTATGCTTATAGGATTCTACCCTTGGCATGCTTTAGACTAGATGACCTCTGAGATCCACTCCAAATATGAGATTTTAGATGTGTGATTTTCATAATATTGTCTTAAATAAGTTAGCTGGTTACCCATCCCCTCTTTTTCTCTGAATGGAAGAAGAGGTCAGAATACTCCTTTCCTGTTTTCTATACCTTAGTCTGTTTTCTCTCAAAATAGCAGAGAAGATCCTGCATTTAAGATGAATTTTAATTTAGTGCTACCAAGGACCAAGTTATTGGAAGAGCAGTGGTCAGATGCTGACACACTAGTCTACTGGGATGCTGATGTTGATCTTGCTGACAATACTGTCATCTACCACATTTGATGACATTGATACTGATGAAAGGGCAGACATGATGGGTACCAGGAAGAATGGTCATAATAAGAGGTAACAGGAGGATATAAGGTAGACAGCAAAGGAAAAGAGAGAAAACCTTAGTACTTCAGAGCAACACAGGACATGGGCCTCTAACAGCTTTGACCTTTTAGAGTTATGATTGCAGTGCTGAAATGTAACAGGCAAGCATACAGATAGAGAGGTGAGGTACAAATTGGGAATGGGGATAAATTCACCTTGCCAACCTCTTGAAGTCCAAAAACAAAAGAATCGGATTTTAGATTTATTATAAAAGACATTGTATTGGAAAGGGATTGCCTTAGGTACTACCATAAAAACCAGTGGCTGGCTAGAGGATCTTATCACTTATAAAGAAGAGAAAAAAGTTAAGAGAGTTATTCATATATGAGTTAAGAACAATCTATTTTGCATAGTCACAGCTTCCTATTTCTCCCAGCTTATTTATATAATTATTATAGAGAATTATCCAGTTAGATTCAACTGATGTGGAATTTATGATATTTATGATATGTAAGAAAGAGACTTGCTTGAATAAAATTTCCCTTTGCTGAGAAAACTTTTTTTCCACCACAGAGAGGTTATAAGAGATTTCAGGGGATTGCTTAATGTATTAAAGAGAACAGAATCTTTTCAAGCATCATCAAGCACTTTAGAAGCACTCAATTTTGTATAAAGAATTGATATGTTAATTATACACAATTTTTATCTCTTTGTTAAGTAATATCCCTTAAGGATCATTAGGAGTTTTTTTTTTAAATTTTAGTTTTAGTTAAAATATGGAATTTAAGGTTAAAAAATAATAACACCTTTGTTTTGCAGAGAAAGAATTTTTCAGTTTTTGTTGATTTAAACTAGGTCTTTCTAAATTTTCAAGAATTTTCTTATTTGTGGGTTTTATATTCATGTAAGAATCTCATCAGATAAAAAGGACTCAAAAAGAGATGCATATACATATACATATATATATATATACACATCTCCATATATCTTATATACTCAAATCAAGCATGAACATAATTCAGAAAGTAGAAAATTCCTTGCACATTTACTAAGGCCTTTCTGAGCAACTAGAAAACTTAAATTCTGCATTTTTTCGTACTATATGTTTAGCTTTCTACAAAGGACAAGAATTCAGCTATGATCATGAAAAAAGAGGGGGAATAAAAAAAATGCATTATTTTTTTCCTCTTCCCAAAATGAGCAACTTGTGAACTTGGAGTTTGGGTTTCTTGCTGTTGAACAGCTAAAAATAAAAATGAATAAATTCATTACTAATTTCCTGGAAGAATTATACTATTCTTAAGAAGGAGGATTCATCTGATATGATGGTTCTCCAACTTTAAAACAAAGCAAAACTCTTAGGACACTCATGACTTCTTTGATCAATCAATGACTACAAATACCACCCTAACAGAATGAAAACCCTTCCCTTGTCAATATCTCTTGTTCCATTCTTTGTCACTCTCATTCAACACCAGCAGAATACTTGTTATTTGATTTTAGTTATTCAATAAATTTTTTTTAAGTTTTTTTTAATATGTTTGGTTTTCAGCATTGATTTTCACAGGCATTTGAATTACAAATTTTCTCCTCATTTCCCCCCCACCCACTGCAAGATGGCGTACACTCTGGTTGCCTGTTCCCCAGTCTGCCCTCCCCTCCGTCACCCCATTCCCCTCCCAACCCCCTTTCCCTTCCTTTCTTGTAGGGCAAGATAAATCTCTAAGCCCCATTGCCTGTGCATCTTATTTTCTAGTTGCATAAAAAGAAAAAACTTTTTTACTTTTGAACATCTATTTTTTTAAAGCCTTGGGTTCCAAATTCTCTCCCTTCTTCCCTTCCCATCCACCCTCCCTAAGAAGTCAAGCAATTCAACATGGGCCACATGCGTATCATT
>CM053626.1:140212449-140229099 GCA_028646595.1 Phalanger gymnotis | reverse complement strand
CCCCCCCCCCCGGCCGCCGGGCCCCCCCCCCCCCCCCAGTGCTAACTTCTTTGCTATAGATGCTGAACATCAATATGTATTTAGTTCAAAATGTTTGGAAATGCCCTTTTATCTCATTTCATCCAATGCCTAAATTTTACAAATGATTAAACTGGGGCCCCAAAAGATTGATTCAACCTTGTAATATAGGTTACTGAAGTCTAAAGACCTGAATCCATCAGATCAGCTAGGTACTTCCATAATTTCCATTTTCTTGTCTTTGTTTTTATTTCCTGGTTAACCATTTTACACTGTTCTTCACAGTCCAAAGCTCATTCCTGTATTGGTAGAAAAAAATGGAAGCAAAAGAAGAAGTGACTACTTCTGTCTTCTTTTGGCCATTCTTTACCATTGTCCCATCTATCTGAGACAGGTGTTCTATCTCTTTTTCATCTTACTGTCCACAAAATAGCTTTTAAAAAAGTCCCATTAATCTCAGCTCCTTGTGTGCTATAGTACTCCAAATGTGATTTTATAGGTTGGTGTCACCCTTTCATGTTCATCCTTATTCACTTACCCTTGATTCGATTTTCTGTTGTTTTTTTAACAAATCTGATTGTATTTGCTAAGATCCTTTTTTATACTTGTCTCCATAAAGGATTCCCTTTTTTCTTCTTCCTCAGAATCATTCATTTGTGTTTGAATTTCATTCCTGAGACTCTGAAATTCCCTTTAGTTTGAATCTACTTATCCATTCTTTGACCTCATAGCAAATCACTGTTTCCCCCAAATACAAAGTGCATGAAATATTCTGGGGCTTCTCCCTCTTCTGAATTCTAAGATGGCATGGTTTTTACTCCTGATGAGGTTCCAATCTACAAATTGAGCCCCAGAAACCCAACGTGAATTCTCTGACTCTCCAAAGCACATATTCCTGCCTTCATTGATGGGGATTAGATGGAAGCACTCCATTTATTAATCTCAGTGACCAGAGTAAACACTCAAGCCTAGTCCCCTCTGTACCTCACTCAGATGCGGTCCCAATTTGAAACATGTTTGAAGCCAATGACAAGGACTATGATTTATGCCTCATAGTGGGAGATTCCTTAAAGCCACAAAAAGAGCTGGTTCAGTTTGGGTCCAAGGTGCCAGTGCTAGTACCCTGAGACTAGGATTTGCTCCCTTCTGGTCTCTTTTTAACTGATTGAACATCCAAGTGCCTGGACCCCAGACACTGTTTCCTAGAGTCCAAGCCTTCAGACTTACCTATGTAGATATAAACATAAAAGAGAGAATATATACACACACACATACTCCTACATACACATATGTATGTATATCTGTTGTTGTTCAGTTGTTTCAGTCATGTCCAACTCTTCCTGACCTCATTTGGGGTTTTCCTCACAAATATACAGAAGTGATTTGCCATTTCCTTCTTTACAGATGAAGAAACTGAAGTAAAGACACTTACCCAGTATTACACAGCTAGTAAGTGTCTGAGGCTGGATTTGAACTCAGCTCTTCCTGACTCCAGGTCTGGCACTCTATCCATTGTGCCACCTAGCTTCATATGTGACTGTGTGTGTGTGTAACTTATATGTTTTATATATACATATATATCTACTTATATGTCATAGTTATATATCTTATAGATAATTGTGTGCACATAACTATATGTAAATACACATATGTAAATACACATTTATCATACACATACACATACACATAATATCAGACATTCACTGGTGACATTTGATTTAAAAATTTAAAAAAAACCTTTTCCCATTTCACATTTTCTCTTGTTGTTCTGGAACCATTAATTTTATTCATGCAAATATTCTGCATGTTATATAGTTGGAATTGTCAATTTATTTTTTATGATATGTTTTATCCTTTGGGAAAGGAACCCCTGCCGTAGTTGTGTGAAAAAGTGTCCTTTTCTTTTCTTTCTTTTTTTTTAAAGATATGACCTTTTATATTCAAATCACATATTAAATTTAAATCCACATCAGTATATAGTATAAGATGTTGGTCTCAATTGAATTTCTATCAAATTAATGTGCTTTCAATTTTTTTATGTAGTTTCTCCAAAAAAGGGAGTGAGTGCTTTCCCTATTAATTCATATTCTTGTTTTACAGAATATTGTATTGAGCCCATATATTGCTTATCTTGTCCATATCTGTTTGATTTTCATTTCTATTTTTTTAGACATTGACTAATAACATAATTTGAGGTCAAATAATAATATTTTTTCCACTTTCAGATGTTGTCTTCCAATTTTTTCCTTTGATTTCTTTTGGCATATATTAACCCTGTGATATTACAACTATTTAAATTATTAAAATTTGGGGATTGTTTTCTTTTTTCTTTTCTGTCTCATTTGTCAACAAATTTGTTGTTTGGTGTGAAGCTGATGTTTAATTTTGATGTTTCTTGATGGGTTAAATTTGGAGTCACTTTCTATAGATGTTCTGTGAGATCCTCCTGATCTGCACTTACTTTCTGCTTCTATCTTTTCTGGGTTATTTTCCTTTATGACTTTTGAAGTATTTTAATTGGGTTTTCTTATTCATGATTTTTTTCTTGTAATCCATTTAATCATTAAACTGCTTATGTCTTCCCATTCTATCTTCATTATTAGCATTCTTGTTATACAAGGTTCCCAATGCAAACTTTCTATTTTTTTTTATTTTGTTCCATTAATTATCCTTGGGCCTCTGTTTTCATATCCCCATTTTGTCATTCTCTTTTCCCCCCAGAAGTTATTCAGAATGGCATTGTAAAATCTCCTTTTAATTACATATTATGAACTTTTATTCTCTGACCTCTTGTGTGATGTTATGGATTCTAAAGTATAGCTTTAGTATTTTTATTACCTGTTATACTTCTCCTGTGTCCTAGCAAAGGAACTCTTTTTGTTAAAGGTAAAATGCTTTGATTACAAAGTATAAATATGTACTTTAATGTTACTATTCATAAAATGTATCAAATCTTTCAGTTTCAAATTCCTTAATAACTTTTGAATATTATATTTTCCTTTTAGAAGTTTTTCTGCTAGATTTCTCTAGGTCTGAGAGGAGCATTAAAATTTCCTACAATTTTTTACTACCTTTAAAAATAATTCTGTTCACTATTCTTTTATTAAGATGTTATACCACTTGGTGCCTACATGTTTAGTATTAACTTTGATATATTAGCTAAAGCTCTCTTAAGTTTATTTACAACTTGATATTGTACATTTTTATTGTTACTCTATCTGATAGCATCATTGCAACTCCTGCCCTTTAAAAATAACAATCAGGGTCATAGCTAATATGATGGAGAAAGAACAGGCACTCATTTGTGCTCTCCCAAATTCTCCTCCAAAATACTTTAATTAATACCCATAACAAATTCTAGAGGGACAAAAAAAGGACTAGGTAAAACAAATTTCTAGCCCAAGACAATTTAGAAGATAGGCAAGAAGGGTCTGTCACACTAGGTTGAAAATGGAGTGCAGTTCAGTTTAGGCAACACACGAGCAAGCCAGCTGCAAACTTTGAGGGCAACTGAATCAGCGTTGATGGTTTTCTGAGCTCTCAACCAGCAGATGGTAAGGGGGTCAGGCAACTGGACAGGAGATTATAAGGATCCCTTTGTTGGCACTAGGTACAAAATGATGTTGCATTGCCAACATGCCAATCTGAGCTGCAGTCCTGGGTTAAAGTCCCAAAGCAAGGAGGAGCATTATCACATGAGAGCTTGTAGCTTCAAGGGAGAAGGACCCTGGTCACAGTTCCATTATGGAAAAGAATGCTTGTAGTCACTCATAAACCAGAGCATAAGTCAGGAGAGTGGCCAATGAATAGTAAAGACACCTTTCCTTAGTTCGTACCACCTTGAAAGACCTTAAAACTTATAGGTATCCCAAACTAAATCTGAAAACAGCTTCAAAAACAAACCAAACCAAAAAAAAACCCAAAACTCTGAAGCTGGAAACAGTGGCCCTTTTATCCCTGGAGCAGAGCTCCTCCTCTTGTCCCTGAGAGGTCTCCTTCAATGTTGTCTACCTTTGCCTTACTAACCTTGTGACCCTGACTCAGTCACTTCCCTTTCCTTACCCTCAGTTTTCTTCTTCTAAAATGAGAGTCTTCTTCTAAATGATCCTTGAGGCCTCTAATTATTCACAGTGTGTAATCCTTTGTATTTCTATCTTTTAAAATTGGAAAATAAAGAGATATCCCCATGGATATAATGGGAATTGGTTTGTAATCAAATCTTAAATTGCAAATACAGAATACTTTTGTAGATGTAATGCTAGAATGGCTGCTAGCCCTTTGGGACAGTTTCTATTTTGTCAGTCCTCTTGAGAGTATTTTTTGGTTAAACCATTACATTAGTCCGTTTTCAGTTGGCTGTTTATTTTTCCTTGTGTGAGAGTCAACATATTTCTCTCATATCCCAATGAAATAAAGGAACCATACAAAGGCATAAGAATAATTTCAGGGATATAAATCTAGCTGTTGGTGTCTCCCCTTGAATTTACTTTATCTTTATTTTTTATAAATTATTTATCTATCTGTTGTCTTCTCTAACAGAATGTAAGCTTTTGGAGGGCAAGGACTTTTTCATTTTTGTGTTTATATCTCTAGGGTTTAGCATAGTACTGGTCAGACAATGGAAATTTGACAAATTCTTGATTTATTTATTTATTTATTTACATATAAGTAACTGATCACATATACTTATGAATGCTATTAGGATTGTGTTGAAGTTAGGGGTTAAGGGGACCCAAAATAACAACATGCTGCATCCTGCTGAATGAATTCTGCTCAACCCTTCTTACAGCCAAAGAAAAACAAAGTTTATTAAAGATTTTCTATAATGGGTTGACTCTTAGGAAGCCTGAACAATTGTGATGCTAATGGCAGTGGGCTAGATTGAATCTCAGCTAAGCTAGATTGAATCTGAGCATCTTCTTGGAGGCAAGATTGATCTTATATATGGAAATGTTGTGATATGGATCTAGGGTTGTCAAGTAGTCCGGGGTGATGGGAGCAGGGGGCAGAAGGAGGATCTTGATGAGACTGGGGTGACAGGAGGACTGGGGTGAGGTTAGTCTCCAGGAATGGGAATAAGAGGGGGAAATAGCTGAAGGCTACCTGGAGATGACAGACAATGGAGAGCTAGGGTAACAGACTTGGGTATAGCTATTTTTGATAGGATCAAGGGTGGGAATCTGGAGGTAATCGGACAATGGAGGGCTAGGCTAGGCTATTAGGGCATGAAAAACCAGATCAAGTGGGAAGAATTCAGGGAGAGTCCAAGGGGGTTCACAAAGTCTATATTCAATCAGTGTCAATAACTTATACCCCACCAGCTTATATAATGTTTAGGAGAGAGAGGAGATTACAATAGGAATTATAATGTAAAAAAATACAAAATATATCAAAATTTATTTTTAAAAGAATTATAGTACCTGATACAATTATAGTCCAACAAATGAACAACTCCTAAATGACTGCTTTTAAAAAAGTAGTCTTTGATCAAGAGTACTCACTTTAGTATCTTCAGATATTTTATACTTGGGCAAGTTATTTAACCTTTGGGTAAGTCATTTAACTTCTATGAGCCCCAGTTTATTTGACTATAAATTGGGGATAGTAATAGCATCTACCTCACAGAATTGCTAAGAGAATCAAATATAAAATGTTTTGTGGGAAAAGTGCTACATAAATGTCAGTCATTATTACTATTTTCACATTGTTATTATTATCCTTGTTATCATTATTGATGTATAATGTCTTAGAACTTCTCAAATAAATAAACAGATTTCCCTGGTGCCAAGTTGCATGATGGGACTAGCTTATAGGAGGAAGAACCACACAAAAGATTAAATCTACTAGATTGTGAAATCACTAGATTGTGAAATCCTGGACTGTGTCATTTTTCATATTTATATCCCAGAACATGGCACAGCAACTTGTACACAGTGGGTGCTTAATAAATGATGGTTGAAAGAATAAACAAAGCTAATCATTTATTTACAAAAAAATGCTTCATCCTAAAATGATAAATGTTGCCTATTAATGTGCCTTGTATTGTTTCTGAGATATCCTGCTATAGTTAAATACAGTTAAATAGATAAATAATGATTTAGTTGGCCCATTGTTAGATCATAGTTGACATAAGGGATTCCATGTTTCATCCTTAATTGATTCACCTATATTCCAAGAAGTAATGCTATCTTCATTTGGGCAAGGTATGCAAATCTCTCCTTATCATAATCATTATAGAAAACTTTCCTAATCACAATGCCCTTTTGGTGGATAGGAGTAGTGGGATGTCACAGTCTGGTCACTGCCACTTAGGTTGTCTCACACATACTCGGTTCTTTTTAATCTGCTCAACAATTACAGGGGCAGAAACGAAGAATTCTGGGCTCTCTACCAGAGTATGAATCCCAAAGTGTGCCTGCACCATTGTTTATGCTAGCGAGCATGGAACCGGAAGGGCTAGGGAGTCACAGGCTTAAATTTGTAAATAATAAACAGCCTGACTTATGATTCTTGAACATTCTCAGAACATCAAACACCGTGCCACCAGATTTGAGGAAGTTTTTATTGATTTATTTTTAATTAGTCAGAAATAATAAACTGTTTACTCTGAATTAAAAGAGCTTAAAGTTGGAAAAAATAGCAAAAATGTATTTTGCTAAACCTGAATAGAAGGAAACTGTTGTTTCTACACTACAGTTGGTATAGTTGAAAGTGATAGTCACATGATGTATCAATAAGATCAGTGAAAAGACTGCTGCAATTGATATCAGAGTTGTGAGTTTCTAATACTGCTACCGCATTTCCCCATGTATAAGATACAACATAATTTTGGGGCCCAAAATTTGAAAAAAAAAGTATTACATAAAGTTATTGAATGCAAGTTTTATTCATCATAAAATTCATACAATTCCTCATCACTGTCAAAACTCCCATCCGTTAGCTTGTCCTCATTTGTGTTTGATGACGAATCACTGTCTTCATATATTGCCTTGTCCCCAGTTCCATCTATGGCATTTGAAATGCCACACTTCTTAAATGACTTGACAATAGTCTCAATCTTGGTTTTATCCCAGGATCTTTTCACCCAGGTACAAACTTCTCCTATAGTTGGTTTCTTTACTCTTGCCTCTCATAGCTTTCTTCTGTCATAGTGTTTTCAGTAGGGTTTCTTCTTCATGTAGCCAGTCTGGGATTGTTTTCTCAGTTGGAGGAGGACCAAACTTGTGTAAACGTGACCTAATATACTGGTAACAAATGTGAAACAATGAACACAAAGACAACAAGTGTGAAAAAGCGGGAAATGCAAGTAAAAAAAATCTACAATGAGTGCAAAAACAAGTGCAAAAGTGGAAAATGCAAGTAAAAAAAAATCTACAACCACTGTATAAGACGCACTCAGTTTTTAGACCCCAAATTTTTCAAAAAAGGGTGCATCTTATATATGGGGAAATAAGGTACTTTCCCAGTTACCACTTATAGATCTTTGGGAAGAACCATCCAATCTCAAGACCTCAGATTCCTCATACAATAATGAAAGATTTAGCTTTAATGACTTCTGAGGTACCTTCCAAGTTGGAATCTATGTTTCTACAATCTACCTGCTACCAAAACACTTAAGTAAAAACCAAAATATGTTGCCTCCACAATTTTAGAAACATGAAACATAAACTGAGTTTTTCACTTATAATTTTTATTACCTCAGTGGTCTCGCCCCACTTACTTCATGTGAGTTTTACTGATATTGAAGGTTTATATAACCTCTAGCTTCTTTAACATTACCTTCAACCCATAATCCATTACAATATGACTCTCATATTTATATATGATTACTAAGAAGTAAATCAGGCTTGAAGTTTTATTGTGGAAAAACCCTAATATTATTAATTCCTTTTAAAATGTTTTGTTTTATTAGATCCCCCAAATGCCTATACTATAACACCTCTTTATGTATTGGAGGTAAGGCTAGGTTCTCAAAGGGTAGGCCAGCAGATTATGTGTTCTGGCTTGTTTAGCCATGCTTATAAAGATTTTTAAGATTAGCTTGACAATACAATAAGACTGGTGTTCAAAGAGAGCTACGTAAGTATGGAGGGAACTATCACCAGAGGCTGGCTACTAAGGGATGAACTCTTTCAGAATAGAAACCTATGAAATAAAAGAAATAAATCATAATGGCCCTTAGTTATATGCTTCCCTTTTCATGTCCACAAGAAAACAATGAAGGTACCAAGAATCTCACAGTTTCTATATTTTCTATAAACATTATCAATAGTAATATTAATTGTGAGATTTATTTTTAGTGACTTAATAAAAGAACCAAGTGACATCAATATTAATATTATCTTATTAAAATAATGAATAAAATGAAATTGCAATCTAATGGCAGGGTGGTTCACAGATTCTCCTAAGAATTTTGGGATTTGGTATTCACTCAAAGGAAGAACAGAGAATTTCTTTTCATGAGGAATTGAATCATTTTATCTTATAGTGTTCATGATGATCATAAACAAAAAATTCACCCTGAAGATGATTGTATCTTATACAACAATGACATAAGAGTAAAGGGTGGAGACATTTTACTAAAAGCCTGAGATCCTTCAGAGTTGGTAAACTGGTATATTGAGAATAGTTTTTATACAAAAGTAGGAAGAAAAAAAGATATTTACGAGTACACTATGAAAAAAAAGGGTGAAGGGGACTTCTGGGAGCCAAGATGGCAGAGTAAGAAGTGAGTCATTCCCCTTTTGACCTCTTAAAAAAAAACCAGAAAATAGCACTCTAGGAAAATTCCTGCAACAGTGGAGCCAGAGGAAAGATGGGGTGGCGCAATCTCTTAGCCAGGGAAATTTGGAGAATCAGCAAGAAAGAATCATTCCACTAAGGTAAACAGAGAGCACATTCCAGGACAGGAAGTATACCAGGAAACCCAACAGCAAGCCTCACCTCAGCAAATGAGAGGAAGATCCTGAGCTCCAGGGTGGTGGAGCAGGCAAATGCTAACCACCATGTACATGACAGTCACGATCACTAGGATCCAAGCTCAGCATCAGGTATGCTTCCAGAATCCTAAAGCCCACAGCTTCAAGCACCTGAGGCCCCAGCACACAAAACCAGGAACCCAGCCATTGGCCCCAAACACAAGAAGCGTGGGATAGAGCCTCTTGTGTTCCAGCAGGAGAACATAACTTTAAAGTCCAGGAAACAGGCAAACATCATAAGGAAGAAGCAGAAAAAAATACTTACAATAGAGAATGATTATGTTGACAGGGAAGATCAAAACACAAACTCAGAAGAGGACAGCATCATTGATATAGCTATATCTGAAATTTCAGAGGGAAATGAATTGATCCTAAACCACAAAAAGCCTCCTTGGAAGAGCTCAAAAAGGATTTTATAATTAAGATTTTTTGTTTTTAGTTTACAACACTCAGTTCCACATAATTCTGAGTTCCACATTTTCTTCCCCCTCTCCCTCCCCAAAACAGCATGGAATCTGATATATCTTCTATGTATAACTTTGCCTTGAACTTATTTACACAAAAGTCAAGTTATAAAGAATTACAACCAATGGAATGAATCATGAGAAAGAAGAAACTAAACTAAACAAAACAAAACAAAAAAAAAAACAAAAGAGGAAAAAAAACAAAGAAAAAAAAGGAGAGAAGACAGTGTGCTTCAATCTGCATTCAGACACCATAGTTCTTTCCCTGGATGTACATAGCTCTCTCCACCATGAGTCCTTTGGAGTTGTCTTTGCACCTTACATTGCTGAGAAAAGCCAAGTCTATAGAAGTTAGTCATCACGGAATTCATATAACTGTGGTTGTGTATAATGTTCTCCTGGTTCTGCTCCATTCACTCAGGATTATCTCATGTAGGATTTTCCAGGTTATTATGAAGTCCATATCTTCCCCATTTCTTATAGCACAATAGTATTCCATTACCTTCATATACCACAACTTGTTCAGCCATTCCCCAATTGATGGGCATGCCCTTGATTTCTAATTCCTTACTACTACAAAAAGAGCCACTATAAATATTTTTGTACATACAGGCCCTTTTCCCACTTGTGTGATCTCTTTGGGATACAACCTTGGAAGTGGTATTACTGGGTCAAAGAGTGTGAACATTTTTATTGTCCTTTGGGCATAGTTCCAAATTGCTCTCCAGAATGGCTGGATCAGTTCACAGCTCTACCAGCAATGTAACAATGTTCCAATTTTCCCAAATCCTCTCCAGCATTTATCATTTTACTATTTTGTCATTTTAGTCAATCTGACAGGAGAGATGTGGTACCTAAGAGTTGTTTTGACTTGCATTTCTCTAATCAGTAGGGAATTTGAGCATTTTTTCATATGGCTATGGATATCTTCAATGTCTTACTCTGAAAACTGTCTGTTCGTATCCTTTGAACATTTCTCAATTGGGGAATGATTTTTACTCCTATGAATTTGGCTCAGTTCCCTATACATTTTAGAGATGAGGCCTTTATCAGAGACAGTAGTTGTAACGATTTTCTCCCAATTTTCTGCTTCCCTTCTAATCTTTGTTGCATTGGCTTTTTTATACAAAAATATTTCAATTTAACATAATCAAAATTAATCATTTTGCATTTTGTAATGCTCTCTATCTCTTGTTGTGTCATGAATTCTTTGCTTTTTCATAAATCTTATAGGTAAACTATTCCTTGCTTTCCCAAATTGCTTATTGTATCAGCCTTCATTCCTAAATTATGAACACATTTTGACTTTATTTTGGTCTATGGTGTAAAATATCGGTCTATGCCCAGTTTCTGACCTACCATTTTCCAATTTTCCCAGAGGTTTTTGTGAAATCGTGAATTCTTATCCCAGAAGCTGGCCTCTTTGGGTTTATCAAAGATTAGATTGCTATAGTCATTGACTACTGCGTCTTGTGTACCTATCTTATTCAACTTGTCCACGACTGTTTCTTAGCCAGTACCAGGTAGATTTGATGACTGCTGCTCTATAGTACATTTTAATATCTGGTATTAAAATGTCTAGGCCACCTTCACTTGCATTTCTTTTCATTAATACCCTAGATATTCTGGACCTCTTGTTCTTTCAGATGAATTTTGTTATTATTTTATTCAGCTATGTAAAATAATTTCTTGGTAGTTCAATTGGTATGGCACTGAATAAATAAATTAATTTAGGTAAAATTGTCATTTTTATTATATTAGCTCGGCCTAACCATGAGCAACTGATATTTTTCCATTTATTTAGATCTGGCTTTATTCGCGTGAAAAGTGTTTCATAATTATGTTCATATAGGCACTGGGTTTGTCTTGGCAGATAGGCTCCCAAATATTTTACAATGTCTACAGTAACTTTGAATGGAATTTCTCTATCTCTTACTGTTGGGCTTTGTTAGTAATATATAGGAATGCCAAGGATTTATATGGGTTTATTTTATATCTTGCAACTTTGCTAAAGTTGTTTATTATTTCAAGTAGTTTTTTACTTGATTCCCTATGATTCTCTAAGTAAATCATTATATTGTCTGCCAAAAGTGATAATTTAGTTTCTTCTTTGCCTATTCTAATTCCTTCAATTTCTTTTTCTTTTCTTATTGTTACAGCTAACATTTCTAGTACCAAATCGAATAATAGGGGTGATAATGGGCATCCTTGTTTCACCCCTGATCTTTCCTGGGAATGCATCTAGCTTATCCCCATTACAAATAATGCTTGTTGAAAATTTTAGGTAGATGCAATTTACAATTTTAAGGAATGCTTTATTTATTCCTATGCTTTCTAGTGTTTTTAATAAGAATGGATGTTATATTTTGTAAAAGGCTTTTTCTGTATCTATTGAGATGATCATATGTTTTCTGCAAGTTTTGTTGTCAATATGATCCATTATGCTGATATTTTTCCTAATATTGAACCAGCCTTGCAGTCCTGGAATAAATCCTACCTGGTCATAGTGTATTATTCTCATAATAAGTTGCTGCAATCTTTTTGCTAATATTTTATTTAAAATTTTTGCATCAATATTCATTAGAGAAATTGGTCTATAATTTTCTTTCTCTGTTTTGACTCTTCCTGGTTTGGGTATTATTACTATATTTGTGTTAGAAAAGGAATTTGGTAGGACTCCTTCACATATTTTCCTAAATAGTCTACAAAGTATAGGAATTAATTGTTCTTTAAATGTTTAATAAAATTCACATGCAAAACCATCTGGCCCTGGAGATATTTTTCCTAAGGAGTTCATTCATGACTTGCTCAATTTCTTTTTCTGAGATGGGGTTACTTAGGAAATTTACTTCCTCTTCTGTTAACCTGGGTAGTTTACATTTTTGTAGATATTCATCCATATACCTAAGGTTGTCAAATTTATGGGCATACAATAGGGCAAAATAATTCCTAATTATTGTTTTAATTTCTTCTTTGTTGGAGGTGAGTTCACCCTTTTCATTTTTGATACTAGGGATTTGATTTCCTTCTCTCCTTTTTTTTCTAATTGAATAGACCAAAGTTTTATCAATTTTATTTCTTTATAAAACCAGCTCTTAGTTTTATTTATTAATTCAATAGTTTACTTGATTACAACTTTATTAATTTCTCCTTTGATTTTCAGTACTTCTAATTTGGTATTTAATTGGGGATTTTCAATTTGTTCTTTTTCTAGCTTTTCAGTTGCATGCCCAATTCATCGATCTCCTTTTTTCTCTATTTTATTCATGTAAGCATTTAGAGATATAAAACTTCCCTTAAGAACTGCTTTTGCTGCATCTCAGAAGTTTTGGTATGTTGTTTCATTATTGTCATTCTCTTGAATGAAGTTATTAATTGTTTCTCTGATTTGTTCTTTGGCCCACTCATTTTTTTTACAATTAGATTATTTAGTTTCCAATTAATTCTTAGCTTATTTTTCATGGTTATTTATTACAAATGATTTTGTTGCATCATGATCTGAAAAGGATGCTTTGACTGCTTTTGCCTTCTTGCACTGGATTGTGAGGTTTTTTATGCCCTAGTACACAGTCAATTTTTGAGTATGTGCCATGCACCACTGAGAAAAAGTGTATTCCTTTTTATCCCCATCCAGTTTTCTCCAGATATTTATAATATCTGCCTATCTAAAATTCTCTTCACCTCCTTAACTTCTTTCTTGTTTATTTTGAGGTTAGATTTATCAAGTTCAGAGAGGGGGAGGTTGAGGTCTCCCATTATTATAGTTTTGTTGTCTTTTTCTTCCTGTAACTCCCTTAACCTCTCCTCTAATAATTTCCATGCCATACCACTTAGTGCATATATGTTAAACAATGATATTACTTCATTGTTTACGGTGACTTTTAGCGGGACATAATATCCTTACTTATCTCTTTTAATTAGCTCTATCTTTGCTTTTGCTTTGTCTGAGATTAGGATTGCTACCCCTGCTTTTTTTTTTTTACTTTAGCTGAAGCACAATATATTTTACTCCAGCCTTTTACCTTTACCCTGTGTTTATCTCCCTCTTTCAAATGTTTTTCTTGTAAACAGCATATTGTAGGATTATTGTTTTTAATCCATTCTGTTATCTACTTCTATTTTATGGGAAAGTTCATCTCATTCACATTCACAGTTATTATTACTTTCTGTGTCTTTTTCTCCATCCAATTTCCCCCTGTTTATGCTTTTATTTCTCCCTTTCCCCTTCCCTTCCTCAACAAAGTTTTGCTTTTGACTGCAGCTTTCATCAATTTACACTACCTCTTGATTTCCCTCCCTTATCTTACCGTTTTCCATTTGCTACTTCTTCCCTTCCTTCTGCCTACCCCTCTCCCTTTTTTCCCCCTATCCCCTCCTACTTCCTGTAGGGTGAGTTAGATTTCTATACTTATCAGGGTATGTTATTCCCTTCTTGAACCAAATCTCATAAGAGTAAAGCTCAAATACTGCTCTTCACCCTCCCTTCTTTCCCTCTACTACAATATGTTTTTGTGCCTCTCTATGTGATGTATTTTACCCTTTTCTACTACCTCCTTACCTCTTCTCCCACAACCATCCCTTTATATCTCTAAATTATATTTTTAATCATTATATCGTTTATTTTATACTGATATTCACAGTCTATGAATATCCCTTTTAATTGTCATGAGTATACTATGCTGAAGATTGACATATATATATAATTTATATAAAACAAAATAATCTTATATAAGGATGTAATTAATTTGCCTTATTCATTAACTAGGGGTTTTCCCCCATTTACCTTTTATGTCTCTCTAGAGTTTTGTATTTGGAAATCAAATTTTCCAATTGAGCTCTGGCCTTTTCATCAGGAAGGTCTGGAATTCCCTTATTTCATTGGATGTCCATCTCCTTGCCTGGAAAATTATGCTCAATTTTGCTAGGTAATTGATCCTTGGTTGTAGTCCAAGCTCCTTTGCCTTTCATCATATCATATTCCAATTTCTCCTGTTGTTTAAAGTAGAAGCTAAAAGATCTTGCGTGATCCTGACTGTAGTTCTGTGATATTTGAATTGTTTCTTCCTAGCTTCTTGCAGGATTTTCTCCTTGCCCTGGTAGTTCTGCAATTTGGCTATAATATTTCTTGGAGTTTTCAATTTGGGATCTTTTTCAGGGGGTGATGGACGGATTCTTTCGAAGACAATTTTACCCTCTGGCTCTAGGACCTCTGGGCAATTTTTCTTAAGGATTTTATGGAAAATATTGTCCAGGTTCTTTTTTTCATCATAGCTTTCAGGTAGACCAATAATTCTTAGATTGTCTCCCCCAGATCTATTTTTGAGGTCAGTTGTTTTTCCAATCAGATATTTAATGTTTTCTTCTAATTTTTCATTTTTTAGATTTTGTTTGACTGAATCTTTATGTCTCATAGAGTCATTAGCTTCTGCTTGCCCAATTCTAATTTTTAATGTTTTATTTTCTTCCTTTATCTTTTCCATCTCCTTTTCCATTTGGTTGATTTTACTTTTCAATGAGACATTTTCTCCAATTATATTCTGATTTTCCTTAACCAATTCTGCAATTTTACCCTTTAAAGATTTATTTTCCTCATTGAATGTTTTTTTTTCCATTTTTTCTTTCACCTCCATAATTTGGTTTTGAAAGTCCTCCTTGAGGGGTGGAGCCAAGATGGGGCCTGGAAAGCAGGGACTAGCCTGAGCTCCTGCCAAGTCCCTCCAAAAACCTATAAAAATGGCTCTGAACCAATTCTAGAACTGCAGAACTCACAAAATAGCACAGGGAAGCAGGGCTCCAGCACAGGGCAGCCTGGATGGTTGCTGGGTAAGTTCTTTCATGCACGGAGCTGGGAGCAGAGCAGAGCAGAGCTGAGCCCAGTGTGGGCTGCCGACCAACCACACCAAGAGCCGGGCGGAGCGTGCTCTAGCTCCCTGAATAAGTGAGCTGTAGCAGTTACCAGACTTCTCAACCCGAAAGACAACAGAGAAGGTTAGCGGCAAAATCTGCTGGGGACAGGGTGATAGAGTATGTGTTTCAGCCACAACACTGGGGGCAGGGGTGTGGGGCAGTTACAGAACTACAGCTGCAGTTGCTTCAGGCCCCAGGCACACCTGGTGGGAGTAATTAAGTGGTGGATCAGAGTAGGAGTGCAGAGCCTGCTGAAGATCTAAGTCCAGTCTGGGTTGGGGGTTCTTGGGGAAGGAGGAGTGCTGGTGTGGCACAGCTGGCTGTAATATCTCTGAAATCAACAGCACATCCTCCCAAGCTTAGAACATAGTACTCTTTACTCTACAAGCAGTCATAACCCACTGAAAAACTCAAGGGTAAAGTAAGTTGGCTGGGAACATGGCCAGGCAGTGAAAACGCACCCAGATTCAGTCTCAGACTATGGAATCTTTCTTTGGTGACAAAGACGACCAAAACATACAGCCAGAAGAAGTCAACAAAGGCAAAGAGGCTACAACAAAAGCTTCCAAGAAAAACATGAACTCGTCTCAGGCCATGAAAGAGCTTGAAAAGGATTTTGAAAAGCAAGTTAGAGAAGTGGAGGAAAAACTGGGAAGAGAAATGAGAGTGATGCCAGAAAACTATGAAAAACAAGTCAATGACTTGCTAAAGGAGAAACAAAAAATTACTGAAAAAATACTGAAGAAAACAAAACCTTAAAAAATAGACTAATTCAAATGGGAAAAGAGCTCCAAAAAGCCAATGAGGAGAAGAATGCCTTGAAAGGCAGAATTACACAAATGGAAAAGGAGGTCCCAAAGACCACTGAAGAAAATACTACCTTAAAATTAGATTGGAGCAAGCGGAAGCTAGTGACTTGATCAGAAATCAAGACATTATAAAACAGAACCAAAGGAAAGAAAAAAAAATGTAAGACAAGGTGAAATATCTCATTGGAGAAACCACTGACCTGGAAAATAGATCCAGGAGAGAGAATTTAAAAATTATTGGACTACCTGAAAACCATGATCAAAAAAAGAGCCTAGATATCATCTTTCAAGAAATTATCAAGGAGAACTGCCCTGATATTCCAGAGCCACAGGGCAAATAGAAATTGAAAGAATCCACTGATCACTTCCTCAAATAGATCCCAAAAAGAAATCTCCTAGGAGTATTGTCGCCAAATTCCAGAGTTCCCAGATCAAGGAGAAAATACTGCAAGCAGCCAGAAAGAAACAATTTGA
>CM053626.1:140179917-140211949 GCA_028646595.1 Phalanger gymnotis | reverse complement strand
TGTATCTTCAACTTATTTAGGGGTGTTTCCTAGAAACAAGAAATTTGAGACCCTTATTTTCTATATGGTTACACATTCTCCTGGGAAATTTGCTTTAGAAGGGTGTCACAAAGGCATGCATCTATCTGTTGTAAATTTATTATATGCTTTGATGACAATAAGTAAATGCTGCATCATAATGGATGATGATATTTATGACATTTGTTATTGGATCTACCTGAAGTACATTATATTTTTAATACCTACTAGTAGTATTATCTCTGGTTAGACTCCTTTGCAATTTATATTCCTCTTTGTTCCAATGTGGTCTAATTTACTATCAAACCCCATATTAATTGCATAATTTTCATATACTATAGATGACTCATTGTTTTTGCTACATCTCCTTTAGTTCAACTTACTGATGCAGTTTTCCCCCCAGCAAAAAGATTTTGAAGAAACAAAGGAAAAATACCAAATGTTCCCAGGATTCCAAGGAATGCAATGTAGGCAACACACCTGTATTTTTAATTCCCACAAAGTGAAGTTGCTCTGTAGAGAACAGATTTCTGTAATTCATGCTCTTCTGTAAGTGTTTTCTGAACAAATAAATGTGAGTTCTGTCTGCATTACTTTTAATATGTTTACAATCTATGTAAGCTGTGTGTATTTCCAGAAAAAATGTAAATCCCATCTGAAATCACATTTGGTTATACTTTAATAGAGTAATTCATACCAAACTAATAAACAAATAAACAAACCAGTTTGATCTGTTACACAGATAGCACTTAGATGTAAAACGTTTTCGTGAACCGAAAATGCATTTTTCTGGGAGGAAGTTCTCCTTGTAGAATGCACAGTGAATTTATGTGCACTGTATACAGCATGGAGTTTCTTTTATGTTGCATGTTTCCCTGGCTGATAGCTAAAAGAGGTTAGGCTGAATCTCAGTGGATCAATTAACAGAGGGACCTGTCCTTCAACAGAAGAAGATCTATTTCGGGATTTGCATATCACTGAAAAAAATTACAAAGCTGAGATAAATACAAGCCCGATAATAACTCACTGCAGACTTGGCTTCATTCCTGGATTTCCTTGGCTGTTTGTCCTAATAAAGTGTCTCCATGGCACTTAGGGCAGGAAGGTTATTAGTAGCTGTCAATCACAGAAAGGAGTATGCATCGGCAGGAGGAGGAAGAGAAGAGAGGTGACATTCATCCTCTCTTCTCACTTATATTGGGTATAAAAGTCATTCAGAGCAAGTGGTTAAAAAGGGACAGGTCCCTCTTCATCCCCATGGAAAAAAGAAAAACCGTCTTGGTTACCAACAATTTAATAATGAAACGAAATACATCAATCATCTTTTTTTTCTCCCTTATTGATGCCTGAGCATCCATTAATTCCAAGGAATATGAAGGACATATGAAAGAGAGCTTCATGGGAGACTCGACTTAATATTGTTTTCTTGTGTTTTCACATAACACATACATAGCATGGCTTTTTTTTCTTTTTCAAAGAATAAAGTCCATTATAAATCTACTTTTTTTTAATATGCTGAACTTCTTAGATGGAATGGCAGTAAATGTGTCGATAAAACGTGGAGGCAATACTAAAAATGATTTTTTAAAAAAGTCTCATTTAAATCAGATACAGTGATTTTGACTTTACTAAGTTGATACTCCAAACCTATCTATATAGCAATTAATTAATACTTTAAAGGTCTTTAATTTACTGTACCATTTTCTTAATTAAAGTATATCTACTGCAAGAGCACATCATCTCTATATATGCATATTTTCATAAGTAACAGCATCCATAGAGTGCTAATTGATATCCTGGTCTCCAGACAATACTTTACTAAATGAAATGACAATTATAACCAATTAAAATTCACTTTACATACTACTTCACCTATTTTGTATGTATTATGCATGAAGACAGAGAGTACATTGCCTCACTGCTCAGGATTTCTGTATGTCTGTGGATTGATGGACAGCTCCAAAGTATTCCTTTTAGCAGAATTTTTTTTTAAATGGGGGTCATTTGGGGCCTTACCTAAAATTTATATTTTGGTGTTTCATAGATTATGGAGCTATTATTTGTTGTTTCATAATAAACTTTTTTTGCCCTTATTTTCCTAACAAACATCGAGGGCTCTTCCCTCTCCTTCTTGGTATGAAAGTTTTTTTTTTTTAAATACCCTCCTACCTAATTACACATGCTATCCTGCAGTTCCTTAGCTGCATGGCATCTAGCATAAATAGTGTTTAAACCTACACCCCATGATAATAGGAAAGTATTAACCTGTTGCTCTTTACATCATTAAGCTAAAATAGATGCTTGGAAATTTCAGGCAAGTATTCTGTGGCCAGAACCCAACTGACCTTGAACTACTAGGGAAAGGCACATGATGAGCAAAAAGAAGTGCAGAACCATTTAAAGCCTTGTCCAATTCACAATTAAAACTCTTCCTCCACTTTCTGTTATTTCTTTCTTCAAAAGATATCAACCAGAAAGATGTTGCAATTCTTCAAGAAAATGACACACAAATTCATGAAATCTCAGCCAAAACAAACAAAAAAAAGCATTTGAAGAATGATAGGTAGGACTTCTAATTCCTTGGTAAATATTCACCATCAAGAAGTGACAAGATCTACCAAGGGAACATGTATCTATTTACCTGTGTTATTTTCCCTCTCTACTATTAAACACCCTGCTGGGAATGAACTTTGCTTTTCAATGAAATGATGAAAAAAACACTTTAAAAACAACACAAAAAACAAATTTCCTGATGAATAATACAGAGACCTCACCATTGGTAAAATGATGTCAGTGAATATCTTTAAACTTAAAATGAGTCCTATGTTACAAGGTCTTCACAAATTTGCTTCTTCTGCAACTTTTTTACATGGCATGTGTTATATAGATCTTGTCTTCAGCAGGTTAATTCCTGAACAACTGTGCAACCAATTTTTAGTAAACCATAGGCTTTCAGGGGTTGCAGCTGTAAACTATTTTCACAAGAACCATTTTACTAAAGCAAAAAAAAAACATAGAAAAGACAAACCAGTTGGAGTTTAGTTATGGCAACATTTCCTTGATTCTGAAAGTTTAATTGCATTCTCTGCAATTAGAGTTTTTATGGAGGGTCAGATTAATTATATGAGAAATAAACACTTTGGTAGTTGGCATCAATTTGTAAAATGTTTGCTTATAAAAATACTTTTATATTATTAAGTTCCCTTATTTTATTTAGGATTTTTTGAGTGTTTCTCTGATTTAAAAAAATGCATGTAAGATAAAAAAGATATAAGTAAATAAACTTGGTTCTTCTTGTCACAATAACACCCAAATTCTGTGACTTCAATATCTGTTTGTTCCTTGTCCCTAGATCACTTCATATTTACATGTAAATGTGTGTGTATGAAGTTTCTAAGTCACTTTTTCCCTTCCTATTAAAAACCAATATAAATGGTAAGATTCTTTAAATTATAAATATTTTAAGATATGAATGTATACTTTATAAAAAGTTTTCTTCTTTCACAAAATGTATTTTCTTTTCTTCTTTCCTTCCTTCCTTGCTCCTTTCCTTCCCTTCTCTTTAATCCTATCCTTCCTTCCTTCATCTCTTTCTTTCTTATTTTCTTTGTTCTTCTCTTCTTCCTTCTATCCTTAATTTATTCATTCGTTCCTTCTGTCTTTCCTTCCCTCCCTTTCTGCTTCCTTTCTTCTTTCTTTCCTCACTCTCTTCTCTCCTTCCACCTTCTTTCTTTCTATTTCCCACTCTCTTTTCCATCCCTCCTAAATCCCTTCCTACTTTCTGCCCTCTTTTGCCTCCTTTCTTCCTTCCCTCTTTCCTTCCTTCCTCCCTTTCTTCTTGCGTCTATTTATTAAAATTATTTTAATTTTTAATAACAAGAGTCATCAAATTGCTTAACTAAAAATAATTCTTTCTTAAAAGTGTGTTCAAATAACTAAAAAAACCCTAAAATTAAAAGCTAACATTGTTAAATAAAATCTTTTTAAACTTCATTTTGACTTAATATGTACCTGATTCTTTTAGAAGTATCCTTTAATTGACTGCTTCCAGAGTTTGAAATATTAAAGCGGAAGGTCAGTTCTGTGTTCACAAATGACAATTTTTGACATTTCCTTCTTGAATTTCAAGTGTATATATTTTTCAATTTGGTGCATTTTAAATACCATTGAATATTTCTCAGGTGAAAAAAAACTATTATATAACTTTATTTTGCAATTACAAAGATTGATTTTTCATTAAGTGGATTTTTTTCCCCTTCCATTTAGAAAAGTTGTTTTATGCAGCAAATGAGGTGCCAAAGCAGACAAATGTAACCAACATTAAGCTAGCCAATAGAATTCAACAAACTGTTCAGGTCATTAATATAATTTGTTTTGGCACTGTTACATTTCCTAGTGCTACTCTGAGTAGTTTGCCGGGCACATCAATTTGTTTTCAGCTATTGTGAAATTGGATATCCTGGCTTTCATCCAAAGCACCCTCTCAATTTGCATATCTTTGTTATCATTTCGGGTTCTCAGAACATACTGTGGACTATCACGCCATCTGCACCAAGATCCTCACATCCAAACACAAATTAAAAATGAAACTGTAAAATTTGCAAGGAAACAATACAGACCTTTTATCTCATTCTCCCTCTGTTCATTTTCAAAAGAGAAACTTGCTTGTAGCCAAGCATAGCAAAAAAGGCTTTTATTAATTGGACTGGCATCAAGCATGCATACATAAAATTGTTTATTTTTTCCCTATAAAGGGGTTGCCTGACATAAAAGGGTCTTTGAAGATGACATTCAGATTTTGACATTTGCATGATATTGTATAAATATCAGAGGTAGGAGACTTTTCTGACAAACCAGATGGGTCAAAAAAAAGTGCTTCCATAGATAGATATTAGTCTTTTACTTAAAGGATATTAGCTTCTCCTCTAAGCTGTGAATTATTAGGCAGGATAAAACAAACATGTTTGTTACAAACCACAGTTTATTCTTTTTTCAGTTCAAGTAAGCTGGTCTTGGGAAGAATATGAAATTGAGTTTTATTTTTGAGCCTTTTTTTAGGTAATTCAATTAAGATCATAGAATATAATTGAATCTTGTCTTTTGAGTGCTATAGAGATTAAATCTTATTGCCGAACTTACTGCTGCCTGATGGAGCTAATTTCGATTATAAGTGTGGACTTGGAAGGTTTTTGAAGGATAGAAGGGCATTCTGGGTTCTTGTATTCATCAGTATCTGAATTATGCAGACACAGCTTGCTTTCTTTCTGTTTATGATTTCCGAATGCAGATGGGGGGCCACTGGTTGTAATTTCTATAAAGAATAAAAATTTTCCTAGTGCAGTACATAGAAAACTGGATTGGCAGTTGGGTGCAAAGGCAGGGTAGAAGAGCAAAGAGATGACAGGAGGGATTTGCTGATGGTGTGCAGAATTCCATAAGGATTTCAAATGCAGGGAAACAGAATCTTCTCCATCTGATAGTATAATACAATAGCCCAAATGCAATTAGACATGTTGACCCTTAGTTATCAACCAAAAATAGGCTACAGTCAGCAGCTAAGTAGGTACTGCCTGTGGCCTACTTTACATACATACCAAGAACCCTCATTCTGGTACCAGCATGTTCTTTAGGGGCCTAGTGGCCTGGAAACATGATTTTTGGACATCTGCCCTATTGTCATCATCTGTTAACATTTAATAAGAGTCTGCTGGATGCATGTCTATAACATGTGCTTTGAAACATGTATCTAGAATATTCAATCTGTACCTGCCCTCTAGAAACTTTTAGTCTTGGAAAGAAACATGAACAGGTTTCTAAACAGAAAATCAATAGTGTAGAGGATTGCATTGGACATAGATATTGAGACACTTTTATGGAAGGGGTGGGATTTAGCTAGGCTTTGAAAATGGAATAAAAAGATAAATTTGGAAGATAAAAAGAAAGGTGCTTTTTTCAGGAATAAGAAGTATATTTTAAGTGTACTGCAATCAAGTACACAAACTGTGAGTCTCATGTTTCTCCTTTTCATCCCTTCGAAGGGATGGCAAAATCTTGCCTCTTTTCCTTTTATCTCAAAAATCTCTCCACTCTATATTCCCAACTAAAGATCTAGTCATTTCTTTAATGAACTAACATAAACTTTTTTTAGTTTCCTCTACTCAACACTCCTCTATTTTTATACTGTTCATTTCTTTTTCTTCCAACCTCATCATTTTTACCCCTCAATATTCCTCTTCTTTTTTTTCTGATTTCCAAGTTACTTATAACTCTGTTAATACTTTTTTATTCTGTTCTGGTTTTTTTTTTGCATTTGTTCTTTGGACTCCCCCGTACGCCCCCAGCCCCCATTTCTCCTAAAATGTGTCGTTTGTGACTTTAGACTTGTAATAGAAAAATGCTTGACTAGGGATAAAAAACCTCGTTCTTTACTTCTGACATTGCTTCTAACTAGGTATGAGCCCTTAGCACTTTAGAGAAGTTACTTATAACTGTAGGCCTCAGTTTATTCATCTAAATGACAATGTCCAATTCTTCATGACCCAATTTGGGGTTTTCTGGGCACAAATACTAGAGTATTTTGCCATTTCCTTCTCTATCTCATTTGACAGAGGCAAATGGGGTTAAGTAACTTGCTCTGGGTCACGTAGATAGTAACTGTCAAAGGCCAGATTTGAACTCAGGAGATGAGTCTTCCAGGCTTCAGGCCCCTATCCACTGTGCCAAATAGCTATCCTGTAAGGAACCTGAGAAGGTATGAAATCCTTCACTTTGATTTCATAGATGAAGAAACAATAAAATATTAGGGTCATTCACATAGTATGTGTCAGAATTCAAGATCAGGTGCCCTACAAACGTTCATGGCATCTGATCACTTAAAGAAATAAAGGTCATGACTCACCTCTTTAAGAAAATATCATTTCCACTGTCAAAGCTCATTTACTTTCTCCTCTGATTTTGGCATCTCCTCTACTGGATTTCAAAAATTTATTCTTTATTTTTATTTTTAAAATTGAGAAGGAGGAAGCAAGGAGGAAGGGGAAGTGGAAGGGACGCTTACCCCATTCTTCCTACATTAGTTTTTATTGCCTTCATCTTTCTTACTGCTGTGTTTGTATTAGTGTTATTGCCGGTAGTGTTGTTATTAATAAACACATATTGAATGCCAAAAATGTACTGGATGCCATTCAGAACTTAAAATTAGACACAGCCCTGCCATCTAAATCCAACAGACAAATAAATATGCATGTCTGTTCTTTTTTCTGCACACTTCTTCACAACTTTCCTTCCTTTTACTCCCTTTTTGTCTCCACTATACCCAGCTCCTCAGGCTTTTGGTTCTAACTTTAGATTTCTTCCTACTGATGAATCTGAGCTGAATGATTTAAATGACTACCATTATTGACACTTGGGCTCTCTTTTTATTTGAAGGGTATCTACCTAGAATCACTGTGGAAATGCTCATCTCTTTTTAACTTATTAAAGAAGAGCTAAGGGAGAAGCATCTAAGAATGACAGATGTCACTGCATGCCTGTGTATGATAGCCATATCTCACTGGACATCAGAAGAACTCATCAAAACATGGAATGATTCTCACCTTCCTTTGTTTATTTGAGAGCTAAAATAGATTCCTCTGCTCCATGTTTCCAGGAAGGGGGCAGGACTAGATGACATCTTACAGTTCCTTTAAGTACTGAGATTGATGGAAATATGAATTCTATGAAGCAGAGGCCAGCTCAGTAGAGAGTCAGGGAGTCAGGAGGCCTAGTTTGGAATGTCTAGGCAAGTGGTTTCTAGTATCAGTTCCTCAATTTCCTCATCTGTAAAATGATGACCTAGCATAGGAGTGGGGAGCCTGCAGCCTCGAGGCCGCAAATAGCCTTCTAGGTCCTTGGGTGCAGCATTTCCTGAGTCCAAGTTTTACAGAACAAATCCTTTCATTAAGAGGATTTGTTCTGTGAAGTTGTAATTCAGTCAAAAGGATGCACTTGAGGACCTAGAGGGCCACACTTGGCCTTGAGGCCTCAGGTTCCCCACCCCTGTACCCAGAGTATCACTGAGGTCTGTTAGATTCTAACAGTCTATGAGAACAATTCAAGTCTATGAGACCTACAACTGTGGCAGCAAATGTTAATAATTTTGTGATTTTGCCTATACAAGGCCAACAAAACTAGTTTATTTTTTAAAGTAAGTCAAATCATGAGATTGTTTTATTGTTAAGACATTCAAAAATATGTTGATGGTCCTGAATAAAAAGTCAATGCCAATATCTGTTATTTTGCCCAAATGCATTTCTTGATATGCTTGTTCTACCTGAATGACTGTTACTTATATGGAAAAGCTCCTGGAAGACAGGGCCTGATTTCATGTGTCATCTCACATTCTTATGTAATACTTATGGGCAAAGAAGCCTGGGGGTGAAGGATGAGGACGATGACAAAACAGGAGGAGTTTACCTTCAGGGTCTTAGCTTCTGTGTTCTACAATCTTTCTCTCTTTTACTCAGGAATCCAATACAATCATGATTATCTTCCTTTCTCCATCTTCTCAAAACCTACTTTCATGGAAAAAGCCCAAATTCATTTGCATTAAGTTATAAATTACTAATAGAAGCTTAAAATATATTTCACAAGGGCATTTGTCTTTTGAGATCAAACATTTAAGCTAAAGCAATAAAGCCCTAATTGCGCAATGCCCAGTTATCTGATAAAAGATGGGGGGCGGGGATATTTTTAGACAGTGCGGCCTTCCCAGCATCCCTGAAACCACATTTTGTGAACCTAGCTAACAGGCTTACACATAAAGCCAATCTTGTGCATGTATGCTTATTAAATACTGATTGATGGCAATAGTGAGACCCAAGGTGAATAGGTAAGTAATAAGAGATTTAATAGATAGTCTGACACATAGCCTTTCTTCTCCTTGGATCAGTGCATCAGTGAGGAAAACTACATCAATGTGACAGACACCAGAATAAGCATGAAAAGAGAAAAAATATAGCCGATCAACTGGTTCTTTTGCCTATAGGATTCTAAGCCATTAGTTTTACTAATCTGTTCGCTGATGTAACTAGTTCTTTTCATATGAGATGTTATGAAAAAGAATTGACAAGGAAAAGAGCTAATATTTCCCTGGATAATGTTTCCCAGGTCTTGATTAGAAATGGATAAGCCAGTGTATATAAGATAGCAAAGCTCACTTGGAATTTGAAGTGATTTGAATGAAAACTTTTTAAAATTTTAAATAACTTTGTGGGTTTATTTGAGTCAGTTTAAGCGCATTTTGATTCTTCAAATCAATGATTACATTCCTGTGTATAAGGCACTGTCGGTAGGTGTTTGGAATAAAAAAAGAAGAAAATCAGCACAGGCCCTGTCCTCAAGGGGCTTATGCTAGTGAAGGGTTATGTACATAAATAATTATAATAAAAGTTAAATAGAATATCTGGACCAAAATGGGACTTAAGGGATAGGAGGAAAATATTGTCACTTCTGGATTAAGTAGACAGAAGAGGTATTACCTGAGCAATATGCCCTTAACTATCAAAGTATCACCTTGAAGAAAGTAGGGGCTTTAAAGATCAATGCAGATCATCCATGTCATGGGAGGATAGTGCATATAAATCATAGAAACATGTCTTATTTCAAATGGCAAACAAACACCAATTTGTTCTTTTTTTTTTTTGGTGGGGAGTGATATCTCATAAACTTGCTATTCTCAATCTGACAGTAATTCCAAGCAAAGTTAGATGTTCTCTAATGCATTTCAGATAGTTTGTTTTTTATCTTTATTAATGCTAATAATCTAGTGTCTTATATTTACAGGGAGCTTTGGGATTTTAAAAATGCTTTCATCAAAATTATCTTACTTAATCCTCAAAGCAATCTTGTGAAGTAGACACAAGAATTTTTTTGTTCATTTTTAAATCCCTTTTGGCATAATGGAAAAGAAGTCCTCAGTTTCTGGAAGAAATGAAATCAAGTTCCATCTTTGATAACTGTGTCACTGACAAGTGACTTAAGACTCTCAGTGTTGTAAGCCACACATATAGGCTGCACATTAACTTAGAAAACCACATACTAACGATATGTTCTGTTGTTGTTGTTGTTGTTGTATTGAGTTTACTTTGTTAAATATTTTCCAATTGCATCTTAATTTGGTTTGAGCCATACTTGGAGGCCAACATTTTGACACCTCTGTTTTGAGCAGCTCTCTAAGCCTTGAAAAGGTGAGGGCTTATATTGGTAGAAAGGAATTTTCTCACCAGAGAGTTCTTTATATCAATGAATTTAGTCACTATTTCTATATTATAGAGGAGAGCAATGAGGCTCAGAGAGTTTAAATGACTTGCCCAAATGAGGATATCTAATAAATCATAGCATATTAGATTTGGAAAGGATCTTACGGATCATATGGTTGAAGTATCTCATTTTAAAGATGAAAAAACTGAGGGCAGATATGGAGAAATATAAAATTAGTTATGGAAAGGCTGCAACTAAAACCCAGGTTTCCTAATTCCTAAGGGCAGAGCTCATTCCCCTATACTGCCTCCTACCAATTTAGAATAAATTTAGAATTTAGAATAAAATCCAAATCTTGTGAGACCTAGTTTAGTGTGAGACATAGTTTTCTCTATGTTTTAAAAGTAGCCTAAACATAGGTCAGCAGTAAATAGAATGCCAGGCCTGGAGTAAGAAAAATCTGTGTTCAAACCTGGCCTGAGACACTTACTAACTGTGTGTCCCTGGACAATTCACTGAACCCTGTTTGCCTCAGTTTCTTCATCCATAAAATGAGCTGAAGAAGGAAATGTCAAACTACTCCAGTATCTTTGCCAAGAAAACCCCCAGTGGGGTCACAAAGTCAGACATGACTGAAAACAACTCAACAAAAATATGAATATAAGCTCATTGAATATAGGGTTACTGTGATTCTTGATATTTTTATACTCTTCACCTTTCATGGTGCCTGACACATTGTAGGCATGTTGTGTGACTGATGAAAATTTTAATGACCGAAGAAAGTTCATGTAGTGCTGAAAAGGATCTTCAAGACTGTCTAGTACACCCGTCCCCACCCCCACCATACCACTCCTATTTATTGTTGTGTTTGTCCTTCATTCTCACAAAGGACCATGACATCAGGGAGATGACAACATGACTTGCAGTTGACTTTGATTTGAATGAGGGAGGGCTGTGCAAGGTCACCAGCCTCCTTTCTCCTCCAGAGCCATTTGGGTCCAGTGGCCTGATATTCACCAGGATGACTGGAGAAGGCCCTGGATGCATTGGGAGACCCTGGCCCTTACAGGCTAAGATCTTTTCAGGTTCTCACTTTGAGTGAGGTAATGCCCATTCAGTGAGTAGACCTCTTTAAGAAGTTAATCAAGGGATGGCCCCTTTAATCAAAACTCAAATAAAAAAAATCAAACTGGGAGGGGAAGACCCTCAGGGTTCCTGGCCAAAAGAGAAACAGTTACTATTTAGTATTTCCATTCATTCTATGCTAGGAGGGCAGGAATCTATTGTCTAATCTGTGAGTTCCAGAATAAACCAGATTTAAGGCTTGGTTTTTGAGAAAAAAATGTAGCCAGTAAACCCTAGCCTTCAAAATGTACCTTCTTTTGGGCAGAAAAAGGAGAGGGAGAGGGAAGGGGAGGGGGACTGGAAAGGAATGGATAGACAAACAAGACCTAGGAAACTTAATTGACTTGCTAAAGTCATACAGGTGATAGCCATCAGACTCACTTTCTGCCTCTATAAAATGGGAAAAATTCCATCCTCTCTACTTCCTGGGGTTATAGTGAGGAAAATGTTTTATAATCATTAAAGTGCTATGTACATAGTGAGTTACATCCAGAAAGAAAGATAATTTCCTGAGCTCAGGTTATTGTTGTTCAGTCATTCAGTATTGTCCATCTCTTCAAGACACTATAGACTATATGTCCATTGAGCTTTCTTGACAAAGATACTTGTCTGATTTGGAAATGGCCAACCACTCTGGTATCTTTGCCAAGGTTGCCTACCTGTAAAGAAAGGATAATAATGTTTATGCCAGAGTTATTGTGAGAAAAACACTGTGTAAATAAAGTGCCAAAAAATAAGTTGTCAAATTATTGGGAATAGGAAGTGGATGAGGTAACCTATAGAAGTGGACCATTTTGAATCAGAGAACGCAGGCTCAAATCCTGGTTCTGCTATTTCCTGACTATCTGAATTTAGAAATCTGCTTCCCTTTTCTGGATCTCAGTTTCCTGATCTGTAAAATACCAAATTCAGATTAGATAAACTCTAATTTGTCTAGTTTGGCTTTTTTTTCAAATACATTTTATTGATGCCTTTTGTTTTTTATTAGTCATTTCTGTACAGTTCATAACAAGACCAACAAATTTTAAGCACAAAATAAAATCCGCATAGAGACCATCCCTGTCTTGCAATATCTACATTGTGTCAGAATATCCCATACTTTTGGTCTCATTTTCTGTTTTCTAGTCCCATAATTAGTTTTTCAGTTACTTAGTGTTCAGCCATGTTTGAGTTTGAGTTTCATTTACATTGCTGCCACCATGATGGATACTGCTCTTCTGCTTCTGCTTCCATCACCCTTCATCCATTCTAACAAATCTCCCCATGTATTTTTTTCTTTCTGAATTTCTCATATTTGACATTTCTTACTGCAAAAAAAATATTATTATGCTCAGATTATGTAACTAATCCTCTATCACTAGGTACTTACTTTGATTCCAGGTATTTGCTGCCACAAAGACGTGTCTAGACCAGAAGTGTCAAACTCCCATTTAGAGCCAGTAGCCCTCAAAATGTTGTTGTTAGTGTTGTTGTTGTTGTTGTTGTTATTTCCAACTCCTTCTGACCCTGTGGACAACAGTATGCCAATGCTCCAGGGGGTTTTCTTGGCAAAGATACTAGTGTGGTTGACCATTTCTTTCTCTGGTGGATTAAGGCAAGCAAAGGTTAAATGATTTGTCCAGGGTCACACAGCTACTAAGTGTCTGAAGCCACTTTTGAACTCAGGTCTTTCTGATTCCAGACCCAGAGCTCTATCTATGAGTTACCTAGCTGCTTCCAAATTAAAATGAAATTGGGATATGTTCAACAAAATAAATTAAAAATATATGACAGTGATAATTTCAATTTGTGGTTTTCTAAGCTAGAATGGGATATCCATGGAAATGTATATTTCTATTTGAGTTTGATACCAGTGCTCTAGAATACCCATTACCTCAAAATCCTATGATCTCACATTTTCTTATACCCTGGAAAAAATGGGCTGGATTTGAGCCAACATTATTCCTCTGAACAACAAATACTTCCATCTAGTGGAAGTTATTAATAAGATCTTTGAAGGGTATAAAATCTTCCCTGTTTCACTTTCTCTGTTCAGCCAACTTTTTCTAAGCTTTTGGGTTTCTATTTGGGAGGATATTAATGAAATGAAATGTATCTGTTTCTCTGATGTGAAATCCCATATCTACATGTTTGTATATAGTTTCACATTAAAACCTTATCTAAACAATCCTACTTTCCATTTATAATTGTGGAAACAACCCAGCCTCATGCTGGCAATAAGCTCTTGTAGAGGTTTCATGGCACTGAACATCTGGCCCATAATTTTACATAAACAAATTCCACTTTGACGAAATGTACACCTACAAAAACATAAACAAATTGGTGTTAGAGGGTTATTCCCAAAGGGAAAAAAGTGGAGCAAGATTTGACTTTCTGGTTGGGTTTTTTTTTTTTTGCTTTTGAAATCCAGGTGCATGCTCAGTTCCTGTCAGGTCTTACACTTATGTGATTTGGCTAAAATGCAGGTTTTATGACACAGAATTTGCTATGTTCCAATAATTAAAGGAACATAGATTTTGTGCGGAAGTGATCTAAATTAGAGACCATTGAATCCAACACTTCCATCTTCTGCCATTTTTCAGGAAACTGAGTCACTTTCAGCTAAATGACTTTTCCAAAGCCACCTGAGCCAGGTTCTTAAACTGGGTCCTCCTGACTTTAAGCCCGGAACCCTATCTACTATACCACACTGACTCCAATTCAATCATATCTTTTAAGCAAGTCTAAGGAGCACCACAATTTTAACAGTGCAGAAATATAGTGCAAAGTCATATAAATGACATAGCTTATTTTGCTGTACCATGACAATCAAGATAACATTGATGAAAATATAAAAAAAAATAAAACAAAACTGTTTGTCCTTTTACTTTGAATTATCCATCCAGTGATCTGAGGTAGAAAGTTATATCAAATACTGCAGAGGGAACCATGTGGGAAAGAGGGAGGGAATAATTAAGCTCCTGGTCTGGCCATAGTTTTCAAACAGCATCATTACATCATGGGGTGATGTTTTCACTTGTGAGTGAATTGGATTTAAGCAGGGCAGTATTACACAAGTCACCAGCCTCACTCTCTCTTCCAGACCCATCAAAGTCCAGTATCAAGACAAAAGTTTAGACAACTGGAGATGGCCAATTGTATCTGTAAGGCAATAATAACAATGTAAATGATAATCGTCAAAATGCCTATGTCGTTCTATATTGCAAAGTATACAAGACTCTCCACATAGAAGGTAGAAGAAGTAAACCATTTTTTTCAGACACCAGAGAACCATATTCCACAAGCCATTCATCTAGTCTATCACAGCAGTAAAACATTCCACACACAATATCACAACCTGAAGCCTCGCCACTCCAAAACCTCTCTGACCCCTGCTGTGGTCTTCCTCAGAACAAACTCACAGTACAGCCAAGTCAGCCTGTTCAGTTCTAACAATCACTAGAGTGGCCATTAGCAGCCATTAGTAGCCATAACATCTCATAACATCTCTCTCTCTCTTTCTCTCTCTCTCTCTCTCTCTCTCTCTCTCTCTCTCTCTCTCTCTCTCAGCATTTCCTGTGACATAACTTTCTTTTCCTGTCAGGAAGCTCCTTCCACCACATGTAACTTAGGTTTCCTGTGACATAACCAGGTCACATGGCCTATTAATGGGTGGGAAAGATCTTCAAATCTAATTGCTACTACACCAATGATGAGGTGGATGACTGGAGTCTGACGTCTGACCAAACTCTAAGTGCTCCACAGTGCACAGTTTCAGCTGCATTCATTGATGTTGGAACAAATTGCTATCATCTGTCATTCCTCTTCAAATTCTTGAGGTAAACAATCCCCCTAACTCACCAACAGATTTGAGGCTACCCTAAATCTAGTTTGGCCTATCAGCCAAGATGGTTTACCATGATGGGACCACTATAGCTTCTTAGAGCCACAGGTGAGAGATGAGTGACTGGTTCGACACCAAAGGTGGATGATGAGCAGACCTGAGAAGGGGTCAGCAAACCCTCACACCAGAAGTGCTAGTCCTCACTAACATCCCATAAACCCCATTAAGCACCTGCTCTAAGCCAGGCGCCGTGTTAAGCATTTTACAAATTTTATCTCAATCGATACTCGCAACAACTTGTGAACATGGTGCTGTATTTATGACAGCCACTTTAGAGTTGAGAGAAGAGAGGCAGATAAAGGTTAAATGTCTGTAGTTGGATTTGAACTTTGATTTTCTTGGCTCCAGGCCTAACACACTTGGATCAAATTTAAGTCCACACCATAGACCTTAAGTGAATGTAGTTTCCATATGATTAGGACTTTGGGTAAAAATAGAGATACAAACTCCCACCCTCAGAGATCCTGTAAATCTAAGCAAATCTGTGCCAAGAACACCACATCTTTTATTTTCAGTCCCACACATGCAGTAGGTAACTCCACCTAGTCAGTCATCAAGCATTTATTAAGCACTTACCAAATGCCAGGCTAAGCACTGGGGATATAAAGAAAGAAAAAAAAACAAAATAAATCATGGTCCCTGCCCTCAGGGTGCTTACATTCTACTGAGGAGAATAAAGTAAATAATTATGTACCTATATTATATAAAGAAACAGCTGGAAAGTAATATCCGAGGGAAAGTACTGGGCTGAGTAGTAGGGGCTTAGAATAGGCTTCTGATAGAAAATTTCTCTTGGCCTCAGTCTTCCATAGGCACTCGATAATTACTGCCACTTCTAGCAGTGATCACATTATTCCCCTAATGGCTAAAATGAAATTATTAGCTTCTGAAGAAGCTAATTACTATTAGTATTAACCATAAGCATACTTTTTCCTCTTTCCTGGTTTCAGCATTTACCTTCTTGCTTGGAAGTTTAAAGTTTAACCTTACTGCATTCAGAAGTTCTTATTTTTTTTTGAAATGTAAAGGAAACCAATTAGCAAGAGTAGTAATTATACTTACATCTTCAGACATTGCACGAGATGTCACCTCTGTGCAGTGTTTCTAAAAAGGTCACTAGGAATCAGTAAGAAGATGAAATTGAGCAGAGATGATGGGAATGGAAATAAGGAAGCAATCTTGATGAATGACACAGCAAGAAGATCTTCTGGAAGGTTTCTTTCAGTTCTGCCTCTCCTTGTTGGAGTAGTCTGGAGCAAGTCAGTTACTAAACTCTGCTCCTCACTTTCTTCATCCACAAAATGAAAAGACTGGCCTTGGAGAAATTTAAGGCCCCTTTCTATGAAACTATGGCAAGAAATAAAAGTGTTAGAGGCAAAAATTTAAAGTCAGCAAGTCAGGCAGCATAAAAAAACTAATGAGAAGCAGTGTGGGGATAAAATTATTCAACCTACAATAAGAGAAACTGAGGCAAAGCTCTGAAAAAATGGCACTTTATTAAAGGGTCCATGGTTCCCTCTAATGAAAAGGACCTCAGATATTCTCACAATCTGAGATTCCCCTTCCTTCCAGGGCCCCATTTTTATAGGGTTAGATAGATAAACATTTAAAAACAGCTATGCCGAATACAGAATGATTCCATTGGTTGACATATGACTCATACACTAAAATAAGCAAATATTCTCCATCATCAGGGCCACAAGTCGGATGAGGCAAGGAATATCTCCACTGTCTACATGGTCATAAGGTGGACACCTACTCATGTTGGACAAGAGAGAATGATCCAGAGGTACAAAAATAATTGGGGGATTTTCCATGTAGTCGAATCACCTCCATCACAGTGGGCTTGGTCACTATGACAAAGGAAAACAAGGGTGGAGGACCTCTACCTAATTTCCTATTGCTTAAGTCATCTTACCATCTTACCATCTGTACCTCACAGCTCTGGGACCAAATATACAGAACTTATAATCACTACTCCTATCATATCAAATTAATTAATACTTATTGGAATAGAGTATGAATCAATGAATAAACTTTCTCAGCAATGTGATGTAACAGAAAAAGCATGGAAGTCGGAGTCAAATAATATATTCAGGTGGCTTTGCCTCTAACTGACTATATGACTTTTGGACAAGAAAACTTTTCTGACCTTCAATTTCCTCATCAGTAAAATGTGAAAGATAGTCTATAGTTTGTTTATTTGCTTGTTTGTTTTTATAGAGCTATTGTGATGATCAAAGAGATAATGCCTTTGAAGGCCCTTGGTGGATTATAAAGAATTATAAAATTGTTACCACTATTAACTATTCTACTTATCTACATCTCAAAACATTTTCATTTACATTTAAGCAATGCTCCACCAATTTTCACATACCTATCCTCCCTTAAAAATCAATATATTTTCATATTGTAGTTCAAACAACCTTGAATCTCAAAGAGATTAAGAGATATAACCATCAGCCAACTAGTTGAAGACAGATAGAGAACTAGAATCCATAGCCTATGACTTCAAATCCAGCATTCTGTTCACACATTACTATATTGTTACAGTGTAGTTTGCGAATTTTCTAAAAGTGGAAAGTAAAGAAACGAGATGAATATTTAAGGATAATGAAGGTCAAGGCAAAGATTCAAGGGAGGACAAATACATTCAGAGGGAAAAGCTTTCTGAAGGGGAGGAGAATGTGCCTTGTAACAGATAATGTAGATAATTGAATTTGTTGAGATGGATGAGTGTCTAAGGGCAGACTATGGAAAGAAAAATAAATACTCGGAAGAAATAGTCAATAAATACCTATCACTACATACAAAAGGCTAATATCTTAGAGAATTCATCTTCTCCTCTACTAAAGTGTGCATGCACAAAATAAAAGCTCATAATTTTAAAAACCAGATCCATGAAAACAACAAGGCTGGCACATTTTTGGTGTAGTCATCTTTTAAAAAAAATTTCTACCTAATTATTTTTGCTTTATCTTCATTTTCCAATATTTCCCTCCTCCTGTTTCCCAGAAGGTGACCCAGAGACTCATTCCTTAAAACAAAGAAGAAAAAGTAAAACAGTTTAGCCAAAGCAATCAATATATGTATTAAAGCCTACAAGAATTATTTGAGGTGATTCACAACCATAGTTCCTCGCTATTACAAAGAAAGGAGGTGCATTCTCATATTCCTTCATATATATATATAATACATAATATATTATATATAATATGTTATATATATATATTGTATTATATATAATGCACATTCACACTTATTAGACGTATATATATATATATATATACTTAATGGACTTATGGACAAAGTTTGAGATATATATCTATATATGTATGTAGATATATATACATACATATGTATATATATATATATATCAAACTTTGTACATGTGTGTTTGCAATCTAGATATACTTGATCTTTGAATACATTCTGCACCAGAAATATTTCTTATGAATGTCCATCTTTCAGTTTCAGTAAGCAAAACTTCTCCATCCTTCTGCTTCTCCCAAGTCAGGGTTTCAGGAAATAAAAAGCAGTTCTTTATCACTCCTCCTTGGATGTTGTACTCTTCTATAAACCTGTCCCTCTAAGAACAATCAATGAATTTTTCACATAAAAAATATTTCCATTAACTCCAAGAAGATACATATCACTCTATACATAAATACCATGATAAATCAATTAAATAGTATTTATTGAATACCATAATATATGCCCAGGATTGTGGCAAATATAAAGTCAGTCAATCCAATGAATGTCTTCTACTTTTGCAGTGATGGTAGAAGACTGGCAAGAGAGTAGATAGAGAGTGCCAAGAATCAGAGTTTCTAGAGCACCAATAAACTTAAATTTGACTATTGGTACTTCAAATGTGTGGTGGATCACATAGGAAACACAAGGACCATATATGTCCAGGTTGCACACACAGAGAAGGCTACACACAGGGACAATGTGTTACATACCCAGAGAATCCATTGGACATTGCACATGTAAGGGTAGACATAGAGAATATATATATACACACGCATACATACATGTCTATATATACACACTACTTATACATGCATGTATGTACATATACATTCACTTGTGTGCATGTATACACAATATACATACACATATCTATGTAGTATGTGTGTACACAATATACATACATGCATATACATATATACATATCTATATATATATACAGATATCAATACATCTTGGAGATTGCGTGTGTGTGTGTGTGTGTGTGTGTGTGTGTAAAATCTTCAATGTGTATTCATTGAGAGACAACTCATAGCTCTAACACTGCAGGTTGAATGGGTTGAATGACGTCTTTTAGTGATGTCCTAATCCAATCCTCACCGGACATGCTCCCCCATTGTTCTCATTGTTTCTGTCATACCGTTAAGATAGAGAATGCCCAGCTGGTTGTTCAGCGGCTGCCACTGCGCTGCCCGATGAATGTTGTTCCACTGGGTGCTGGTTAGCTGAGTGCTGCTCACCGCCTCCAGGTTCCAGCTCAGATAAAACACTTGAATGTCTCTTTCTGACATGAAGATTCAGTGAACAAGCAAATCAATACATGAATCAATTAATGAATCGGCGAAGGAAAACACATTTAAGTGCTTGCTGTATGCCAAACAATCTGAAAATCTATGAGAATATAAATAATTTCATCATTGCTCTCAAGGAGTTCACATCATCATAATGGGGGTAAAAAAACCTATATAAAAGAGTTCAACTAGAGGTCAAATAGAAAGTCTCAGTGGTCCTTAGGGTACAGTGGCAAGGCAGCTGTTAACTGCTGTTAAGTATCATTTCCACTGTTAAGATCATATCAGTTTCTGACTTTGAATCATTTGACCCTGCCGAGGATTTTAGTGGCAAATATTTTCTTTACCCGGTCTTCAGTAGCTGTGACTATTGAAGAGGTGGCCTATACTATTTGCAAACAGTTACAGAATTATATCTTCATAGGGACTGTTTGTTCCCTTGGACCCCTTGGAGCTTGCGTTGCCTGGAGGCAAGCCTGAAGTCCTGCATACTGGGAGGGCTACTTTTCCCTTAGGGTTTTTTTTCAGGGGGGAAGGCAGGGCAATTGGGGTTAAGTGACTTGTCCAAGGTCACACAGCTAGTGTGGCAAGTGTATGAGGTTGGATTTGAACTCAGGTCCTCCTGACTCAGTGCTCTACTCACTGTCCTTTCCCTTTGGGTTTTGAGTACAGTGCCCTTGGCTTCTTCTGTCAGTCTGAGGAAAGGTGATGATAGCCATCATTGTTTGGACCAGAGATGTGAAACTTGTCCTTGGGTTTTAAAATGAAATGTTAACTATGTTTTATTCTATTTCTTTATATTTTGTTAAATGTTTCCCAATTACATTTCAGTTTTGTTTGGGCTGCACTCTGGAGTGTTGTGAGCCACAGGAGGCCCACCAGCTGCATGTGTGATACCTCTTGTCTGGACTAACCTGGCATACACAGTCTTCTGTTTTTCAATGGCTACTGACATGCTCTTTTAGCTTATACCTAATGTGTTTTTTCTTGCAATTGGTCTTTTAAAAAGGCAGAAAATCTTTCCTTGGACCAGTAGGTCAAATGTTACTCAGCAATTATTTATTAAGGACTTACAATGTTCCAGACACTGTGCTAGACCAGGGGATACAAAGGAAGACCAAAACACAATCCCTACTCTCTAAGAGTTCATATTCTAATCGGGAAGATTTCCTGAAAACAATTCCACGTAGATAAGGTAACATACAAAATAAAGATGAAGCACCTAGATGACTCAGAGTATAGTGGGCTGGGTCTGGATTCAGGAAGACCTGAGTTCAAACCTGTGTTTGCCTCAATGCCCTGGAGAAGGAAATGGCAAATCACTCCAGTATCTTTGCCAAGAAAACCCCAAATGGGGGATCACAAAGAGTCAGATGTGATTGAACAACAACTAAGAAGTAATTTCAGAAAGATGGTATTATCAGCCAAAAGTAGGGTGGGGTTAAGGGAGACCAAAGAAAGATGTTTAGAAGAAAGCAAAATTTGAATTGAGTCTGCCATTGAAGACAGGAGGAGGAAACACCTCCAGGCACGAAGGGGACAAATTTCAAAAAGGCAAAAAGCCCCTCCTTGAGTTCCCCATTTTTTCCCTTCTGAATCTTGGGTATAAAACTTTTTTTTTTCTCCCTAGAAGGAGATTCACAACTTCAGGTACCAAGGTTTAGAACTAAAAATAAATTTATCTAAACTAGTTTTAATGCCCCTGATCTTCTTTTTTCTTTCTTTTGATTAAACTTCTTGGTAGTAGGCTTAACATTTCCATGGACAACCCCACTCTAATTCACAGTGAACATTCCATCTTGCTCCCAATTTTGAGAGCTAGAGGCTAGCCTATAAATCTGGTAATGATTATATTCTCAGTAACTACAAACAGCCCTGGGCTTCAGTGTTCCCCAGACCATCCATTCTTTCTCCCTAAAATTTTATTTTATTTTGAACTTAGCAAAAAAACCCAAGCATTTCCACATCATGGCAGAATAATAATAATTTTTAAAAAGATCATCACACATGAAACTGCAAATCCATTACATAAAACTTGCTATTTCTTTTACATATATAATAAAGTTATCATGTAACTTTCTTTTTTTCTCCTTTTTTCTTCCCTCCCCCCACCTTGGAGATGGCTGCCATTAGACACAAATATGTATATGTGTGTGTATACATACATGCACACATATACATACATATATATGTAAAATCATTCTATGCACACTTCAATTTGTCAATTCTTTTTCTGGATACAGATAGTGTCTTCCTTTGTAGCTTCTTTGTAGTTAATTTGGGCATTTATAATAGTCAAAATGATTTAGTTGTTCAAAGTTGTTCTTAAAATAATATTGCCATTACTGTATACAGCATTCTCTTGGTTCTGCTCATTTCACTCTTCATTGTTTTGTCCAAGTCTATCTTTTTTCCCCCTAAAATCAATGAGCTCACCCATTTCTCAATTGGCTGGCATCCCTACAATTTCCAGTTCTCTCTTGTAGATGAATGAACAGGCATACAGAACAGACATAAGCTAATAGGGGCAACTTCATTGGTTATTCTTATTGGAGCTGAATTCTTGATCTTTTCATATTGAGATAAAGCCAGCCAAAGAATTCAAAATGGCCTTGTGGTATACATCCTTTCACATACATAAACATACATATACAAACACATGCACATACATGAAATATCAGTGTCTTTTGTTCTTACTGATCTTTCTTTCCTTTGCAGACTTCACAGGTAACTATGATTCTTCAAAAATCACAATATAATTCTCTCTTCTGCCTATGATTGCTCTTTATCCATGGTCAGCCTCAGCATAATTGGCACAGTGAGCAGAGTTTGCTCTAAGTTTCTCCGAGCTATCCCGACCCCTTTAAGTTCTTTCTCTTCCACTTTTAGTACTTTCCCATGATCTTTGGATGTTTCCAATATGCCTGACCTAATTCTGCCCTCCAGGATGTCAGACCTTTCTCACCTCTCATCCCTTCACAAAATTGGTCTGTGTTATCTATTCCCAAAGGGCCGTGTTCTGTTTTAAGTGGCAGGCAGTTTATCTGTTAACTGAATCCATGAAAATGTGTTGGTGGGTGCTAACATATGTGCATTTCTGAAGCAATATGAATCTTAATAGGAGTCTTCTAAGGACAATATCTACAACCACATAAGTGACTAATGGGAAAAAAATCATGTGCTGTGAGGATAAGTAAGGGATAAATACTTTGGAACAACCTCCCTAGCTAGTGTTCTTGGAACTATGCCCATATTCAAAATCAACTTTACTTACATATAGAGTTAACCATTCTTCTCTAACTCAATGTCTTCCTAAGCTCATATTAATTTTCATGGAAAGGTAAAAGCAGGAAATCTGTGATAAGTATAATCATGTATCATGGATGTATAAACCTCCATCCTGGAGGTCAAAGTCTGGAATGGTGGTAAGTAAAAAGGAGAATGATAGAAAAAAAGTATTCTAGTAGTTCAGAAACTCAATAAACTTGAACAGAATGATTCATTCATACAATATCTTTTTTCATTCATTTTAAAGAAGACATCATTTCTATTCCTATTACCTTGTTCAGTTGTTACATTTTCAAAAGTGATGTTAAGTTGAAAGGGATAGAGGTCATAGAGAAAAGAAGTTCAAAGAAGTCCAGAAAAGACACAGTAAGGCAATTTTTGGAAATCTGTAAGTCTGATCACTCCCCACTAAATTTTCATATTAGACATAAGTAGACATAGTAAATATAAGGTCAGCCACATTGGGAATTCAGAAGAGAAAAGGTTCTAGGCACAATTGTAATGCCTAGCATTACATGACAAGCAAACATGGGGCCTGTTGACTTATAATTCTGGACATGGCAAAATTAATCAGAAGCAGCTAACAATTGGCCATGAACTAGATATTTTACCTTATAAAGAAACTAAATAGAATTTTCAGTATACACTGGAACTAGATTCACATGCAAACTTGTCAAAAAGGCTGTTGATTTATAAAAAAAAAGTTCCACATTATACTTGCCATCCTCCATGCAGGAACTAGGAAGGTTATAATATAAAGGAAAAGCTATTTTTAAAAAAATTCTCAATCTGACAAAATCAAAAAAAATTACTAGAATGCTTATGAGAGAGATTATTATTTGACAATACATAACTGTTTGACAAAAAGACAACTCTTTTTTAAGTTAAGACAGATAAGAGTAACTAAATCAATTTTACAGTTAGCTTTCATCTTGTGCAGGTGTGTGCATATGTTACTGTTTGTGTATTGGGTGCATGTAAGCAGGTGCAAGTGTGCATTTGTGTGTGTGCAAGTATGCATTTCAGACGATTGATGCAAAAATCTAATCATTTAATCCTTTAACCAAGGCTCTAGAGAGCATCTTACCTAAAGTTTCACTTATCTCTACTTATTTTACAAAAAAATAAAATTAAACAACAAGGAATTAGAATTTGAAAATAAGAACAATGTCAAACAATAAAAATTAAATTTAAAAAGATGAGAAATAAAACCTTTTCTCTTAAATGTAAAACCCTCAGATACATGGTTTCCATCACCTCAATCAGAGTAATGAAATTACTATTCTAATCACAAATATTGACAAGTGTTACTCAGAGGAAAGAAGAGTGCTTACTCTCCTAATGCAAACAAATACTCAAGACCTTAAGTATTTCAGTACAACAGCATTGTCCAGTTTTTCAAAAGAGCTTGGACTTCCAGTTGAAGAAATCCTATTTCTATTACATATTACCTGAATGAACTTAACAAGTCATTTGAACTTGACCTTTCAGTTTCTTATCTGCAAAATGAAGGAACTGGATGATGTCAAAGGTCCCTTTGAAACCTAAATTTATGATCTTATGAATCTCAGAACGGCATGGATTATCATGGTGTGAGCCAAGTTGAAATCAAAATGGTGACTGGCATCCTTTGAGAACAATCTGCTTAACTTAGGGCTCAAATAAAGACATAGACTTATCTAGTAGGTCCTGGAGAGTTGAAAAGGTAACAAAAGTAGAAGGAGCTGTGAGATAAATTTCAGATCAATAGAAGGGAAAAGTCTAATAATTGGAGTTGTCTTCCAATTATAGTAACTCTGACAAACCATGGTAAGTTATCTCCGATGGTAGTGAACTATGTCCTCTCTCCTTCTCACCCCCACCCCAATGTCACAGGAGACCTTTAAGCAGACGATTCATTAACACTTGCTGGAGATGTTGTACCGTGAACTTAATCTCTGATATCCTTTTCAGCTCTGAGATTCTGTAATTCTAATGATTTGGGAAAGGGGCTCATTGGTCCTGACCATGTATTTAACTGAGATATGCTCATGCATTTCTCTTAGTATCAGGAAATGTATTGAGGTCTAATTATGTCAGAACCTCTTCCTGTCTCCATTGCTACCCTAGTGATGGTTACCTTCCATTAAGCATAACAGCACTTTCCTTCCCTCCCTCCAGGAAGTGTTCAAGGTGAATCCCACACCCCTCTAGTCATCCACAATCTGACCCCTTTGCACAATGAAAACCTACAGGCTTGATGTGATTTCTATCTCCCAGCTCTTCAACATAAAGGGAATTACTTTGCTTGTAAAAAAAGCTCTGAATAGAGGTCTTCATTCTGACTACTTTGATTCTGCTCTTTTGGTGGAATTGCCTGATATCATGGGAAATGAAGAAAATGGAATTCTGGGGTTAAGGTTTTTCAGCATTTTACATCACAGATGATATCTCCAAGCATATAAAAGCTGTTTGTATACAATGGGAACTGAGAGAAACATGACAAGAAGACAGGCCTATTATAACTAAGGTCTCTTCTACCCCTAAATGAGAGCTTTGTCTTCGGTTAGATTGAGATTTAAGCCCTTTTTTCATTTTCCTGAATCTTATCACTTGGAAACCTAAACTGACCCATGCCTTCCAGCTCCATCTCTCCTGTATTGGGGAGAACAATGGCATTCTACTCTTTATGGTCCGTGATTATGTGGTATTTATGTGCTCACCAGCTCAAGGCTATGTGTAATCGCATCCTCTTGCTTCTTGTTCACCTTACACAATAGGCACTCCTTCAGATGCACCTCACTTGTCACAGTCAGCAAACTTACTGGGAAGATACCCTGCTGTCACCCTGCTTGATCACTCCTAGACCAGGGATACCAGAAACAATGACAGGGCCTCCTTCCCAAAGCTGAGCCCATGAATTAACTAAACGGTTCGTTAGAAGGCAGCTGCTGCCTTTAACCCTTCTTAACAGAGAAGGCTTTATTTAGGTTCTCTTCTAAAATAATTATCTTTTTATAAACATAAGTTTGATCTCATCCATTATTATTGCTGCAGTTATTTCAGTGTTGCGTGCTCTGTTTTTACTCTGAGTTACCTTCTGGGCCTCCATCTGTCAATAGCAAAGTGTTACAATTTACTATGTCCCCTTAGTCAAATCTGCTAGTTTTCTCCTAGTCAGTTGCTACAGCACTCCGGCCCTATCTAAAGAGCCTTGCTTTTAATCATGCACATTTTTTTTGCACTATCCATTTACTCATATTCCAATACAGATTTGTGTCGACACATTACTGACTTTGACTCTTGACAGTTTTCTGAAGCCTTTGCTGAGTAAATTGAAAATTGGTAAAAAGCAACAGGAAGTTAGCATGAGTCTGAACACAGGGTACCTAACGCTTTTTACACAACTACATGGGTGAGTCATATTGCTTTTCCTTTTACTGTACAGTTCATTGCTCACAGTGCAAGGTGATAGGCTACCTATGTCGAATTTTGCCTACTTTTCCCCACTGTGAATTATTACCACCCTCTAGGTTTTACATCATCTAGCTTTTGATCAGTGAAAAACCAGAAGCTGTAATTAGTGAAAACTTAAATTGATTTGGAAACAGTAATAAGTCCTTATTACTCCTCAAACAAAGCTGCCATCCATACAAGGGGACTAATAATAAGAGCCACAAACTGGAGAACAATCTACTCAACAATTTTCTTCATTAAAATCTACAACTTAAAACTTAAAAACATGAAATGTGTTCATCCAGAGAAAGGCATGGATGTGCATTTCAGATTTACTTTGGTATAACTGAAAACTTGCCAAAAATCACATTTTTTTCAATATTTTAGCTTATAGAGAAAAGCTGTATAATTTTTCAGCTAACAGTTTTAAAGTCAATTTCATTTCAACGTAAAAGAGCATGCAGAAAAGCAAAATCAATTAAAGGAATTGAATTTCCCTCTTTGAGGGTTTTTCACCATATATTTGACATGTTAAAGAGTTTGAGGTGCTATTCTTTATGGGGAAGTACTTCAGATACTAAATATATATTTAAAAATTTTTGAACTAATTCAGTACATGTTTGCAAAATTGGAATTAGGGAATCGCCATTACTGAGTAAAAATAATCAAATGAATGCATATACATAAATATGCAAAAAATATAAACAAATAAATACAGAATCAGAAAGACAGGTAGACAAACAGATAGGTAATAGAGTAGACAGATTTAAAAAAAAAAATAAATGCCACTTCTACATTTTCCAAGCAGAAATTTCTCCCCAAAATAACAAAATCTCAGGAGATAATAACAAACATTTTCCTTGTTTTACAATGTCATCTGAACTTAGTGAGTGAATGAATTTCTGGATTGTTGTTGTTTTTGTTTGTTTTTCATGTTCAATGAAATACTTTGTGATCCCATATCCCTAGAAGATTTAAGACTCCATTTCAAATTGTTAAATTGCACAGGAAGGTGATAGCCCATATGGAAACTTTAATTCTCTTTGTAATGAAGAAATGGAGCTAGTGTATTTAATTTTGGAATTATATTTTAGTGAGAGCAACCTGGTTTCTATTGACCTAGTGGATTCTTGTCATATCTAATTTACCGAGCTAGAGTTGTGTAAAAGCGAATATATATAAATGTATAAGTTTCATCCGTAATTGGGAAACATAGATAAAAATAATTTGACATTGAAATTTACACTTAAGAAATAGTGCACTTCATTGCAATCAATTTTTCATTATGTTGTTGAGATCGATAGCTACAAATAAGATATAAAAACTGTATTATTGATGGGGCACATGTCAGTATAAAATGTGAAGTTTTCTATAGCATTTCAATTGTAGAAAATTGTGTTATATAGCTTTCAATGTTATATACATTGGTCTGTAGAGAACGCTTATTAAAATCAATGTACAGTAAGTCAACTTGGGAATATTTTACAAAATTGAGCAAGGTCAGAGCATTTATAAAAGAGAGAAATATTTTTTCCTTAATCATTGCTTCCAAATATTTTGTTTTGGTCTGCTTTCATTGTTTTGTTGTTCAATATTCAAGTATATTAGTGTCCTCCATTTCCTCAGCTGCAAAGTGATGATAACAAAAGCAGCAGCCCCACAGTGTTGTTGTGACGATATGTACAGTGCTTGGCACACAGTAGGTGCTTGATGAATTCTTGTTCCTATCATCTTGTCTTTCCTTTTCAAGATTATTTTCAGTCTCACTTTCAAGTGAATGTGTTTTCCTTAAAAGAGCTATGCTTCTCCATGGTCGATAAAATCAAGTCGACAAACCAGTCAGTATACAATATTTTGATAGTATAGGTCTGAACATAGGCACTACTTTTCCTTATACAATTCCATGGGGAAATCATATTACATCCATCTGTCTACTTGCTTGGCCCCAAAATTGGTTTGATCTATGATTTCTCAATGCAGAGTGTTAACTCTTGATAGAACTCTACATAGACTGAGGACTACTCTGCAGTTTACAATCCTAAAGAAGTTCTTGTATGAAAAGCGAATGTCAAAGAGACCAATTAATAAGAAAGATTGATTATTGTATTGGGTAAGTGGGAAGCAAGGTTAAAAAATAGTACTAAATAGTTTGAGAACCCTTACTAGGGAGCTTATATATTATTCAAGAGATATGAAAGGTTTTTTTTTTTTAATTAGGGTGCGACACAATCAAAATGGTGCTTTTTGAAAATTTTGTATAATATATTGGACATGAGTAATAGTTAGAAATGTAGTGTTCAATAGTAATATTTCACTGTAAATGCTTGAATCAGTGACCAATGTAAAGAAACCAATCCTAATTTCATCATAAAATGTAAACACTTCTTGGTTTTCTCCTGTATAGTGACACAAGTGAGCTTAGACTGATAATGTGAAGAGTGATGTATTTGGGATGATTAAATCCAGTGAGTCAAATGCAAAGAAACTAATCAGAACTATTATACCTTATTCTCTTTCCCACACTGAGATCTAGCTTGGTTGGTCTTCTTACTGTTCCCTACGTATAGCACTACAGCTCCCATCACTATGTCTTTGCATTAGCCATCTCCCACACCTGGAATTTACCCCATTCCTCATCACTGACTCAATGAGTCCCTCTCCTCCTTCAATACACCCATCAAGTACAACATTCAACATGAAGCTTTTCCTGGTCTTTATAACTACTAATACCCTTTCCCTAGTTACTTTGTATTTAACTATCTTGTATGTATTTGTATTTATTTTCCTTATATTGATTTTGTTGATACGGGCCCTTCTTAATGTCTCTTTTTCCTACCACAGATCAGTCCTGCATTCTCTTACTTCTTTCACTGGTTGTCCTTGAGCTACAGTTTATTTCTGGGTCAGTTCCTTCCTCTCTGCTTCCAGATCCTTGAAGTATCTATCTTGCTTTGTTACAGCTCCTCTTTTTTTAGAGATTTGTGAGATCTCATCCAGCGACTTTGATTGATTCAAAGAGGTATACAGGTCCTGTTCATAATCAATTCTGATTGATTTATTCAGTCAAAAAGAATTGTTACTTAACGAAGCTAATTACTTTTAAGTGGAATGGAATAATCAGGGTAATGCAAATTCCTTGGGAGCACTGATTAATTCTTTGAGTCTATTTGTGGTCAGTTCATGGAACATAAAAGGTTCATGATAAGAGCATGTTGATTGATTGAATTATGGACTTCTCAAGCACCTGTCATTTCAAATATGCTACAGAATTTTTTTCCAACAATGACCAATGGTCAAACATAAGGGATATCACTAAAGAAATGTATGACCAAGAGAGAATGTGAATCAGTCATAGAATGAGAATGAGGGACAAGAAGAGGAGATTTTGAGTGCTGAGGTTGAGAACCCTTGCTCAATGGAAACTCTAAGGGAAAACATGGACAAAAGTATCCAAGGATAGGAAGGTATGAATGGTTTGCCATCTTCACTGAATAGGTATTTGGCCATATACATCACTCACAGATCCATCAATGTACTGAAGTAATGAATGTTCTATCCACCAACATAGACAGCAACATCTCCATGTTTTCATAGATAATCTTTATAAGTTTCTGTTAGTGAAAAAAAATGACCAAGTTGAGGCCAACTAAATGGTGATGATCCTCTCCAAACTTAGAAGACTGATCCTCAGCTGACATGCAAACTATACTGGAAGCTCTCCCATCTTAGAAGAATGAGCAAAATTTCTTTTATAATATGGAATTATGGTTATACTGGCATAACATATCAAAATATGGCTTTCAAAGAAGCAACTAAATCAAAATATGTTATAAATATCAAACTCATGGAAAGCACAAGTCTCACCTCAAAGGATATGTTAGCCTATCTTGACAAATTGCGACTTTAAGCTGTGCACAGAAATTTCTATTTCTCAGGTACAGGCCCTCCCCTTCATGGTTTCCTTGCTTATTAAGATAGATGGATTATTATTACATATTGCATTTGGGCTCATTCAGGTCTATGAGTATAAAATATTTTCTCTCTATCTTTCTGATAACCTCCCATAGCTTGCTGCATAGAGTAGGTACTTAATAAGTGATAGTTTCATCACTGACCACTTTCAGGTTCAAAATTAGGTATTGTTAAAACTACTCATGCTTGGAGAAATGAGTGAAGAAAATGAACATAAATTTCTTCTCTCTTTGAGCATGATTCTTTATTTTAATGTAAAACATTTTATAATATTCAAACTTATTTTAGGATAACAAAAAATAAAATAGAACTATGCTTAAGAAACAATACATATGTTTGCTTATGTGAAGATTTTAATACTGAGTTTCTGAAATTACAAGTAGAATAAAAATGAAAATACAAGTACAAGTACAAGATAAAGCTCTCTTTATATAGAATTGATGATTTTGGCTCTTGTTTTAATGTTAAAATGAAAAAAATGAGGGGGAGTTAAGATGGCAGAGTAAAGGCAAGGACTTGCTTGACCTCTTCCCCAACCCTATCCAGATACCTTTAAAAAATGATTCTAGATAAATTCTAGAGTGGCAGAACCCACAAAAAGATGGAGTGAAACAATTTTTCCACCCACCACAACTTAGAAGGTTAGCAAGAAAGGTCTGCTACACCAGGATGAGAGAGGAGCTCAGTGCAGTGCAGGCCATGCCAGTGCAGGCCAGGCCCCAGCAAAACAGAAGCAGGCCTTCAGGTGACTGAATCAGTAGCAGTAATGGCAATGTCCACACCTCTGAGGCCACAGAAGACAAAGACAACTTGAAAAGTCATCAGGAAAGGTCTTTCTCATCAGGGTGAGAGTGGAGCACAATCCACTGCAGGCCACACCAGCTCAGCCCTGGCCCCAGCAAACCAGAAGACCACTTGGAGCCACTGAAGCATCAGCATCTGCTTCTTGAGCTCTCTCAGCCCCCAGAGAATAATGGGGTCAAACAACTGGTCAGAAGGCATATACAAGGGTGTTTTTGCTACCATTGAGTCAGGACTCTGTTGCTTTGCCTATATTCGGATCTGGGTCAAGGTCTTGGGAGGCAGTTAGCTTGTGGCCACAGTAGAGCAGTGATCCAGCTTAAAATTCCAGGGTAGAAAAGAGTACTTGTGATTATTCACAGACCAGAGCACAGGCCATGAGAGTAGTAAACACCTCTCCTTAGATCATAATAACTTGGAGGAAATGAAAACTTATAGGTCTCTATAAGTATCTCTCAAAACAGCTGCATAAAACCTCTGAAGCTGGGGACAATGCAGGAACAGAGCCTTACTTTAACACAGAGTTCAAAGTCAAGAAATAGGTTGGGAAAATAAGCAAGCAACAGAAAAATAATATGACCATAGAAAGTTACCATGGTGACAAGGAAGATCAAAAAATATACTCAGAAAAAGATAACAAAGTCAAAGCTCCCACATCCAAAGCACATAAGAAAAACATGAGTTGGCCAAGATGGCGGCTGGGAAGCAGTGACTGGCATGAGCTCCC
>CM053626.1:140111638-140163633 GCA_028646595.1 Phalanger gymnotis | reverse complement strand
AGCAGCCGCTACCAGATTGTTGTGACAATCCTGCTCATCATTTTTATAGTACAATAGTATTCCATCACAATCACATACCATAACTTGTTCAGCCATTCCCCAATTGATGGTCAACCCTTCAATTTCTAATTCTTTGTTCCCAGAAATGAACTACTATAAATATTTTTGTACACATAGGTCTTTTCCCATTTCATCTCTTTTGGGATACAGACCTAGTAGTGGTATTGCTAGGTCAAAAGGTATGCGTGGTTTTATAGCCCTCTGAGTATAGTTCAAAATTGCTCTATAGAATGTTTGAATCACTTCGCAACTCCACCAATAGTGAATTAATATCTCATTTCCCCCATTTCCCCTCCAAAATGTCATTTTCCTTTTCTGTCCTATTAGCCAGTCAAATAAAATTGTTTTAATTTTCATTTCTACAATCAAGAGTGGGTTAGAGTATTTTTTTCAGATGATTATAGATAGCTTTGATTACTTCATCTCAAAACTGTTCATATCTATGATCATTTAACAGTTGGAGAATGGCTCTTATTTTTATAAATTTGACTCAGTTCTCTATAAGTTTAAGAATAAGGCCATTATCAGAGACACTTGTTTCAAAATTTTTTTAGTTACTATTGCTAACTATATTTCCCTCCATTGTATTCCTCTCCATTTATTCTATTTTCTCTCTCCTTTCACACTCTCCCTTCTCAAAAAATGTTTTGCTTCTGATTATAACCTCCTCTAATCTGCCCTCCCTTCTCTCAGTCTACCCCCTTCTTTTATCCCCCTCTTCTTCAGCTTCAACTCTGTAGAGTAAGATAGACATATTTTTAAACTTTTGTCTCCTTTATTCATTTGTTTATTTTTTATTTCCCACCAGTTACTGGTAAAAATATTTTTTAAGAATTCATTTTAAAACTTTGAGTTCCAAATTTTCTCCATTCCTCCCCTCCCTACCAACTTTCATAGAGAAGAAAAGCAGTTTGATATAGGTTATACATGTGTAGTCATGCAAAATATATAGACAATATTCATGTTGTGAAAGAAAACAGGCCAAAAAAAACTCAATAAAAATAGAGAAAGTAAAAAAAAAAAAAGTATGCTTCAACCTGTTTTCAGACACCATCAGTTCTTTCTCTGGGGATGGTTAGCATTTTTTCACCAAAAGTCCTTCAAAGTTGTCTTGAATCATTGTATTGTTGAGAATATCCATGTCATTCACAGCTGACTATTCTACAATAATGCCGTTACTTTGTACACAATACATTTCACTTTGCATCAGCCCATGCAAGATTTTCCAGATTTTTCTGAGAGCATCCTGCTCATCATTTCTTATAGTACAACAGTATTCCATCATAATCACAAAGCATGAGTTGTTCAGCCATTCACCAATTGATAGTCATCCCCTCAATTTCCAATCCCTTGCCCCAAGAAATGAACTGCTATAAATATTTTTGTACCTATAGATCCTTTTCTTCTTTACCTCTTTTGGGATACAGACCTAGTAGTGATATGACTAGGTCAAAGGGCTTACATGGTTTCATAGCCCTTTGAGCATAGATTCAAATTGCTCTAGAGAAAGGTCGAATCAATTCACAACTCCACAAACAATGCATTACTGTCTCATTTTCCCCACATCTCCTCCAACATTTGTCATGTACTTTTTCTGTCTTATTAGCTAGTCTAACAGGTCTGAAGTAATAAGTACCTCAGATTTGTTTTAATTTCCATTTCTCCAAAAATTAGAGTTAGAATATTTTTTAATGTGGCTATAGATAGCTTTGATTATTTCAACTGAAAGCTGTTCATATCTTTTCATCATTTATCAATTGGAGAATGGCTCTTATTTTTATAAATTTGATTTGGTTCTGTATACATTTGAGAAATGAGTCCTTTATCAGAGAAACTTGCTTCATTTTTTTCACAGTTACTATTGCTAGCTGTATTTCCTTCTATCCTATCCTCACTTTTTTATTCTATATTCTCCTTCTTTTGATGCAGTCCCTCCTCAAAAATGTTTTGCTTCTGACCACCCTCTCCCAAAATCTGCCCTTCCTTCTATCACCACCCCCCTCCTGTAGGGTAAGAAATATTTTACACCCAATTTAGTGGGTACATTATTCCCTCTTTGAGCCATTTCTGATGAAAGTAAGGTTTATTCATTCCTCATCATTTCCCCTCACTTCTACTCTACTATAAAGTGCCTTTTTTTATGAGGGATAATTTACCCTATCATTCTTCTCACATTTCCTATTCTCCCAATACATTCCTATCACACCCCTTGATTTTATTTTTAAAGACATCATTCCTTCATTTTCAACTAACACCTGTGCCTTATGTCTCTATATACTTCTTCTAACTGCCCTAATAATGAGAAAATTCTTATGAGTTACAAATATCACCTTCCCATGTAGGAATGTTAACAGTTTAACTTTATTAAGACTCTTATGATTTCTCTTTCCCATTTACCTTTTTATTCTTATCTTGTGAGTCTTGTGTTTGAGAGTCAATTTTTCTATTCAGCAAGTCTTTTCATCAAGAATGCTTGAAAGTCCTCTATTTCATTGAATATCCTTTTTCCCCTGAAAGATTACAGTCAGCTTTGCTGGGTAGGTGATTCTTGGTTGTGATCCTAGATGCTTTGCCCTTGTCCTCTGATCATTTAATGTAGCAACTGCTCGATCTTGCGTTATCCTGAGTGTACCTCCACCATACTTGAATTTCTGGCTGCTTCCAATAGTTTCTCCTTGAACTGAGAACTCTAGAATTTGGGAAGAGAAATGAGAGTGGTGCAAGAAATCATGAAAACTAGTTTTCATTTTGGGATTTGTTTCAGGAGGTAATTGATCAATTCTTTCAATTTCAATTTTACCCTCTGGTTCTAGAATCTCAGGGAAGTTTTCCTTGATAATTTCTTGAAAGATCTTGATTTGGCTCTTTTTTGATGGCTTTCCAGTAGTTCAATAATTTACAAATTATCTCTCCTGGATCTATTTTCTAGGTCAATTGTTTTTCTAATGAGATATTTCACATGGTCTTCCACATTTTCATTCTTTTCGTTTTGTTTTATGGTTTCTTGATTTCTCATCAAGTCGTTAGCTTCCATTTGCTCCATTTTAATTTTTAATGAAAAGATTTTATCCAGTGAGCTTTTGGACATCTTTTTCCATTTGGCCAATTCTACTTTTTAAGGCATTCTTTTCCTCATTGACTTTTTGGACCTCTTTTACCATTCGGCCTAGTCTGTTTTTAAAGGTGTTATTTTTCTTCACTATATTTTGTGTCTCCTTTTTCAACCTATTGACTAATTTTTCATGATTGCTTGCACCACTCTCATTTCTCTTCCCAATTTTTCCTCTACTTCTCTTACTTGATTTTCAAAATCCTTTTTGAGCTTTTCCATGGCCTGAGACCAAGTCATATTTTTCTTGGAGTCTTTGGATGTAGGAGCTTTGGCTTTGTTGACTTCTTCTGAGTGTGTGTGTTTTGATCTTCCTTGTCACCATAATAAATTCCTATGGTCAAAGAGGGAAGAACATGCATACTCAACTGGACATAAAAATGTATCTTATGTTCATAGATTTGAACACAGGCCAGGCGAGTAGAAAACACCTCTCCTTATATCTTTCCACCTTGGATGATATGAAAATTTACAGGTCCCTAGAAATGTTTCTAAAAACAGCAGCATAAACCACCTAATTTAATTATGATGTAATCCTTCATGTCTAAATCATTTATCCATTTCGATCTTATCTTGGTAGAAGTTATGAGGTGTTGGTTATGCCTAATTTCTTCCAAAGTGCTTTCTAGTTTTCCAAGCAAATTTTTTATTGAATTGTGAGTTCTTCCCCAAAACTTTGATCTTTGGGTTTATCAAATACAAGATTACTAAGGCCAATTACTACAGTGTATTGTGTACTAAATCTATTCCGCTGATTCACCACTCTATTTCTTAGACAATACCAGATTGTTTTGGTGATTACCATTTTGTAATATAGTTTGAAATCTGATGCTACTAGACTACCTTCTGAAGGAAGTCTTTTTTTCCATTGATTCCCATGATATTCTTTACCTTTTCTTCTTATGGATGAATTTTTAAATAATTTTCTAACTTATAAAATAATTCTTTTGTAACTTGATCTATATATAGTAAATAAGTAAATTAACTTTGGTAGAATTGTCATTTTATTATATTGGCTCAGCCTACCTATTAGCAATTAATATTTCTCCATTCAGAACTGTATTTCTGTGAAATGTGTTTTGTAGTTGTGTTCCTATAGTTTGTGGGTTTATCTTGGCAAATAGACTCTCAATTATTTTATATTGTCTGCAGTTATTTTAAATTCCTTTTTATATCTTGCTGATGGATTTGATTGCTGTATATAGAAATACTGATCATTTATGTCGGTTTTTTATAACCTGGGAATTTGCTAAAGGTGTTCATTGTTTCAATTAATTTTTTAGTTTAGTAGAGAACTAGTGTTCTCTAAGTATTTGTTACTTTAATTTCTGTTCTTGTCTTATTGCTATAGTTACCATTTCTACCATAATATTTAATAATAACGGTGACAAGGAACATCCTTGCTTCACCCCTGTTATTATTAGGAAGACTTCAAGTTAATCTCCATTATAGGTAATACTTAGTCTTGTATTTTGATAGATACTACTTATAAGTTCAAGAAAGCCTCCATTGCTTCTTATGTTCTTTCTAGTGTTTTAATAGTGTTGTATTTTGTCAAAGGTGTTTCAGGCATCTATTGATGCATACCATTTTTGGTTTGTTTTTGTAATTGATATGGTCAATCGTGATGACAGTTTTCCTCATATTGATTTTTTAAAATTATTTCATTTGAGGCTTTGCCTGTAGATGTTTTGACTTCATTGTCTTCTTGTGAATTTGTGTCTTGACCTTCACTGTCAGCATAGTAGGTGAGGTCATGACTCACCTCATTTGCACTCTGATCCCTACCCAGCAAGGGCCTCTGACCCCTAATCAATACCTCTTCTCAGAGCCTCTGTTCTTTTGGACCAGAAGTCATACTGTTCCTCAGGGTCCCTGATCTCTTGAGACTGAAAGTAATACTGACCATCAAGACTTCAACTCTTTCTTGACTCCAAAAGTCCTCTTCTTGGCTCTTGAACCATTACCCAGAAGGGGCTATAGTCAATTGATTCACAAAAGAGTGTCTGCTTCTCAGCCCAGTGCTAGTGCAGGGATCCCCTGTAAACTCTTTCTGATCATTTTCCAGGTACAGTTATTATCTCTGGTTTGAGTGCTCCTGAAGCTGTTGCTATTTCTGTCACCACCACCGGGACAGCCTTCACCTCCATGTTGCAGATTTCTCCTTCTGAACTCCTAAGATTGTGGGGGCTGGAAGAAAGTTTCTTTCTGACTTTTTGTTGTCTCTGCCACTCAAGAATTATATTTGAGATGTTAGTTGGTTGGAGAGAAATGTTGGGAGAGCTCTTCTGAGTGTTTCCTCTGCTCCATCATCTTGGCTCTACCTCCTAGAAGTCCTAGTGGAGGTACACAAGTCCTTTAACTTCTCAGCCCTCTCTGGAAAATTAGCTGACTGTAAATTGCAAAAATGTGCTTATATGCATAGATAGAACTAGTTTCTTTAAGGAGGAGCTCTAGTGAACTCACAAATGAAGTCCCAGTCCTCCCATTGAAACTATAACATTACTCTGGGGAAAAAAAAGCAATTGTTTCTGTGTGTTGTCATATGATTGGCTGTTTTGTTATACACATTTTCTTTCAAATTATTTTTTAACTTTTTAAAAAAAGAATTTCAAATCCAGTTTCCCTTGTGTCTCTTTTCCATCCATTGACGGGTTAGCCAAGATGATATCAATTATGCACATGAAAATCACAGAAAATGTATTTTTATATTAGCCATGTCTTTTTAAAGGAAAAGTGGAAAAAAATGATATTTCAGTTTGCACTGAGTTCATGAGTTCTCTCTCTGGAGGTTGATAGCATTTTTCATCATGAATCCTTCAAAATTGTCTTGGATCATTATAATGATCAGAGAAACCAAGTCTTTTATAGTTGATAAACCTTACAATGTTGCTATTACTTGGTACAATGGTCTCCTGGTTCTGCTCACTTCACTTTGTATCACTTCCCAGGTTTTTCTGAAATCATCCTTCTCATTATTTTTAATAGAAAAACAGTATCCCATTACAACCACATCTTCTTCAGCCATTGACTAACTAATGAATATTTACTCTACTACCAATGTCTTGCTACCATAAAAAGAATTGCTATAAACATTTTTGTAAATGTCCTTTTTCTTTTTTTTCAATCTCTTTGTGATACTGACTTGGTAGTGATATTACTGGGTCAAAGGTATGCATACTTCTATAACCCTTTGGGCAGAGTTCCAAATTGTTCTCCAGAATGGTCACATTGGTTCACAACTGCACCAATAAAGCATCAGTGTCCCAATTTTTGTACATTCTTTCTGGTCTTAGTCATTTTCCTTTTCTATCATGTGAGCCAATCTGAAAGGTGTGAGGTACTGCTTCACAATTGCTTTAATATGAATATATTTCCTTCATATTGAATAAAACTTCATCCCTTTTGATCTAATCCATTATTTTGACTAAGGTAAACCTTCCCATATGACTATTACAGTCATGAGTATTATCCTACCCCCTATTTAAATATTTGCATTCACTTATGTTGGGAGGAAAATTAAAAGCTGTAGCTCATTTTGTTTATGATAGATATTTGTGTATAGAAATCTGAGGACATGAGGAATAGTTGTAGTAGTTATTTTTTGGATCCTTTTACCTACTACTTGTTATCGACAGATTTTTTTTTAACATGCATGCTACTCTATGTGTAATTTAGCTTGATCAGATTCATATCTCTAGAGAAATACTATTTTAAAATCTCTTTAGGGTATATTATATTCCTAGCCAAAAACCTATCATTCTTATAATTTAAGCTGAAATCTAAATCATGTTTCATGATGTTGTCATAATCATCTCTTTGCTTCCCAAATTTGGCTTTTCTTTCTGATGGTCCCTATTTCACTTGTCAGTAGTCATCAAAACATTTTCAATGCCACAAAAGCTGTAAGTTCCTTGATTATATTTATCAGCATTTCTTAGAGTCTTTCTGGATATATCATTTGTCCCTATACAAATCAAAAGTAGTTAGCCCTAGACATCAAATTTGATAGGTCCCTATAGTCTCTCTATCCAGTCCTAAATACATGTTGTATTGAAATGGCTAAAAGTATCTTGTCATTGTTCAGGTCATCAGTATACAGTACCTCTCCTGGAGCCAGCTCTGAAGTTTCATCATACCTTAATGCATGAGAAATTGTTTCATTTTGATATGCTCCATCTCCATCTATAGGGAAAAAATAATGTTCATCATGGGCTCTAAAGGTTCAATGATCTGTTTTTCTTTCCAGCCTTCTTTTTCCATTCTTCTGCCCTTCCTAACATCTTTCCATTAGTTAGCATTCTCTTCTCTCTGCCAGGTTAAATTTTCCCCCTTTTCCTCTTCCCTTTGAAGCATGCCATTTCCATTGATAATGTGTAGGGAAGGGAAGTAGGTTTTCCTCTCATCCTTTCATCTCCTCCAGTAGGGAGGCTGACCTGCATTTTGTGTAGTTGTAGTTGTTGCTTGAAACTAACATATCACATCTGCTTCGAGTCATCAGAAAATTCCCCTTATCCTTTGCATTTGCTGGAACTGAGATACTCAATTTTCTGTTATTTTGGTAGCCGAATTCTAGGGAGAATTCATGCATTGATAAGTTGGTTACTCAGGAATCCTGAGAAGACTTTTTAGCCTAAAATATATGTGTATATACATATTTGTTTATGTATATGCATATAGTCTCTCTTTCTCTCTCTCTCTTTTTATTTATATATATATACATATATATGTACGTATATATATAAAACTATATATGCTCTCTTTATGTACTCATGTATTTGTGTAGGTATATGTATAACAAGAAAGTATAGATACTCATTTATTTTTTTAATATTTATATAATATGAATAAAATGCTTATATTATTTATATAAAATACACATATGCATCTCATATTTTCTTTTATATATGTGTGTATATGTGCATGTATATGTGTGTATATATATACATATACATATATATATACCCATATACACATACATCTTCTGTAAAGTGTATGCTCTATATATCTATATACGTACACAAACTATTTATATGGTCCTATGGTACAACATAAGCAATATTGGATTTGGAGTCAGACCATGTGAAGTTCAAGTCTGGGTTCTGCTACTTTATTACATGTATGAACTTAAGTATGTCACTAAATTGAGAAAAACTATTATTTCCCACATAGTCATAAATAATTATTAAATTAGGGCTAGGATTTTCACTTTCTATTTCCTCATTCAGAAACCAGCCCCTGCAGCTTATTTAGCCAATCTCTAACCAACATTGCTGATAGGTGAGATTTCCTAAATCCTCAAGTTACATCATTTTCAATCTTGGGTAGGATCCCCTCCAACTAGGAGACCTTATGAACAGAATCCAGTCTAAGCAAGATGTTGCCCTTAGTAAATAAGCCCCTGTTTTGCCTCGGAAACTTCCATTGGAATTTAATGTGACATAGCTTATAAAAGGGAAAAATCTGGGTAGAGAGGGATTCTTTCACCCAGATTTCTGGAGGCAGCCAAGACTCATTCACATTCTCTGCAGGAGGAGCTGAAGATTTTTTTGCCTGACTCCTCATTAATATGTCCACCTTTCTCATTGATTGTTAACCAATCACAGTTGATTTTTATCATTTTATTATTTCATTTCACCATATCATGTGCCCATTTCCACAGGCTTTTTAATCATATAATATTCTCCAAGAAGGGTCTTTCATTTGTAAGAGGAAGCCAAAGATCATTTAAAAAAAAGTATCTACTAGCCATAATTAATCAAATCATCAGTCACCCTCAAACTATATCTCTTGAACTTTTCATTCATCACAAAACTATCAGGTCTTCCTGTCCTCATTCATGAAAATTAAGGGGTTAGACTAGATGACCTCTAAAGCCCTTCCTGCTCCATGTCTCTGATCCAAGTAAATAGTCTTTTCCATTTTTCTTTGTGTTTTTTTTTTTGCATGCCATTGTGAGCTGACGGTTTTTGCTCCAACACATTAGATCCGCTGAAGATCAGTCTATTGGACAATATTTTCCAAAAGAAATATGCAACTTGTCTGAAAAGGTTGCTTAGAGGGCCATAATTTTAACCACATTATAGTTCAGTCATTTTTTTTTGAAAATTGTGTCCAACTCTTTGTGACCACATTGGGGTATTCTTGGCAAAGATACTGAAGTAGTTTGCCCTGTCTTTCTCCAGCTCATTTGGACAGGTGAGGAAACTGAGGCAAACATATTTAAGTGACTTGCCCAAAGTCACACAGCTAGTGAGTGTATGATGCCAGAACTCATGAAGATAATTCTTCTTAACTCCACACCCATTGCTCTATCCACTGAATCTCCTAGCTGCCCTTTAACCACACATCATTGAATAAAATTTATAGGATAATATGTTAAGAGCTGGAAGGGATCTTAGAGGTCATATAGTCAATCTCCTTCATTTTACAGATGAGGGGACTGAGACCTAGAAGGATTTGGTAACTTTCCGAAGGTCATAAAGGTAATAAGTGGTAGAGTTAGTATTTGCAACCACATTCTGTGCTTCCCAATTTATCACAATTTCCCTACACCATACTTTCTTTGGGCTTGTGTAAGGAATACAGACTACCTTATAATTTGAAATGCTAGATACGATTTTGTTCTGTGGAACTCTCTAGAAGAGTAAGCCTATCTACTATGATAGCCAAACCACTGATTATGGGTTGCTGGTTAATAACTTTCAGAAGCCACATTAGCTAGCACATTGTTAGGAAAATGACCTAGGATTCAATGTGGTAGGAGAAATACAGTTCAGCATAATAAGAGTGACACATATAGCATAACTAATAACTTAAAATAGAATAGAGATGGAGATAAAATGAAGAGTGATATAATAACACTTGAGCTCATACAGGTTCTTTAATCTGTGGATCTCAAAGTGCTTATACTAAAGAGAGAATGAGTTAAGATAATAGAAAACAAAAAGAAAGAAAGATGATGGTGAGGGAATGAGCAATACAGACAGAAAATAAGTTGGACCATCCAAATTATAATATAGTATAAAGGGGAAGAATTGAAAAGTACTTTATGCATATCAGACAGGAAATGAGACAATATTCAATGATACTGAAGCAGGGAGGTAAGATCAGAAGATAGGGGGAGGGGGAAGGAAAACCCAAATAATGGGAAGAAATAATTGACAACAAATAAAAGAGGGCCTTTTAAAAAGCAGTAGTGGGAAAGAGGCCTAACAAGTGAATAAATAGCCATTCCATGGAATTAAGAGAATGTTAATTTAGACCAAATTAAAGACAATACTACTTTGTGGGTAATCATCATTAGCTATTAGAATTTTAATATTCAAGAGCTGATTGAACAAATATTTTCCCTGAAAACTTGAAAATGCTGGATATTAAAAATGATGGAAACATCTTTGTTTCAGAAATGTCAAACTGAAGACAATAAACTGTTTACTAACAATAATTTAAACAGAATGATTTATTTTATCTCCTTTGTATTGACAATTGTCCATTTACCTAAATATGTTACAGATGGTTAAAAAAAAATCACAATTGCACGAACTTTGGAACTTAGTAAGCAGTCAACATTTTTCAGAGGCAGCAAAGCAGAGACTGGATTTGGAATTTAAAGATATGGAGCCAAGTCCTGGCAAGCTACTTAACCCCTAGACATCCTAGGCAACTCTAAAAGTAACTTGTAAAGCATATACCAAATTGCATTGGGGTGGGGGGGTTCTTTCCTTGCTGAGAGCTCTTTACAGGAATGAAATCAAAGGTCTATTAAAAACAAATGAAACAAAATACAGAAATTATACACTCAACTTTGTTGTGTATTTCTGAAGTTTGATGAGGTAATGTAGACAAAGCACTTTGGAACCATAAAATGCTATACAAATACATTACAATGATTATCCTCATCTACCTTTTAATGTGTAAAGAATGAATTTAGTAGGGTTTAGGAATAGAGAATTTCTAAAATGCAAGATTATTTTAAAATTAAAGTAAAACACAAACTATATATATACATATATATATACATATATATATATAAAATCTATTTCCATATCTATAATAGTATAAACCTTTCAAAAGAGTACACACCCCAAGGAAATTCAGTAATACAAGTAGCAATCATATAAAACTTTGCTTCCAAGATCCTTAGGTTAGGAGCTATGTAGGATAAGAAAAAGGACTGTGGCATCACAAGCAACAGTGAGAGGGCAGCTGGAGATTGCCTGAAGACAGGAGTCAGAAAGATTTGGAAGGACATTCTACTGAATGTTCAGGGAAGCTATCTAAGATCCAGAAACTGAGGGACAAGTTGTATGCCATTGATCCTCATCAGCAAGCAGCCTGACAGGGCTGTATAATTTGTATGAAGCCTTAACATAAGGTCAAAAACATAGTAAAAATCGGCAAAGTGTTTGTGTGATATCTATAAGGTGAATTGCTACCGTTTATCAATCATTTATCAGTCAATGGATATTCACTAAGCTCCTAATATGTACCAAGTGCTGTTCTAGTCCCTAAGGATATGAAACAAAATTGAGAAAAACCCTATCCAAAAGGAATATGCATTCTATTGGGAAAGAAAGCTTCTATACAAGTAAATAAATATAGATGAAATATAAACAAAATAAATATGTATGTATACATTACATTCATATGCTATACATCTGCATTTATATGTGTATATATGCTCACTGTATAAGATGCCTTTAGTATAACAATAGCTGCCTTATTTGTCCTCTTGGCTCAAGTCTCTTTCCTTTCCAACCCATTCTCCACACAGCTAACAAAGTCAAGTCAGTTCCTTGCTCAAGAATTTTTAATGGCTCCTTATAGCTTTTTTAATCAATACGAAGTTGGATTGAATACACATACATTTTATATTCCCTCATGGACACTTATATGTGCAGATGTACATGAACACATATGTGAATATGCACATGTATCCATTGTATACGCAAATGAATGTGTATTATGGAGGAGCATCACAGTACATGTAATATACATGTGTTTGCATATACTTACATGTTTCTGTTTCTCTCTGTCTTTTATTCTCACTTTCTTCCCCTCTTTCCTCACTGTCTCTGTCTTTCTGTTTCTTTCTGCTTCTGTCTCTTTCTTTCTCTTTCTCTCATATGGGAAGGAAGGAAGGAAGAAAAAAGGGAAAGAAAGGAGGGAGGGAGGGAGGAAGGAAAGAAGAAAGGAGGATGATATAGAGTTTGAAAAATTATTTTGTATGTATCACGTATATGTCTTCACATATGTACATTGCCTTCGCAGTAAAAATGTAAGGCCCTTGAGGGCAGGGACTGCCTCACTTTTTTCTTTTGTATCTCCAGTACTCAGTACTGTGTCTGCCACATTCCAGGGGCATAACATATGCTTGTTGATTGAATGTTATCAGATCTCAGAGTCTTCTCAGTTTTTGGAAAGCTCTTCAGAACTTTTCTTCATTGTATTTTTAAGCTTTTCCTCACTGGTTTCAATTTTGGTTTGCAAAAAAAAAAAGTGTTATTTGATGCTTTTTGTTTTTATGCGACAGTCATTTCTGAATAAGTCTCTCTCATGGATCTTCCCTTATAAAGAAGGGGAAGGAGGAGGAATGGTTCAGGAAAACCATTAATCTTGATATCTTTTGCAAAATAACACACCCATACCCCTGTCCTCTACCCCTATCTCTATGGTAGGGAATTAAAAAACGCCCAATTAGAAAGGCATATTTCTTCCTTTTTCACTTTTGTGTTAAACCTCTCTGTTATTATTCACCTACTGAAAACATTATTTTGTTTCTAAAATCTTGGCTTATTCTCCCATGGAATTCTGAAGAGTTTGGAATGTAAGATGTATAGGAATAAACTTTGGTAATTTGAAGTTTGTTGTAGAAGAGCCTTCAAGGAAAACAACTATTATCCTCTCTGATAAGCCCTGTGGACATCCAAAAGCTGTCAATTTGATTTATTTTTGTTCTTTGACAGACTTACTGTGAAGCAGGAAGGGAGCAGCTGAGAGTCCCCTATGAAAGATTGTGGAAGGACTTCCTGGTAGAAGATCCCTGAGAGGAGTTTTATTGTTTATAAGTGAATATGCTTAAGAACAAACAAAGAAATGGGGTGAGGCCAAAGTAATTTTCTTATTCCTGAATTCCAGATTTCCTTCTTGGAACACTGATTAATATTTAAGAATTTGGATGTGGATTAAAATATGAAACAATTAAATTCATGTGACTTTTTAACATGACAGGATGAGGAGAGTGTTTATGGCACAAATGTGCACATTTTGAATTAAGTAGATAAAGTAAAATATGAAGCATTCCAAGTGATAATGTGAAAGAATAATCTGTACTACTGTAAATTTTGTCATAAACTATTAATAAACAAGTATTATTATTCATATATGATATTCATTTTATTATCCCACATAATTTTACTTGCATAGCAATTAATGTATTTTAGCATATTCAAAGTGAATGTAATATTGCATATTGTATTTTTACTGGCCTCAATATTTTTCTTAAAGAACCCTTTCTATGGACTCAGAAGCCGTGGATTCCAGTCCAGGCTCTGACTCTTATTATCTAGTTCAAGGAATCCATAATGATGGGTTCAGTTCTAATAGAATTACTGGCCTTGTGTGAGTAAATCTGTGAGTGAATGAATCAATGAATGAGTGAATGAAAATGTGTTTATTATGTAGGCACCTACTCTGTGCATAGAACTGTGCTATGTGTTGTGAATAAAAATAGAAAACCAAGATAATCCCTGTTCTCAAGAAGCTCTGATCTATTAAGAGGAGACAACACATACAGGAGGTTTCAGCTACAAGGCAGAGGGAAAGGACTGATATTTCTTTTTTTTAATTAATTTATTTTTAGTTTTCAACATTTGCTTCCATAAGATTTTTGAGTTACAAATTTTCTCCCCATCTCTCCCCACACCTCCACACCAAGATGGCACATAGTTTGACATAGGTTCTCACTAAGATTGTCAAATTTATCAGCATATTGTTGGGGACAAAATAATTCATAGATATTTATTTCCTCTTCATTGGTGGTGAATTCAACCTTTTCATTTTTAATACTGGTGATTTGGTTTTCTTCTTTCTTTTTTTTAATCAAATTAATCAAAGGTTTATGTTTCGTATTTTTTTCATAATACCAGCTCTTAGTTTTCTTTCAATAGCTTTCTTAATTTCAATTTAATTTATCTCTCCTTTGGTTTTCAGTATTTCTAATACGGTATTTAACTGGGGATTTTTGATTTGTTCTTTTTCTAGTTTTTTTAGTTGCATGCTCAATTCATTGATCTCCTTTCTCTATTTTATTCATGTAAGCATTTGGAGATATAAAACTTCCCCTAAGAACCACTTTTGCTGCATCCCATAAGTTTTGGCATGTTGTCTCATTGTCATTCTCTTGAATGAAGTTATTGATTGTTTCTATGTTTTGTTGTTTGACCCACTCATTCTTTAGAATTAGATTATTCAGTTTCCAATTAATTTTTAGTCTGTCTTTGCATGGCCCTTTATGATGAGGTATTGGCTCTGGAAACTTCTTTGTACTCTCCTTGAATTCCCATTTGATCTAGCATTTGTCTGAAGTGATAAGCCTTCCATTATTGCTATGCCTAAATCTGTTACCCTTAACCTAGCCTAGCTCTCCATTGTCTGTTATCTCCAGGTAGCCTTCAGCTACTTTCCACCTTTAATCCTATTTTCTTGGTTCCTGGAGTCTGACCTCTAGTCACCCCAGTCCCAATCAAGATCCTCCTTAGACTCCTCAAGACCCCCCCCCCCAAACCCTTTCTTGAGTCACTCCAGACTATTTGGCTACCCCTAGATCCCCCCCTCAGTCTTTCTGTATGCATAAGATCCATCTTGTCACCACAAAGATGCTCAGAGTCAATCTTCTCAGATTCAATCTGTCCTGCTGGCATTAGTAATAGAAATGCTCAGATTCCTTAATTCCTACCCAATATGGCTTGTTGGTATTTTGGGGTCCAGTACCCTTAAACCTCATAATTTGTTATATGTATATATACATACGCATATACATATATATATACACACACACACACATATATATGTACATATATATACATATATATATACATCATAATGTTCTGAAAAGAATACGTTCAATCTTTTGGCCTTTCTACATCGGATTGTGAGGATTTTATACCCTAGTTGAGAGTCAGTTTTTGTGCATGTGCCATGTACTGCTGAGCAAAAGGTATAATCCTTTCTATCCCAATTCAGTTTGCTCCAGAAGTCTACCATATTTAACTTTTCTAAAATTATATTCACCTCTTTAACTTTTTCTTGTTTATTCTGTGGTTAGATTTTTCTAGTTCAGAGAAGGGAAGATTGAGGTTCCCCCACTAGTATAGTTTTGCTGTCCATTTCTTCCTGTAACTCCATTAACTTCTCCTCTAAGAATTTGGATACTATACCACTTAGTAAATATAAGTTTAGTAATGACATTACTTCATTGTCTATGGTGCCTTTTATCGGGATGTAGTTTCCTTCCTTATCTCTTCTAATTAGATCTATTTTTGATTTTGCTTTGTCTGAGATCAGGATTGCTACCCCTGCTTTTTTTTTCCTTCAGCTGAAGCATGAAATATTCTGCTCCAGCCTTTTACCTTTACCCTGTGTGTATCTCTCTGTTTCAAATGTGTTTCTCATAAGCAACATATTGTAGGATTGTTTTTTAATCCATTGTGCTATCTACTTCTTTTTAATGGGAGAGTTCATCCCATTCACATTCACAGTTATGATTACTGTCTGTCTCTTTCTCTCCATCCTATTCCCCCCATCCCATTTTTGCTCTTCTTTTTCCCTTCTCCCTTCCCCCTTCACTAGAGTTTTGCTTTGGATCACCACATCTCTCACTCTGTCCTCACTTCTATCCCCTCACCCTTTTTGTTTTCCCTTTTCCACTCCTACTGCCTATAGGGCAAATTAGATTTCTGTGCCTAATTGAGTATGTTATTCCCTCCCTGAGTCAAATCTGATGAGAGTAAAGTTCAAACAATGATTGTCTCCCTCTCTTCTTTCCCTCTACTATAATGTGTATTTGTGCCTCTTCATGCAAGGTAATTTATAGTTTTCTGCCTCCTCCTTTCTCCTCCTTTCTTTTTCTCCTATTACTATCTCTTTTCACCACTTAATTGAGTTTTTCATCATCATATCAAAGTCACCTTAAACCTGCTATCCCTGTCTGTGTATATCCCTTCTAAATGTCATAATAAAGATATAGATCTCAAGAATCATAAGTATCATCGTCCCATGTAGGGATATAAACAGTTTGCCTTTGTTGAATAGCATGTTTTTTTTCCCTTTCCCCTTTACCTTTTTATGCCTCTCTTGAGTCTTATATTGGAAGATCAAAATTTCCAATGAGTTCTGGTCTTTTCAACAGAAAAGTCTGGAAGTCCCCTATTTTATTGAATGTCCATCTCCACCCCTGAAAGATTATGCTCAATTTCACTAGGTAGTTGATATTTGGTTGTAATCCAAGCTCCTTTGCTTTATGGAATATCACATTTCAAGCCTCCAATCTTTTAATGCAGAAGCTGTAAGGTCTTGCGTAATGCTCACTGTGGTTCCATGATATGTGAATTGTTTTGTTTTGTTTTGTTTTTTTTTCCTGGCTGCTTGCAGTGTTTTCTTCTTGGCCTCATAATTCTGGAATTTGGCTACAATATTCCTTAATGTTTTCAATTTGTGGTCTCTTTCAGGAGGTGATCAGTACATTCTTTGATGACTCTTTTACCCTCTGGTTCTAGGGCCTCAGAACACTTTTCCTTGAAGATTTCTTGGAGGACACTGTCCAGCCTCTCTTTTTCATCATGGCTTTCCAGTAGACCAATGATTCTTAAATTATCTCTTCTTGTTCTATTTTCCCGGTAAGTTGTTTTTCCAGTGAGGTATTTTACATTTTTTTTCTATTTTTTTCCTTCTTTTTGTTTGACTGATTCTTGATAAAGTCATTAGCTTCCATTTGCCTAATTCTAAATTTTAATGAGTTGTTTTCTTCAGTTAGTTCTTGTACCTCCTTCTCCATTTGGCCAATTCTACTTTTTAAGGAGTTGTTTTCTTCAGTGTACTTTTCCCCCATTTTGTCAATTGTATTTTCAAAGGAATTGTTCAATTTTTCATCTACCTCTCTAATTTGACTTTTAAAATTCTTCTTGAACTCTTCCAAGGAGGCTTTTTGGACTTGTGACAAGCTCACATTCCCCTTTGAGGTTCTGGATGTAAGTATATTGACAATGTTGTCCTTTGCTGAATTTGTGTTTTGATCTTCCCTATCACCAAGATAATTCTCTATGGTCATTCTTTTTCTTTGTTGCTTTTTGCTTATGTTGTTTGCCTTTTTTCTGGATTTTAAAAGTTGATCTCTCCTTCTAGGCACAGGGGGCACTGTCCCTGTCTTCTTGTGCTGGAGACTGTAACAGCAGTCATCCTAGCATACCCAGAATGGCCTGCTAGCACAGGTTCCTTGATCTGCTTTTCTAGGAAAGATTGCCCAAAGAGGGGTTAATTATCCTACTTTTAATTATATTCATTAGTTCAGGGAAAAAGTCAGTACCTTGACATTAGAGAAAATACAAGCAGAGAAAATACAGAGAAATTAGCACAAAGACCAACAGATAAGACTTTGACTGCCTGAATCAAAGCAATATTGCCGTATACTTTACAAACACCCCCGGATACAGGATAGAGGATACATCTGGGCAGTCGAGGGGGTCTGAAGATATGGCTCCTCCGAGTTTTGACCAAGAAATCAAAAGGTCTTTCTCATAAGTGAACCCCCAAAGCAAAATGTCACCTCAGAATGTATATATACTTTTGGCTAATAGACTCAGATACAGAAGGCATCACAACCCTCATGACGCAGGGCCTAATTAACTTCGTATCAAAAGGTGTGAAAATCTTCCTACAAGCAAGCCTCCCCTAAGGAAGCTCCTTCTTAGGCAAGTCCCTCTGCTATTGGGCTCCATGTGAGGCCTAGTAATCATCAGGGAAGATCTTATTATCCCATTAACATTACAGGGATGAGGGGCCTGGTTATTGGTTTCATGTGCTAGGATACCAGGTGCTTGCAGCTGGAGATTGGTAGCTTACCTGGTGCTGAGCTGGAGCTGGTGGTATTGGCACTTGCCTGCTGCATGTAACAACAATATTGCTAGCAGCTGCTGTGGAGGTGAAAGACCAACAACAAGCACACATAGGATGGCTGCTAGCACAGGTTCTTTGATCTGCTTTTCTGAGGAAAGCAACTTTAAGGTATTTATAATCTTACTTTAATTAAACATACATATATCATTCACTTAATTCAGGGGGAAAAGCCAACATCCTGAACTTCAGAGAGTGTACAAACAGAAATTACAATTATATATTATATAAACAAAACAAATAAACACAAACCAGTAGATAAGCTTCTAACTGTCTAACTATAGCAATGCATATAGCAGAGACCGTTGCATCAACATCTGGGTTTTCAAAGCTTCCCGAGTCTCATTTGGTCAAATCACACTACACTCTTCCAGTGAGTGAGAGCCCCAAAACAAAACACCAACCTCAAATTACACATACCCTTCTCAGGGCCCTGGGGCTTAATCCCTACTTAGCAAAAGAACTGGGGCATGGGTCCTGGGGGCTTCTTTTTTTTAAGCAGGTCAGCAAAGACTCTTGATTCAATCAAAGACTTGATTCAATCAAAGATTGAAACAAAGGCAAGACTCATCAATGACACTTGATTACCTCAGTGATGAGAAGCACTCCAAAACAAAAGACAAAAGGTCCCACTTTACCTGCCCTATTCAAACAAAGGCAAGACTCATTAAAGGCACTTGATTGCCTTAGCATTCCAAAAGAGAAAACAGTTAAAAGACAAAAAAGGTCCCACCCTGACTACCATTATACTCTACTACCCAGAGGCTTAGGATCTCCCACTGGTTTGCTGAGGTGAGGCTGCCTGCTGACTTGCTGGAATGCCACCAGTCCTGTACTGGTTTCCTTCAACCACAGAAAAATGGTACTTTTCCCTTAATCCTCCTAGCCTCCTGAGCTAAAAGACTATTGTACCCCATCTTGCTGCTGGTTCCAATATTTCAGGATTTTTCCTAGGGCAATATTCTCTGGGTTTTTCAAGGTCAATAAGGGAGGGTAAGAACAATTTACTGCTTACTCTGACATCTTGGTTCCCAGAATTTGAAATAGGTGACTTTCACACAATTTGTCTGTGGGCTCCAGGAGGAATCACTGCCCTGCTCCCACCACCACTGCTGTTGCTGATTCAGTCACTCCCAAGGTCTGCTCCTGGTTTGCTGGAACCAGGGCTATATTCAGACATGGTATTTCTTAGGGTGTTGTGGCAAAGCAGATGATAATGCATCTTCTTCAATGTCATTTTCATGTATGCGACCATAAAAATTATTGATGATTAACCATTTGATTGAACCAAAAACTTTGGTGCTCAAAACTGTCTTTTGTGGATTTTCATCAGCTGTGGCTAGTTATAAATCATAGCTATATGAGTGTAGTGAGGTATGGAGTATAACTCTGAAGAGTTGAAGAGATTCTCTTCTCTGTTGCTATCAATTTGATCCCATTTCCCTGCTTGCTCAGGGGCTTTTGACCAGCCCCAGTTCCATTTAACCACTCAGCTTTTATGAAGGGATATTTACTTCAAAGATATGTCAAGATGAAGCACGCAAAATATATCCCTAACATCTTGGGTCCTAATCTCTGCCACCAAGGTCTGGGAGGGCAGGGAGACTTCCAGCTCAGTCCTCATAGCCATCAATTGGGACAGAAGTGTTTGTGGAGAAGGCACCAGCCATCCCCACCAACTTCTGACCTGCTGCCGCCCACCGGAGAGGGAAATTGGCCTAAGCGAAGCAGCAAGGCACTTTAAAGGAAAGGCAGGAGGAAATATGGACCAGGTAAGTCTCATCGACCACCATTCCCCCTTATATCTTAATGGAGATAGCCCAGGGGTATGACCTCGAGAGCCTTTAGAATAGCATTGATCATCCTCTACTTCAGCCTCCAAAGCCACTATTAAAGGGAGAAATCATTATGAAGGTGTTCACATTCCTCTTCACCACTAGCTGTTCCAACCAGGTAGAGAAGCATAAGAGCCCTCCAGACCACTGGTCTTGCTTCCAGACCAACCCTCACAGGTATCACCTGGGGGTGTAACTGCTATGGAAAAGAGACTAGCTATATCTTCCATCTGTTAAACCACTACAACAAACAGGGTAGCAAGCCAGCCTAGAGGAAGCAACAAGATAATCTGAAGGAAAGATATGAGCCTGCAAGTGCTGGGCAAGTCAAGCCACCAATACCATTACCACCACAACTTTGACCAACATCTCCCCTTAGACTCTTCTTAATACAGCCTAGGACTCTAAACCTAAATAGCTTAGGAATATCATTGTCTCAAGCCCAGTGATTTCTGTCATCATTCTGGGAAGCAACACATATGGAGATGCAGCCTGGCAACTGCTTCTGTTGGTACCCTAGCCATAGATTCTGCAGAACCAGAAAAGAAAGTTCTGATCACCAAATTTTTTTGGCACTGTCAAATGGTTTAAAATTAGAAATGGATATGTTTGTCAGTGGAAATAACATTAAAGAAGAAGCATTAACACCTTCTTTGCTGCCACACTCTAAGGCCCATGAGATTTTTCTATCTGACTTGCAGCTGAAACCTTCTGTACATGTTGTCTAACTCATTAGAATGTGAGCTCTGTAAAAGTGGGGACTCTTACCTTTCTGTTTTTATTTTCACTATTTTGCACATAGTAAGTGCTTAATAAAGCCTTTATTCATTCATAATTTTGCTCAGTCCCCATGTAGCATTTATCTCACCAAATACATGTTCTGATGCATCATTACTACCTAATGAGTCCTTCTGTTGGGCTGGGGTCCCTAGGGTCACTTCCCCAAAAATTTGCTCCTTAATCCTCAGGGAATTTTTTGCCGTGCTGCAAAACATAGTCCAGACCCTAGACTCTGGAATGCCAGGATACCGGAGGACCATACTGATGATCTATTGAAATCACTAAGTTTGATCACACTCCCTGCACCACACTGTCCCTCATTTAATGGTGTTGTTGAAGGAGTCAGTCACAAAGATTGCCAAGAGTTATTGAGAGAAAAGAAGAGGGGGCCTAAGGTGACAGGCCTTTTAAAAATATCTTCCCAGCCAACCAAGGAGCCTTCTCTTCAACATATCATTTGTTAGCAGAATGGAACTAATTACAGAATGTCTACACATGTTCCACAATGTCTCTAAGTCACTTCCCATACACAATATTTCTACTGTCCCAGGAACAAGACTTAAGCTTCTTGACATGCAAAAATGTTGTCTCAGGCGTTCTCTACGTTTACCATTTACATTACCTTTTATATTTACATTAAATAAGTGGTCAACTAGGTCAGAGCTGTCCAAGCTTAGGTTATCTTAGGGCCACATTAAAATAAAATAATTATTTGAAGGCTCCACCCAAAATAAAAAATGCAGTACACTAATAGAAAGTGGGGGAATGCACATCATCGACAGATGAAGGCATGAAGCACGAAAGCAAACACAAAACAACAAAGCCACAAGACAACAGTATAAAGGTAGGTACATACTAACTAGTCTGTATCACACAGATGGAACTCTTCCCACAGATTGATTGAAAATTTCTTGTGATATGTTCCATCCTGATTAAAAACATCAAAGAAAATTTACATCAATGAGATTATTTATTAGTGATAGAATTAAAAAATCTAATACATATTCCATTGTAGTAGGAAGGCCGAATGTATAATCTCAAATATCATCATGTATATGTTTGAATGGTTCGAAATTTCAAGGTATGAGAGATTCTCTAAGTAGAAAACAACAAAAAATTTATTTAGGCCCCACCACAGCTGATCCGTGAACCAGCCTTCCCATTCCGACATCTTGACAAAAAGACTCCAGGCCCAGAAAGCCCGCCTCACAAGAGTAACCAGGAGGCCACAGAAAAACAAGATAGCATTTAGCCAAATCATTTTTACTGCCCTCAAGTTCCTACTCACACTCCTGAGTCTACACACAGGTCAGCTCTGCTTCCGAAGCTTCCAGCTTCTGCAGCAACTTCCACTCACGCTGTAGTTGTCTCTTGGCTCGCCTTTCCTCACAGCCGAGCCTCTGGCGTTCTCAAGCCCTGCCTCAACGACCAGAGACCATTGGTTCCCAAGTTGGCCCCTCTTAAGTCATTAATCTACACCCACACAGGTTTCACACCTGATAGGGCTTTGGGCCTGGGGCTTAGCACTTAACAGCTGAAAGTACTTCCACTCAAAAGAAACAAAAGCCATGCTAAGGAGACAATTTTGCTTAACAACACATCCATGCAAATTATTATTTTCTTATTTCACTCATGAAAATTAAAACCCATAGGCAGGCTGCATAAAATTGCACTGCAGGTTGCATGTGGCCCATGGGCTGTATTTTGGACAGCCCTGATCTAGACGGTACAATGGGCCTGGGATCTGGAAGAACTAAGGTCAAAACCAACCTCATATACTTCTTAGCTGTGTAGATTCTGAGCAAGTCACTTGATCCTATTTGCCTCAGTTTCCTCATCTGTAAAATGAGCTGGAGAATGGAATGGCAAACCACTTTAGTATCTTTGCCAAGAAAATCTCAAATGGGGTCACAAAGTGTTAGACACAGTTGAAGAATGATTTAATAACAAGAAGTTAAATGAATTTAGTTGTTATATAAATAGAAGTTGAGTAACCAATTCACCATCCAAGTCTACCTGGATAAGTCCCTTTAAGTGTTTTCTTGGAATAAATAAAGGGCCCTCACTCATTTAATCAATATCTTAATCATTTCTCAATTGAAAAAGATGGATCATAGTGTCAGTAGCTTCTAAGGATTAGGATAGAGAAAACTGCCCTTAAATGGCATGATAACCTAATGGCTTGGGGGGTGGGGTAGGCAATGATATAAATTAACAAGAATTATTTTTTGTTCAATAACTTGGTCCCAATCCTCAATTAAATTCTTTGACAAAGGCCTTATTTTGGGTTTTAGTCTAGAGGAAATATCTCTTAATATTTTCAGTTTCACAAGAAAGGAAGTTTTAAAAAATACTTCTACAAGTCTTTGTAGTGTTTTGTGCTTTGGTAGGTGATTCAGATATGCTGATGATTTACATGGATTTATTTTATATCTTAGAATTTTGCTAATGTTATTATTTCAATTAATTTTTATTTAATTATCTAGATTTTTCCCCTTAACCTTACAAATAGGATGGAGGAAAATACACTAGTAATCATAACTGTGAATGTGAATTGGATGAACTCTCCCATTAAACAGAGCAGATAGTAGAGTGGATCAAAACCCAGAATCCTACAATATGTTGCTTACAAAAATTACCCCTGAAGCAAAGTCACACACAAAATAAAGGTAAGGGGCTGGAGGAGAATCTATAAATGCTACAGGTGAAGTAAAGAAAAAGTAGCAATCCTTTTCTGAGACAAAGTAAAAGCAAAAATAGACCTAGTTAAAAGAGATAAAGAAGGAAACTACATCTTGCTAAAAGGTACCATGAACTATGAAGCAATAGAAGAGCAAGGAATAGGATACCTGTCACATAGATGAGGAGGGGAAGAATTCATGACCAAACAAGAGGTAGAGAGCATTACAATATGTAGAACAGATAGTTTTGATCGTATTAAATTAAAAATCTTTTGTACAAAAAAACTCCACAAAAACAAAAACAATGCAACCATGATCAGAAGGAATCAGCAAGGGTCTCTGATAAAGGCCTCATTTCTCAACCATAAAGAGAACTGAGTCAAATTTAGGAGAACACAAGCCATTCCTCAATTGATCAATCATCAAAGGATATGAACAGGTACTTTTCAGAAGAAGAAATCAAAGATATCCAAAGGCATATAAAGAAGTGTTTTAAATAACTTTTGATTAGAGAAATGCAAATTAAATAACTCTTAAATACCACCTCACATCAATCAGATTGGCTAATATGACAAAAATGGAAAATGCTTAATATTAGACAGGATGTGAGAAAATTGGGACACTAATGCACTATTGGTAGGGCTGAGAACTGATCCAACCATTCTGGAGAGCAATTTGCAACTATGCCCAAAGGGCAATCCAACTGTGCATTCCCTTTGATCCAGCAATACCACTACTAGGTCTGTGGGAAAAGAACTTAGATGTGTAAAAATATTTATAGCAGCCCTTTTCATGGTGGAAAATACTAGAAAATGCCCATCAATTGAAGAATGGGTGAACAAGTTGTGGTATATAAATGTAGTAGAATGTTATTTTGCATTTATTATAAATGATGAACAAGCAGATTTCAGAAAACCTGAAAAGACTTATATGAACAGATGCAAAGTGAAATGAACAGACCCATGAAAACACTGTACACAGGATCAGCAACATTGGGTGATGATCAACTACGAACGACTCAGGTTTTCTCAGCAACACAAGAATCTAAGAGAAGTACAAAGGGCTTATGAAGAAAAATCCTATCCACATCCAGATTAAAAAAAAAAATGATGGACTCTGGATGCAAATCGAAGGATATTTTTTTAACTTACTTCCTTCTTTTTTCATCTTTTTGATCTGTTTCTTCTTTAACAACTGTGATTAATATGGTGTAACAGCAACCACACTGGAATACCCAGGCTGGCTGCTAGCACAGGTACTTTCATCTGCTTTTCTAAAGGAAAGCAACTTTAAAAGGGTCACCAATTTTACTTTAATTAAACATATATATCATTCACTTATTTCAGGGGAAAAGTCAGCACCCTAAAAGTCAAAGAAAATACAAACTGAGATTACAAGCAGAGAAAATAGCACAGATCAACAGACAGATCCAACTGTCTGACCAAAGCAGTGCATACATAATTACTAGACAGAGAAGCACGAACATCTGGATTTTCAAAGTCAGAGGGCTCCTTAATGGCTACCCAGAGTTTTGTCTGGCTGAATCACATGAACAGTCTTCCAATGAGTGAGCCCCAAAGCAAAATGCTAACCTCAGAATATAAAAACCTTTCTCAGAGCCAGAGAGTATCACAACACTCGACACCCAGTGCCTAATTATAAATTAGCAAAAGGTAGGAGCCTTCCTACAAACAAACCTCGCCTAATCAAGCCTCCCTTAATGAGCTACATGTGAGGTCTAATAATAGTCAGGGAAGATCTTCTCATTGTATTAACATTGCATATGGAAATATTTTTTACATGATAACACATGTATAAACTACATCAAACTGCTTACCATTTTCAGAAGGTTGGAGGGAGAAAAATTTAGAACTCAAAATCTTGTAAAAATGAATGCTAAAATTTTTCTTGATATGGAATTGTGGGGGGAAAAATGAAATACTATTAAAAGATAAACCATACTATTATTTGTTTTCTCTTTGTCTAGGTTTATTCCTTCATTTTTGTTTGTTTTACTGCAAAAGCTAGAAATTCTAGTACTATATTAAACAATAATGGTGATAGCAGTCAACACTGATTTTCCCCTGACCTTATCGGAAAGCCCTCTAGTTTATTTTTAGTCTCATGTTGGCAATTGATTTTAAATAGATAATACTTATTATCTGAAGAAAAGACCTATATATTTTCTGTTTTCTAGTGTTTTCACAGGGGACTTCCAAAATTTCAGTGTACCCAAAGCAATCTGATCTAGGGTAAAATCTACTGCCCCCTTGGCCTAAGCAAAAGTTCCTAAACCCACTTGGGTCTGGGTTGGCTATTGGCTGCCTTATTTGAGGTCTAGTAGACTACTATTGTCTCTAACTCCTGTGAGCTACCTGGAAGGCTCTTCAGGTTCAGAGTAACAGAACTGTAGTGTCCCAATGCGTCTGGGCCCCAGGCCTAAATATGATGGGTGATTGAATCTGAGACTTTACTTTGGGCTAAGAGCCCTTCAGTGGCTGATCACTTCCATTCCCACTCCTTGCCCAATACACAGCCTCAGGCCTGAGACTGTTCTTTAGTGAATTAAATAAAGCTAAGGATTATATATTTGGTATTATAGCAACTGAACCACTAGTTTTGACAAAGTTTTCCTTTGATTATGGGAAGCATCCCACATCAAACACACACTAGTTGTGTGACTGGATAAGTTACATTGAATTACATTTAATTTGATCTTTTCAGAGAACTTGTCAACTCTTTAAAACTACAAGTTTTAGAGAAGGTGCTGAACTGTATGGGGGAGAGAATCTCCTCATCTGGCTCTCCCCTATACCAATGAAAAACAAATCCAGTCCTTTCCCTATATCTATTGTTATTCCTGAAAGGATCAGATCTTTTCCTGGCTATGAGAGCTGGGGTCTTTTTTTGCTTCCATAGAGGAGCATTCATAGTAATGGTGGCTATTTCTATGCCTTCATTGCTTTAATACATTTGTCATTACCAAGACAAAATGTTTTATGGAAACATGAGGGGATATTCATTTACTAAAAGAATGGCATAAGCTTTTGTTTTCATTTAGCACTATCGCAGAAGGATAGAGAAAGCCACATTTTTGTATTAGATGAGATGACAAGAATGTGTGTGTGTTTTATTATATACATATTGGAGTCTGAAAGAAAGAAAAAAAATCATTTGTGTTGCCAGGTATTCATTCTCAAAATACCTATAGAGACTTCCAAATTTTGTTTTTAAATCTCTTTCCTAGTGGTTGCCCTCGTGCATTGGTACACCCCTCTTTTTGTCAAGCATTTATGAAGCCCGTACTATGTGCTAGGCACTGTGCCATTTGGAGCAACACAAATGTAACAGGGTGTTTGAACCTTTTTCCTTGGCCTTTATCCCAGAATCACACATGGCTAGAAGCAGGTCCCAAAGCGCCCACATGGTCTACCATAGCCAGGAATGGCTACTCCGAATTTCCATGAGTTGGCCAATAGGCCGATCCAACTTCACTACACAAAAATTAAGTATGACACAATCCCCATTATTAGGAGCCAAGGCCCCACTGAATGAGCAGGGTATCTTCTTATTGTGCATCATCTTTGCCACCTTGAGATGCTCCTAAGTTCTGGATATGATTTTAATTTGGCCACCAGAAACCACTGAAATTACTTCTATTTTACTGACATAGATAGATACTCCAAATCAATTTCTCCTTTTCTTTTTCTGTCTGAGAGAGAACAAATAATAGCCTCCTTCCAAAAATGCGGGAATTCTATCTCCTCATTTCTGAAACCTTCTGATTTAGAGACACATGGACTATGCAAAAAAGAATTCCACCACTTTCTGCCACTACTTATTCTTAAATCCCCATCCATTTCATCCATATCATCTTTTTTTGTCATTGTCTTTATCTGCTTTTTACCATGAGGCTGTTTTTCTTTTTGCTTGTTTTGTTTTATTTTTACTTCTGATTTTTTTTCACTCTGCTATGTTTTCTCTAAGTTTTTTCACCTGGATCAAGGAATTTAGCACCATCATTTTTTCTCCATATTTTAGAAGTGCAACATAAACATTAATGTCTCCTCAAATACCCTGGCTTCCCAATTCATTAACCTTCAAAACTAGTGTGACTATTCCTTTGTCACCCACAGGAATAATCAGGCACTTGACTTTACTATTACCTATAAGTGTTCTACCTCAGTGATTCAGAGTTTTGAAACACTCATTGATTCTTATATCCTTCCATCTCTCCCTCTGCATCACTTTTCTTAAACCTATATTTTATCTTGACTTTCACCTCCAGGAATTCCCTTCCTGTCTGCTCTCCAGTTCTGTCATCTTTGCTGTCGATCCCAGTTTCCTCCTTTTGAAGTCTTGACTTTATAGCTATCCAGTTCAAATAAATATAACTTTCTACCATAGAGTTCTTTGCTTCATTTTCCTTTCAAAATTCAAGCACACGCACCCACACCCACACCCACACACACACACACACACACACACACACACACATACACCAACTCACTCACACACAAAACAAACTCCAAAACCCTAAGCAAACAAAAATCCTCTTTATTTCTGCAGACTTCCTTCTCTTTCCCTATACACATTGCTGAAGCAAATCATATGCTCTTGCTTATCCAATTCACTTTTTAAAATTACCTAATAATAGCTGTTCCACAGGAAACCTTTCATTCTCTTACCTGGCTCCCCATCCCATGTGACCTTTTGGTTGTATTTTTCACAGTTGTTTTATAAACTTTTTTTTCTCTTGAAGCCTACTATACCATCTGACCCCTCCATCTTAACTCCCACTATACAGAAAAAGTTGAGGTAAGTCATTGAAAGCTCTCTTTATTTAAAACAATGTTTTTCTTATTCTGAATTTAATTCTTGGACCTCTTCCACCTATAAATCTTACGAGCCTCTATATGCTTTCTCCTTCTGTATTATATAAATAGACTGTAGCTTAACGCAGTCAAGGTTAAGAAAAGATCTTAGTCTGAAAATTATGCTCAATGGATTTAATGAAGAGAGAAAATGTAATTCTGGACCTCATTTGATGAAGGAGAAGGTATTGGCTGCTAAAGTAGGAAAGAAGCAAACCCTGAGAGGAAATAAATATGCTATATAAGGGTTCATAACTGAAAAGGAGAAAGGATTGCTAGATATAATGTCTCTAGAAGTAACACTGGATTTTTTTTTTGCTTGGTCTCAAAGACCTGAGATCTTAATAACAGAAGACAGTGGGAATACTGTTATTGTTTTCAAAACTTTAAAAAAATCAATTGTGAATAACATTGGACTTCTGTTTTGTCTTAAAAGGAAGAACTTGGATAGAAGTTGCCTAGAGGTAGATCTTGGCTTCATATTAAGAAACACCTTATGAACAATTGGACCCATTCCCAGATGGAATGGGATAGCTCAGAAGTTAATAAATTTCCTGTCACTAAAGATCTTTAAGTTGAAGTGAGAGGAGCACTTTCTAGGGATACTATAGAGGAGATCAATGTTCAAGGTGTGGACTGTAGTAGGTAAACTTTTGTATCTGTCCCATCTAAAATTCTATGAGTTTTTTTTTAAACATACAATATGTACTCCTATCTAGTGAAGGTACCGATCTTTCAAAGCATTACATAGAATTTGACTAACAACAAAAGGAATACCTGGAAAATAGAATTGTATATAGCTGCCAAGAAAACACAGAAAAGCTCTGGCTTGACAGAAAAGAAATATCTTAGTTTAAATCTCACCTCTGATACTGGCTATGCAATCATAGGTGAGTCTTATAACTTCTCCAACACTCAGTTTTCTTAACTAGAAAAGGATGATGTTAATAGGCATTGATAATATACAAGAAGGGAAAAGGGCCTATCACATATATGGAGGGTGCACATTGGTGAGGATTTGTCCTTATGTGACTCACAAGAAGACAGAATAAACATTTCTAGCCACTTCTTCCCTTACCCTTCTCCAAAGAAGACTTTCGTTCCTGCCAGAAGGGGAAGCAAGAAGTTGGGGCTGAAGATTACCATTCTGCTCTCCTCAGTGAGAGGGGGTATTGGGCTGGAAGTATGCCTGCTCCTTTAAGAACTGTTCATCTAGGTGATATGATTGTGTCCCATCTAACTTTTGATAACTTTGTCATTTGGGAGGTTAGGGGAATCTTAAGCTCTATATACAAGACTTGATCTTTTTCCTACCTAATAATAATTCCACATTAAATATGCATAACAAATAACAAAGAAATCCATTTATCCAAATAAAAACAGAAATCAGACAAAGTATACTTTGGATAACATATACCAGGCAACACAGAGTGAAGGAGTACTCCCATTGGGAGCAAGGTGACTCAGCTCAACTAAGAGAGAAAGTGCTGGATCTCACTTAAAGGGAAAACTCTCTGAGATCTCCAGAGTAGCAATCTAAGAATAGTGACATGATGTAGACTGCCTTCTCCTCCCATGTCATGTCTTCCCAGAGTCTTTTCCCTCTGGAACATAAAGTGTGGCTGGCCCCTTCCATCTTCTCTCTTGAAGTTGAAATCCAGGAAGACCTGAAGCAACTATCATTTGAAGAGTCCTGAGGAAGACTCAAAACTTGAGGAGTCCCCAAAGGGGACTGGCTAAAAATTGAAACTCTTGCCTTTGTCAGAGCAGGACCTTTATTTCCACCAATATAGAGAAGGTACCATTCCAATGGGATTTGGGATGGGAAATATATTTTTATCTCATTTGAACTTCATAACAACTCTTTAAGATAACAGCTATTATTATCCTCACTCTTCAAAAGAAAAAAAATAAGGCTTATAGAGATTAAGTGACCAGGGTGATATAGCTGATTGGTCTGGGGCAGGATGATTAAAACTTAGGTCTTCTTGCCTCCAAATGAAGAGATGTCTTCATATACCATATTATTTATGTAAATAACTTCTCAAACCTTAATAATTACCAGATAATATTATTTTAAAGGAGTGCCTCGTTGCAATTCCCTAACTATTAGATCACAGCTAATTATTTACCTTTCTTACTTTGAGTTAGTTTTTTTAGTCCTAATTATTTTCCATCTCTCTTTTGGATTCAAGAAGTTCTTGAGTCCTATATAGAATTTATATGTATACCAGTACACAAAAGATTCATGAATAAGTTCTCCCTACCTTCAAGTGGAAGAGTAAACAAGGAGATTCCATGCATCTGGTTTTCTACTACAATTATGCCTGTCCCCATGAGCTCTAGAAAACCCACAGGCTCTTTCCTTTTCCCCTTATATTGCAGCCCTCTTGAATGACACCCTTTATACTCATATAACCTTTTGCATTGGACCAATTTTGGTATAATTCTTAAAAATAGATCTGGGGCCATATCGGAAAATTATTATAAAATCCTATTTATAAAATCTCTTTTTTTTTTATAATTCCAAGCTAAGGGCACATAATGTTGTTTTCTCTCTTAAATTCACTTTAGGCTAACTCTTATTTGTGTCATGAATTCTGCCTGATTCCTTTTTGGACCTCTTTTTTTTAACATCAGAGTATCTTTTGTTAATGTTATAAGCAGCAATAGAAAGTAATGTTGTGGGATATAAAGGCAACTACATCTACAATTAGAGGAAATTATAGGACAGGGTCACATAAGCAGCCCTGGAATCACCCAGTGGTGTTTCACCCTCTAAGAAATATTGAAAGAATAATCATCACTGCAAGGGTTTCAGTTCAGTCCTCATTGTTCTCTTTGCAGCAATTCCAAAGTAAGCCATCAAACCTATCAACTGGCTCTAAAAGTGAATAATTTCTGAAGCATTAGGCTAAATGATAGCAGAATTCCTACAGAATGCTTATGGAATCATGCATTACAGTCTTGTGAATATCAATAGACTTCATCATGATTAACATGATTGGAAGAAATACTAAAGAAAGAAGAATGATTGGCCACTTATTACAAAGTGTTGCAATAAGTGGCCCATCATTATTAATTCATTTGGAACCTTGGTAGCATTAATCATAAGTAATCCACTTGGTATCATTAATGTAGATGTAACAGAGTATTCTATTGCAATTTAGGTATTTATCTAATGAATCATTAATTTGAGTCATTATCATTTCAGAGTTTTAACCAATTCATTCATAGAAATACTATATATTTATGTGATTTCCCCCCATTACATTCAGAATAAAGCAATTAACTCATATGTTAATGAAAAACACAAATCACTCTACTGAGGGAGGAGAATAATAACATGGTAAAACCACACAGGGCACAGGGTCACCTCAAAGAATGTTCCATAGGAATATTCAGACACTGGGCCAGCAGGTAGACACTGCCCTAGCAGGACTCTTGGTATAGATTTCTAAAGAATAAAATGTAGAACAGCAGGATAAGCCCATTTTTCATCCTCTTTGGCTCTATGCTCTTCCAAACACATATGCATGAATATGTATATATGTATTTGCAAAATGCAAATATATGTGTTTATATTGTTATATACACATAATATACATATGCACATGCATATACACATATATTTCTGTTACTTCTTGGGCCTTAGGAATGAATACAAGTGTTTGAATGGGGCCAGTTGGATACTATACATAATGGAAAATATGTATTTTAAATTGAAGGTAAGTTGTGGCAGGTGAAATCACAAGAGGTAAGAAGGAAAAGGATGAATCTGAGGATTTTGTTATTGTATGTCGATGGCTATATATTTGTAATACTTAATTTTTCTTCACAGTTTTATACATGCTTACCCTAATATTGAATGTTTTCTTTATGGAGTAGAATGTTTTTGAACTGGGGAATGATGAGTAAAATCTCTGAGGAGAAAATGATAGATCTATAGGGTCTCCATCAACTCTTTCATTGAGCTGTATAAATAATCACTTCTATAAGATGCAGCAAAAGGCATCTGGTGACCTACAAGTACTTTATCTGATATATATGAGAACTTAATTCCAATAAACCATTTGATTCACTCACGTTCAACAATATGAACAGTATTTCAAAAATCTTTTAACCTGATTCATAGGTAAAATACAACAGATGTAATTATCATTAAAGAAGGAAAAAGGCAGGGGGACAGAGATTACTTATCAAAAATTAGCTTAGCGCTTTAGGTGAAAGATATATTCCTTCTCTTCTTTCAAAGACTGTATGTCTTTGGCTCCACAAGGTCCATAAGCTGTGCAAATAGGAAGTCTATGCCTTATTCCAAATAGATAGCTTGGGAATTGGTCATATGTATGTTTGCCTTTCAAAGTCAATGAAAGTGAATAGATTGCTAGGATCAGAGCTCCAGAATTCTGAGAGATTACAGCTGCAGAGGTAAATGAAAATTTCTATCTTGAGACCTGCTCCTCCATTCTCTTCATAGAATCACAGGATTTTCAAATGAAATCCTGAGATATTTAGTGCCTGTTATGACCAGAGCATTGCCATAGATGTTGGGGCAAATTCAAGGGTTAAATTCTGGCTTTATGTAAATTATAATTTATTGGGAATTTTAGAACCAGTAAATGAAAGAATAAATGAATAATTGAAATGATGTATTAAAAAAAAAGAACATTTTAAAAGTACCTACTATGTGGTAGACCCTGTGCTAGGTGAAAGAGATGAGGAGATACAAATAAATGAATGAAACAGTCCCTGCCTTAAGGGATGTACGTTTTAATAGAGGACATAACACAGAGGGGAGTGGTAGTTAAGGAGTTTTTTTCTTTTGTTTTCATGTTTGTTTCTACATGCTCCTTTTTTGGGACTATTTTTGTTTTGTTTTGTTTTTGGTCTGAGAATGTCACAAAAATGGTGAGTGGAAACATAAGGAAATTGATCTGAAACTTTCCAGAAGCAATAGTAATATTGATTTGATCATTGTTCCCAGAGCATGAGGTAGGAAGCAGGGAGGGGGAAGGGGTATGTGCACAGCAGAAGGGCAAATGATAAGATTTTCCTGATTTCTATGCTGGATGGATGTGAAAACACGGACTGGGACCTTCAGAGTCATGAGCCTTAAAGCTAATATACTTCAACTACTCATTTTAGAGATGAGAAAACTAGAGTAAAGTTAGGATGAGCCGAATGGTGTGATGATGATGGTGATAAAAACAAAAACATTTATATAGTGTCAGGCATTGTTCAAAATGCTTTAAAATTATCTCATTTGAGCCTTACAACTACCCTAGGAAGTATGAATGTATTTTTCTCATTTAAGAGATGAGAAAATAGAGATTAAGTGACCTACCAAAGGTTGTCGAGATAGCAAGCTTCTGAGCCCATATTTGAAATCAAGTCTTCCTGATTCTAGCCCTGGCATTCTAGCCATTTAATCACCTACTTGCCCCACTGACCTTGCATTTGGAAATATCTGGTTCAAAGACAGCTTCTGACACTTCCTAGCTGTGTGACCCTTGACAACAGTCTATAAAATGAGGTGTTGGACTCAATGGCTTCTGCCTCCTAGCTCTAACTTTATGATCCTATGGAAAAAATATCTAAAATATAATGAAGATAAGTACAAAGCCTTATTCTTGGGTTAAAAAGAATATCTGCACAAGTACAAGGAGATATATATATATACACATATATATAGTATTTAATATATATATATAGCATGTATGTATATGTATACATACATATGAGCATATATATTATGTACTTACATACATGCATACACAAGTGTATAGTATAAATAACTGATCATGTGAAAAAGACCTAGGTGTTTCAATGGATTGCAAACTCATTATATAGGAATAATGTAACATGGTAGTTAAAAAAAAATGTGGGTTTGGGCTGCTTTAACTAATACAAGGGTAATATCCAGAAAGAGGTAAGAGATATTCTGGCCTTTGTTAGACCAGATCTGAAATATTCTTTTTAGTTCATTTTAGGAAATTCGTTGACAAACTGGAGATGATCCATAGAAGAGAAATCTGTATAATAAGCAATTCAGTAGAAAGAACACTAAAGTTGGTGAAATGGGACATGAGTTAAAATCCTGAGAGCCTCTGATACTTAACAATTTATATGTTGTTTTCCAGAGCATTTCTGGGTTACAATGAAGGCTTCTGTGGCTGGTTGAGCTTTAGCCTAAGTGCTTCATAGGTGTGTGACCTTGGGAAAACCATTCCGTTTCTCTTTGTCTCTGTTTCTTCGACTATAAAATCCAGATTTTCTAACACCCTTTCAAGTGTCATTTGCAGTACAATGTATGACCTTTACCACAGTTCTTTCACTTGTCCAGGCTTCATGATCCCATTTAGGGTTTTCTTGGCAAAGATGCTAGAGCGGTTTGCCATTTCCTTCTCCAGCTCATCTCAGAGATGAGCAAACTGAGGCAAACAGGACTAAGTGACTTGCCCAGAATCACAAAGCTGCTACACGTCTGAGGCCAGGTTTGAACTCAGGAAGGTGAGTCTTCCTGACTCCAGGCCCAGCATTCTATCCACTGTACCATCTAACTTTCCTAACACTGTTCTAATTGGTTTTGTTGTTGCTTTCCTCAGCTTAATCAATGTTTAGGTGGTGCTTGCTAATATTCTCATAAGTCAGAGACTTTCAGAGTATGGCACACCAAAAGGTCCTTACATGAATCAATTGCATTACTGTGCTAACATAGTTTTCCATCCTGTGGATTCCTATCCCCTCCCCCACCCCCAAATGGATTAAGAGGCAGGATGCTTGGAGATATAAAGTTTTGTTTTGGATTTTTTTTCACTGTGACTGAATATAATAGCTCCTTTTGAAAATTACAAGAAGAAAAATCACCAGAATTGATCTCAGAAGTAAAAAGTATGACTTGACCAACCTTTCAGTCACAATCAGAGAGATGTAGCCTTATATATGATGGTGATATAGAGGCAGAAAAATGCTAATCCCTCAGTTAAAATGAATTCCTATGATGCAATACTAGATGGGATAAATCTTTTGAGGCTTTCTCCAATGGAACAACTATGATTTCCCTTCAGGAATTTTGATCCCTTTTCTTGCCACAAGAAGCAAATAGCCTGTAAGTCCTGTCATAAGATCTTTAGGTCGAATGTTTAATATGTTTAAGAATAAGTCAATAACTTGCTTTGAAAACTTTTTATGAGGTAAATATAGTTGTATATGCAAAACCCACATTCCTAACAGTGATCCCATAATAAGGTCGGTTTTCATTTGAATAATATTTTACGGGAAAAAAATCAATCTTTGAAACTTTCATATTTATTTTCCTGATACTTCATGTAACTAATTCGTTACACAAATGAAAATCACAAGCAGCCCTCAATCTTAATTAGAGAAAACACTTTTGACTAGTGTCTGATCATTACACTCCACCGCCGCCCCCAAATTCTCTCAATTGCAAAGGTTAATGACCTAATAGTTCATTCCAAGAAGGACTGAAGAATTTGTCTTTCTCCACTGCTTAAGATTTGAAAGACCCCATCAAACTGGAATATGTTTTTATAGACATGCTATGAAGTAAAAGAGAGGAAAACAAAACTTGCTGGGACCTTCTGGTCCTCATAAATGAAGCTTCAATTACAATGAAAGGATAGATTTGGTGTCCCTGTGTGAACAACTTGACCAAGTAATAGAAAAGAAAAGCAAGAACATTCCCCCTTTCTTCTCCCAATTCCCTTCTATGTAACAACTCCCACAGCTGGCTGGGAAATCTCTCCTGAGATGGATCTTGTCTGACACTGGCTACCAATGTGTACTGCTCTGTGGAAATGAATCTTAATTTGTGACTGTGTTGACAATTTGGATTTTTGCCAAGGTTTGAAAGAAATAAACGTACAGACAATAGAGAAAGGCGAATAAACACAATCAGCAAGGAAGGCCATCCTTTGAGAAAGGAGGGAAAATCACCAAAGTTGGCATTTTCAGCACCCCTACTTGGTGATTTTATAATTCTTCCAGGGCAATACCGAGTGTGGACAACGATGGTCTAGTGATTGCTACCCACCCTCACATCCCAGGTGAATAGTAACTATTTGATTCTCTATTAATGGAATCAACTTGTCTTCCATAAGAATTGGTGCTTAACTTGTTTCTGCAAATGAGTAGAAACAAACATACAGCTGTGCGCCATAGTTTTGCAGGTGTTTGGAATCATATTTCTTAGCTGCTCAGATTGATTGATTTAGGGTGGGTCACTCACTTGGACAAAATTCCTTGGGAGTAAGTAGAGTGATTTGTGGGCTTTCTTGGTTATGTTTATCATAGTTAGTGATTACATTTTAGCCTAATACTGACACTTTTGGAAAGGTAACATTCAATGATTAGCCCTTCTCTAAGGGATATTCAAAAAAGGGGAAGACACTTCTGCTTGCGAATAGATATTTAGCAAAACTTTCACAAGTTCCCCCGACTCTTTCTCAGGCCTAGATCTTTAAATAGTCTTCACAGTAGAAGTGTAGGAAGAAAGGATAATAAACTGAGTTTTCTGCTCAGGTGAGCAGTCACTAGAGTGAATGTCATGAGTCAAGGTGAATTCCCTCAAATGCAATAATATCTCATTGGTCACAGTTCTTCCAGGAACATGGAATGGGATTTCTTATTCAAGATTTTAAAAAGATCGATTAAGTTTTGTGTAACTTTGATGGGGGCAATATTATCTTAACAAATGCAAACAAAAATCATCAATAGATCTCTTCTAGCACAATTTCATATCCCTAAATCTAAACATTAATCAGAATATATCTGGACTTAGTACACTGAACTAAAATGTGATTATACTGTTCTTATGCACCTTGGTGAATAATCTTGCATGTTCTTTTCTATATTTCAAAGATCTGTAATTTCTGCAATGTAAGCATTGCCATCGTAGATTCAGATCACACTTTCTTCCATTCCCTACCCATGGTCTCCGTCCACCCCATAGCTTCACAGCTTCACCCTGAAGGCAACTGAAGGATAGAACTTTTGGAATTTTGTTTGTCTGTCACTCAAGTAACATACTTCACTGGATCCATCCTCAAAATTCTATCAGTTTGTTCTGACAGGATAGACGCTGCACACTTGTTGGAACAGCCTTCAATAATCCCATTCATAATTCTTATAATTTTACTTATTCAGGCTTCAAATGCTACTGAATTTCTGTTCCTTATCTCTCAGGAGACATAGAGAAAGACACACTTGAGTTTTCTGCCCCTATCCTTGCCGCCTCATGAATCTCAATATACCGCCCTCATTTCATTTTCTTTTTTAAATTCAAAGCATGTATTCTCTTCTGCCCTCTCGTATGCTCACAAATCATTGCCTTGCTCTGGTCCTCCAAATGTTTTACCTAGTGTTGGTATGAGGATCATCTTTAACCTTGATCTAGAACTGTTTTCCTGTATTTTATTTTTTATGTATCTTGGTTTCTCCAAATGATTGTTCTAATTAAAACAAAAACAAAAACAAAACAACAACAACAACAACAAAAAACAACTTCATGAAGTTTTGTCTGATTAACTTAGCCCTCAGTGATCACTCTTTCCTCTGATGTCACAGAGCACTTAGTATCATGGGATTATGAATCTAGACTACAGATACTTCTTCTTCTTCTACTTCTTCTTCTTCTTCTTCTTCTTCTTCTTCTTCTTTCTTTTCTTCTTCTCTCATCAAATATAAGCTGCTCTACTTGGCTTTTGCAGCCCTTCTGAACTTGGTACCAATATACTTCTACAATGTTATTACATGTAACTTCTGTATCAAACACTTTGGTCCAGTCAAACTCGGATTCTTTTTTTCCACCACACTCTATCTCCTGTCTTCCTGTATTTGTATGGGGCATTCTTCATTGCTGTAATACACTTTCCATCCTTACCTCCATTTATTAAACCCCATTCCATTTCTTTCTAAACTGCTCAAGCAATACTTTTTATATACAGCCTTTCCTGATCTCCCCAGTTATTATTATCCTTCTCCCAATATTTATTTTGTATGCATTTAGGACCACAAATTTAAAGCTGGAAAGGAACTAAGGGGCCAACAAATGCAATTGCTTCACTTTATAGATGAGGAAACTGAGGCCCAGACAGGTTAAATGACTTTTGCAAATCCATACCCATATTACATATTTTTGTGTCTGTCTACTCTAAAAGAGGTTATGCTCTTGATAGTAAGGTTTTGTTTCATTTTTCTCTTTGTACAAAACTAAAGAATGAGAAGGAAATAAGAATAAATTTATTCAATCACTGTCCACTTTCTAATCTTTGCCCACTTTTCTTCTTCCTCTTTAAGTGGCATATAATTACCATAGGGGCAATATAGCATGGTAGAAAGAGCATTAAACATAGCGGAACAGGACCTGACTTCAAATCCCAGTTGTGGCATTTACTATCTGTTACCTTGAGCAAGTTACCTTCTTTCTCTGTGCCTCAGTACCTCATTAAAAAAAAAAGGTGGGTGATGGACTAAATCATCTATAAGATCCCTGAGTTCCTGGTGTATTGAAAATAGACACCGAAGAATAACTAACAAATGGGAGTCTGCAAAAATGGATTAAATGATACATGCATTTTAGTGTTGGAAAATAATTTCATTTAACAAATATCCTGTTTTTCTAAGACTTGCTTTCACAGTTTTTGTCTGAACAGCATGCCCTATCCCCCTTCCGTGGTTTTTTGTTTCATTTTGTTATTTTTTCCTCCAGGGATACATTTGGAAATGAAGGTTTTATAGATATAGATATAGATATAGATATAGATATAGATATAGATATAGATATAGATATAGATATAGATATAGATATAGATATAGATATAGATATAGATATAGATATAGATATAGATATAGATTAGATAGATAGATATTAAAACATTTTTAAAAGTATTTCCTAAATTATCATTGTATGTATAAAGATCAAAGATATATGTAGAAGAACAAAGGGGAGAATGGAAATTTTGATCCAATCCAAAGAGTATTTATTAAATGCCTACTATGTATAAGTTGCTACAGAAAGGGGAAGAAAAAGAGAGGAAAAGATACAAACTTTGTATCTTTTATATCTTTGTATCTTTGTATATAAGTGATGAAAAGTACAGAACATTGTATATAGGTGTACAGTATATTAGATATTAAACAAAAATAGGAAATTACTTTTGAATCACTTTCAAAAGGGCTGTATCAATCTAGAACAAAGAAAGATATCTGAAATAATGTCAGCTTCTGGAGAAAATGACCAGTAGATACACTGAGAGAGAAGGAAGTTGTATTTATCATCTGTAAATTTTGACATTGGTCATGAATTTCTATGGCAGGTGGAATAAACCATATGCCCTAGGTTTGTTTTTGTTTTTCCACCACAAACACTATTTATATTACACAGCAGTGACTGGGAACAGGTTAGACATAGGTTATGTTTAAAAGAGAAAAAAGTTACAGTCATGGCTTTCTTTGAAAAATAAAAAGGTTTGAGGTCACTGCCTGCTGGAAACATTAATACCAACTTTTGCTTCCCATCTCCCCATGAAATTCCCTCATTCCAATTCCTCTGTCTACTTTGATTTCTACCCTCTCAACAACCTCACTGAAGTCTTGGTTTTATACCCAAATCTCAGAGAAGGGCTTATATTTTTTTCTGGCCCTGATCAGTCATGTTAAATTACATATATATATATATATATATATATATATATATATATAAACATGTGCATATATATGTATGTCTCCTTGAATATTTAGATATGTACATATTTCTATCTCTATATGGGTTTGTATTTACTTTTAGAGAGGGGCAAGGATATCTTCAGCTGACTGAAAAAAACCCAACATCTTTACCACAAAAACAGTGTAAAAAAGATTAATACTCTTTGCCAACCTCTGCTTCCTATCTTTATCTCCACACATGCTCAGTCAGGACACTGTTACAGTGCCATCCTATGGAAAGTGTTAAAAGGACTTTTTCTTAGTCATCAATTATTGAGCACCCACAATGCAGACTACTCACTTAGTACTCAAATATTCCTCAATTGATAGATGCAAGATCTTGCAAGCCCCCAAGGGCTGTAGAATATTTTGATTAGACATGGTTTATGCCTTGAAGCAGTTGGTCAAAAAACAAAAACAAAGCCTTCAAATAGAAGTAAACAAACAGATTGAATCAAAGAATACACAGAACAGAATAACTATAGAAAAATTTGAATATAGAGACAGACTGTCAGAAGAAGCTAGGGCTCTATATTCTCTCTTGACTAAGGAAAGTGCAGCAATTCCTCTATCTCCTGTCTTTCCTTCTTTAAATTGGGAATCTCCTCAGGTCTAGCAAATGCATACCTTCCTCACTTTCCTTACCTTATAGATTCTCTGACGTGCTTCTTGGCTCAACTGAAGCAGCATTTTCTACATTACATTATTACAGTATATTAAAGTATAAGCTCTTTGAGGGGCAGAAACTGTTTCTCCTTCCCTTGCCTCTCTTTTACCCTCTCCCCTTTTCTCTCTTTATCCCTTTTCCTTTAATCTCCTTTTGTCTCTCCCTATTTCATTCCTCTACTTTCTCTGCATTCCCCCCTCCCATTCCCCTTTTTTCTCTCACTCTCTTTCACCACCCCTTCTTTCTCTCCATCTCCCATCTCATCTTTGTATTCCTAGCACCTAGCATGGGGCCTGGCACATGGTAGATGTTAAGTTGTTTGCTGATCGATTAATAGTACATTGTTTGGGGATAATTAGAAAGTTTTAACAAAGTTCAGAAGAGCAAGGAGATACGTGGCAGGGTGACAAGAGAGAAGGCAAGGTATTCTGGCTTGATGAAACAACTCTAGTAAAGATCGAGAGGAGGAAGTGGGAGGATGAAACATGGATGATAGGTGAGTACAGCTATAGCTGATTACCTTGAAGCCCTAAACAGGTTTGCATAATTGAGCAATGGGGAACCCCTGGAAGGGTTTAAAGAGAGGTGAGGCATGCTTAGTTCACTCTCAAATGAGCATATGTAAAATGATTTAGAATAAAACTATGTTATAGGTTCAGAACACCCACATGTACACCTCACTAAGCAGCTAATTTTACTTTGGAATCTAATGAAAATACTTCAGTGAAACACCTTGATATATCTTCATACATCATTTCAGTGCACACCATTGCTGTTAAGAAATCAGCCATTTTTATTCCTTTTCAAGGACAAAAAATCGAGGTCGGAAAAAGTGAAGAGGTTTTTCAAAGTCTCACAGAAAAAATAGTGTACTCTGATAATAGAATTATCATGCTCTACACGAAAGAAAATGCCATTTTTTGTGTATCAGACTGTTCAGCTTAGTTAAGTATCAGCAATTTTATGGAAATTAACAATTTTTATTCCTTAAATTCTATCAAAAAGAAAGCTTTCTTTATTTGACCATGGTCAACCACCTCCTTCCTCATTAGATGAAGAAAATTAAAATTTTTACTAAAACAGCAAGCTTTTTCTCATGAATCCTTTTATCTTAAAATTGTAAGCGCCTAGATTTTTTGTATGCCCAGAAAGTTTAAATAATCATTTTGCCCCATCCGTTCACTTCCCAGGTGCACAATCTGAGGCCCCATGCAGGGAAATGGATTTTAAACTCAATATTCTAACCCCAACTCCATCCTTCTTTTATTTATTCCATAATACTATGATACAGTTTCTTACATTTTGTTTTCCCAATTCCATGGAGTATTTTTTCTACAGATCCATTTGTTTTACTTATCAAGTTTTATAATATTGTTTCATGTGTGTAGATTTTCTAGATAACTACCTCTTATATGTGATGATTTAAGAAAAAATAATAATTAAGAGAGAAAACATTCCTGAGACATAATAGTACCTTTTAACTTTTTATTCATGACAATGTCATAATTGTGAAAGTGAGTTATTGTAATCTACTGGATTGCACAGCAGATTGAGGGCCAGGCCTGAAATATGGATGATGTCTTTCTGAGTTCAAATCTCACCTCAAACACTTATTAGCTGTGTGACTGTGTGTCTGAGTTTTCATCTTCTGCAAAATTAACTGGAGAAGGAAATGGAAAGCTACTCCACTATCTTTGCCAGGAAAAGCCGTGGGGCCATGAAGAGTTGGACATGACTGAAATGACTGAACAACAATAAACCATAATCATAAAGCGATGCCCTCAGGCACTACTGAAGTTGCTGTGACAGTTTGCCAGTATGTTAAATTGTCTATATTTTTGTAGTTTTTCTATCCTTTGTTTTGTCTTCCATCTTTCCCTTCTCCAAACACTATAGAGATAACTTAGAACTTTATGTGTAGCTCCCTCTAACTGCCCCATAAACTATATCCAATCTGCTATTTATTGCAGTTGAAACAAAGTGAAGGAAGCTCAGAGAATTCAGAAAACTATGTCTATGGAAATGGACCTCAAAAATTGCGAGTGGTTCCATGAATAATATGCATCAATTTTCTGATAAATATTTTTGAAATTGTTGAGGTCTATTTTTCTTACTTATAGATCCTAAATAAATCATATACACTTACCATTTTATAGAAAGGAACTTAAATATCATCTAATTTAGCCCTTTCATTTTATGGATGAAAAAACTTAAATGAGGTCATATGACTTGCCCAAGTTCTGGGGTGAGTTCCCCCTATATCTTTCATCTTGAGGAAGGGCTCACATTAACTGTTTTTTGTTTAACTTCACCACTGATTAATTGTGGCAGAGTGATTAATTGGGGGACAGTGACCTGAACTGAGGGAACAGAGGTACAGTTCAAGTACAAAACCCAAAAGCATTTCTTGGGCGAGTATAGCATATGCACATGAGGGTAGAACCTAGTCTTTCTGCTCCAAAGATTGGGGGTTTAGGCAGTGGTTTACATGACAAAGGGAGGCAGGAGAAAAAGAGGAATGCAGAGTACATGGAACCATGATGTTCGTGCAAGCTTTGTCTGTTTGAGGCTGGTATGAATGAGTTTGAGCTGGCACTGTGGTTGCTGGCATAGCAGAGTTGTTCTGGGTCCACCCAGTGGATGCTTTGAAGGATCTCTGGTATGTCACACTTGAGCAAGACTCTTTCAACCTCCTGATCGACTGATTTTGATTCCTAAGTTATTTCAGCCTCTCCTGGATAACAAGGGAGCTCCACCAATTCAAGGTAAATAGTACACTCGCTATGCATTCCATTTCCACACCACCATATCCCCAGTGGATTTCTTGACAATCTCCATGACCTAATTATATCTCTCCTTTTCAACTCCTCATATGTATTATCTTCCCCCACTAGAAAGTAAGCTGTTGAAAGTATGGCCTGTCTTTCTTTTTGCTTGTATTTCTATCCCAGTGCTTAGCATACAGTGCCTAGAACATAGTAAGCATTTAATCAAATGTTTATTGACTTGACTCATAAGTATCAGAATTAGGATTCTACCTGAATCTGAGTCCATAACTTTACATACTGCACATGCTGCCTCTCACAAGTATATCCGAAAGATGTTTGGTGTCGATTTTGACTTTGTTTTTTCTTTTCAAATTCATCCTAATAACTTACATTTATAAACAGTCTTAAGGTTCGAAATGGGCTTTTCTCACAACAACCTTGGGAACAAAGAAGTACAAATTTTATCATCTCTATTTTACTTGTAAAGGGGGTAAACACAAAATAGGTAAGTGTTCTCCACTCCCAATGTTAATGAGTACCCTGGATCACTTCCAGTATTTCAGGTGTGACATAGCTCAGAAAGTCTTGAAACTTTAGAATGATATAGCAATCCTGGGATGCTCCTTTGACCTTCCTCAACCCTAGTGATATCTGGGGTGGGCTAGGGGTGCTATATGGAGGAAGGGATGAATCAAGGCTATATTAGAGAAGATTGGCTAATGAGTCAGATAGAGCTCAATTACCTTCAAAGGAGCAACTATACCCCTTGGCTAACTTCCTTCTTGTCTTCTTCTGCAATATGAAGAATATATAGTACAAAACTCTATTTTTATCTCTTGGAATTCCCATGAGAGATGGGTTAGAGTATCTACTGTTTGCATGTGACAGCAAAGCAGGGACTTAGTTAGACAAGCTTTATGCCAGATGTCTGGCTGTTCTTCTGCTTTGTGTTTCTTTCCATGAACTAATGTGACTGAACATTAATCCTAAAATGGACATTTACAATCTTGCCAGTTCAAATGGTTGGGAGCTCCTAGGTTCCTTAGCCAATATTGAACTATACTATGAGAGGTAACCTTCAGAGATACCACAGTGCTGCTTAGGAGAAATGCCTGCCACTAAGAGGAGGAAGCTATCTCTAGTCTGTTTTACTGGAAGACATGGATCTTGAACAAGAAAGTATAGAGGCAAATTGAAGATGAAGTACTAATTTAGCAGTTCCACAGAAGGCTTCATGTTATTAACCTTAAAGGTGACTATTATAGTAGTTAAATTACTATTAAGGGCACAGTTATGATGGAAGCTGGCACAGGGGGAAAGGGCAAATCCTGCAACCTGAAGTCAAGCTCGCTGCCAATGGCAGACCATGGTTGTCCACGGCAGATGGAGGCTGCATAGAGGGGAAAGAGCCTGAGGCCAAGGTCACCTACCAGGAGGAGGTGGCAAAGCACAAGTTGGAGAAGAACATGTGGATAGCAATCCACAGGTGAGTCTACAACATCACCTGCTTCCTTGGCAAGCACCAAGGTGGAGAAGAAGTTCTGATGGAACAAGCTGGTTAAGATGGGACTGAAAGCTTTGAAGACATGGGATACTCTTCAGATGCCAAGGAGATGCTCAAACATTACTATGTTGTTTGGAAGTCCATCCCAGTGACCATAAAGGTGAAGTATCTGAGAATCCAAATTCGATGTGCAAAAGCTGCTGGTCAAGTTGGATTATCCCTATCTAGGTACTGTCCTCTTAGCCGTCATGCATTGTTTTTACATGGTAGGAAGCAAGTTATCCCTAGCCAGCCTCTTTGGAACCTGGAAAGTGAACACACCAGAAAGAAAATATGCAGTCCTCTCTGGTAGGATTACTGGATTCCCCACTCTTAATCCAGACAATTTTATTACTGCTCTTGAAAGTTAAAATGGGCATGCCAACCATCCACCTCTGAACTGGGCCAGTGTGCCTCCACATACAGTTGTAATGCCTTACTTAACCCCTAGAGGCATTATCATCTTTGAGCATTCCATTCTCTAGCTTGTCTTTCCTTCCTGAAGTTTTTGTAAATAACTCTTCATTGCACAATTTTCTGTCAGCCAGTTCCAGGAAGTGGAGAAGTCATTTGAATATGAATATGTAAAACAATTCTGTGCTTTTCCAAAAACATACTGTCTCTATACAGTGACTTTCAATAAAAATGTCTGCCTCAGGAAAAAAAAAGAGCACAGTTTTGTGAGATTTTGTATCTGAATAAATAATTATTTGTCCTATATCTGGCCTCCAATGTAAGATATTCTATGTACATTGTAGATTAGACAAATCCCTTTGGGAGATGCCCTAGAGATGAGCCAAATAGAAGCTTTAAGTGATTTTCCCTAAACTCTGGAGAAAGACAGTGAAAAAGAAAAGCCATGAACAGTAAGAAAATGAGTTGAGCCCCTCTCTCTAGAGTCCATATTCCTACAGGACTGGACCCAGCCCAACTATATAGGACCAAAGGTAAAAGCTTCTTAAAATGAATAAAGATCACCTCATGCCCCTTTAACCCAGTAGAAACTCTGTGTTGTTATACACAATAAAGAAAACAGAAGTTCTAAACAGTTAAGTGACTTGTGAGTATTATATACCTAAGCAGTGCCTGAGGCAGGATTTCAGTCCAGGTCTTTTGATTCTGTGTCCTAGTACTTTATACTTAAGGTCATCCTGACAAATCACTAGAATTTGCTAGACTGTAAGTTCCATAAAATGATCTCATTAATGAATGATAGCCCTTGCATTCTGATTTTTAACTTGAGCATAAATCTGAAAAAAAATCACATTATATCTTCATATATCCCAATACAAAATGGAGGGCTCTTTAAAGGTAGTGACTTTGAAACTATTTAACTGGTTAATGATGTTGATTGGTTACGGAAAAGATAAAGAGAGGGATGCTCCAAGGCCTTAAAGCATGATAATGATTTCAAATCAACTTATGCCATGGGGTCAGACTCTAAGTTTGATCTCCAGAAGACCTAACCAAGTTAAGGAGTTGTGAAATGGCTGAAATTTTTGTATGGAGTCTATTCCTGACATTTGCATTTGCTAACGATTGGAGCTTCTGAAAGATACTTTGATGTACAAAAGCTGACATAGTCAAGGAGCACGTACTTTAGCCATGATTTTGCTTTTTTTTTTCTTATGGTGATGAGAGCAGGAGGGCTAAAGAAATAACCCCATATTTTTCAAGGTGTCTCTTAATTGCTTCACCCCCTATAACTCTGAAACTGTTCTTTCCTTATAATTACAGTATACAACCTAACTCTTTAACTTCCCAAAGTACATGAGAGAAGTGTTCACGTAATAGACCTCTATTTGCAAAATCCAATATATTAGAGACACTGGTCATTACATTCCTCAACTGATGTTGCTTGTTTTCCATACCCATTAGGGACAGAAGGGAAGAGAATCCCAAGAAGCAATCTACCAAAGGAGAGATTCGGTGAGTTTTTGTTGTTGTTGTTTGCTTGTTTGATCTTTTTTTTTTTCCTGATAAATGTTCTTTATCTGAAAAGCCCCACCCCCTTTTTTGTTTCTCACACTTTTAAATTATGAATTTGAGTACTTCCTACATAGAGACTTTCTTCAAATGAGAGCATTCACTTTTAGAGGGAAGAGGGTCTAAGAAAAGAACATGAAATATAATGTTAAGAAAAATGAAATAAAAGATTAATCCAAAAGGATGTGGCTTTGGACTCCTTCAGTTTAGTTCTTCTTGTTAATAACCCCTTCACACAAAAGTGTGATAGCTCTAACTGCCTTCAAATAAGTGAGTCAGGTTTTTAAAGAGAATTGAATGAATATCTCTTATAAAGCAGCTGTAACAAGTGAACCTTTTCAATTGTAAAATTTTTGCCTATTCCAGCATTAAAGAGAATTCAATCTGATGCATCATTTTCTTGAATTACATTAATAGGAAATTTATTTTTTTGGCCACTTATACTGGACTCAATCCAAACCAAGAAGAAAAATTTGTTTTCCTGCATAAGTTAAACTAAAGAAGCATCTGATTCGATAGAACTTGGGTGAACTGGTAAAGAAAGCAATATAATTTTGGTTAAAGATGTTAGCAATGCCCTTCTAAAAGAGCAATATAATCAGAAACTCGAAGACAGTAATGGAAATGTCCTCATATAAAACATGAGTGACGTCAGGAGGGTGAAACCTTTGCATTTTTATTCAAGGATACCAAATGGTTCAGATTCTTCATGTATTCTCCATTACTTTTTTCCTTTTGTTTGTGAAAGGGGTATTGGAGAAATTATAATGCTTTTTAGAATATATCTTTCAAGATATTTAGATATTAAGAAAATATCTTCATCCCATCCTCTTCCTATAGCTGTTATTATATGAAGACGATTCTCCTAATAATTCACTAGTCTTGGGAAACCAAATAATAGTGTCTAGATAACTATTCTACAGTCTGCAAATTCTTGTGGCCATTCTGCTTTCGTATTTATGGTTTAACATTAAATAAGAACATTCATTAATAAAAACATCTCCATTATACTGACAAAAAAGGAGATAACCTTGCCTTCCTCCATTCAGATATTTATTGATAGTTTCTAATATTTTGTTTCTTTTTAACTTTCCAATCTGTGTTTTGCTGTGCTTTGCTCATTTTCACACCTACAATGATCTCAAAAAATCTTTAGATTTAATAAGAAAAGACCAAGGTGATTAAAAACAGAATTAGATATCTTAGTGCTTCAACTTCTAGTATTTTTCACATTTTCCTAAATCTTCCTTCAGTGACGTGCAATGCTAATTGCTTTATAAGCCACTATGGTTCTTATATTAACAGCCGGAAAAGAAATAATCAGTTATTCTTACAATCACCAAGGATATTCTATGCTGTTTCCTCACATTCAGTCCTTTTGAAAATGCAATACCCTACGTTTTAGCTGCCAGTCTTATAGGCAGAAAGGATCCAAACATAGTTGGGAACAGTGACCCCACCAGATTATTATTATAGAGTGATAATTGTTATTAGGAGTACACTACAAATCAGGGGAATCATGTTATGGGGAATGCCACTTTCATGAATAAACAATAAAGATAAAGAGATAAAGAAAGATGAATCTATGTGGCCTAAATGGAAAGTGGCTAACCTGATGGCTACTCAGACTAATGGGAAGGGTCCTAGACTGGAAGAAGGGGAGGCTGGGTAAAATGAGATGTTACCATGAAATTTCAAGCTGGAAAGGTACTTCAGCAATTGATGTAGGCTGATTAGACAAGAAAGAAAAAAGGGTATCAAGATAAAAATAGCTAGTATGAAACAAACCTGTGGAGGCAGCTCCTGACACCAAATGAACTCTTGGAAAGACAAGTCACACAGCTATGAAATAATATGAAAACCATGCCAGTTGTTCAGTAGTTTTTCAGTCATAACTGAACATTGCCCCGTTTAGAGGTCTTTTGGCAAAGATACTAGAGTAGTTTGTCTTTTCCTTCTCCAGCTAATTTTACAGATGAAGAAACTGAGGCAAACATGGTAAAGTGACTTGCCAAGGTCATGTAGCTAGTATATGTGTGAGTCCCCAACTGAACTCAGTAAGATGAGTCTTCCTGACTCCAGGCCCAGTACTCTATCCACTGTGCCACTTGGCTGCCCCTATGGGAATGCTGCCAGCCAGAAGCTAATAATGGAAAATTGTAGAGTACAGACTAAGATCTATAAAGAAGAGAGAGATAGGAACCAGGATGAATCACACACACACACACACACACTCACACACACACACACACATATATACATATAGAGATAAATATTATAGATATAGACCTATATTTATAGATATAGATAGATCAGATAGATAGATTTTAGACAAATCACTTTGAAATGACAACAGAACACTGTGTGCTTACCTATTTTTATCCAATTTGGTGATTTCATTGTTGTGGGTAACTTATGCTAAACTTCCTCTAATAAAGCAGATCAACACTTCACTTTAGCTACAATTAATATTCTTTGACATTTGCTTAGTCTTTGAGAGGTCAAGTGACTTTCCTAGTTCACAAATCAGTATGTGTGAGAAGGGAGATTTGAATCCAGATCTTCCTCACTGAGGCCAGCTCTTTCCACTGTGCTTCACTGTTTCTCATGTATTGATTAATTCCTGTAACACTTCTCAGAAAACCAAAGAGAAAAGAGAGAATAGGGCCAGGTTATGTGGGAGACTCACTCATTTCTTGGTTGATGTGCATGGTGAAGGATGATCTGAGGATTCTCTTTTACTCAAATATTAAGCCACTACTTTATTAGTTGGGGCAATGTAATAGCAATTTAGATTTGAAGATCTTTCCCACTCACTAATAAGCCAAGTGACCTGCTTACGTCACAGGAAGCCTAAGTCATGTGTGGTGGGAGGAGCTTACTGAGAGGAAAAGGAAGTTATGTCACCGGGAAAGGCAGAGAGAGAGAGAGCTGTTATGGCTGTTAATGGCCATTGTGACTGTTAGCTGAGGTGACGCAAGTTGACCTCTGATAGCTGAACAAACTGTGACACCTGTACTGTGAGTGTTTTTGGGAAAAGCCCAGCAGGGAGTCGCAGAGGTTTTGGGATAGCGAGGCTTCACTTTGTGATATTATGTATCAGATGCTTTGCTGCTGTGATAGATTAGGTAGATGGCTTGTGGGATATGGTTCTCTGGTGTCTGAATGAATGGTTTACTTCTTCTGCCTTCTGTGTGTGGAGAGTCTCATATACTTTGCGATACAAAACTACATAGGCATTTTGACAATTATCATATACATCGTCCTTATTGCCTTACTGATACAGACAGCTAGATGGTGCATTGTTGGAAACTTACATTTCTTTAGTTGTTGTCCTATCCTACATATGCCCAGCAGCTTTTGTAAAGGACGCAGTTTAATAAGACTCCCGAAATAAGTGGTTTAAGCAAACTTAGCATTTAAGGTCCTTGAAATGATAGCTTAACATTTTGAACCTTAAGCCACTGCACATTGGGCTGTGAACAAAGCCTGTTACAGAGCACTAAGCATAGTACATTAAAGAAGTTAATGGCTTCATCTCCAGAAGTGAACATGCTAATAAGGCGAATAAGGTTATTAGGGAAGAAGTTCACCTTTGATAGTCTTTCTACTTATATTGAACCTGTACCTAGCCGGAAGTATGAAGCTAAGCTCTTTAAACACACTTGCACCCTGATGCAAAGAAGTTTTGTTTTCAAGTTCACCTTTGTAATAACTTCATCCAGAAGGGACAGTAATGACTGCAGTTTTAAGAAATGCTCTGAGAATATTCAAATAAATTTTCAGTGATAAGGGGAAAAAAGGGAGGTATTGCTTTGAATTTTTTGGAATTGTATTATTTGCTAATTTCACAGCTCTTATTTGGAAAATGGAAGTGTTAGAATCAAGAGGAAAGAAAAAAGTATCATAATCAAGAAGAAATATCTTTTGCAAGAAGCGGGATGTAATAGTGACTCTGAGGTGTCCCTCAAATATTGACATTATACACAGCGAAAATTAAACTTAAGGACTTTTAGCATAATGAATTGTCACAGTGTTGGATATTCTGCATTAGAAATTTTTCCATGCTGAAAATATCTTCAATGTTTTACTGAATTTACTGATTTATGCACCACTTATCCATACAGATGGATTCCTTTACCTTGCCTATTTTGGGACCCAAGTGATTCATAGAAGTGATTTTTTTTTAATTATGCTTTCTTTGGGATAAATCTCTCCATACAGGTAACAATAAAAATCTGATTTTGTTCAGGAGGAATTTTAACACAAGCTATTGCAGGTACAGAAACTCATTGGACAATGCCAACTGAATAGAAACTCCTTGAGGTCAGGCAGTATTTCACTTTTTTCTTTGTATTTCCAGTGCTTAGTAGGTACTTAATAAATATTGACTTATGGATTCAATTTGACAGTATCAAGAACTGAGATAAATCAAAGCCATGAATTGAGAAATAAAACATTTTTAATTAGTAGGGTAGAAAACCTGCCAACTGGGAGATGCCCCATCAGTGGAGAACACAATGGATTTCCCAAATAAGAGATCCATGAAAAGTTCCTTATACTTTTTTGGGGGTGGGGGTGGGGGTGGGGTAGTGGAGAAGTAAGTATGAGGTAGCAAAGCCTGGTCCTGAGACCCCAAGCCACCTTTGGCAATCCCAAGCAAGGAAAACTACTTCATTTTGGCTGTTTTGCCCTTCAGGCCATGAATCTCAATGGAAAGGGGCAAGGACTTTAAAGGATTAGATCCAGTTTGATCAGGGTTCCTTTACAAGGCAAAATCTCTGGGTGGGGCAC
>CM053626.1:140094414-140111138 GCA_028646595.1 Phalanger gymnotis | reverse complement strand
GAGTTCTGTTCGGGACAGACCTTACCCCGAGACCATCCAGGCAGACCTGGGCTGGAGTCCTGCTTCCCTCTGCCCCTTTGTGGGTTCTGTAGTTCTAGAATTGGTTCAGAGCCATTTTTTCATAGGTTTTTGGAGGGTCTTGGAGGGGAGCTCACGCCAGTTACTGCTTTCCAGTCGCCATCTTGGCTCCGCCCCCCTATTTCTATATTTGTAATTTCTCATGGTACAACAAATTTTCAGTACCTTCAAATATTACATTTTGTTTAGACATTCCTCATTTATTGGACATAAGAGTTATTTTCAGAGATTAAATTAATCTATTATTAATAAAGTTGCTACAATTGTGTTATATATACAAGATTCTCAGCAATGATATACTTTCCCTCACCTTTACACTCCAAGCCCTAAATACTACCATCATCAAATCTCATAGAGGCTTATAATGGGACGACCTCTAAAAACAGGGCTAGGGAATTGGGCTAATGGACATATAAATCTATCAGATATGTTCACTGCGGATTTGGAAAAACTATTAGTATCATTATTATTTGATACAAAATTGAAGGATTTCTGCATCCATCAAAAGGTTTTATGTAAAAATGCAAACTTGAAATCAGATGTCCTTTTCTCAACTTACAAAGATCTTTTAGTAACTAGCCTCAGTGAATCTTTCGATTATCACAGTGCTTCTGAAAAAATAAGATATTCTATAGCAACAATTGCATCCATACCTAATGATGATTTCAAATAGATACAGGCCAGCAAAGTTTTAAAAATACATGCACAAAACAATGTGTAATATTAGGTAACTGAAATCTTGTGTTTGAAACTAAGATAGTATATCATTTTAGAGATGGAGGTAAAGGTGTGTTGAAGCCTGGTCTTTCCACCTGCTGAGAGGGAATGTTGAAATTTTCAATGTGAGTATGTAAGTCTTGGAAATTGGTAAACACTATAAATTTGGATTTGTTTTATTTATTGTTTTGTTAATTATCTGGACCTAAGGAAGTGGTAGAGAAAAAGTTAATAATACAAATTAAACTTAGAAGTGTGTTGTACATAGTTTTATTTTTGTTTTATGTTGTTCTCCCCACCTCCAAAAGTCAGTTATTGAGCATTTACTGCATACTTCTGGCAGAAGGGTACTTAAAAGATTACCTGTTACAACTTCTTCATTTTGTAGATGAGGTCCAGGAAGGGTAAAAATATTAGTACTGGTTTTCTTTGTATTTTTCTCTACATTGAAATACTGAAGTAGTGAAATTCAATCCTTGCAAGACATCTTGAGTTATTTGCTTGTATAAAGTATTGTAAGCATATCGGAACCATTTGAAATCATGTCTGAAAACTAACTTTTGGACTACTTTGATCACATTTAGACTACATAGAATCATAATTGTAACACACACATGCACATGTGCATGTGTGCACATGTGCGCACGCACACACACACATACACACACACACACACACAACTGCTTGTCTCAAACCAAAACTGTAATTATCGCAGAATAAATTAAAAGAAAACCCCATTAGAATGAGACTTCCATGTATTAAAAATGTGTTAATACCAATAATGTGATATTGTTGCAACTATCTGCTAGCGGCTGCTGTAGGGATGTAAGATCCACCAACAACCAGCACACAGAAAGCTGCCAACACAGGTTCTTTTGATCTGCTTTACTAAGAGAAGTGACATTAAGGGGTTAACAATCACAATTTAATCAAACATACAAATATCATTCACTTAGTTCAGGGGGAAAAGCCAACACCCTGAACTTCAGTGCAAATACAAACAAATTACAAACATCAACAGACCTTGTCTGATTCAAATCTCAATACGTAGTTACCAGAGTTTAACAAAGTCCCAACATCCAGGTTTACAAGCTAGAGGGCTCAAAACCACAGCTGCCCAGTCTCCACTTCAACATGCCTCCAAGTGTGAGAGCCCTAAGCAAATAGCTTTGTTCTGTCTTTTTATATGGTCTTTAGTTGTCATCAAACATCATCTGAGTGACCAGAACTCAGGCCCCTGCTATTGGTTCTGGTCTTAGCAACTCCCCTTAGGACCCTGAAGGCTTCACGCTCACACAGGCTTAGCACTTAGTAGATAGGGGTTTGGGCCTGGGGTTTAGCACCTAGTAAGGGTCAATCAAAGATATCAAACTTAATTGACATTATAGATATGCTACAATAGAAACTTCTAGTATTTTTGCCAGTATAACAATAAAACAAAATATGTAAGGCTACCTTCTTTGATTCTACATAAAGAGGGGCAAATGAGTTTGATTTGGTTTACTTTAATTCTGATTTATAGCGTGTTAATTGTGGTATATCTCCCAGTTCCAACTAGAGGCAAGGTTGGGGATGAGTCCTGTAAGAGGATGAGAGCTTTCCTTGATGTGAGCGATAGACTCCTGTTGAGTCTTGAGAAGAGGCTATGACCCAAGAGTTCCCAGAAGCATCATAACAGCCAAGTAAAGCAAGAATCAGTAGCCATAGATATATGATATTGATATGAAATGTTTGAAGCAGAAACAGGTGTCCAATAGACAATCCAAAATTAACATCAGGAACAAAATTAGTATCATTGTTTTAACTGTGGACAAAGTGATGTAGTTTTAGGTCAAGCCGAAGGATCCAAATTCCATGGTAAGATAACATAGACGGTCTTAGTTTTTTCACAGTTTTAGGCATTTGTGTGTTTTGCGTAATATTTCTAAAAGTATTGAGACACTTAGCCCCTAAATTTGTTGGCTAGAAGCCTAGAGCTAGAGTTAGCATATAACATACAAAATTAGCCTAGTTAACTCCAAAGACAAAATCTGGAAGTAGAAATTCAGACATGCAGAAGGAACTAAGAACTTTAGTTTCACTCCCTGTTACGTTTGTTTATATCTTATGAGAACTCTGTAAATTTGTGCCTAATTTGTTATTTTCATTGTATGTTTCTGTTTCCCTGTCTCGATTCATTGGAAAACTCTTAATGACATTGACTCTTTCAAAAGGAAGGCATACAACCTCTTCCACAGGCTAAAAAATCTCAGCTTCTAAGCCTACAAATGTGTAGATGCCAAGCAGCGCAGGCCATAGATGACAAAGATGTCAATGAACAATCAGAATGATGGCAACAGTGAGCCACATTCTGGGACTCTTTAGAGGGGGAAAAACAAAGAATAAGGTGATGATGGGATGCTGTAGGCTCAAGGAACCACAATACCATTATTGAGTTAATTAGCTATACTGATTATCTTTTATCTCAGAGGCTTTGGACTACTTTTTATAACCTTACAATATTTGAGTGTTTTTATTGTATGACCTAAGTTAAATTCTTCTGATGATGTAAGTCACACTTCAGCACTAAATTTTTGCATAGAGGAGAGCTTAAAATCTGTTACTAAATGAGAGGACCTTTCAGTATATCCCTTTTGTAGCATGTTATATTGTACTGCATAAACCTGAAATGTTTAAACAACTCTCCTACCCATCCCTGCCTAGTTAAATACTATTCAGTCTTGAATACCGAGCAGAAATACTATGTTTCCCATAAAGCCATTCTGGTTCAACTCAACCAGAAAAGATATTATACTCTCAAATCCTAGATAAATTTACTTGATTCTCTAACAATACTAATAACATAGTGCCTTATGGTCATTAATGTACATTTTCTTTCTCGTCTCCCAGATTATAAATATCTTAAGAGAAGGCTTCATGTTTAATGTAGGTTGATACATTACCAGTGCTTGCACAGTCCACTGAACAAAATATAAACCACCAAAACATTTGGGGAATGAGTCAATTTAAATTTCTGTTAATTTAGTTGTTTCTTCTTTTTAGTTGTTTCTTCTTCCTCTTTCACTATTCCTTCCCTGTTCTCTGACACTTTGAGATATCTAGAAGACAAATGATCAATAAATTAGGCAGCTAAAGATAAATGACTTTTTAGAAAGACTTCCATTTAACCTTAGGGGCAAAGGTTCTCACACTATAAGCAACTGGAAAATGCTAGAAGTTTTCTCCCAAAGTAAAGGAGAAAAGTAAGGATATTCTCTTTCTTCACAGTTATTCAAAATAGCTATAGAAATGCAAGCAATAGAAATTACATGAGAAAAAATGTAAGACATGAAAAAGGAGAAATTACATCTCTATCGGTGAACAAAATGATGATTGGTTTAAAAAAAACTCCAGCCAAAAATCAGAAAAAAAATAAGATAATTAATAAATTAAGTAGAGATTTACCAAGTAAATAAGCAAAAATTGGAATTATTTTTAGTAATAATAACAAAATCTGAAAATAATGGAAATGGAAGTCAATTCAACTGTGAAAATTAAAAAAAATTGTTAGTAACTTAAGACAAACTGAAGACAAATAAATATAATTACACCCCTTCTTTAAAGAAATTTTGAAATTAATTAAATTTCAGAAATATGAGTAACAACTTTGGATGGGTCAGCCCAATATATTAAATTAAATTACAGATTTAACTGTAATTTAAATTACAGATATGAGGATAGCAGTGGGGACTAAGTGTAGAGAGTTCCATATGTGGCAAGAACACTTGTTATTCTGTGGCTCAAATGAAATTAGAATAAACATCTCTACCTCACTTACCCTTCTCCAAAGGAGAATTTCATTCCTTCCATGAGGGGAAACAAAAGGTGAGAATTGGCTCTCTCAAGAAAGAGAGAGAGAGAGAGAGAGAGAGAGAGAGAGAGAGAGAGAGAGAGTGAGTATAGGCTATATCTATCTTCTCCCTTTAATATTATTCACTTTGGGCATATCATCAAGTTCGAGTAATTTCCATCACTTTGTCATTTTAGGGGAAAATGAAGACAATAAGCTCTATATTCAAGGCTTGACTCCTTCCTTACCTAATACCACTTGCACAATACCCATTCATAGCAAATGGCAAAGAAACCCATTTATCCAAATCATAGCAAAAGAGAAATCAGAGAAGGTATGCATGGCAGAATATATACCAGATAATATAGAGTAAGAAAGAGTTCTTTCATTTGGGAATAAGCAACTCTGTTCAACCGAGAGAGTATCTTTGATCTCTCCCAAGGGGGAACTCCCTGTAATCTCTAATATAGGAAAATGATGGAGGATACCTATTCCTTTCATATCTTCCAGAGTCTTTTCCTTCAGTAACCTGAAATGGGGTTGGCCTTCTGCATCATAAAAAATTTGAAGTTAACCAGTCTCAAAGGGGGAACTACTGAGAAATGAAGCTTTCCATCCCTCCAACTTCACCCCACTTCTCATGTAGGACAGGGCCTTAGTGTCCATGAATAAGGAAAGAATGCCATACCAATTAGCTGTGGGACAGGGGTTACATAGATTTAGTAATATTCCAATCAGTCTCTCAATGAGATATTTATGGAGCTAAATGAAATTATAACAAGATTCATTTGATGGAATATCAAAGGAAATAATGGGAGGAAAAGCAGGAAGGAGCATCTCAAATTCTATAATAAACACAATTCGCCAAAATAATTTGTTACTCGCTAAACACATGGATGAACAAGGAAAAGAGTCAAATCTACTAACCCCATACTTGATATGCTTAAGAATGTAAATTATTTGGTAAATAACTTTCTATTTGACAAGAACCACTGGAAACACTAGAAAACATTTTGGCAGAAATTACATTTAGACTAACATCTTATACCATGTAACAATGAATTTCAAATGAATATTTGCTGTGAATACCAAAGGTGTCATATTATTAAAAATTAGAAGAGAATGAGCTTAGGTTTCTTTGACATCTTTGGCAAGTGACAGAATTCTGGAAAAAAGGGGAAGAAAATACAATTAAAAAATTTAATTCCATGAAATGAAAAAAGCTGTTCATGTATGAAATCAATATAGTTAACGTGCGAAGAGAAGCAATTAAGTGGCAATAATAAGGTCAAGAAACAGACATATAATGGACATATGAAGGTAAATTTTCATTTTACAAGTGAGGTACCAAGGTACAGAGAGCTTAAAAGCCTTGTCTAGAATCACACAGCTAATAAGTATATAAGGCAAAATCTGAACCTATATCTTCCTGCTTTCTAGTTTAGTTCCCTGTCTAGTACAAGAAATTCTCTTTGTAAACTATCTCTGAAAAAGGTCTGATATCAAACTATGGGAAAGTAGCACAAATGCATTGTACTACAAGTTATTCCCAGATGAATATATAGGCAAAATATATAAACAGTTTTCTAAAAAATTGAAACTTACTAACAACACATATGAAAATATTCCTCTAAATGATTAGTTCTAATAGTAAGTAAAATTTTAGAAAGAATTTCTGAGAATTCCCTTTACATTCAGCAGATTGGCAGAGATGACAAAAGAAAAAAGTAATCAATATGGGGAATGATGTTACAAAGAATATAATTAACTGGGGAAAGACTTTTTATAGTTTCCTTGATCAAGATCTCATATCCAATTTTTTTTAAAAAATATATTCCCCAATGGATAAATGGAATCCAAACTCTAAATATACAAATATATGTCCTAAATCATTAATAATTGGAGAAATGTAAATTGAGACAGCACTGAGTTTTCAACACATACACGTCAGATCAACAATAATAACAAAAAAAGAAAGAAAATCATACTTGTTAGAGCATCTTTGGGAAAATAGTTATATTAATGTGTCATTATTGGAGCTGTGCTGGTCGGGCCATTCTGGAAAACAATTTTTAATTAAGCCTGTAAACAATCTAAACTGTGCTTCACCTTTGACCCAACAATATTACTATTAGGTCTATATGCTGAGGAGATAAAAGAAAGAGAGAAATGGTGTGTACAGACACACACACACACACACACACACACACACAAAGAGAGAGGGAAAGGGAGAGAGAGAGAGAGAGAGAGAGAGAGAGAGAGAGAGAGAGAGAGAGAGAGAGAAGCTCTTTTTTTAGGGGACAGACAACTGGAAATTAAGAAGGTGCCCATCTACGAGAAAATGGTTGATAAATTATTATACACATAGACACATGTATATGTGTATATATATGTATATGTACATTTATAATAGAATACTATTTTGAGTGTGAGGAATAATGAAAAGTTTGGTTTTAAAGAAACTTCAGAAGCATTTCATTAACTGACACAAAATGGAATGAGCAGAGCCAGAAAAATTTCTAAAATATGAAAATCACCATAAAGAAAACGGTTTTGAAATATTTAACAATTCTGATCATTTCAATGACCAAAAATGAACCATCAATAAACATTTATTAAATGACTACTACATTTCAGGTATTGTGGGAAAAGCTGGAGATACAAAAAAAAAGGCAAAAAAAAAGTAGTCCCTTCCCTCTAATGGGGAGACAATATGAAAACCAGTATATACAAAACAAGTTATATACAGGACAAACAAGAAATAATAGAAGGAAGTCATTGGAATTAAAAGGGGTTAGGGAAGGATTTCTGTAGAAGATAGGATTTTAGTTGTGTTTTAAAGGAACTCCACAAAGTTAGTAGTCAGAGCACAGTAGAGAGAGAGAGAAAGAGAGAGAGAGTTCCAGAAATAGGAAATAGGAAGAGATTGCCTATAGCCCAGAAATGGAGTGTCTTGTTTGTGGAATAGCCAGGAGGCCAGTGTCAATGTATCAAAGAATATATACTGGGGAGTAAGGTGTAATAAGACCAAAAAGGGTATTAATGACAAACTATGTTCTCTACCTCATGTGTTAGAGATGATAGACTCAAAATGCCCATTGGGCCATATATTTTTGTATGCAACCAATATACGATTTTTTTTGCTTGACTACATATATCCATTACAAGATTTTTCCTTTCCTTTTTTCTTCCCTCCTCCCTTCCTTCCTCCTCTTTCCTTTGTCCTTTTCTTTCTTTTTCCATTCTCTTTTTCTTTCTCTCTCACTTTCCGTTTAATTGTAAGACAAAATTGTATGAAAAGGAACTTAGAGATAAGATAAAAAATAAAAGAAAAAATAAAACTGGGTAACTAACTGCAGCATCATTTTTGAAATATGTACAAAAGATAACAGTTCAGAAAGAATCAATCAAATAGGACAACTTTTAAAGTTAAATATTGAATTTACCTTAAAAATAAAAGCAAACTCTAATAAATATCAATAGTTTCACATACAATCCTCTTCTCTTCTACTCTGACTACAGAAATGATAATTTTATTTTTGTTTATTAAATTCAGACTAAAAAACTATAAAGCAATAAATTATAAAACTGGAGGAACTGCAAGAAAACAAGTCCACATACATTTTTTGTTAAATCTGTTAATAGATTGGTTTAATACCTTTGCAAAGCAATTTGGAATTATCTGAAGAAAGTGATCAAAATATTCACACCCTTTGGTACACAGATCCCACTACTATGCATAAATCAAAAAAAGTTCAAAGACAGGAAGAAAGATTAAATGTGCTCCAAGGCATTCAAAGTGGCTTTTTTTTTTATTGGTGTGACATCATGGAATTGGAAAGAAAGATGTTCATCAATTAGGTGATGTCTAAACAAATTATGGTACATGAATATAATGGAAATTATTAAACTATAAGATGTCTGATTCAAAGTGGAGTAAGTAGATCAAAGAAAACCATACACACTGATTACAACAACAAAAACGAAAGAATAATAAAAAATTTGAAACACATTTGCATTTTACTCATGAGACAATAGAGAGCCACTGGAGATTTTTGAGCAAAGGTGTGACATGACTGGATTCATTTATAACAAAATTTTTCTTTTCCCTGGCAGAGGTAGGAAGGATGGATTTGGGGAGGGGAGAGTAAAGGGAAGACTTAGAATCAGATATAATAAGGGTATTACAATACTTCAGGCAATTGGTAATGAGGATCTGATATAAAATAGTGGAAGTGTAATGAAAAAAGTTAGGGCAGATGCAGTGGACATCATGGAGATAAAATAAATAGGAATTCATAACTGATTGTGTATGAGAATGAAAGAGAAAGTTACCAAATATGGGGAGACTAGATGAGTATTGGTGTCTATGACAAAAAAAAAATAAAGTCAGAAGAATGAACAGGTATGTTGGCACTACCAACTGCCTACTTTCTAGTTTATAAGCTCTATGAGGAAAGTGACAATTTCTTATATGAATTTTGTATTTCTCCTAGTGACTAGCAGACATCCTCAACACACAGTAATTATTCAATAAATCTTTGTGGAATATATAAAGTTTAATTTAATATTAATGCATTATTATCTGGCCCTTCTCATTCTCAAAGTCTGATGTGCATAGAAAAACAAAAATTCAGATTAATACACAGAAATATTTTATCCAAGATTAAGTGCATGATTTTCTTGTTTTTACTTTGAAAATACAATCATGATTCTGTAAGGTGACAGCAGATGGTCTCCCTAAAAGTGACAGGACTAAGTAAAGAAAATTCAGCATCTCATCTCAAGCTCCCTTAACCATAAAATCTATGAATTTATGCTTAACTGAGCCAGTAGAAACAGTCACAGAATGCCTAATGGTAAATCACAATGAGTAGTCATATATCTGATTTCTCTTTGTAATGAAAAAAAACACAACAAATTAGGACATTGTATATCTGGCAAATAAAAATACTATAATATTATATAGTTCTTATGTCCTCATTCCTTCTTCACTTTGACATGCTTTTGATGTTATTACGTTTTCCTTTGTCATTTGGCTTAGATAATTATTTATTCTTATTTTTAAACTAGATTTTTAGCCAATTTTCTTTCAATGCTGATTCTATTTTCAAAATATCATTTTCTTTTATGTATCATAAGGGATGATTTCCAGCACATAATTTATTCTGATGTTTTTCTCTTTTATTTTCCTTTCTTGTGTGTGTATAGGTTATGGTTATTACTATATATATGTATATAGATAGATAGGTAGATAGATAGATAGATAGATAGATAGATAGATAGATAGATAGATAGATAGATTGATAGATAGTGTAATTCAAAATATAAAATCTGATAGAATACAAAATTGTGGTATTTACATATCCTAAAGAAATAAAGGACAATATTTATATAACACATTTCCTCCAAGAAGCTCAAACTACTAGATATACTTTTGAGCAATAATAAAATCACTCCTCTGAGGTAAATGGGTAATAAATATGATGAACTCTCACTTGTCATGTGAAAATGGGGAGAATTTTGATCATTGTTCATCCTCCAACACATCATTATTTTCCCAGTTGCCCTCTGACAAAGTATCAGAACCATCTTTGACCCCTTCCTCTCCATCGTCTCCCATACTCAATCTTTAAAGTTTGGATTTAGTTTGCCTTTTTAGACTTATTACATGAAAGCCCCCTTCATACCTTGTGTATGTCAGAGAAATTAGCAGCTTGCCATTTCCCACACAAAATATTCCATCTCTTATCCCAGGCCTTGGCTTAGACTATTTACCATTTCTAGAATGTGTTCCTTCTTAACCATTGTCTCTTAAAATTCATAACTTTTTTTCAAAATTCAGCTTTAGTGTCCTCTCACAAGAGTCTTTCCATGATTCCTTTGTTGTTAGTTCCCTTCCTCATTTCTTCGTATTTTTATATTTAATTCATATATATTTTGTAATGATTTATCTTATGAACATGTCCTTTCCAGTTGATTTTAAGATCTTTGGATGTAAACACTATTTTGTTTTCTTTTTTTGTATACCTGGCACCTAGCACAGTGCCTTTCACATAGCAGAAAGTTAATAAATGTCCTTTGAGACAACAGAGAAGGTTAGTGGGAAAAGCTGCTTGGGACAGGGTGAAAGAGTTCGCAGTTCAGCCACCACCCTGGGGGCAGCAGAGGTGGGGCAGCTACAGAACTACAGCTGCAGTTGCTTCTAGCCCCAGGCCCACCTGGTGGGAGGAATTAAGTGGCAGATCAGAGCACAGGTGCAGACCCCTGCTTAAGATCTGAGTCCAGTCCTGGTTGGGGCTTCTTGGGGAAGAAGGAGTGCTGGTGTGGCAGAGCTGGATGTATAGAAATAGCTCTGAAAACAACCACGCATCCCCTCAAGCTTGGAACAAAGTACTCTTTACTCTACAAGCAGTCATACCCCGACGAAAAAACTCAAGGGTCAAGTAAGTTGGCTGTGAACATGGCCAGGCAGCGAAAATGCACTCAGATTCAGTCTTAGACTTTGGAATCTTTCTTTGGTGACAAAGAAGACCAAAACATACAGCCAGAAGAAGTCAACAAACTCAGTGCTAGCAAAGAGACCCCCATAATCTTCTGAGCAGTTGTTTAATCCCCTTACCACCTTCAGGCAGTAGGTGCCGACAGTAGCAGCTGCTTCCACTGCCACCACCACTGCCACTGCTAATTCAGTCACTCCCAAGGCCTGCTCCTGGTTTGCTGGGGCTGGAGCCATGCTGAGGCTGGACTGCACTTATCTTTCACTCAGGTCTGACAGACTTTTACTACTAACCTTCTAAGTCGTCTTTGGTTTTGTGAGCTAGAACTTTGGAAACTGATGCAGCTGCCAGTGGTTCAGTCCAATGTGGGCTGCTCTGGGTTTGCTGGGGCCTGGCCTGGGCTGGGGCCTCTCTCAGCCAGGTGCAACAAACCTTTCCTCTTGACGTTCCAGGATGTGTTGGGCTGGAAATGTGTTTCATTTCCTTTTTGTGGGTTGTGCTGTTCTAGAATTTGTGTTTAGAGGGGTTTGGGGGAGAGCTCAGGTGAGTCCCTGCCTTTTCTCTACCATCTTGGCTCCACCCCTCCATTACTTTGGAAAAAAAGTTTGTTTATTTTAGTTTTAATTTATGACCTAGAACAAAGAGTTCTATAACATAATGGATTAAAAAAGATGATTAAATATGAAACTGCACATCTATTATATACAACTTGCTATCCCTTTTAAATACATAATAACATTATTATGTAAATTTATTTTTCCTTCCTTTTTCCCCTAAGTCTCCCGCCCCCACCCTGAGATGCCTAGTATTAGACATAGATATGTATATATATACATATATATACATATATACATATATACATATATATATATATGTATATATAAAGGCATTCTATTCATACTTCTATTTATCAGTTGTTTATCTGGATGCTCCCTTACTTTTTAACCTTGTGCGTGTGTGTGTGTGTACTAGTGAAACATTTAGGCTATCTAGATGTTTTCCTTTACTTTTACCATTGTATTAGCCTACCCACTTTTCTAATAATACAGTTCCTGGCAACCTCTGTGCTATGCTCTTTGCACTTATACCTTTCACCTTATACCAAAACTCAAGTTCCATCTGCTGTGACCCTGGGTTCTGAATAGTGAGTATTGATTTTATTCTGTACTGGACATCAGCCCACCACAGCCACTCCCTTCCCTTCCCTTCCCTTCCCTTCCCTTCCCTTCCCTTCCCTTCCCTTCCCTTCCCTTCCCTTCCCTTCCCTTCCTTTCCCTTCCCATACACATCTATCTATCTATCTATCTATCTATCTATCTATCTATCTATCTATATCTCTAGGTAGAAATATATGTAGTTACATGTGCATCTAGAGATGTACAAATAGTCATCTTCTTTTAAAATGCACATGTTCTTCTTGAGTATAGGTACTGTCTGTTTTTGCTTGTAGCAGCAGTGGAGAAGAGAACTTCTCACAGTTTGAGGGCAGAAAAGAGTGCTTGTGGTCACTCACAGACCAAAGCACAGGCCAGGCAAGGAGTAAACACATCTTCTTAGCTCATACCAGCTTGATAGAACTGAACACTTACAAGTCCCCAGAATTATCTCTGAAAACAGTTGCACAAAACCCCTGAAGCTTGGGATAGTACAGCCTCCACCCTGTGAACAGAGACCTACTTTAACAAAGAATTTAAAAAAATCAAGCGATAGACTGGGGAAATAAGCAAACAAAACTCTGACTATAGAAACTAACTTTGGTGACAAGAAAGATCAAAACTTATACTCAGAAGAATACAACAAAGTCAAAGTTCCTACATCCAAAGCCTCCAAGAAAAAAGACGAATTGGTCTCAGGCCACGCAAGAGCTCCAAAAGCATTTTGAAAATCAAATAAGGGAAGTAGAGGAAAAATTGAGAAGAAAAATGAGAGTGATGCAAGAGAATCATGAAAAAGGAGTCAACAGCTTGCTAAAGGAGACCCCACCAAAAAAAATACTGAAGAAAATTACACCTTAAAATATAGATTAGACCAAATAGCAAAAGAGATCCAGAAAGCCAATGAGGAGAATAATGCCTTAAAAAGCAGCATTGGCCAATGGAAAAGTAGATCCAAAAGCTCACTGAAGAAAATCATTCCTTAAGGAATTAGAATGGTGCAAATAGAAGCTAATGACTACATGAAAAATCAAGAAATTATAAAACAAGACCAAAAGAATGAAAAAAAGAAAACAATTTGAAATATCTCATTGGAAAAAAAAAGATTGACCTGGAAAATAGATCCGGGAAAGAGAATTTAAAAATTATGGGCTACCTGAAAGCCATGATCAAAAAAAGAGCCTAGACATCATCTTTCAAGAAAATCAAGGAAAACTGCTCTGATGCTCTAGAGCCAGAGGGTAAAATAGAAATGGAAAGAACCCACCAATCACCTCTTGAAAGAGACCCAAAAAGGAAAACTCCCAGGATTAGTTAAATCCTAGAGTTCCCAGGTCAAGGTGAAAATATTGAAAACAGCCAAAAAGAAGCAATTCAAGTACTTTGAAACACAATTTGGATAACATAAGATTTAGCAACTTCTACATTAAAGAATCAGAGGGTTTGGAATACATTATTCTGGAGGTCAAAGGAACTAGGATTAAAACCAAGAATAACCTACCCAACAAAACTGAGCATAATCCATGAAGGGAAAAAATTGTCATTCAATGAGATAGAGAAATTTGATGCATACTTGAGAAAAGACCAAAGCTAAATAGAACATTTGGCTTCAAAATACAAAAAATACAAGATTTAAGAGAAGCATGAAAAAGTAAACAGGAAAGACAAATCATAAGGGACTTATTAAAGTTAAACTGTTTATACTCCTCCATGGAAAAATGATGTTTGTAACTCTTAAGACCTTTCTCATTAGGGTAGTTAGAAGAGTTTATAAAGATAGAGGGCACAGGTATAAGTTGAATATGAAGGGATGATATCTAAAAATAAAATTAAGGAGTGAGAAAGGAATGTACTAGAAGAAAGAGAAAGGGAGAAGTAGACTTAAGTCAAGCACCTCTTCCTTCAAAATATATTTCTTTATTCCTTCAGTTGCTAGCAATTTTCTAAATAGTCAAATTATTTTACATTTATTTTGTGTTTTTTCTTGTCTGTACACCTGTCATCTCTTTTCCTGTAGGTGTGTATTATTGTGTCTATCTTTGTATCCCAAGTACTTAGTACAATACTTGTAGAATAAATGCTTAATCAGTTCAATTTGAATTGAATTGGTTAGTCTCTGTCAATTTCCCTAGCTATAGACTTCTTCAACTCAACTCATTTGAAAAGATATTTATTAAGCTAAGTACAATGGCATACACCTGATATTCTTGCTATTGGGGAAAACTAAGGGTGGAAGATCACTTGAACTCAGCAATTCTGAGTGTAGTAGGGCTGAAGCTGATTTGATGTCCTTATTAAGTCTCACACCAGTATGGTGAACTCTAGGGAGTGGAGGGCTACCAACTTACTTAAGAAGGGTTATACCCAATGAGAAAAGTGGAACATATTAAAGATCTATAACAATTGATATTGGCATTGACACTTGAGTGGTCACTGCACTTCCAGCCTGAGTGAGACAGGAAGGCAGTCTCAAAAAATGGGGAAAAAAGACATTTATTAAGCGTTTTCTGTCTAACACATTGTTCTAGACACTGGGTATATATACCTAGATGGAAATCAAGCTCTGTAATCAAAGGATATGGAATTTAATTAACATTTTTATTGACATGTCTTTTGCTTCTCTTTATAGACTTTAGCCTTTCTCTTCATATAGATCTAAGATTGATCCAAAAAAAAAGTAAATGCACTAATTTTCCCTGATAGGCCCATTAAAGTTACATCCTTGAAGAGAGTTAAGAAGATCGGGAAAACAGACTGCCATCACATTTCATTTATCTATCTATCTATCTATCTATCTATCTATCTATCTATCTATCTATCTATTTATTTTTTGAGATTTTTTTTAGTTTTAGTTTACAACATTCGGTTCTACATAATTTTGAGTTCCAGCATCACGATTTATTTAAGTCCCACAAACATTAAATGCCTAACGTGAGCAGGTCACTTATGCTCTTTCTAGGCAAAATGTTTAAATAACTGTTATTCCTACCTAGGTCCTCTCATAAACCCTTTCTGAAGGGTCTACTCAAAATTCTAGAGGCCTTCTTCTGGGATTGAAAAGATTTGGCAATATTAGGGCAGCAACTCAGCCTGCCCATCTAGTAAGTATCCTTCACTCTTACTGCATGAATGGCCCATCTCTTCTTCTGTTCATGTGTTATTCTGTCATTCAGTAAAATCTGACTTTTTGTGACCCCATGGATCATACTGTCCATGGGGTTTTCTTGGCAAAGATGTGAGAGTGGTTTGCTATCTCCTTCTCCAGTGGATTAAGGCAAACAGAGGTTGTGACTTTCTCAGGATCTGAGTGTCTAAGTAAGTGTCCGAGGACAGATTTGAACTCAGGTCTTCCATATTAAAAGCCCAGTGCTTTATCCATGGAGCCACCTAGCTGTCTTTTCTGTTCATACATCATCATTGGCTGTTTTTGTTAATTTAGATTTTTTTTTTGTTATGAACATAATGGTCATTATTAAACAATAACTTTTTAGTATGCAAAGAATAAGCTTGTATGGGAAATAATTTCTACAGATTAAAAATTGTTCTATTAACTTCATATTAAACTAATATTTTAACAGTAAATTTACCCTTTTCTTTGTATCAGATTTTGAACTTTTTTGCTTTGTTCTGTAAATGTTTAATTTTTTTTATATTCTCTTTAATTTCTTTCTTTTTTTCATGACTATCTATTCATTCATATCTTCACAAACAGAAGTCCTCCATTGCAACAAATAGGAACAATTAAGCTAAACAATCCAACATATTTGTTCCCTGTTTCTGAAATCCAATTTTATGCCTCTAGGCTGTCATTTCTTTTGCAAGAGGTATGTAACATCCCTCCTTATCAGTCACTGGAAGTCATGTTGGTCAATGCATAAGTCACAATCCTAAAAGCTTTCATTTTAATGTGATGATCATGGCAATGGTTCTCCTAGTTTACCTTTTTTCATTCTGTATCAGTTTATATGAATCTTCATAGGTCTCTCTGATTTTGTCATATTGATCATTTCTTATGGTGCAATAACACCCTATTTCCCATTTATAAGCCATGATTTGCTCCCCAATTGATGAAAAACAATTTTACTTTCAATTCTTTGCTACAACATAAGAGCTTCGTTAAATATTTTTGTACTCTTTGGTCCTTTCCTTTTGTTTAAATTTTATTTAAGTTATTTATTATGTTTAATTTTCAGCATTGATTTTCACAAGAGTTGAATTACAAATTTTCTCCCCATTTCTACCTTCCCCCCCACTCCAAGATGGCATATATTCTGGTTGCCCTGTTCCCCAGTCAGCCCTCCCTTCTGTCAGCCCACTCCCCTCCCATCCCCTTTTCCCTTCATTTCTTGTAGGGCAAGATAAATTTCTATGCCCCATTGCCTGTGTATCTTATTTTCTACTTGCATGCAAAAACTTGTTTTTGGTTTTGAACATGTGTTTTTAAAA
>CM053626.1:140076889-140093914 GCA_028646595.1 Phalanger gymnotis | reverse complement strand
GCCTTGTTATGCCCGGCTCTTGGTCTGGTTGTTCTGCGCCGCCCATGCTGTGCTCTGCTCCTCTCCGCTCCACTCCCAGCTCCATGTGAGATAGACCTTACCCAGAGACCATCCAGGCTGTCCTGGGCTAGAGCCCTGCTTCCCTCCACCACTTTGTGGGCTCTGCAGTTCTTCTCTGTTGTCTTTGGTGTCTGTGGGTTGAGAAGTCTGGTAACTGCCACAGCTCACCGATTCAAGGTTCTAGGGCACGCTCCGCCTGGCTCCTGGTCTGGTTGGTCTGTGCCGCCCATGCTGGGCTCTGCTCCTCTCCTCTCCACTCCCAGCTCCGTGCAGGATAGACCTTACCCAGAGACCATCCAGGCTGTCCTGGGCTGGAGCCCTGCTTCTCTCTGCTATTTTGTGTGTCCTGCAGCTCTAGAATTTGTTCAGAGCCATTTTTTTATAGGTTTTTGGAGGGACTTGGCAGGGAGCTCATGCCCGTCCCTGCTTTCCAGCCACCATCTTTGCCAAAAATATGCAACATTTTTAAGTGACATCATTACAGTTGAAAGAAGGTTGGATTTGGAGTCAGAACATTTGACATGTGAGTTCATTTCCTGCTTCTCTGCTTCTACAACTCCCAAGTCTGGGTTTCCTCATCTATAAAATGAGATTGGACTAAATGACCTCTAAAGTCCCTTCTGGATCTAAATTCATATGTTTATGTCACAGTTTTCTTATAGTCTTATGTGGAGATCACTTTAACCCATATTCAAAACTTGTAGCAAACATAATTGAAAGGAAGGAGTTACTTACCATTTCACCTCATCCTATATTTTCTAATTCTATCTGTTGATGATGATCTTCTTAATACTCCTCCACTAATTTCTTGTAGCAGTTTGCTATATATCTCTCCTGCAATTATCATATTTTTCTTCACATTATTTGTTTATATATAGTATACACTGTAATCTTCCTTAGAACAAGTACTATATCTATGCACTGATCATAGTAGAATTTAATAAATATTTACTCACTTGAATTGTTTAACGTAGATAAATTCTCTGTGAACTATTTTGTAACAAAACCATGTTTTTTAAAAAAGGTTATGGTTGACTATGTTTTTAAAAATCTGCTCTAGTGTTTAATATAACAAAAGCTTAGGTTGGATAGATTTTTATAATATTGAATATTTGGCCCAAGAAACTGAAAGCAATAATATGCTTCTAAACTGTCAACACAGTTGAAAATCACATTTTATCCATTCTTGTTATTTTCCATTATTTTGTTAGTAAGCAGACAAGTTAAGAATGTTTTTTTGTAAATGGTCCTCAAAGCCCAGCTATCTCACTTTTTTCCCCTTCTAAATAGAAAAGTATTTGGGTTGAATTTACAAGTAATGTGCTGTTCTGTTGTCAACTTTTTTGCATCTCTTATATCATGGACCTTGACAACATCATAGGCCAATGTCCCTTCTTATTGAAGTAAAGTATTAACTTCTGGTGTCTAGAACAGGGTGATATTTCAAAGGGCAGACTATTAACTGTGCTCCAATATGTTGTTTCAAATGCTTCATTTTATCTGAAAATACCACTGCTAACTTTAAAAGTAAGTTTCCAGAAACCCAAAAGCTACTGCTGAAGAACATGCTATAGCTATATGTATTGAAGACCCAGAAAAGAATGCACTTGTCACCTGAGTTTTTGGCACTGTCAAATGGTTCAACATCAGAAACTGACATGATTTTATCAGTAGAAAAGACATTAAAGAAAAGGCGTTAACATCTGTTTTGCTTCTATTCTGGAAAGACCACTGGACCTTTTCATCTAACTTGGAGCTGAAACGTTCCACACGTATTGTCTTCTCCACTAAAATGTGAGTTCCCTGAGAAGAGGGGATTTCTTACTTTTATTTGTGTATCCTTAGCACTTATCACATTGTCTTGGTCATAACAAGTACTTATAATGCATTGATTCTTTCATTCAAGAACATGCCAAATATTTAACTGTTTAGAATATCATCATAACGCAATAGGATCCCAAATTCTAGAATCTTAATAGGTGTTTATAGGTTTTTTTTTCATGTTTTAAAATACACAGGTATGTCATTCACTAGTAATATGTAACTAGAGCTATAACCTGAAGAAAAGTTTTACTTTAAAAAAAAAATTATTGGCAGCTGGCACCATGCAGCTCCAAAAGGAACTGGACCCTCTGAAATGAAGCTACAAGAACACATCTTAATGGTCAAGCTTTTGAGACTTGGTGTCTTGATTATGATCTTAAATTTTCTCTGTACATGTCAATTTTGAATCATAGCTTCCCTTGCAACCAAGATAAAGAATTTTATTTCCAAATGTCCCCTTTTCTTAAATATGACTATCTTCTCAATTCATGCATGTTTAAATTTGCACTCTGCCCATCTTCACTTTGTTGATCAATTATGTCTAACGCACTAAAATTATAAAGTTATTTCTATGAATATTTTACATTGAGGACTCTTTTCCATTACATCAGAAATCTGTCCTCAGCTTTGACTGTTAATCTTTATATCTTATAGATATAAGTTAATATCTCAATAATTTATGAATGGCTTTATTGAATGGATTAGATATGATGTATAGAAAGCCAGCCTCAGATTCAAGAAGATATGAGTTTAATGACGACCTCTGACATACACTTGCTTTGTGATCATGGATAAATCACTTAGTTTCTCAGTACCTACTGAAAAAACTCTGATTATAATTTGTAAAGCACATGCCCCTCAGCATTAGGAAAGGAAATTCCCTCACTTGGAGTTTCATACATCAATGAGAGAAAAAAAAAGAAAAGTTTTACTTGAAAATTTGGAGCCATAAACTATTTTTCAGATAATTAAGTTTAAATGACTTGCCAAGGGTCACACAGCTAGTAAATGTCAGAGGCTGCAGTCAAACTCAGGTCCTCTGGACTCCAGGACTAGAGCTCTATCCACTGTACCACCTAACTGCCTCTGGAGACATAGACTGTTAAAAGTTTTTTTTTCTTCTTTCAATGCTAGAAATAATAATAACAATAATGATGATGATGGTGATGATGATGATGTCATGGTGATATCATGTCCAAAGACTGAGAATTAGGAGACATTGGTTCTAGTCTAGCTCAGCTACAGTCCTTGGCTGAGTCAATATCTTTCTGGTCCTGACTTTCTTCTTCTGTAAAATTTTATATTTGGAGTAGATCATCTTTAAAGTCTCTTCCAACACTGAATTTTTATTATTTTATAGGCAGTCTTGGGTCCAGTTTTAGGAGGCCAAATAACAAAGCTTTCACTTTTATCAATAGATAATTATTTTGTAAATCAAGAGTTCAAAAAAAGAGAGTCTTGAACAGATAACTTTTTTAACTGAGATATGTGATCAAGTAAAAATCAAAAGAACAATAAGAACAAAAATAGAAAGAATCCCTTATAAGGAAAACTTGAAAAAATCTGTAAGAAAAAAAAACATAGTCTTAGTACATTAAATGCATGCTACAAGATATGAGAAAGATTATCTAGGAGGAAAAAAAATTAAAATGGCTGCTCCTAGATCTCCTGAATAAAGAATGTTTGTGAGGCGGAGTCAAGATGGTGAAGTGAATGGAGGGAACTACTGGTGCTCTCTCACAAATTCTGTCAGATACATCTGAAAAAAGTGAATCTGAGCAGATTTGAGAGAGATAGAAGCCACTAGTACACCGAGAGGGGCAGAAGCACCAGGCATGCAGAATGGCACCAGACCACACCAACCAGAAACAGCAGAGGAACCCAACCAGTGCACTGGTCTGGGAGAGTGTTGGGTGAGCAAAACTTGGGAATAGGAGCAGTCCCAGGGCAGAAGTACAAGATCAACCCTCAAGTCTCTCAGCTCAGGATGGGAGTCTTTCAGAGCTATAGCCACCGGGGTCTCCAGCCCACAGCCTAAGTTTAAAACTTGCCTTCTTGAACTTACAGGAGCCATGATAGCCAGGTAAATTGGCTATCCCTTCTTCCATCACCCAGAGAATACTACCTCAGAAGAAACAAAGGAGCCAGAAGTGGGGCTTCAGTAGCCTTTTGGTGAGAGAAGTTGGGGAGAGGGCCTTTCTTATGGTGGAGGAAGGAGACTAGCACAGGGAGAGAGGTGTCCCAGCAGGCCTCACCTCAGCAGAACAATGAGAGTTACTGAGCCCCAAGGGGGTGGAGCTAGCAAATATCAACACCAGGACCCCAGACATGCCTTTGCAAAGCCAGAGGAAGTGACAGACACTAGCACAGACAACAGCTGAGACCACCCATGCTGTAGAGCAGTCCTGGGGAAGAGGAGACTTCCAGCAGCCAGACCACCCCTCTGCCACATCTCATGAAACTAGAGGCCATACCAAACAAAGCCAGTGAGCAGGCCCACAGTTCCCACACAAGAAGCTTGGGACACAACACCCCTGAGCCCCAGAAGCAGAGATCCACTTTAGATGCCAGGAGGAAAAAAAAGAAACACCATGAAAAAGCACACTAAAAAGACAAAGACCATTGATTCCTATTATGGAGAAAGGGAAGATCAAAACACCAATTCAGAAGAAGACAGCATGGACACAATACCAACATCTGAAACCTCAAGAGGGAATGTGAAATAGTCTCCAACCCGAAAAGCATTCCTGGAAGAACTCAAGGACGACTTTAAAAACTGAATTAGAGAGGTAAAACAAAAATAGAAAAAAAAAATTCACTGATGAGAACAAATCTTTAAAAAGTAAAATCAGAAAAATTGTTAAGGGGATTTAGAATATAAATGGAGAACATGCCTCTTTACAAAGTAAAATCAACCAAATGGAAAAGAGAAGCTAAAGGAAGAAAACAATATGTTAAAAATTAGAATTGGACAGGTAGAAGCTAATGACTCTATGAGACATCAAATATCAGTCAAACAAAATCTAAAGAATGAAAAAATAGAAAAAATGTAAAATATTTCATCAGATAAACAACTCACCTGGAAAGTACATCCAGGAGAGACAATCTAAGAAATATTGGTCTCCTGGAAAGCCACGATGAAAAATAGCGCCTGGACAGTATCTTCCAAGAAATCATCAAAGATAACTTCCCCGAGGTCCTAGAACCAGAGAGTAAAATAGTCATCAAAAGAATCCACCTATCACCCCCTGAAAGAGATAATAAATTGAAAACTCCAAGAAATATTAGAGCCAAATTCCAGAATTAACAAGTAAAGGAGAAAATACTGCAAGCAACCAGAAAGAAACAATTCAAATATCATGGAAATACAGTAAGGATCACACAAGATCTTTCAGCTTCTACATTAAATGACAGGAGAAATTGGAATATGATATTCTCAAAGACAAAGGATCTTGGACTACAACCAAGGATCAAAGGGAATTCCAGACCTTCCTGATGAAAAGGCCAAAGGTCAACGAAAAATCTGATCTTTAAATACAAAACTCAAGAGAGACATAAAAAGGTAAACAGGGAAAAAACCCTTGTTTATCAATAAGGCAAATTATTTACATCCTTATATAGGATTGTATTGTTTTATATATATGTCAATGTTGAGAATAGTACAGTTATTATGACAATTGAAAGGGATATACATAGACTGTGGGTGTCAAAATAACTGATATAATGATAAAACATAATTAAGGGATATAAAGGGATGGTTCTGGGAGAAGAGATAAGGAGATAATAGAAAAGGGTAAATTACATCACATTAAGAGGCAGGAAAACATTATAGTAGAGAGAAAAAAGGGAGGGAGAAGAGCAGTATTTGAGCTTTACTCTCATCGGATTTGCTTCAAGAGGGGAATAACCTACTATGATAAGTATAGAAATCAAACTTGTCCTACAGGCAATAGGAGGGGAAAGGGGAAAGGAAAGGAAGGGGGTGGTCAGAAGGGAGGGAAAAAGGTAAGATAAGGGAGGGCAATCAAGAGGGAGGGTAAACTGAGGAAGGTGGTGGTCAAGAGCAAAACTCTTTTGAAGAGTGGAAGGGAGAGGGGGAAAGTAAAAGTACAAAAAAGGAGGAAAGAGGATGGAGAAAAACACACAGATAGTAGTCATAACTGTGAATGTGAATGAGATGATTTCTCCCATAGAACAGAAGTGAATAGTAGAATGGATTAAAAACCACAATCTTACAATGTGTTGTTTATAAGAAACACATTTGAAACAGAGGGATACGCACAGGGTAAAGGTAAAAGGCTAGAGCAGAATATATGGTGCTTCAGCTAAAGTAAAATAGCAGGGGTAGCAATCCTAATCTCAGACAAAGCAAAAGCAAAGATAGATCTAATTAAAAGATATAAGGAATGATACTATATACTGCTAAAAGGCACCATAGACAATGAAGCAATATCATTATTTAGCAGAGATGCACCATGTGGTATAGCGTACAGATTCTTAGAGGAGAAGTTAAGGGAGTTACAGGAAGAAATAGACAGCAAAGCTATACTAGCTGGGGACCTCACCTTCCCCTCTCTGAACCTGATAAATCTAACCTCAAAATAAACAAGAAAGAAATGAATAAGTGAGTAGAATTTTAGAAAAGGCAGATATGAGAGACCTCTAGAGAAAATGGAATGGGGATAAAAATGAATATACTTTTTTTTTCTCAGCACATACTCAAAAATTGACCATGTACTAAGGCATAAAAACCTTACAATCCAGTTCAGAAAGACAGAAATAGCCAAAGCATCCTTTTCAGATCTGATGTAATAAAACTTATTTGTAAAAGGACTATGGAAGAAACTACAATTAATTGGAAACTAAATAATCTAATTCTAAAGAATGAGTGGGCCAAAGAACAAATCATAGAAACAATTAATAAATTCATTCAAGAGAATGACAATAATGAGACAACATACTAAAGCTTATAGGATGCAGCAAAAGCAGTTCTCAGAGAAGTTTTATACCTCTAAATGCTTACATGAATAAAATAGATATAAAGGAGATCAATGAACTGTCCATGCAACGAAAAAAAAACTACAAAAAAGAACAAATTGAAAATCGCCAATTAAATACCAAATTAGAAACACTGAAAATCAAAGGAGATATTAATAAAATTGAAATTAAGAAAACTATTGAATTAATAAATAAAACCAAGAGCTGGTTTTATGAAAAAAAACAATAAAATTGATAAACGTTTGGTCAATTTGATTTAAAAAAAAGAAAGAACAAAACCAAATTACCAGTATCAAAAATGAAAAGGGTGAATTCACCTCCAATGAAGAGGAAATTAAAAGAATAATTAGGTATTATTTTGCCCAATTGTATGCCCACAAATTTGACAACCTCAGGGAAATGGATGAATATGTACAAAAATGTAAACTACCCAGGTTAACAGAAGAGGAAATAAAATACCTAATTAACCCTATCTCAGAAAAAGAAATTGAACAAGCCATCAATGAATTCCCTAGGAAAAAAATCTCCAGGGCCAGATGGTTTTACATGTGAATTCTAATAAACATGTAAAGAACAGTTAATTCCCATACTTTATAGATTATTTGGGAAAACAGGTGAAGAAGGAGTCCTACCAAATTCTTTTTATGACACAAATATGGTACTAATAGCCAAACCAGGAAGAATCAAAACAAAGAAAGAAAATTATAGACCAATTTCCCTAATGAATATAGATGCAATTAAATAAAATATTAGCAAAAACATTGCAACAACTTATCATGAGAATAATGCACTGTGACCAGGTAGAATTTATTCCAGGAATGCAAGGCTGGTTCAATATTAGGAAAACTATCAGCATAATTGATTATATCAAAAACAAAACTAGCGGAAACCATAGGATCATGTCAATAAGTGCAGAAAAAGCCTTTGACAAAATACAACACCCATTTCTGTTAAAAACACTAGAAAGCATAGGAATAAACAGAGCCTTCCTTAAAATTATAAGTAGCATCTATCGAAAACCATCAGCAAGCATTATATGTAATGGAGATAATCTAGATACATTCCCAATAAGATCAGTGGTGAAATAGGGGTAAAACACCCCTATTATTCAATTTGGTCCTAGAAATGTCAGCTGTAGCAACAAGAGAAGAAAAAGAAATTCAAGGAATTAGAATAGTCAAAGAAGAAACTAAATTACCACTTTTTGCAGATGATATGATGATTTAGTTAGAGAATCCTAGAGAATCAAGTAAAAAATTACTTGAAAAAAAATAAAAATTTTTAGCAAAGTTGAAGGACGTAAAATAAACCCACATAAATCCTCAGATTCCTATACATTACTAACAAGGCCCAGCAGCAAGAAATAGAAAGAGAAATTCCATTTAAAGTTACAGTAGACACTATGAAATATTTGAAGTCTACCTGCCAAGACAAACACAAGACCTATATGAGCACAATTACAAAACACTTCACACAAATAAAGATAAATCTAAATAAATGGAAAAACATCAATTGCTTGTGGTTAGGTCGAGCTAATATAATAAAAATAACACTTTTACCTAAGTCACTTTACTTATTCAGTGCCATACCAATTGAACTACCAAAAAATTATTTTACAGAGCTGGATAAAATAATAATCTGGAAATAAGAGGTCCAGAATATCTAGGCAATTAATGAAATGCTAGGGAAGGTAGCCTAGCCATACCAGATATTAATAAACTGTAGTATAAAGCAGCAGCCATCAAAACTACTTGGTACTGGCTAAGAAACAGAGTCATGGATCAATGGAATAGGTTAGGTACAAAAGATGTAGTATTCAACAACTATAGCAATCTGTTCTTTGATAAACCCAAAGAATCCAGCTTCTTGGCAAAGATTTCACTATTTCGCAAAAACTCCTGGGAAAATTGGAAAATGGTAGGGCAAAAACTGGGCATAGACCAATATATTACCCAAAATAAGGTCAAAATGGGTTCATAATTTAGGAATAAAGGCTGATACTATAAGCAGTTTATGGGAATTGGGAAAGGAAATAATTCATGACACAAGAGATAGAGAGCATTACAAAAGGGAAAATGGATAATTTTGATTATGTCAAATTGAAAAGTTTTGTATAAAAAAGCCAATGTAAGAAAGATTATGAGGGTAGCAGAAAATTGGGAGAAAATCTTTACAACCAGTGTCTCTAATAAAGGCTTCATATCTAAAATATATAGGGAACTGAGCCAAATTTATGTGAATATAAATCATTCTCCCATTGAGAAAATGGTCAAAGGATTTGAACAGGCAGTTTTTAGAGGGAGAATTTAAAGATATCTATAGGCATATGAAACATGCTCTAAATCACTATTGATTAGAGAAATGCAAATCAAAACAACCCTCAAGTACCACATCTCTCCTGTTAGATTGACTAACGTGACAAAACAGAAAAATGATAAATGCTGGAGAGGATGTGGGAAAATTGGAACACTGTTACATTGTATGTGGAGTTGTGAACTGATCCAGCCATTCTGGAGAGCAATTTGGAATTATGCCCAAAGGACTATAAAATGTGCATAGCCTTTCACCCAAGAATACCACTTCTAGGGCTGTATACCAAAGAGATCACACAAGGGGGAAAGGGACCAGTATGTACAAAAATATTTATAGCAGTTCTTTTTGTGGTAGCAAAGAATTGGGAATCAAGGAGATGCCCATCAATTGGGGAATAGCTAAACAAGTTGCTGTACATGAATGTAATGGAATACTATTGTGCTATAAGAAATGGGGAAGATACGGACTTGATAATAACCTGGAATGACCAACGTGATGTAATGGTGAGTGAACAAAGCAGAACCAGGAGAACATTGTACACAACCACAGATATATTGATTCTGTGATGACTAACTTCAATATACTTGGCTCTTCTCAGCAATACAAGGTTGAAAGACAATTCTAAAAGACTTATGATGTAAAGATCTATCTACATCCACAGAAGGAACTATGGAGTCTGAATGCAGATTGAGGCAAACTACTTGCTCTCTTTTTTTTTTCATTTTTTTTCTTCTTTCTCATGATTCATTCCATTGGTCATAATTCTTCTTTACAATTTGACTGTTGTGTAAATAAGTTTGATGCAAAGGTATATGAAGAAGCTATATTGGATTCCATGCCATCTTGGGAGGGGGAGGAGAGGGAGGGCAAGAAAATCTGGAACCAAAAACATGCAGAACTGAGTGTTGTAAACTAAAATAAGAAATCTTATTTTTTTAAAAAAAGGTTGTTTGCCTCTTCGTTTAACTAACAGTATTTGTTAAAAGTTTATGGGCAAGGCACTAGGCTAAGAGCTTAGGATACAGATGCAAATGAAACAAAACAAAATTTCTTCTCTCAAAGGAAAAAACACACACACACACAAAACTTTATGTTTTATAGAACATTTCCCTCCTGACAACTATATCACATATCAGTATATCTGTCTATGTATCTATCTAATCTAGATAATAAATACAAAATTTACATAATAAATAATATATGTTATCTATTACTATTCCTACATACACACATGTATGTAGGAACTTTTAAGTCAGAGTTTCAAATAAGTTTTCAGAATGGCTAGACTAATTTCCAGCTCTACCAATAGCGCAATTTTGTATTTATTTTTCCGGCAGCTCCTCTAACATTTTTTAAAAAAATTTCCTCTTTTAACATCTTTGAAGTCTAAAATGAAAAGTGTGAAGTAGGAACAAATTTGCTTTAATTTGCAGCTATCTAGTTGGTGATTTTGAACATTTTATCATATGATTTTTTGTTTAGTTAGCTTTAGGACTATTTCTTCCTATCTCTAAATATAGTGGCTACTCACAAGCCTAATTACACTACTTAATAAACATCAAATCTTTGACCTACACTGTTTCTGGTCTTGTTTACCCCATAAGCTTCAGCATCCCCAGTAACAAGCACTACTGGTATGTTTCACCATGCCCGACTCATATCGCTAGAGGAATATCTACATTTTCCTTTGAAAATTGTGTATAAAATTTTTCCCAAAGACAAATAAAAACAACAGTGATTTTCCTACATATGGAAAATGTTATTGTATTTGTGAGAAAAACAAGAAATCCAAAACTTATTGGAAAGTGACAAATTTTTAAGAATGAAGAATTCCTCCACATGTAAGTAGTCAAAAGATATGAATAATAATTTCAAAAGAAAACATGTCAACAACAAAGATTAAAACTTGTTCCAAATCACTAATAATCTGAGAAATACAAATTATAAAAATTCTGAAATATTATCTCATACCTATTCAATTGACAAAGATGGAATAAAATATGAAGTATTCTATCTTATAAGAGTTTTTACAGGATGATTCATTTCTGGTGGAGCTATTAATTGGAGTTAAGAAACTGTTTATAGCCATTGATATCCTCCCCATACACCAAGAAAGTAACCAAAAAGAAGAAAAGAAACTGAGGCAGAAAAAAGTATTCCTGGTAGCACTATTTGTAATACCAAAACATGGAAAAACATTGTATATCTTGTGGTTGGAGAATGGTTGAACAAATTCTAATATATCAATTTCATAGAAGAGTTACCCCATAAAGAATAAAAAATATAAAATATTCAAGAAATTCAGGGAGATGTTCCTGAAGTCAGAGCTTAAAGGAAAAGTCAAAGGAACAGCATACCAAATTACTTTAAAATATATATGAAAATTACACTAAGAAGCAGCAAATTCCTGGTCAAATAATTTGGACAATGTTCCTACCAAATTATGAGATCATATCTGTAAAGCATCTTGAAATACTTTAAGTTCTATATAGATGCCTATGTCCTTCATAATACATAAGGAATGGCAAATATAGAAAGTAACATGTACCATTCATAGCAACCAGTCTTTTAGATGACTAAAAAAGACTGTTTTCAGGGAAATTATTCCTTCAGGGATTGACTTCGAGGTTGTTGAGGTCTGTTGTATCACAACAACAAAAATATCAGTGACAGATATTTTCAGTCTCTTGGTTGTTTTTCCCTGGAAGGATTTATATTCATCCATATAGCACAAGAAGTGAGCACAATACTCCAAATGCTGTCTGACTACTGCATAGAGCAATAAGACTATAAGCTCTCTTGCATCTTTCATTAAAATAGCTCAAATTCATATCAATTTTTGGCTCTCATTTCATACTTTTCTCCCCAAATATATACTTTCCTTTGGCTAGAAATCAATTCCTCATAATAATGAAAAAAGAAAAAGAAAGAAAGGGCCTGGGGTTGGGTTGGTGAGGAAGCAGCTAAACAAAACTAACCAACCCAAGATAAAATAATGGAGCACTGGCCCTGGAATCAAGATGACCTTAATTTAAATCTGACCTTAGACACTTTACTGGTTCTGGGACCCTGGGCAAGTCACTTAAGCCCTGTCTCTTTCATTTTCCTCAACTACAAAATGGGCTACCTCCTAGGGTGATAAGGAAGATAAAATGTGATCATTGTAAAGTGCTTAGCACAGTACCTGACACATAGTTGGTGCTTAACAAATATTTGTTTCCTGCCTTTCCTCCCATAGTCACTCATCTTTTCAAAGAATGGAGGGGTATATATTTTTTCATTTTTTTTTTGGACAAGATTGGTCATTATACTTAAAGAGCATTTAGTTTCATTTTTTTAATTGTTCTTTTGCTGTTCATTTCTATAGTTGTCATACCTATCATTTTCCAGGGTTCCTCTTGATAAATACTTCATATATTCAACAGTTGATAAAAGTCTTTACACTTCTCTGTGCTCTTCACGTTGATCATGTTTTAAACTGAAATAATATTCCCTTAAATTTATTAACCACAAGTTCTCAACCATTCACCAATCAATGAGGATCCATTTCATTATCATTTCTTCGCTACTATAAATAATAAAAGAATGCTGGTAATAGTATGTTGGTATGTACGGGGCTTTTTGTTCTCTCATTTTGCTCCTTGGGATCTATATAGTAACATGACAATTCTGAGTCATACTCCCACAATTACAATTGCAAAATATGAGAAATGGAAAAGCAGGAATCTAATCCAACTTATATTTGATAAAAAAATCTCCATCATAACCTACCTAACAAGTTGTCATTCATCCTCAGCTTAAAAACCACAGATAAATGTAAAAATACCCCTGAAATAGCGTATTTTACATTTGGATAGTTCCAATATAAGAAATATTATCCTTTCTTTGTTTGTTTTTGGACCTTTTGGGTAGTCTGCTGAACCTATGGACCTCTTTTTAGAAGGTTTTTAATGATAGAAGGAAATGTTATATTTCAGAAAGAGATTACTTTACAAATGTATTTTTTTGCCTTTCAAAGTTCATAAAAGCACAAAATCTATCCATAGACTCCTTAGGAGTCTATAGAACCCAAACTAAGACCACTTGCTCTCATAGCTACAATATTTTTTCCTGACATCATTTATATATTTATCTTTTGAATTTCCAAATATTCTCTGGATTCTACCTTCTAGAAACCAATATAACTAAGTTTAATTTCTCTGCAACTTGAAACTCCTTCAAATACTTTACAATGAGTAATATGACCTGGCACTATTTGCTAGATGTTGGGCTTTTTTTAGTGAACTCACCCTAGTCCCTAGGAATCACCCTTCCCCCCTCTAAATTCTCCCAAACTTCCATTTAGACATGCATTCTAGAATTTTGCTAGGGAGGAAAAGAGGGGGAATCTTTATCAAATCCATTGATTGAAAACTTCTGATACCCAAAAGTGTTTTTGAACCAAATAGTAACTGAATTTAATTGTTTACATGCTTCTTGCCATTTCATATCTTTTTTTCTAAAATGGCTACCAGGGCTTATTTAATCTCATGTCATTTTTTTCAGTGCCATGGGAATGAACTTACCCAAATCTGGAGTTGTGAACTTGTATAAAACAAGAGGCAATTATTATCCCTTCACCCATACTTTAGTTCAGTAACCTTTGATTGAATATGAATATTCTACAACTTGCAATTAGAAGACTCCCCTTTGATGAAGAAAATGAAAACAAAAAAGCAACTGAAGAGTTCTCTTTTCTCACTGTCATTTGTCAATATTATGCCATCTGCTCTAAATAGTAGGCATATCTCTTCTTGTTCTTTTCTCTTTTTTGTTATATTCAGGATTTTTTTCATGAGCCCCAGCTCATCCTGTCCTGGGTTCACTCTTGTTGACACTATTCTTACTAACTTGTATTGGAAAGGGAGGAAGGAAGCAAGGGAAAAAAGAAGCAGAAGAAAGGAAGGAAGAAAAAGGAAGTTAGTAAGAAAGATTAGAAGTAGAGAGAGCAAGAAGGAAGAAAAAAAGAGAGTGAAACAGAGACAGAGATGAAAAACGTTTTATCTCATTATAATTTCTAATAGCATTCTTTTACATTTTACATGCTTGGTCTTTGTTATTAATCTATTAGTCCATTGGACAAGTACCATCTCATCCACTCTGTTTAACATAGTTCAGAGCACAATACCAAGCACTTAAATAAAACATAATGATATCTTGCCACTGGCTCTTTCACTATCATCCAACCAGAAAGGGTCTATAATTTATGGGCCATCTTGGCCTAATAACTCTTTCTTTCAGGATTTCTCAGATTTTATCAGTACTATTGACCTTTCCCCTTCCAATCTTACCATCCCTGGGGACTTCAGCTTTACTGTCACATTGTGAATGGTACTAATTCCTTATTCTCTGTTATCTTCCTCCCCTTCCCTATCCCTGCACAGCTCATCCAGGGTTACTATGTCATGGCCCTTTAGCTTTATTCCAGCCACACTTCACAGCTTCTCTGGATTGTACTGCCTTAAGGTGGTGACCAGGTAAAAGCCTCTCTTCCAGTGCCTTTGGGTAACATAAACATTTTGAACCACCTTAGGGAGTCACTGTTTCAAGCTATAATTACATCAGATTTCTTTTATCTTCCCTTACTTTTCCATGGATATCATCACTTTCTCATGGTTCTCCACAAAGCAGAATGGTATCTTTCTCATGAGAAAGCACACATTTAATAATTTAGTTTCTCTCTACCTTTTAATTGCTAATTCTACTGTGATCCCTATAATTGTTACTATAGATTTGAATTACTTAAATCAAAAAGAATAAAGATCTTAGCTCATGCCTAATTAGATATGAACTGAAATTTTAAATAAAGTACATTTCCAATTAAAATCAACTTAAAATTTACCAACATACTATTTCCTTGATTACCAAAAGCTAATGTCTTTAGAAACATTCACAATATGATGTTGTAAAAAGAGTCCTAAGATAAAAATTAGGTGGCTGATTTCTAGTTTGGTTTTATCATAAACTATGTGATATAGGAGAAGTCATTTTCTCTGTTAAACTCTGCATCTTAGCTTCCTCAGCTGTAAAGAGAATATTAATAATTAGTTTAATAATGATCAATTTCTTATATCACAATAAGGTTTCTCAAAACACTTCATATACATTTCTTCATTTGAGCTTCTTATAAGTCTCATGATCTAAGCTTTACAGATATTGTTATCTCCATTTTAGAGATGAGAAAACTGAGGCTCAGCTAAATTTAATGACTCATCAATCCGTTGTCTTACAGGCATCAATTATACCAGCAATAGGATTTGAATATCTGTCCTATAAAGACAGAGTCCAAGACTCCATCTGGTATACTATCATATCTTTGCTTGATCACCAGTGTTGTAAGAATCAAAAATCATTATATTTCAGTGAAATTTATTTGAAAAGGGAAAAATATAATCCAATACATATACTATATATTATTATAGTTTTATATGAATTGTCTTTCTTCATGGACACATGAGTAAATTCTCTAAAGTAAGACAGGCTAATGTTCATGAAAGGGAAATAACTAATAACAAATTGTAAAATTAGATGCATGTTAACATTTATATTCTTAACTTTAATCATTTGTTCCATGTGAACAAGGTCTCCTCTGTCTTTTAATCATATAATTTATGTAGATTTCACATGTGTGAATTTCATTTTTCCTAGCACATAACTCTCCTTCAATACATTCAATGAAAAACTCCCTCCATTGGCTAAACATAGGATAGAACCAAAGCTAGGGCAGGGTGATCAGGACTTAATCCAGGTTGCCAAAATTTGGAGAGCATTGAAAGCACTTCTATTCATCAACATAAAAACAACTGCCCTCAGCACGTATTTAATGAGAATAATGAGTTTAAATAAGAAAATCCCTTCTGATGCTATAATCCAGGTGGATTTCTTTCCAACTACAGTGTCTACCAATAAGAACTAGTGACCTGGAGTCTCCATCACCATTCACTCAAATTAAGCATACTTTTCATACTCGTTACCAGGTACATATTTTGTAAAGCTTGCCTTGAGGGAAAATGCCACTTATAGTTCTGATACAGGGTCTTAATAATGTTAACAAAGAACTTTCATGAAGAAATATAAATATGACATTCAAAATGGATTCTTCCCTGTTTAATAAAATTTGTTCACATTCCAGTTCTTAAACTGGACAGGCATCTAGTATAACATTGGGCCTTGCTGCACATCTAAGTGAAAGATGAGTGAAAGCCATTGATCTAATCAAAACTTCCTCTTCATGCCCATCTATTAGGGACTGACTGAACAATTTATGGTATCTGAATATAATGGAATGCTATTGTTCTGTAAGAAATGATGAGCAGGTGGACTTCAGAAACACCTGGAAAGATTTAAATAAACAGATTCTGAGTGAAATGAGCAGAAGTAGGAGGACATTGTACACAGTGACAACAACATTGTGCAATGACCAACTTTGATAGACAGATCTTTTCAGCAAAACAATGATCTAAGATAATTCCAAAAGACTCATGATAGAAAATGCTGTCCATATCCAGAGAAAGAACTATGGAGTCTGAATGCAGATTGAAGCATATTGTTTTCTCTCTTTTTTGTTTTGTTTTTTATTCTTTTTCATGCTTTTTCTCTTTTGTTCTTATTCTTCTTGACAGCATGACTAGTGTGGACATATGTCTAATATGATTGCACATGTATAGTCTATATCAGATCGTACATTGTCTTTGGGAGGGGGGAGAGGAGAGAGGGGAGAAGAGAGGACAAGGGGGGAAATTTGGAACTCAAAATCTTATAAAAGTGAATGTTGCAAACTAAAAATAAATT
>CM053626.1:140047175-140070014 GCA_028646595.1 Phalanger gymnotis | reverse complement strand
TGACAACCAGACTATCAACAGGAGGGGTTTCTGCAACTACATTCACCTTTGACAAAAAAATCATCCAAGAACGGCAGGACAATATTGTGGACTGGCAACCCAAAATTCATGTACATTGAAGGAGTTGTTCAGACAGTGCAGAGAAGTGAGGTGAAATACAATTCAATGGTCTCATTACATGTTTCATGTTTTAAGAATCAACCAATGTCTTGGGATATTATAATAGGAATTATGGCTTAGTGTCTCATGCTTTAAGATTTCTGTCGATAAATACCTATGAGTCTTTTGTCTATTAAGCATTTTTGTATGTAGGAAATAAATTGCTTTTCTTTTTTTGTTCTACATTTTATACAGTGAGTATCTTTCTATTCCCTTTTGGAAATAGCTTAGAATTCAGCAGTGGGGAACCTGTGGCCTTCTAAGTCCTCAAGTGTAGCCCTTTAGGACCTAGAGGGCCACATGTGACTTCGAGGCCACAAGTTCCCCACCCCAGTAGATGTAAGTCATACCTAAACTTTAAGTAATTTTCCTTGAGGTTCCAGTAGGTGGAGAGGGGTGAGTGGATCTAACATAATAGCTTCAGGTGAATCTAGAAGCAATGAAAGAAGATCTTGTCCCCTCTCTATAAAGAAGAGATTCTTCACCTGATCTCTGAACTAGAAGACTTTATTGGAAGTGAGTGTCTCCCAGACCAGTACCAGGCTATTGTTACATACATTTTCTGTTCATACATGCATCCTTAAATTCTTTGTAATCATTTCTTCTGACACAGTAATAATCCTTTACATTCATTTACTATAATTTGTTTAGATTTTCCATACTTTATGGGCATCTTTTTCGGTTCCAGTACTTTGATACAACAAAAGCTGCTGCTATGCATATTTATTTTGTTGTACATGAGCATTTCTATCTTTGGCCTCTTTGCAATATATGCTTAACAATGGCACCTTTGGGTCTAAAAAATTGATATTTAGTCACTTTTTAAAGCACAATTGTAAATTAGTTTCAATAATTGTTGGACTAATTCACAATTATTATAACAGTAAGCCTTTCTTTCTACAGTTTCTCCATTAGTTCTTCCCAGGCTTCATTATGCTTCCAATATTCTGGGTATGAGTTGAAATTTCAATGTTGTTCTGTTGATAAGTGTTGATAACTCATGTTATCAATAATTTAGAGAACTCTTTAATTTCCTGGTTAGTATTTTCCAATCACTTTCAGAATAACTGTATCTATTCATTTTAACAAAATAGAAAAATAGATCGGTATTTGAAACCTGGTCACTTTCTCTTGAGAGGTGACCTGCCGTGTATAGAGAGTCATCTCCACAGCCAGAAAGACCTGTTTAATTGTGGGTTCACTTGTGACTTCCAACACATTGTGGCCGTGCGACCTAGGTGATCCACTTAAACTCTGGGATCTCTGGGCAGTTTCTTCAAATTTTAAGTTCTAGAGAAGGTGCTGACTTGCATTGGTAAATGTTTCCTCTCCTTTCTTTCTCTTCACTAACCACTTATAGATTTAACATTACTTTTTCATGAGGAAAAAAGAACTCTGTGCTGAATATTTGGAAGGAAGGAATTAGGCAAGTGTATATTTATAGAAAGGAATTGAATGCTAATGGTAGGGAAACATCCGAAAATGCTCTCAGAAGTTTTGTCTATCACTTGCCAGTGGCATGAATTTATGACCTTTCTTCTTCTTAAGGATAAACCTTGGCTGCCTCTTACAAGTATACAAAAGCAGGTCTGATCCCCTCATTTTCCAGATAAGGAGATTAAGGTTTGCAGAGAATGTGCTACTTATCCAAAGTCATAGAGGTAAAAAGTACAAATTCATTCCACTGATTCACAAGTCTTGCAAATCAGATTATGCAGAACATTAAAATCATTGATATAATTTGAAGATGGACTCATGAGATTATAGATGGAGAAATAGAAAGAATGTTATAAGTCATCTAATCACTTCTCATTTCTAGCCAAACTGCACTCTGGACTTCTCTATCGAGCCCCCAGGAACCTCTGCATCCTGGAAGATCTCTTCAGTTCAGAATTCAGGCCTTAGAAATACTCTCTGTAGCCTTCCCCTCTGATTTGATGACTCTGTCCAGAAACTCCACTTAAGGAGTTTGACCAGGGCAACCATCCACCTCTCCTTCTAGGTTTCCCAAGCTTCTTGATGGTGAGGGTTGTCTTTATTTCTATGTACCTGTATTTATATTGCTAGGACTAGCCTGATATGTCACGTAATAAGCCTTAATAAATACTTATTGACTGACCGACTAAGCTAATCCAACACTCATTTTCTACTTTAGGAAACTGGGGTTAGATGACTTGCCCATGATCATATTGCTTGAATGAGTAGAGCCAGACTTTGAACCCAAGTATCCTGACTCCAAAGATGGCACTTTTTCCTCTGTAACATATTGCTTTCAACCTATCATCTGTACAACAGTAGTGCTGTGACTTGACACAAAAGAAGCACAACAGTTAGAGAAACAAGTCCAGAGAAATAAGGAGATACCACTAAATATTTTCAGTGTGTTAGTTTATTTTGTTTAGAAACATCATCAATATAGGAACAGCTATGTGAGCAGAGGATAGAGTGCCAGACCTGAAGTCAGGGAGACTCATCTTTCTGAGTTCAAATCTGACATCAGACACTTACTAGCTGTGTGACTCTGGGCAAGTCACTTAACCTTGTTTGTCTTAGTTTCCTCAACTGTAAAATGAGCTGAAGAAGGAATGGCAAACCACTCCACTCTCTTTGCACACAAAATCTCAAAAGGCATCACTAAGAGTCGGACACAACTAAAACAACTGAACAACAAAATAGCATTATATATCATATTGCTCCTCTGTGTATTAAATAAACTTGTGCCCACAAGGTTAATCACCCTCCACAAAGATGGAAATCAGATCAGAAAAGTAAATATTGCCACTACTACCTTCTTGTTCTTAACTGGTTGCAAACATGACCATTTATAAAATTTTTAGGGAGTAAAGCTTATACTTTCAATTGTTTAAAATTAATACTTTCAAATTGTTTAAAATTACCTTTTTTTGAAAACAATACAAGGGTATTTTATGACTTAACTACTGCCCAATCTTATTTATAGCTGTTAAAGATTTATCTTTTAATTAAATATGCCAAGTTTTCTCATTCCTGTTCCATGGAAAACATACTTTTAAAAATCTCAGTCTGTACAAATCAATGGTATGTTCTGTTATATTAGTGTAGCATGGATTTTTTCAGAATTGTCTTCTTTTTTCTCCGACGGTTGTTCTCAGTTGTATGTGCATGTTTTAATATCACTTGCAACTCCCGTGGAAGGTCACTAATAATTCAGCACAAACTGGCCTTACCTTGGTGCAGTACACTGTGCCTGTATGGCTGACTTTCATGTGTGCTAACTTGAAGTCATCTCATTTGAGTATTATACATTATATTGATAACAGCACCTTATAACATTTTGACTAATAGCATTTCATAGATGCCCAAGGCCATCTTGAACCAGGGAAGAAAGAGAATCAATCCTGAAATCACAGGCAAATATTAATCATTATTAGTCTTTCTGATTCTACTATTCCACCAATATACATGCATTCTGAAAATTGCATACAAATCTAGACCTGTTTGGCTCCTTCAATTCAGCTGAGGTCTATTCTAATTAGCACATATAAAGAATATTCAAACATCCCACACAGATACTACCCTTTTGTTTTTTGAGGTTGTATTATATATAGAACAGGCAAAGTTCTAAATCTATATTTTAAACTGCATCTCTTTTAATGTGATTTCATAAAAAATAGAATCATAGCAAACTCTGAGATAGACTACGACAGTGTTATTTCTATAGCATTTGAAGGTTTACACAGATATGTATGTATGTATGTATGTATACTTGCATGTATACACTCAAATATATGCTCTAATTTGATACCACAGCCCCGTGAGGTAGATATTATTTCCTTCATTTTATAGATAAGGAAGCTGAAACTAAGAGAACTTCAGTGACTTGCCCAGGGGAAAGGCTAACAAGGGTATGAGAAAGGATTAAAACTTGGGACTTCCTAACTACAGATCAGGCATTCTATTTTCCAAGCCACTTGGTTGACTCCATTCATTCTAAAAGAACAAACCCCAAATGTGGACATTATTTTTTTATAATCCTAGAACATACTGTATTTATTATTTTTAGCAGAGTCTTAGAGTAGAAAGATCTCTGTCTGAAGAGTCCGAGGGCCTGGATTTGAATCAGGAGCCAGCCACTTCATAAATATAACACTGGATCATAACTTAGCCTCCCTCAGTCTTTGTTTCCTCAATTATAAAATAAGGAGGCTGGCCTGGATTACCTTTAAGGATCCCCTTTAGTTATAATCTATGATCTTATGATGTTAAAGATGTTCATAATTTTTATAATTTTACCTCCAGTTCTTATTAAGAGCATTAACTAATAATCACCTCCTCCTTGAAAGGTGTAGGTAAGTGAAAATGATTGCAATCATTATGCATTTGAGGAAAATAATAAGAGAAAGCATGGTAAGAATATCCTGAGCTGTTTAAAACACCATGTTATTTGCCATTTTCCTCTCTCAGTAGTATAATAACCAACATTTGTAAAGCATCTTAAATTTTCCAAAGGACTTTACATATATTTTCTCATTTGAGCCCCATGCCACCCAGTGAGTTAGGTACTCCCGGAATTATTAACCTTATTTAAAACATGAAGAAACTGCAGCTGAAAAAGGTTAGATGACTTGCCTCTGATCATAGCAATAGGAAATGTCAAATGCGAGTTTGGAATGCAGACCTTTCTGGATCCGAGTGAAGTATTCTGTCCACTATAACACAGCATGTATAGTGTGATGAGTACATGTGACAGCAGCATCATCTAACTGTGATCTGGGTTTGCCCGGATAATCATGGGCCAGAACATGCAGTTTAGAGACTCAGCCCAGGAGATTCCAAAGCCATCCTTTCAAACATTACCAGAACTGCTTTGTGTTTGAATGTAAAACCCCAGTGAGGTTAAATCAGAAGACTGAACAAAGGTTCGATCCTTATGGAACCCTTTTAACCAGTAATTTATGTATTGAGAACTAAAATAGTCTAAATTAAATTTAAAGAGAGTTTGTACCAAAGCACTATTTAAAAATCCTCATCTATTCCATTTTAAGGGAGGGGAAGGAAAAACAATACATATTCTGGATAAATGTAAATTCGCTTCTAAGTTGAGTTCAGTCACAGGATTTCTTCAGTTTAGGAAGCTCCCTTAGGAGAAAATTCTCTCTACCAATTCAAATCAGTAATTGTTCCACAAGTTAGAAACTACCATTAGAGTCTTAGCCAGTTGCCTGAGTCAGCTGGAGGGGAAGGGACTCGTCCCGAGTCACACAGGTGGCATGTGTCAGAGATAAGATCTGTCTACCAGACTCTGAGGACAAATCTTTACCTCTACCCTTTAACATCACACTACTTCTTCTGAATTAAGTTAATATTCAGAATTATGAAAACATAGTTTAACCTAGCTTATGCTTTCCCACCTTTAGGCCTAACTGCTAGCAACAATGGGACAGAGAATGTAGTCAACCCTACATGCAAAATGGAATCAAAGGATAGGGCTTTAAAGAGTTAATGAAGTAATACTGTTTAAACAGGGTTGCAGAACTCCTATTAAAAATGGCAGTCCTATAAATGTTCTAGTATTGTCAGGAATGTTCTGTTGGATGACACTATACTGTGATTTGTACACACAGCGGACCCGAGCTGATGGGTGAATGAAATGATCCATAACCCTCGCTGACACATTTAGAGCAGTTCAGCTGCACACAGAGAACAGTCCATCATTTGCACCCTTCTGTGAAAGCTGGCTTTACCAAGTGTTTCAATGAAATATGTGCAACTTCCCATTTAAATTAGTACCACATGAACCATGAAGAGCACCACAGGTATCCGCTGTACTACCAGCCTCATGCAAAAGTGGCCTGTCTTGTAATGCTCTAACAGGAAAGACATACAACCATTCATCTGTAACATATTAAAACCAGAAGAAATAAATTACTCCATAGATGAAGAATTATTGCTGCTGAAGAGAATGTGCAAAGGTAGTTCTAAAAAGCAGCTTTTACTAAAAAATTATCGCAACAGCATTTGAATTCCTGATGCATATTAAGCAGGGTTTCTTGTAATCATAAATCATCATTTTTAAATGGGCAAAATAAGGTTCAAACTTTTAGAAAAGGTCTATTTTGCCAGTTCACTGCCAATTTAGCCTCGACACTGATGGAGACGGCTCTATGATCTGTCTCAAGACAGATAGCAGAATGGCAAGTTTTTTTTTTTATAAAGCCAGCCATGAAAATATAAATCTTTGACCAAAAAATGAGTAGGTCTTAGTTTCTTCAAGTGTTTGCTCCATAATGTGGAAGCATCAAAGTGAAACTGAGCTGTGTGTTGGGAAAGTCACATCTCTCCCAGTGAAAGTACTGTGTAATTAAACATCTCTATGAGGGAGGATTCCTCTTTGCAGAGAGGTATCAGAGTAGATACAAATGCTGGGGAAAGATTTAGGAAACAAAGTCCATTCATCTACCAACCTACCACATACATCACATTTTTCATAACAGCACTGATAGATTAGAATCAATGATAGCATTTATGCAAAATCAAACATTTTCTTTAAAAGACATCCCAAAATAAATTGAGTCAATGTAAGAAAAGATCCTATTGCTATCAAAGGAGAATCAGAAAAAGAAAATAAAATCTTTTTTTTATTATTTTAGGATCATTGGCCAAGGGATAAAGCATTCTGAACCCTCTACTCTACACATACCATCCTCTTGTTTAGGGCAAAATCTTTCCACTAAAATTGTTATTATAGGGAGAAAATAAAGGTACTGAAGACTAATCTTTATTCTTAAATATAATCCTGATAAGATAGTGCCTTCTATTTAAATATTTAAAACAAAGTTATCCATGATAACTCGATATCCTTAAGTCTATCTGTATATTTTCCTAAAGTATAACTGTGACAGAGATGAATGATTTCTTTATATAAGTAACTAATTATTTCCTTATGCACACCTGAAATAGAAAACTTTTACTACTGTATGTATAGTAAAATTTTCCTCAAAGATATGAAGTATAAAATCTTCTTTTTTCCACCTTCATGCATGCCTTCTGGCTTAGTGACCATTGGTACGGCATAGCTGAGATGTTCTTCCATTCTCTATGATATCATTTCCTATCTCAATCTCTTTACAGCATCATTGAGGGACCTATCACAGGAAAGATAAGCTGAAGGACATGCTACGTAAGTATCCAGTGTTTATTGAGTGAACTTCGCTATGTCTGTGAGATCAGTCACACGGGCCACCCAAGTCATCTTGTGTCTCTCCTGCCCACACAGAAACCAGAAGCCAGCTCAGCAGGAACCCACTCCTCTCTAGGCAGCATGACATACTGAAATCATTAAATTAAATGACCTTGCCAACAGGGCAACTAGTTAAAAAGTTGCTCCTCAGATTTTGCTGATTGAACAATGTTAACTGGCTTTTTCATGATTCTTTCATACCCAGGATAAAACTGGCAGCCAATATCGAAACCATTGTCTACCAAAGCAGTCTCTTGCTTTCTTCACAACGCCCGAGCTGTGACAGCATTCACAGCTCTATGGCCTCCTGCATCTGACGGAAAAGTAATTTGAGATGCAATTTATCAAAGCTGCCACTTTTAAGTCGTGTGCAGTCTATTAAATAAAATACTGTCATAAGGCATCCAAATAACACATTCCAGGAGGACCCACATTTCTTTGAACAATATCTAAATAATGGAGATAATGGAGAATCATTTGTATCACTGATCAATTACCAGTTGCTGCAAAATTAAGGGATCCATATGTTTAAAAAAGAGGCTCCTGCAGTGATGCTGCTTTCTACCTTACTTTACTTTACAAGTCTACTACTTGAAATGTTATCTGATGCAAAAATAAAGATATTGAATAAATCTTTGTAATATCATCACTCAAAAAAAACCACACTGGATGAGGAGTCAAAGATATAGGTGTACAGTTATCCCTCCTACATAACGGGAATTAAGGCCACAGTGCCTCAGCTATCTAGAGAATCTATGTAAAAGTTTTTGGCCTTCCCTTTGTACCAGAGAAGAAATCTGAATTATTATGGTATTAAAAGATAAAATATGTTAATATTATACAATACTATACATATATTTATATGTTTCTGAATTTCTAAATTTTTTTCTGTCTACTGACCATCGCATATCATCTATGACTCCTGAAAAATTCCCCCAAAATTCCCATTTCATTTCTTATGCCAACCTGTTATATGTCAGAATAGTGATGCGGAAAGGCGAGATGCAGAAGGGATAACTGTAAATACCACCACCTCTGCTGCCTTACTCATTGAGTAACTTGGAGCAAAGGATCAATTAATCAATAAACATTTATTAAATGCCTTTGATGTATTGGCCATTGAGTATACAAAATCAAAAACAAAGTTGTCTCTGTTCTCAAGGAGTTGTATTTTGGAATAAAGGAGCCAGGATTTTGTATATATCCTTAAATAAAATTCTTTCAGTACAATTACAAGGTAACAGGGTAGAGGAAAAAAACCAACACCTAGCAATTCAGAGGATCAGGAAAGATCTTATGGAAAAAAACGTGGTGCTGGTGCTGAGCCTTGAAGGAAATTAGGGATTTTAAAAGACAGGAAGAGAGGTGTGGGGAACAGCCACTGTAAAGGAACAGAAATCATAGATAAGTGAGGAGGGCAAGTCATTAAACTGAACTCTGTGTCTCAGTTCCCACGTAAAATGGGAGGGTTGAACTAGATGACCTCTCAGGTCTCTTCCAGCTTCAAATTATGAAATTGGGTTCAACTATGCCATTAGTGCAGTGCTGCTCTTTCTAATGTATGTAATAATAAGGTTTTAGAGATAAAAAGGGGACTCATATGCCATCTCATCATTAAACTTTGGCAACAAACAGTATCCTAAAAAAAAGTTGTAGAGATTGGAGGTCTATTTTTCAAGCATCATGGGTTACCTTAAAGACTGTCAGGGTTTCTTTCCCATTGTTGTAAAGAATAATCCTCCCTGGAGGGATCACAGTTACTGGACTAATGCTGGGTTCTTGTGCTGGCCGTGATATAAGTCATTTTAGACATTTAATCTCTCTAAACCTGAGTGACCCCATCTGTAGAACTGGGATTATAGTATGGATCTTACCTAGCTCATAGGGTTTTGTGAAGATGAAAGATACAATATGAGTGAAAGAATTCTGTAAACTTTAAAATGCAGTAAAATGTTATGATAAAGACTCATGTTTTCATTGGTTCAATAAATAGAATTTTCTCAAAATCACAAATAAATAATAAAGGTAGGAATTTGGAATACATATTTCAGGTGAAGAATAATAACTTATCCAAGGATTTTTTTATTTCCTAGTTTCCTCCCTTTTATTCATCTGGGATACACAAAGGATTCTGGGAAGCTGAGGAAAACCATAGCTTCTCAGATCCTGAAATTACTTTAAAGCAAAGAAGAATGGCAATAATGAATTGATGGAAATTAAAGGGTTCTTCCAAGCCTTGTCAAATAGAGCCTTGAGATCACATACAGTACGTAGAGTATTGTTTATGTATGCCTGAACACACTTGGAAAACATTCCTATTGGTCCTTCCCCTTTAACTCCTGGAGGAAAAAATGTTCACATATAGTAGACTCTTTGACTAAGTCAAGACTGACCAATAATGAGTGCTGGACCTTTATCTAGTAATTTTTTCCCCTTTTGAGTAAAAAAAAGTACATCTGTTCCATGTACACGGTTCTCTTGATAGTCAATTGTTGATACAGCATTTTCACCTAAACCAAAAATTCTAAAGACATTAATCCCTTTTGGAAGGTACTGAGCAACAAGCACAGGCCATATATAGGCTTGTTTTGCAATTGTTATTATGTAAATTGCCTTTCTTATACATATAAGCATTTCTACACTGTAACCTCAGAATGCAATGACTTTAGATAATGGGTAGACCTGGGATCAATGAACTTTTTAAAAATAATATTTTGATGACTGTATTTCAATTCAGTTGATTTCCTTTGTAAGGCTATGGATTTAATGCCTTTAAAAATTTATTCAGAGAAGCCTTCCATATGCTTTACCAGTCTGCCAATAGGGTCCACGACATAGAAAAGGTTAAGAATTCCTGCTTTAGACCAAGCATGAAATCAAATATAGGTCCCTTGAAGCTCTCCATTAGCCTACTCTGCTTCTCCAGATCAGCCCCCTGCCACTGCTGTCATGTTTAAATGGCATATGCAATCCAGGACTCAAATAGTTCCTCCCTAGTGGGGCATGAATACTCTCCTGTGAAACATTTTTACAAGGAGTTAAGAAGTTCTATGTATATGCATTGGCAGTTTTTCAGGCTATTTACTATCTCTAGGCCTCTCTATATTAATGTGCCTCACAGACTCCTCAGAAAATTCCTCCCTTTGCCAGAAAGTCTCTCATTTTTTTCCTATCTCTGTATTTATTGGTGGCAAGAGTTGTGGTGAAGGTGGTTTCTCATGAACAATTTCCAATTATTCTTTTTAAAGTGGACCTTTTCAGGGATGCTGCAATATTGGTTCAGAAAATTTACCTAAGTCAAACAGTGCCTTGTCTGGACACTTATACAAGTGGAAAGCACCTACTATCTCCCCAAAACTGTCCCACAGCATCTCAAAAAATACTTCCAGTTTCTTTGTTTTGCTTTCTAAGAAGTAGACCTGATGCCAGGACACCCCTGTGGAAATCAAAGTTTATCTCATCACAGCTCTATTTCACTCTGGGATTGCTGCCCTATAACCTGTACTCAGACAGAAATAAAGCAAAGACACATCCATGAGTCCAAAATCCAAGTTCAAGCACATTTAGTTCTACACAGATGTTTTAGCTGTCATGTTCACAGAGTTGGACATTTCTGGGGAAAGAGAGAGGAAGCACGCCAATCCACACCCTATTCTGCTACTTCAGGAAGAGACACAAATAGACCTGATGTGATGTACATATATGACAAGGAGCAAAACATAGGACAGTTCTTCCTATCTGGTGGCCAATAAAGGAATTTTGCCAAAATCACAAAGATCCCAAGTCTCTTGGTTGATCTATCTCCCCAGAAGTGACTAGAGCACAGGCTTACCATACCATGAAGCTAATTCCAATTCTAAGGCCAGTCTTCAACTGAAAGATCTTTGCTGCTCATTGAATAGGCCTCAAGTGGGGCTAACAAAAGGAGGGCTGATTAGAGGCAGGCCTAGATGCCCCAGGCCCCACACCTTTTTGCTAAATAGGCTCTGAGCCCTCAGGGCCCTGAACAGGGTATAAAAGCTCTGAGATTGGCCTTCTGCCTTTGGGGACCCCCTCCACACACACATCCCTCCCCTGCCCAGCTTTTAAAATTCAGAAGTAGGTACTTCTCTGGTAACTGGATATTGTGATTTGGTTAGACAGAAATGTTGATCTGTTTATATCGTCTCTGTTTGTAATTTCTGTTTGTATTTGCTCTGAAGTCTAGGGTGCTGGCTTTTCCCCCTGAACTAAATTACTAGAATATGTATGTTTAATTAAAGTAAGATCGTTAACCCCTTAAAGTTGTTTTCCTTAGAAAAGCTGATCAAAGAATCTGTGCTAGCAGCTCTCCTCTGTGCTGGTGTTATTGGCCTTACACAGTCACAGTAGCAGCAAGAAACATTATTGTTACACCAATACACACCTGCTACACACACACACACACACGTGCGCGCACACACACACACATACACACTCCACATACACACACACTACAATACATGCATACAATATGTATGCCTGTGTATAATGTTATACATGTACTATAGATCCATGTACGCATGCTATCTTCTTGTATGTGACCTAAGTATTTAGTTACTGTATTCAACTCTGTTATGCACATTATGTATTATGTATAAAGTGAGACTTATGTTCTAGGATTCATATGTGCAAGGTTGTTATATATGCTGTAACTATTACAATTAATATGTATTATATGGGTTGCATATGGTATGGATAAATGAATATAATTCAGTTTGAATAATATACATTAAGTACCTTCATATGGACAGTAACATGGCTGCTATTAACTATATTATATACTTGTTTCTGTATATGTTCAATGAATCTTGTTATATCTCTTATAGTTTTTAGGTATTGCAAATTCTTCACTGGCTAGAGAGGGCGAATGCAAGGGTGACTCATCCTAGTAGTTTGTGTTATGGCCATATATGCATAATAAAGTCAGAAATTCTAAACAAAGTACTATGATAGGCAAATCATCACAGTTCTATCTGGAGGTTTTGGGGCCTTGCCTTCACCTTACCTTTCATTTGTATTAAGGAATTGTGGGGCATTCTAAATAGCCATGTGTCCTTGAAAAGGAGTGGAGTGTGTTGGCAATCAAAATGGGCTCTTAGCACTCAGTTAAACCAAGTGCCCTTGTAGAGTCTGACCTTTGTTTCCTTGATTATATTGATTATACCTCCTTGCCTCAGGGGAGGGCCTAGTTTACATGGGTTTAAGTCGCATCTTTGTGCAAATTTTAGGTCATGTGGGTGAGTCACGTGTGTGACTCACCCTGGACCTTGAAAAAGATATTAAACCAGGGGTCGGCCAACTAAGGGAGGCCTGATTAGATCTTTCCTCCTAAGTTTGCCACAAACCTGTAATTACTAGGTGCTTAAGCCTATGTGTGTGTGAAGCTCCCAGGGTCCTAAGGGGAGGTGCTAACTGGAGAGCCAATCATTGGAGCCTAAGTTCTGGTCATTCAGATGATGTTTGATGATGTCTGAAACTGTATGAAAAAGGGAAGACAGAGCCATTTGCTTAGGGCTCTCACTCTTGGTGGCATGATGATGTGAAGACTCCAGGCAGCTGTAGCTAAGAGCCCTCCAGCTTTTAAACCCAGATGCTGGGACTTTGTTAAACTCTGGTAACTATGTATTGGGATTTGAAACAGACAAGGTCTGTCTGTTGATGTTTGTAATTTGTTTGTATTTGTTCTGAAGTTCGGGGTGCTGTCTTTTCCCCTGAACTAAATGAATGATGCTGGATTAAAGTAAAATTGTTAACCCCTTAACGTTGCTTTCCTTAGTAAAACAGATCAAAAGAACTTACACTGGCAGTGTTCTTGTTGTTGGGCTTGTGTTGGTTTTTCAGCCCCATAGCAGCTGCTAGCCAGATTGTTGAAGCAGACATTAGGAATGAAGCCTCAGACTCAGACAGCATAGCAGTCTCTAAAAATGATTTTCAAGGATATAAATGGATTGTTAAAAATTAACAAAAGCTAAAAGATACTTTTTAACCTTAAGTCAGATAGAGGTTTTTGATAATAGGTCTTGGGGAACAGGAAGGAGCATGCCAATTACAGTAGTTGACTTAAGATTTTACTTAGCTGTCTAACTATTCCTAAGGCATTCATCTCCTTATGGAGAGAAAGAAAATGAAACATTGCTCCTAGTTTGATAACTGGGTGAGTATAGAACCTGTCTCTTTCACTGAAATAGCTAAAGGTTAAATGTCTGGGCTCTAGGTGAAAAGCCAGATGGTATAACCCACGTGTCAGCTTAAGAAACTCTAAGAACTCCATTTGAAGTCTAGAACATAGAAGCAGAACTTCTACCATTTATCCAGTGGAGATACTCCACACTAACCATGAAAACAGTGGACCATCACTCAGATAGACCTATCACACCACACCCATATGAAGCAATGCTCAGCAGAGACAACAGACTACTCCCAGAAAGGAGTGGGCCCAGTTGGAGCAGAATTATGGCACGATCATAAGATACTGATACTATTTCAGTGTTGGAAGCTGAATTACCTTCCATTCATAAGCCCTGTCTACATGTGTTCTGTACACATGTGCCTTGTTAAGCCTGTTGCTAGGCATATCCATTCTACTCACTGGTGGTCTACCATCACTTGCAAGAGAATGGTACTATAAAATAGGATAGCTAGAGTTCTGATTTTGCTGGGCCCCGGAGATGGGTTTCATGCAAGAGCTATGTTTTTCATAGCCTTGGTTCTGTAGATGTCTGATTTAAGGGAAAAACATTCTCCAGCAATGCTTAATACTATTCTACTTCATTAAATAATTTTACTCTAAAAGAATTGTTTTCTCTGATAACTAAAATAAATGTATCAATAGGAGTTAATGGGCTATATTTTGAATGCATACAGACCCACAAAATATTTTGAACCTGATTCGAGGCTTGTTTGGGAGGACCCATGTGTTTTCAAATGAAGATGAAACCTTAAGAAACCATGGAATTAAAACATACAGTTCAAGCGCCGTGTGTGTGTGTATAATTTTTATATATTTCAGTATGTTTCTTTCCCAGAATTGTCCAAGTAATCATGTGTTAAATTATCTATTCCAAGAAAAAATATGTTTTGAGTTTGAATTACATTCACCTAGTAATTTTCAACCCTATGAGTATCAGATTGTAAATTATCTTTGGTGAATTCTTAATCCTAGGCTGCCTTCCTTTGCTGGCCACCAGGATCCCCATTCAGTCAACCTATGCTAAAGGAATACTAACTACTTTTAATTAGTCTAAAAAAACATAATTAGGAAGACAAATTTTCTTTAAGGGTTATAGTATATTTCAAAGCTAAATCTAAATGGCTTTTGGTTATCTCTTCCTTTGTGTTCTCTACAATGGAGGATTATCACTGCCTTTGGTCTCCTCCATTAGCAGCTCTAATCAAGGGATGGCTGCATTTAGAGACTTACCTCAAACTTCTCTCTTTAGTCTCATTGAATCAATATTAGAGCCAGGGTCAGAATTCAGGACATGCTTTTCCATGTGTGTTTGTTTTCTTTTTTTTCACTTCTTAGATTTTTCTGGCTTTACTTAGCCAACTAAACCATAATTCATTCACTTGCTCAAATTACTTCTTACATAAAAGAGATTTGGGCTATGTCCACACTGCTACTGTTCTTGTCTTCTGGATCATTTTCATAAGTAAATTATCTTGCTACCCACTTCTACCTACTGCTATCTAATGAGATGATATTTTAAAGTGCTTAGCATGATACCTGGCATATCATATGTTGTTGTTGCTTTTCTTGAGTCATTTTTCAGTTGTATCTGACTTTTCATGACCCCATTAGAGGTTTTTTTGGAAGAGTTACTAGAATGGTTTGCCATTTTCTTCTCCACTTCATTTTATAGATGAGGAACTGAGGCAAACAGGATTAACTGACTTGCTCAGGGTCACACAACTAGTAAGTATCTCAGGCTGCATTTGAACTCACAGTGATGAGTATTCCTGACTCTAGGTCCAACACTCTATCCATTACATCACCTACCTGCCCTGACACATTATAAGTGGCATTTATCTTTTAATTATTCAATTTGTCTTTCAGTTCTTCTTCCAAATTTGCTACACAGAAGCTGATGCCAGATTAATCTTTAGATATTTTTTTCATTACTGAATTCCCTTACTCAAAAGTCTACTGTGGCTCCCTGTTTCTTGCAGAATATTATCTAAACTTTTTTCTTTTCCAGAATTATAGCCTTCTAACAAAGGGTTAGTGGTGTATACTTTTCCTCCCTTGCCATTCATATCTCATTCTCTTGAAATTCGGTTTCCTACATTGATACTCCACTGAAACTGCCTCTGTAAAGTTCAAGGTTACCAATGATTTCTTAACGACTAAATCCAATGACCTTTAATGAGGGCTAATCCTTTTGTTAAAATTGATATTGCCTTCCCCCAACACACAATTTCCTCTTCTTTTAGGTTCCATGTTCCATTGTTCTTTCTTGATATTCTTATCTGACAGCCAGTTCTCAGTCTCCTTTGTTGGATCATCATAATTGTCCTTCTACGATTTTAATATGGCCTCCTTTCATGTTCTCCCTCTCCTGCTGAGCTTATTTTTGCTAAAGGTCTGCGCAAATGACTCCCATATTAATCTCCATTCATTCACTTAAATTTCATTAAACTTTACTTACCATCTTACTACTTTTTTTTGGCAGGGCAATTGGGGTTGAGTGACTTGCCCAAGCTCACACAGCTTGTGCGTGTGTCTAAGGCTGGATTTGAACTCAGGTCCTCCTGACTCCAGGGCCAGTGCTCTACTCACTGTGCCACCTAGCTGCCCCCTCCATCTTACTAATTTTTAGAAATCTCTATCTGGATTAATTTCCATGTCCAAAAAATGTAGCTCATATTTTCAGCCAAATCTTCCTTTCCTCCAAACTTCCCAGGTTTGTTAATGGCACTACCAGCTTTCTAATAACTCAGTTATATAACCTTGGAATCATCTTTGATTCTTTCCTCCTTTATCTTCCATATCTAATCAGTTGTCTAGTCTTGTTGCTCCTACTTTCAAGTTTTTTCTCGTATCCCTCTCCTTTTTCTAGGCTATCTCCAGTTGTCTCAATCTATAGCTTACCACTGGAACCAGATGGCTCTGGAGAAGAAAGTGAGGCTGGTGACTTTGCACAGCACTCCCTCACTCAAATCCAATTCACTTACAAGTCATGGCATCACCTCCCTGATGCCATGGTTCTCTTCGAGAAGGAAAGACAAAAAACACAATAAAAGCCACATAAATATTTATTCCCTTTTCCCCTTGGTTTCTTCTTTCCACCCTACTTATTAATTTACATTAGAATGTAAATTCCTTAAGGACAGACGATTTCACTTTTTTACTTGGTCTGCAGCACTTTAACATACGTGGTGATTTAGGTGTAATTTCACCGAATGAATTAAGAATTGAACTTAGTTCAGTTCAATTCAACATGCATTTATAATGGACTTGCCTTGTGCAAGACCACATTGTAGTGAGAATAAATTTTTGTACCTTGACAAGATAGGAGGAATAAATTTGTAAAATTAGTATAACTGGCAATGTAGTGAAAATAAGTACTATTACCTTAACAGAATTTGTGAATATAGCATAGCTAATAATGTAGTAAGAATAATTTTAAAACCTTAACAAGATGATTTTTTCAACTTGGCATAATGGATTCCATTTTGTTTTAAAGCCTTTATTTTGTGATTGAGCTATTTTGAGTAAGTTGTTTTTCTATAAGTTGCTAAATAAGAAGATAAGCACTAATGTAGCATGATATAGTAAGCAACATATGTGTGTGTGCTTTAAACAACTGATAAGCATATGTGGACCTTCCAATAAAATGTAGAACATTTCTACATAGAACACCTATGTAGAAGAAGGCCCTATTTCTCACACGCCGGCATTCATCTGGTAAGTTGCCAAAATTTGTGTCAACCAATCAGTATTGCTCAGGATCTAAGAAAGACTTGTTCCAGTCTTGGAGTGGGGTGGAGTGGGGAGACAACTCTATTCATGATTTAGGAACAGGCTAAAAGCTGAAGTCTCAGGTGAGTTATTTATACTTTCGGTTATGGTTATTCCTAAGTTGTTTACCATATAATATTTTTAATAATTCTTTTCAAAATTATTAGGTAGAAAAGGAACTTTTTCCATCCGATGAGAAAGAATCCTATTAGAGCCTTCAAAAAGTTAGGGTAGTTCCTTGTTATTAGACAGTATAGCTTGTATGCTTTGATTAATACAATTTTATTACATGCAATGAAAAGTCTAAGTCTAAGTAGTGGCACTATGTCAGCATATACTACATTCGTTATACATTGTAAACAGACAAAAACTTGATATTGCCTCAGTATCTTTTGTTGGTGGAGAGTATTTCATTAAGTTGCCCAAAAAGTCCTTTATTTGATTCCCTTAACTCATTACCAAAATGTCCATCACCTCCATCTTTTAAAAGACCTCTTTTAGTAATCATCATTACTGAACAGTTGTAGAGTACCTTCCAGGTGAAGGACATGGGAAGCCCAAATCCTAAGTCAATTCTTCTTGCTTCTTTGGAAAAGATTTACTACATGATAAAAATTATCTCTTCAATTTACCTTGAATCCCTCCTCATTTATGGGTTGTTTGTACAAATCACTACATGGTCAGGATATTTTTATCCTTAATAATATTTAAACTAATTTGCAAAGAAGAGTGCCAAGACTATTGAATATGCATTGGCTTTGGACTTATCTCATTATTTTAACCAAGCTTTCCCTCAAATCCCTCTGGAATAATTGTTAGGAAGAATTATGCTCCCCCCACACATTTTTTTTTCCTCTTGGCCAGATTAGAACACATTTTTATATCAATGAAGTCTGCTTCAGAGGCATATTGCCAAAATGATAATTTGCCACAAACAAAATAAACAAGATGTGAGATTGGAGATCAAATATTGGCAGAAAAGTGGTAAGTTTGTAGAGGCTGAGTGAGTTTTCTCCCAGCTCCACTGGTTCTACATTTGCCAAAGCAAACAACAACAAAAATAACCAGTTTTTTTCCACCATGAAGAGGAAAGTAATCCTACTATAAAATACAATGCGCTCGGAGTGCTTGCATGGGTTCAAAGACAACATATTAAGATAACCATTATAAATACAAATGACGGTAGTAAAAGGCAACATGACTGATACCTCTTTAGCAAAATGAAATAAAATATATAACTTATGAGCACTCTACCATATCTAAGTCAAAGGGAGTGTTTCCTTTTCTTGCAACCTTTACATATTGCACATTTTACTCTTCTTTAAAAAAATGTACAAAGTTCCACTACTCTCCCTAGACTCAACAACAGCAGCTGCCTCCCTGTCACGATCAAAACAACAAAATAAATTATGCATTGTTCTTTTAAAAAAATTCCTAAGGACAAAATGACTTGATCGATTTAAGAAACAATGGAAATAGCACTTTAATCTTCTACTGCTGTTCAGCATATAAATGAAATGTGTGTGTAAGGGAGGGAAAGGAGGACTTGGAGAAGTCAAATTTAGACAGATAAAAGGAATCAAAGTGACAAAGCAGAGGGTTAGTAAATATCAGGACGGGAGCAGCAAGCAAAAAACAAAATTGGAAAGAATGAATGCCATAACCTAAGGGGAAAAAGGTGGAAATGGGTTAGATAATCAACTGGGTTCAATATTCGAGCCACTATTTTTAAAGGAAACAAAATAAATGAAGGTAGAGGATGGAATTAAAATAGACTATGTCATGGATGAAAACTTATTCTCTAAACCTATGCATAATTATAATCGCTAGGATTTGTAGAGCTTTAAAGTTAAGGTTTGGGCAGCTAGATGCCAGGCCTGGAGTCAGAAAAAACTTACCTTCCTGAGTTGAAATCAGGCCTCACACATGTAATAGCTGTGTGACCCTGGGCAAGTCACTTAACCCTGTTTGCCTCAGTTTCTTTATCTGTAAAATGAGCTGGAGATGGAAATGGCAAACCAGTTCAGTTTCTTTGCCAAGAAAATCCCAAATGGGGTCACGAAGAGTCAGGCACAACTGAAAAATGGCTCAACAACAAGGTTTGCAAAACCTTTTACAACTATAATCTCATTTGATAATAATTCCGGGAGGGTAGGTACTATTATTATCGGTTATTATTCCCACTTCACAGATTAGAAAACTGAGGCAAACAGAGATTGCATGAATTGTTCAGGATCATATACCAAAGCGAGTGTCCAAGGGGGAATTAAATCTCAGGTCTTCCTGACTCCAGGTCCAATGATTTATCCACTTTACTACAAAAGACAGGACTAGGTGCCTAAGAGAGAAAGAATAACATGTGTTTCAATATAAAAGACACTGGATTTAGAGTAAGAAGCCCTAGTCTTAGAAAAGTCATTTAACTTTTATGGGTCTCATTTTTCTGATGAAAATGAGAGGGTTGGCCTAGATAGCTTCCCTTTCAGTCCTTCTAGTCCTAAAGCTATGATCCTACGAATTAAAATCCAAATGAAGTAGAGTCAATCATTTTGTAAAATAAAACAAAGTGGACTAGACTCCTGGGAGCCAAGAAAGCAGAGTAAGCAGTAAATTGCTGTAGCTCTCCCATATTTACCTCCAAACAACCAAAAAATAGTACCACAGAACAAACCCTGGAACATCAGAGCCAGTGGAACGATGGAGTGGTCTTTTAGCCCTGAAGACTTAGAGGATTGACAAGAAAGTTTCCTCTCACTTGAGTAAAAGAAGATCACAGTCCAGGATGGGAAATATCGTAGCAAGTCTGCAGCAAGCTCTACTTCAGCAAACCAGCAGGAGATCCTGAGCCCCAGTGTGGTGGAACAGGTAAATGCCAACACCAAGATTCCCTACATACCTTAGCATAGCCAGGGGAACCAGCAGAGCTCAGCTCCAAGAACCACCATGTGCTTCAGCATAGCCTGGGAAAACACATCCTCCAGCAGCCTGACCTCCAGGTGCTTATGTGTTGCCCAGGGCAGGCAGGTGCACTCCAGTGGCCAGACCTCAACATGCTTCAGAACAGCTCCAGGCAAACAGCATGAAAAGAAAGGAGGCTAGACCTCCACACGTTTAAGTGTAGCTCCAGGTAATCAGGCAACCTCCAACTGGTGTACCTCCATGTGCTTCAGCATAGCTCTAGGCATTCTCCTATGGCCAGGCATTCCCACGCTTCAACACAGTTCTGGGCAAACAGGCATCCTCTGGTAGCTAGACCTACTCAAACTTCAGTGCAGCTTTTGGGAAATATAGAAAAACCCCACTGGGCCTTAGGCCATGCCAGACATGAACACTAGGAACCCAGCTAAGCACCAGGTAAGCTGCCATACTTCTACAGCTTTCAGGAGCTCCAGAAAACTAATGCTGCACCCTCTAAACATATCACCAGATATGAGGGTCCCCTGTGGGCCTTAGGGCAACATCGGTGTAGCACCAGGAAAACAGTCAGGGCCTGCAGCCATTGGCACGAGAAACCTCAGACATCTCCTTAAACTGAAGGAGCAGATATATATGTATATATATATATTTCTTTCTTTCTTTATATATATATATATATATATATATATATATATATATATATATATATATATTAAGTAAAAAGGTAAAAAAGTAAAAGATGAGAAAAAAATGAATCTGACTGTGGAAAGTTACTTTGGTTACAGCGAAGACCAAGACAGAAAGTCAGAGAAGGTCAACAATGTCAAAACACTTATGATTAAAATCCCTAAGAAAAAAAACAAAACAGGAAGTGGTCTCAAGCACAGGGGAAAAAAAAAAACTCATGGAAGAGCTCAAAATGGCGTTTAGAGGTGGTCAGAGCCAAGATGGCACTGTGAAAGGATGGAACTACTGGAGCTCTCTCACAAATTCTGTCAGATACATCTAAAAAAGTGAATCTGAGAAGATTTGAGAGAGGTAGAAGCCACTAGCAGACTGAGAGGGGTAGGAGTGCCAGGCAGGGAGAATGGCACCAGATGAAACCAACCAGGAACAGCAGAGGAATCCAACCAGCATGAGGGTCTGGGAGAGCACTGGGCAAGCCAAATGCTGGAGCAGGAATAGGCCAGGGCGGAAGTACCAGCTACAGCCTCTATTGAGCCCCAGGCCTCTCAACCCAGGACAGGAGTCTGTCTGAGCAAAGATCCTAAGGCCACAGAAGAATCTAGTCCAGAGGCCTCCAACCTACAGTATAAATGTTTGAAACTCACCTTCTTGAACTTCTGGGAGCCATGGTGTGAAGATAAAATGGCTTTAATCCCTCCCTTGAGTAAACTGAGAGAATAATACCTCAGGAGCAACAGAGGAGCCAGAAGCAGGGCTTCAGTAGCCAGAGAAGTGGGGGAAAGAGTGCTTCCTGCAGTGGCAGAAGGAGACTAGTGCAGGAAGAGAGGTGTCCCAGTAGTCCTCACCTCAGCAGAACAACGAGAGTAACTGAGCCCTAAGGGGTGCAGCTAACAAACGTCAACTCCAGGAACCCAGACTGGGTTTTGCACAGCTAGGGGAAGTGGCAGACACCAGAACAGACAAGAACTGAGACCACCCATTCTGTAGAACAGTCCTGGGGAAGAGACCCCCCAGCAGCCAGATCACCCCTCTCCTATACCTCATGAAATCAGAGTCTGTAGAACATAAACCAGTGAGCACACCCACAGATTCCAACACAAGAAACTTGGGACAGAGCCCCCTGAGCCTCAGACACAGAGATCCACTTTAGGAGCCAGGAGGAAAAAAAAAACACCATGAAAAACACGCTAAGAAGCCAAAGATGATTGATTTGTATTATGGAGACAAGGAAGACTAAAATACCAATTTAGAAGAGGACAGCATGGACACTACACCCACATCTGAAACCACAAAAGGGAAAGTAACATGGCCTCCAGACCAAAAATCATTCCTGGAAGAACTCAAGGAGGATTTACAAACAAAATTAGGGAGATAAAAAAAGGAAAAAAAATTCAATGAGTAAAACAAATCTTTAAAAGATAAAATCGGGGAATTGGTTAAGGAAAACCAGAATATAAATGGAGAAAATGTCTCATTGAAAAGTAAAATCAACCAAATGGAAAAGGAGATAGAGAAATTAAACGAGGGAAACAAAACATTAAAAATTAGAATTGGGCAAGTAGAAGCTAATGACTCTATGAGACATCAAAAATCAGTCAAACAAAATCTAAAGAATGAAAAAGTAGAAGAAAACGTAAAATATCTGATTGGAAAAACAACCAACCTGGAAAATAGATCCAGGAGAGATAATCTAAGAATTATTGGTCTACCTGAAAACTATGATGAAAAAAAGAGCCTGGACAGTATCTTCCATGAAATCTTTTTTTTTCTTTACCCTTTTTTTTTTTACTTAATTTATTTAATATATTTAGTTTTCAGCATTAATTTTCACAAGAGTTTGAATTACGAATTTTCTCCCCATTTCTACCCTCCTACC
>CM053626.1:139987474-140046675 GCA_028646595.1 Phalanger gymnotis | reverse complement strand
TTTTGCATCTCCTTTTCCGTTTGGCTAATTCTGCCTTTCAAGGCATTCTTCTCCTCATTGGCTTTTTGGAGCTCTTTTGCCATTTGAGTTAGTCTATTTTTTAAGGTGTTGTTTTCTTCAGTATATTTTTCAGTATTTTTTTGGTTCTCCTTTAGCCAGTCACTGACTTGTTTTTCATGGTTTTCTCTCATCCTTCTCATTTCTCTTCCCAATTTTTCCTCTACTTCTCTAACTTTCTTTTCCGAATTCTTTTTGAGCTCTTCCATGGCTTAAGATCGGTTCATGTTTTTTCTTGGAGGCTTTTGTTGTAGGCTCTGTGACTTTGTTGACTTCTTCTGACTGTATGTTTTGGTCTTCTTTGTCACCAAAGAAGGATTCCACAGTCTGAGACTGAATCTGGGTGTGTTTTGACCACCTGGCCATGTTCCCAGCCAACTTACTTGACCCTTGAGTTTTTCAGCAGAGTATGACTGCTTGTAGACTAAAGAGTTCTATGTTCCTCACTTGGGTGGATGTGCTGCCACACCATCAGTCCTCCTTTCCCAAGAACCCTCTACCCAAACTTGGCTTAGATCTTCAGCAGGCTGTTCACTCCTGCTCTGATCCACCTCTTAATTCCTTCCACCAGCTGGGCCTGGGGCCAGAAGCAACTGCATCTCTAGTTCTGTAGCTGCCCCACCTCCGCTGCTGCTGGGATGGTGGCCGAACCGCAAACTCCCTGTCCCCAGCAGCTTTTCCCACTAACTTTCTCTGTTGTCTTTGCTTTTTGTGGGTTGAGAAGTCTTGCAACTGCCACAGCTCGCTGATTCAGGGCGCTAGGGCATGCTCCACCCAGCTCCCGGTCTCCTTGGACCGCGCCAACTATGCTGGACTCTGCTCCACTCAGATCTGCTCCCCTCAGCTCCCAGCTCTATGAGGACAGACCTTACCCAGAGACCATCCACACTGTCCTGGGCTGAAGCCCTGCTTCTCCCCGCCACTTTGTGGGTTCTGCAGTTCTAGAATTGCTTCAGAGCTATTTTTTATAGGTTTTTGGAGGGACTTGGTGAGGAGCTCACGGTAGTCCCTGCTTTCCAGCCACCATCTTGGCTCCACTCCCTATATATGTCAATCTTGAAAATTGTATACTTATTATGACAATTGAAAGGGATATTCATAGACTGTGAGTATCAGTATAAAACAACTGCTATAATGATAAAAAATATAATTAAGAGGTGGTAAGGAGGTAGTAGAAAAGGGTAAATTACATCACATGAAGAGGCACAAAACATATTGTAGTAGAGGGAAAGAAGAGAGGGAGAAGAGCAGTATCTCAGCTTTACTCTCATTGGATTTAGTTCAAGAAGAGAATAACATACCCTGATAAGTGTAGAAATCTAACTTGTCCTAAAGGCAGTAGGAGGGGAAAAGGGAAAAAAGGGAGAGGGGTGGTGAGAAGGGAGGGAAGAAGTAGCAAGGGGAAAAGGGTAAGATAAGGGAGGGGAATCAGGAGAGAGGGTAAACTGAGGAAGGCAGCAGTGAAAAGCAAAACTCTGTTGAGGAGCAGAAGCAGAAAGGGAGAACCAAAAGCATAAACGGGGGGAAAATGGGATGGAGAAAAAGACACAGATAGTAATCAAAACTGTGAATATGAATGGGATAAACTCTCCCATAAAATGGAAGTAGTGCCACAAATTTTAGCTACAGCAATAAGAGAAGAAACAGAAATTGAAGGAATTAAAAAAGTCAATGAGGAAATAAAATTATCACTCTTTGTAGATGATATATGATGGTATACTAGGAGAACACTAGAGAATCAACTAAAAATTACTTAAAATAATTAACTTTAAGAAAGTAATAAGATATAAGATAAAGTCAGGCAAATGATTGGCTTTTTAAAAATTTAACTAATAAAGTATTGCGAGCGATAGAAAGAGAAATTCCATTTAAATAACTGTAAACAATATAAAATACTTAGCTATCTATGTGTCAAAACAAGCCCAGGAACTATATGAACACAATTACAAAACACTTTTCACCCAAAGTCACATCTAAATAATTGGAAAGATATCAATTGCTCATGGGTAGGCTGAGCCAACATAATAAAAACAATAATTCTGCCTAAACTAATTTACCTGTTCAGTGCCAAAACAATTAAACTAACAAAAGGTTATTTGAAAGAGGCTGAAAACATAACATGTATCTGGAAGAACAAAATGTCAAGATAATTAAGGGAATTAATGTATTTGTATTTTATTTGTACTAAAATACAAATAAAAGTGGCCTACTAATAGCAGATCTCAAACTATATTATGTAGCAGTAATCATCAAAACTATCTGATACTGGCTAAGAAATAGAGTGGTGGATCAGTGGAATAGATTAGGTATAGAAGACACAGTAGTCAATAACCATAGTGACCTATTGTTTGATAAACCCAAAGACCCTAGCTTTTGGCATAAGAACACACTATTTGACAAAAATTTCTGGCAAAACTGGAAAACAACAGGACACAAACTAGGTATGAAACAACATCTCACCCCATATACCAAGATAAGATTATATATGATTTAGACATAAAGGGTCACACCATAAGGAAATTTGAAGAGCAAGGAATAGTGTCCCTGTCAGATCAATGAGGAAGGGAAGAATTCATGATCAAAAAAGAGAGAGCATCACAAAAAGTAAAATGGATAATTTCAATTACATTAAATTAAAAAGCTTCTGTACAAACAAACCCAATGCAACTAAGGTTACAAAGAAAGTGGAAAGCTGGGCAACAATTCATATAGTGTGTCTCTGATAAAGTTCCTATATCTCGAATATATAGAGAATTGAGTCAAATGTATTAGAATACAAGCCATTCCCCAATTGATAAATGGTCAAAGGATATGAACAGGTGGTTTTCAGATGAAGGAATCAAAGCTATCTATAGACTTATGGAAAAGCGCTCTAAATCATTTTTGATTAGAGAAATGAAAATTAAAAGGGCTCTGAGACGACACCTCACACCTATCAAATTGTCTAATGTGATAAAAAAGGAAAACGATAAATGTTGGAATGGACATGGGAACTCCACTGTTGGTAGAGTTGTGAACCAATCCAATCATTCTGGAGAGCAATTTCAAACTATGACCAAGGGACAATCCACCTGCATCCCCTTTGATCCAGCAACACCATTACTTGGTCTGTATTCCAAAGAGACCATAAAAAAGGGAAAAAGACCTACATGTGCAAAAATATTTATAGCAGCCCTTTTCATGGAAGCAAAATATTAGAAATTTAGGGGATACCCATCAATTAGGTAATGGTTGAACAAGCTGTGATATATGCATGTAATGTAATACTATTGTGTAATAAGAAGTGATGAACAGGCAGATTTCAGAAAAACCTGGAAGAACTTGTTCCAACTGACATAAAGTGAAATGAAAAGAACGTAGAAAACATTGTACACAGTAACAGGAACATTGTGTTGATCAGCTATGAATGATTCAGCACTTCTCAGCAACACAATGATCCAAGACAAGTACAAAAGACTCAAAAAAGAAAATGTTTTCAATATGCAAATGAAAAATGATTGACTCTGAATGCAGATCAAAGTATATCTTTTTGATTTACTTTATTCTTTTTCAAGTTTTTTTTAATGTTTCTTCTTGGTAAACAGTGACTAAAATGGATATATGTTCTACAAGATAGCACAAATATAAACTATATCAAATTGCCTACCATTTTCAGAAGAAGGGAGGAGAAAATCTGTATTTTGAAATTTTGTAAAAATGAATGCTAAATCTTTTCTTAACATATAAATGGGGAAAAATAAAATACTATAAAATAAATTTAAAAAAACAAACAAACCTAGACATCAGGGCAGCTTCAGATGAATTTGGAGGAGGGATGTGATGTGAGTAAAAAAAATCAGAAAGGAACCAGATAAAACTGCTGTGAGGAAAATCCTCAGTATAATTTGCCAAAGAATTTAATCAGAGAAAGAACTTAAGAGAGGAGCAGAGAGACACTTAGAGAATCAAAGCTGAGAAGCCCCATGGACATCATTGGTAGAAGATCTAGGGAAGGTAATGAGGTGTAGGCAGTGTAATTGAGAATGGAACAAGAGAGAACTAAAATACATGAATAACCAAAGTAGGGTTAAGAGACCATTTTACAATTAGTTTGTGGTAACCCGCTGATGATAATTGGAACTGAGGCCATATAAAAGAGGTTACAAGGAAGAAAACTATGAGGAGCACAGAATAGTATGGTGATGTACAAAGAGGACTGAAAAAGAAGTCAGAAGATATGAATTTGAATCATAGCTGCAACATTTCATATCTCTGTGATCTTATACAAGTCACTTAACATGCTTATGCTTCAGTTCCCTAATTTGTAAAATGAGGCAGTTTGGACTGCATAATTTATCAACATTCCTTCCAACCCCAAAATACAATGACTTTCAGTGGAACATTAGAAGAAACTGGTAGCATGGCTAGAGTTAGAAAGAGGAAGAAACAGATTCAAACATTAAATTAAAATGTCACAATGGTTCAGAATGCAACTTTCACATATGCTTTTTTTTCCAAGTTTTCAGTTATAATTTAGCCATGATTGCCCAGAGCATTAAGCTGTCCAGTCCCAAATTTTAGTGTGAGTTCTACTGATCAGCATGTGACTTTGAGAAAATTATTTGACACTTTTGAATGTTAGTATCTATAAAAATGAAGATCCTATTTCCTTTATAATTGTAGTATAATGACTTAGGAGTGTATACCATTAACTCTTCTATCCAACATGATCAGGAAGTAAAGTATTCTATTTATTCAAACATTCTTTTTAATGGAAACTAATTAAATAGGAGGTAAATGAAACACCAGTTTTTAAGGAGTCAGAATATAACAAAATGCATGTTACACTAAAATCATAATTAAAACTTTATTTGTACTGTCTTAGCATTATCACAGGTGACATCAATCATAATTATACTGTAGAACTTGGTGATAGCAATTTCTATTAGATATTTTGCCAAATATTAGCATTTATTTTGTGGTCATTAGATATGTAAACATTAGCTATTTATTTAACTTTTGGAAAATAATTGGAAAGTGATGTAACAAAGTAGTTACTATATTTGGATCTTACAGAGCAATAATCTATAACCACTTTTTTCATTCTCAAAATGATCTTTTATGTATTTAAGTATTCTTAAATTTGGAAATATAATAGAATCAGTGAAAATGTAGGTAGTTTTACCTTTTTTCCCATTAAAATGAATCCTTGATGTGTTCAGAGTTATTCCATATTACTAAAGGATACATTTTGTCCACTTCCTCCCAGATATAAAACTCAAAGTAGAGGAAATCAATATCTCCTTGTCAATGATGGAACAATTTATATGAAATATTTTCTTAAGGCTATCTCCAGAAGATTTTATTTTCCTGGCAGGTTTCTGCAAAGCAATTAAGAAATAAATATTGTGGACTTCCAGGAGCCAAGATGGAAGAATAAACAGTAAGTCACTCTCACTCTCCTTTACTGACCTTAAAAAACCCTGAAAATAATGTCCCAGAAAAATCCTGGAACAGTGGAACCAGCAGAAAGACAGGGTGCAACATTTTTTTTAGCTTATGAGGTGAGGAGGATTAACAAGAAAACTCCCTCTTGCTGTGGCTGAAGGGAATTGGTACAGGATGGGAGGCATCCAGGCAAGCCAGCAGCAAGCCCCACTTCAGCAAACCAGCAAGAGATCCTGAGCTCCAGAGTCATGGAGCCAGCAAGCAATAAGACCAGGCCCCCGATATGCCTTTCCCCAACCAGGGGAATCTGCAGACACTGGAGCAGAGACCCACTGCATGCAAGCATCATGTATGAGTGTCCACCAGTGGCCAAGCCCACTTGTGCTCTACCACAGCCCCTGGAGAGGAGGAGACCTCCAGAAGCCAGACCACCCCTTCTGCCACACCTCACCCTGACGGCTTTAGTGTAACACAAGGGAAACATGGAAAGACCTCACCTCACCTTGGCAAAAGCCAGCCACCTACAACATCTCAACAGTAGGTAAGCTACAGCATTATACAGCTTCCAGCTGCTAGAACTTGAGGCCCCAGGACACAAAACCAGTAACCTGGCCTCTAGCCCCCAGCACAAGAAGTGTGGCACAGAGCACCCTGTGCCCCAGAAGCAGAGATTAACTTTAAAAGCCAGGAAAAAGGCAAACACAAGAGCAAAAAGCAAAAGACAATAGATTCTTACTATAGAGACAGGGAAGATCAAAACACAAATTCAGAAGAGGACAGCATTGTCACTATATACACATCTGAAACCTCAAAGGGGAATATGAATGGGTCTCAAGCCCAAAAAGCCTTCTTGGAAGACCTCAAGAAGGATTTTAAAAGTCAAATTAGAGAGGTAGAAGAAAAACTGAACAATTCTTTTAAAAATGCAATTGACCAAATGGAAAAAAAAATCACTGAAGAAAACAACTCCTTATAAAGTAAAATTGGCTAAATGGAAAAGGAGATACAAAAGCAAACTGAAGAAAACAATTCATTAAAAATTAGAATTGAGCAAATAGAAGCTAATTACTCTATGAGGCATCAAGAATAAGTCAAGCAATATCAAAAAGAATGAAAAAATAGAAGAAAATATAAAATATCTCATTGGAAAAACAATTGACCTGGAAAAATAGATTCAGTAGAGACAATTTAAGAATTATTGATCTACTGGAAAGCAATGATGAAAAAAGAGGCTAGACAGCATCCTCCAAGAAATCCTCAAGTAAAACTGATCCAAGGCCCTGTAAGCAGAAGGTAAAAGAGTCATTAAAGAATCTATCAATTACCTCCTGAAGGAGATCCCAAATTGAAACACCAAGGAATATTGTAACCAAATTCCAGAATTACCAGGTCAAGGAGAAAATACTGCAAGCAGCCAGAAAGAAACAATTCAAATATTGTGGAACTACAGTCAAGATCATGCAGAACCTTGTGGCTTCTACGTTAAAAGGTCAGAGGGCTTGGAATATGATATTCCATAAGACAAAAGAGCTTGGATTACAACCAAGGACCAAGTACAGAACAAAATTGAGCATAATCTTTCAGGCAAGAAGATGGATATTCAATGAAATAAGGGATCTCCAGACCTTCCCGATGAAAAGACCAATAGAAGACTCAAGAAAGGCACAAAAAAGTACACATGAAAGAAAAAAAATTAAACATATTATTTAATAAGGGGGAACTGTTTACATCTCTACATGTGAAGATGGTACTTATAAATATTGAGAATTGTATCTTTATTACAACATTTAAAAGGGATATCAAAAGACAGAGAGTGTGGGTATAAATTAACTGATGTGGTGATAAAACCTAATTAAGGGATGAAAAGAGATTGTAATGGAAGAAGACAAAAGGAGGAGGCAGAAAAGGTAAACTACATCCCATGAAGAAGAACAAAAATATATTACAGTAGAGAGAAAGAAGGGAGGGTGAAGAGCATTGTTTGAACCTTTTTCTCATTGGATTTGCTTCAAGGAGGGAATAACATACTCAGGTGTAGAAATCAAACTTACACTAAAGGCAGTAAGAAAGGAGAGAAGAAGTAGTAAGGGAAAAGGGAAAGAAAAAGGAGGGGGGCTAATAGAAGGGAGGGAAGATTGAGGAAGGTGGTGGTCAAAAGCAAAACTCTTTTGAGGAGGGAAAGGGAGAAGGAAGGAATAAAAGCATAAATGTAGGGGGAGGATAGGATGGAGAGAAAGGCACAGATAGAAATCATAATTGTGAATGTAAATGGGATGAACTCTCCCATAAAACAGAAGCAGATAGCAGAATGGATTAAAAACCATAATCCTACAATATGTTGTTTAAAAGAAACACATTTGAAACAGGGGGATACACACAGGGTAAAGTAAAAGGCTGAAGTAGAATATATTATGCTTCAGCTGGAGTAAAAAAAAAGCAAGTGTAGTAATGCTAATCTCAAAGAAAGCAAAAGCAAAAAAAAAAAAGATCTACTTAAAAGAGATAAGAAAGGAAAAAATATCCTGGTAAAAGCCACCATAGACAATGAAATAATATTACTAAACATACATACACCAAGTGGTATAGCATCCATATTCTTGGAGGAGAAGTTAAGGGAGTTACAGGAAGAAATAGATAACAAAATTATATTAATGGGGGACCTCAACCTCCCCCTCTCTGAACTTGACAAATCTAACCTAAAAATAAAAAAGAAAGAAGTTAAGGAGGTGAATACAATTTTAGAAAAGATAGGTATGGTAGAACTCTGGAGAAAATTGAATGAGAATAGAAACAAATATACTTTTTTCTTGGCAATATATGGCATCTACATAAAAATTGATCATGTACTAGGGCATAAAAACTTCACAATCCAGTGCAAAAAGGCAGAAATATTAAATGTAACCTTTTAACATCACAGGGCAATAAAAATTTATATGTAATAAAGGACCATGGAAAGATAAACTAAAAATTAATTGGAAACTAAATAATCTAATCCTAAAGAATGAGTGGGTAAAACAACAAGTCATAGAAACAATCAATAACTTCATTCAAGAGAATGACGATAATGAGACAACATATCAAATCTTATGGGATACAGCAAAAAGAGTTCTTAATGGAAGTTTTATATCTCTGGATGCTTACATGACTAAAATAGAGAGAGAGGAGCTCAGTGAACTGGGCATGCATCTGAAAAAGCTAGAAAAAGAAGCAATTAAAAATTCTCGGTTAAAAACCAAATTAGAAATAGTGAAGACCAAAGAAGAGATTAATAAAATTGAAATCAAGAAAACTATTGAACTAATAAATAAAACTAAGAGCTTTTCTTTTTTGAAAAAAAAAACAATAAAATAGATAAAAACTCTGGTTAATTTGATTAAAAAAAGAGAAGAAAATTAAATTACCAGTATCAAAAATGAAAAGGGCGAATTAACCACCAATGAAGAGGAAATTAAAACAATAATTTGGAATTTTTTTTTGCCCAACTGTATGCCCATAAACTTGACAATCTTAGTGAAATGGATGAATATTTACAAAAATATGAATTGCCCAGATTAACAGAAGAGGAAGTAAAATACTGAACCCTATCTCAGAAAAAATAAATTGAAAAAGCCATCAATGAACTCCCTAGGAAAAAATCTCCAGGGCCAGATGGATTTACAAGCAAGTTCTATAAAACATTTAAAGAACATTTAATTCCAATGCTATACAGACTATTTGGGAAAATTGACAAAGGAGTCCTACCAAATTCTTTTTATGACACAAATATGGTACTGATACCTGAACCAAGAAAAGTCAAAGAAAGAGAGAAATTATAGACCTAATGAATATTGATGCAAAAATTTTAAATAAAATATTGGCAGAAAGATTACATTAAATTATCACAAGAATAGTACACTATGCCCAAGTAGGATTTATTCCAGGAATTCAAAGCTAGTTCAATATTAGGAAAACTATCAGCATAATTGATCCTATCAATAACAACACTAACAGAAACCATATGATTTTCTTAACAGATGCAGAAAACCTTTTGAAAAAATGTAATACCCATTCCTATTAAAAAACACCAGAGAGCATAGGAATACATGGAGCTTTCCTTAAAGTGATAAGTAGCATCTACCTAAAACTCTCAGCAAACATTATATGTAATAGGGATAAGCTAGAAGCATTTTCAGTAAGACTGGGGGTGAAACAAGAATGTTCATTATCACCACTGTTATTTGATATGGTACTAGAAATGTTAGCTCTAGCAATAAGAGAAGAAAAAGAAATTGAAGGAATTAGTACAGGCAAAGAAGAAATTAAGGTATCATTCTTTGCAGATGATATGATGGTATATTTAGAGAATCCTAGAGAATCAAGTAAAAAACTACTTGAAATAAAAAAAAAAACAACTGTAGCAAAGTGGCACGTTATGAAATAGATCCACATAAATCATTGGCATTTCTATATACAACTAACAAAGTCAAACAGCAAGAGATAGAAAGAGAACTTCCATTTAAGGTTACCGTAGATATTATAAAATACTTGAGAGTCTACCTGCCAAAACAAACCTAGGAATTATATGAACACAACTACAAAACACTTTTCACACAAAGTCAGATCTAAATATTTGGAAAAGCATCAGTTGCTTGTGGGTAGGCTGAGCTATAATAAAAATGATAATTCTACCTAAATTAATTAATTCAGTGTCATACCAATGAAACTACCAGAAAATTATTTTATAGAGCTAGAAAAAAATATAACAAAATTTGTGTAGAAGAGCAAAATGTCCAGAATATCAAGTGAATTAATGAAAAGAAATGCTAGGAAAGGTGGTCTAACCATAGCAGATCTTAAATTGTATTATAAAGCAGCAATCATCAAAACTATTTAGTGCTGGCTAAGAAAAAGGGTGGTGGGTTAGTGGGATAGGTTAGGTACACAAATAACAGTAATCAATGACTATAGTAATCTACTGTTCGATAAACCCAAAGATTGCAGCTTCTGGGATAAGAATTTACTATTTGACAAAAACTGCTGGGAAAACTGGAAAATAGCATGGCAGAAACTGGGCATCGACCAATGTCTTACACAGTATAGCAAAATAAAATCAAAATGGGCACATGATTTTGATATACAGGCTGACATAATAAGCAAACCGGGAGAGCAAGGAATAGTTTACCAGTCTGATTTATGGAGACTGGAAGAATTTATGACCAAACAAGAGATAAAGAACATTATGAATTGCAAAATGGATAATTTCAATTATATTAAATTGAAAAGTTTGTGTACAAACAAAGCCAATACACCTAAGATAAGGAGGGAAGCAGAAAACTGAGAATTTTTACAATTAGTGGAAAGGTGGGGGGGGGGGGTCCCAAGATGTCAGAGTAAAAGCAAGGGCTTACTTGAGCTCTCCCCAAAAACCCTCCAAACACCTGTAATAAATGACTCTAAACAAGTTCTAGAGCTATAGAACCCACAAAATGACAGAGTGAAACAAGTCTCCAGCCCAAGACAGCCTGGATGGTCACTTGGAAGAGTCTATCACACCGTGCTGGGAGCAGAGGGAAGCTCAGCATGGGGTATGCCAGCATAAACCAGACTGGAGCAGAACAGGTGGAACAGGCTTCAGAGCACTGAATCACTGAGCTTTGGTGATTTCCAGACTTCTCAGTGCACAAACACCAAAGACAAATTAGCAGGTCAGTGGGAAAAAGCAGAGACAGGGGCAGCAGCACTGCTTCCAGAGCTCCAGGCACATAGACAGTAGGGGGAATCAAGTAGCTGATCAGAGTTGGGGTGAAGGGATCTCTTTGCTGGAACTGAAGCAGGACTCTCTTGCTTTGCCCTGCTTGGATCTCAGTCACAGTCCAGGTTGGCATTCCTCGGGTGAGAAAGAGTGCTGGTTTGGCAGAGCTTGTGGTGGCTGTGGAGAGTCTTCCTAGCAGTTCCAAGGCAGAGAAGAGTGCTTAAGGTCACTCATAGACTAGAGAACAGGACAACAGAGAAGTAAACACCTCTCCTTGGATCATACCACATCAGAAGAAATGAAAATTTGCAGGTGCCTACAAGTAGCTCAGAAAACAGCTGTGCACAACCGACCAGCTTGGGTCAGAGCTTTCTTTCTCCACCCTGGAAGCAGAGTCCTACCTTTTTTTTTTTTTGGAGGGAGGAAGGCAAGGCAAATGGAGTTAAGTGACTTGCCCAAGGTCACACAGCTAAAAAATGTGCCAAGTGTCAGAGGCCAGATTAGAGCTCAGGTCTTCCTGTCTCCAGGGCTGGTGTTTTATTCACTTTTCCACCTAGCTGCCCCATCACAGACTTACATTTGCAAAGAGCTCAGAAGTCAAGTAATTGGTTTGGAAAATGAGCAGACAGCATGAAAAAACTCAAGACTACAGAATCTTATTTTGGTGACAAAGATCAAAATATAAAGCCAGAAAAAGACAACATAGGCAAAGATCCTACATCAAAAAAAAAAAACAATAAAAATATGAATTGGTTGCACGCCATGGAAGAGCTCAAAAAGTATCTTGAAAATCAAGTAAGAGAAGTAGAGGAAAAATTGTAAAGGAAATGATAGGGATGCAAGAAAATTATGAAAAAAGAAAACTGAGTCAACAGCTTGCTAAAGGAAACCAAAAAATACAGAAGGAAATACCATCTTGAAAAATAGACTAACACTAATGGCAAAAGAGCTCCTAAAAGCCAATGAGGAGGAGAATACCTTAACAAACAGAATTGGCCAAATGGAAAAGGAGGTCCAAAAAGTCACTGAAGAAAATAATACCTTAACAATTAGAATGGAGCAAATGAAAGCTAAAGTCTTTATAAGAAATCAAGAAAATATAAAACAGAACCAAAAGAATGAAAAAAATAGAAGACGATGTGAAATATCTCTTTGGAAAAAACCACTGACCTGGAAAATAGATCCAGGAGAGAGAATTTTGAAATTATTGGACTACCTGAAAGCTATGATCAAAAAAAGAGCCTAGACATCATCTTTCAAGAAATTATCAAAGAAAACTGACCTGATATTCTAGAAACACAGGGCAAAATGCCTCCAGAAAGAGATCCTAAAAGCAAAACTCCTAGGAGTATTGTAGTCAAATTCCAGAGTGCCCAGGTAAAGGAGAAAATATTGCAAACAGCTAGAAAGAAACAATTTGAGTATTGTGGAAACACAATCAGGATAACTCAAGATTTAGCAGCTTCTACATTAAGGGATTGAAGGGTTTGTAATATCATATTCCAGAGGTCAAAGGAGCTAGGATTAAAACCAAAAATCACCTACCCAGCAAAACTGAATATAATATTTCAGGGCCAAATATGGATTTTCAATGAAATAGAAGACTTTCAAGCATTGTTCATGAAAAGACCAGAGCTCAATAGAAAATTTGTCTTTCAAATACAAGAATCAAAAGAACGAAAAGGTATACAGGAAAAAGAAGACAGAAGGGACTTATTAAAGTTGAACTGTTTACATTCCTACATGGAAAGATAATATTTGTAACTCAAGAGACTTTTCTCAGTATTAGGTCATTTGAAGGGAATACACATACATACATACATACACATAGACAGAGGGTACAGGGTGAGTTCAGTATGAAGGGATGATATCTAAAAAATAAAATTAAGGGATGAGAGAGGAATATATTGGGAGAAGGAGAAAGGGAGAGATAGAATGTGGTATATTATCTCAAAAAAAGAGGCAAGAAAAAGCTGTTATACGGAAGGGAAAAGGGGAGAGGCGAAAGAAAACGAGTCAACCTTACTATCATTGGATTTGGTTAAGGAGGGAATAATACACACACACACACACACACACACACACACACACACACACACACACACAAACTGGATATATTGCCCTACAGGAAAGTAGGGGGAAGGGGAAAAGGGGGGAAATGATGGGAGGGAAGGCAGATTGGGAAGGGGGTAGTCAGAAGCAAATACTTTTGAAAAGGGACAGTGTCAAAGGAGAAAATAGCATAAATGGTGGTGGATGGGATAGGATGGAAGGAAATACAGTTAGTCTTTCACAACATGACTCTTATGGAAGTGTTTTGCATAACAGTACATGTATACCCTATATTGAATTACTTGCCTTCTCAATGTATATGGGTGGGGAGGGAAGAAGGGAGAGAATTTGGAACTCCAAGTTCTAAAAACAAATGTTAAAACCTGTTTTTACATGTAACTGGGAAATAAGATACACAGGCAATGGAGTATAGAAATCTGTCTTGTCCTACAAGAAGGGGAAAGGGTGTAAGGAGTGGGATGATGGGTAGTGGAATGATAGAAGGGAGAGCAGATGGGGAGAGGGGCAATCAGAATATATGCCATCTTGGGGGGGAGGGGAGAGATGGGGAGAAAATTTGTAACTCAAAACCTTGTGTAAACGAATGCTGAAAACTAAAAATAAATAAATCAAAAGAAAAAAAGAATTTTTATAACCAGCGTCCCTGATAAAACCCTTATTTCTAAAATATATAGAGAACTGAGTCAAATTTATGAGTCATTCCCCAATTGCTACATGGTCAAAGGATATGAACAGGCAGTTTTCAGAGGTATAAATTTAAAAAAATCTATAGTTATATGAAAAAATACTATAAATCACTACTGTTTAGAGAAATGCAGATCAGAACAACTCTTAGGGACCACATCGCCCCTGTCAGATTGGCCAACATGACAAAACAGGAAAATCATAAATGCTGGAGAAGATGTGGGAAAGTTAGAACACCAATGCACTGTTGGTGGAGTTGTAAGCTGAATCAACTCTTTTGGACAGCACTTTTGAACTATGCCTAAAGGGCTATAAAACTAGACATACCCTTTGACCCAGCAATGCCACTTCTAGGGCTGTATCTCAAAGATATCATACAAATGTAGCAGCTCTTTTTGTGGTGGCCAAGAACTGGAAATTGAGAGGATGACTATCAATTGGGGAATGACTGAACAAGTTTTGGTATATGAATGTAATGGAAAACTATTTTGCTATAAGAAATGATGAGCAGGCTGATTTCAGAAAAACCTGAAAAGATTTATATGCACTGATGCTGAGCAAGGGGAGCAGAACCATAACAACATTGTACACAGTTACATCCACATTGTGTGATGACCAGCTTTGATAGACTTGGCTCTTCCCAGCAATGCAAGTTTCTATGACAACTCTACAAGGCCCAAGATAGAAAATGCTATCCATATCCAGAGAAAGAAATATGGAGTCTGAATACAGATCATAGCATATGATTTGCTCTGTTTCTTTTTTTTGTTTTTTGTTTCTTCTTTCTCATGGTTCATTCCATTGGTTATAATTCTTCTTTACAACATGACAAATGTGAAAGTATGTTTAATATGAGTGTATATGTAGAGATGATATCAGATTGTATATCATAGGAGGGGGAAAAGCAAAGAGGGGTAGAAAATTTAAAACTCAAAAGCTTGTGGAACTGAATGTTGTAAACATAAAATAAATAAATAAAAATTTTAAAAAGGAATAAATATTGCTTCCATTCATAAGAGGATATGAGAAGGTATTTGGAACATGTATACTGTCAAGGATTATGAGAACAATTATGAGGACATGTTGATTTAAAAAGTTGATGAATATGAAAGTTACTGATCGTAACATTATTTTCTAACTGTTTGATTACTACCTATGATAGGACTTACATTATCAGAAAGCATTTCTGTTAATTATAGAAGGAACTATTACTGATCACCCATCATCAAAATAGTATTTCTTAAACACTCTCCTATACATAGCACTTTGAGGGATGCTTTTTGCCTAGATATTCATTTCTACTCTGGATGTTATTTGGAGACATTCATTTAGGCATTATTTGCTTATGACATGTTCCAAATATAAGCAATTTGAATCAACTATTTTGTCACATTTTATAATAACATGGAATAATAGATGATTGAATCTAATAGAAGATTATTTGTTTAAATTACTAAAAATATTTAAAGATAATTTTAACCACTAGTCCAACAACTTTTAGGAATGTCAGATGGATGTACCTGAGAAGAAGAGAGATATGGCCAGGCCTATTCTTTAGGAATATAAAATCAGTAACTATATAGAGAATAGATTGAAAATGAGAGCAGTAAGGTAAGTGAGAAAACTATTGTACATGTGAAATATAATGCAGGGTTTGGCTATAGTGGTTTTAGTATGAATCAAGGGAAGGTGCCAAATGGTAGTGATGTTAAAATGATGGAATCATGGAATCTACAAGACTCCACCAGCCACATTGGGAGAGAAGGAAATTCAATCAAGGATGACCTAGAGCAAGGGTTTTTAATAAATTTTAGATGTCCATGAATTAGAGGGGGAAAGAAACTACTTTTTATTTTTATTAACCTCAAAATGAAATTTAGCATTTTCCTTTATTTTGACTTGAAATATATATATTATTTTGAGAAAGGGTCCATATACTTCATCAAATTTCCAAGAGTCCATGACACAATAAAGGTCAAAAATCCTGGTTCTGGAGGAAGGAAAAGCACACGATAAAGAAAACAGATTTTAAAGGAGTATGGAGAAATGATAGAGCCAGAAGCAGACCATGGCTAACAAACCCCATAGCCATTCATCCAACAAAAGCTGCAGATGAGCTGCACATGGAAACTGCCTTCTCTTACTGCCCTAAGCTTTTACACAGTGAGAGTCTGCCGTTAGTAATACGCCAGCAGAGCAGAACCACTTTGAAGAATCATTCAAATGATTAATACTGAAATTTTACTTGAGGAGAACTATTTGGTTCATTCTTTAGTAGAAACTTTTCTTTCATTCTTTTAAATCTCTTAAATTTACCAATTTACCACTCCAGTTGTCTATTTAATATCACTTATTTTCATTATGTGATGGATCTAGTATCATACATGCCCTTAATTATGCTTTATGCTACTTCTCATATCCAAGTAATTGCTATAAAATATATTACAGTTTACTTGTAGTCACCATCCCTGTGTCTACCCACTTCTGGATTACATGTAATCTTTATTCTTCTGAGATCATGCTGTTACATGTTATAAAATCTAATAGCATCATCAAGAAAATACTGGTATTAAAGAAAGCATTTTGTAGCAATCAACACTTTGTAATAATTTAAAATCTTGAATTTAAACACTTGTACAAGTTTCCAAATATGATCTGGGCCAATCTGTTTATTCTGCTTATTTCTGAGCCCACCTCATTCACTGTCTCTGTCTCTGACTCTCTCTCTCTCTAATTCTCTCTGTCTTTCTCTCTTTCTCCGTCTACACACACACACACACACACACACACACACACACACACACACACACATACACGTGCATCAAATAAGCTAGCACATACCAAGTGCTTTGCAAAATTTAAATCATTATATAAATGCTAGCCATTGTATTTGAAAACTGATATACTGAGGTTTTTTTGGATACACCTCATAGAGTCTAGACAATATGGCTCTTCATCCACTTTGTTTTTCTAGAACCAGTCATTGGACCGAGGATTTCACTGAAGATGTTTGCTGGTTTTCTAGCATTAAACAAAAGTAATATAATATGATTTGTTAATAGAAGCACTTAACAGTAATTCATTATCATAGATAAGGAATTCTTTCATTTGAATTCAGCATCTTTCATGACACTCAAAAACCTTTAGGTAAGCATGTATTTCACTCTCTTACTTGATATGAATACTCAATAGGTTATTGAGCAAAGTTACCTCAAAGCTATCGAATCTGTCATGGTCTGGAATAATTTTAATATGTGCAGAGAAAGACATTGGAGAAGAATCTGAAAAGTTCTGGTTTTTCTACTGAATCATAAATCTTTCAAAAAAATTTAAAATCAGTATATATATACGTATATGTGCATATATGTATATATATACATGCCATAATAGAAGCAGTGTGACCTTCTATTTTTTACTCATCTCAATTATTTGCAAGATCATACTGTTCTTTTAGACCTGATTTCTTAAGCAAATAGCCCTTCAAGGGCAGATGTGATTTAAAAGCAAAGGGTCTACTCTCTCAGCTAAAATATACTCCCCTCTACCTGGACCTTCATAGCAACAAAGCAAGCCTGTTATTCTTCCTTAATTTATTCTCTATACAACTTCCCACACAATCTATTCCACACACTCTCTTTGTTTTTCAATCTTCCCACCCCTCTGACTCCTCTTACCCTCTTAGCTGAAGACTGACCACTTTATTGAGAAAATTAAGTCCCTTTGTCAGAAGTGTCCTTTTTCCCTTTTTTACAAATCACCTAACCTCCCTGGGCCTAAGTTTTCTTATCTGTAAAAAGAGGAGTTTGGACCGGGTGTCTCATAATTCTCCTTCCATTTTAGACCTATCATGCTATGTAATGCTAAGATTCTCTACATTTCAAAACTCCTTGATATTCCTCACTCTCCTCTTTATTCTTTATTCCAGCCTCTGATAATCAGATGGTACTTCTCTTCACCATTTTTTATTTCTCCCCATCTATGCTTCCTATCTACAAACATTTTTACCTCTTGGTCTCTTGAAGCATCTTCACCAGACTATATCGTTTCAAGTTATTACATTACATCTCTTCTATCTGTCTCAGCCAAACTCCTGTCTGGGGCTGGGGGTGGGTGTGGGTGTGGGGGTGAGGGTGGAGGTAGTTTGTCGGGGAACTGTCTACACTTTTGACCTCTACTTCCTCTCCCCTTCTCAACCTTTTGAGAAAGGATTTTGACGTAATCAGTGATCAGATTGAATTGAGAGTGTTTTCTCCAAATACAGAAATTTCTTCAAGGAGAAACCCCTTAATTGCTTGATCTGGTTTTTTTTTTCAGTTGTTATCCTTCTTGATGTCTGGAGACTATTTGACACTGTTTAGTACCCTCTCCTGCATGCTCTTCTCTAGGTTTTCATAATACTACTGACTCTTGGTTCTCTTCCTCTCTTTCTTACTGCTCTTTCCTGATCTCTTTGTTGAGTTGTCATTCCCATTATTCTATCACCTCATCATGGAGTTATGCTTTCATTGATTATGAGCAACTGGACATTATCTGTGATGAAATAATAGTTACCTCTTCCACTTTGCTGCTTTCCCAATCGTGCTTTCAACATATTGCAGGTTAGCATAAGAAATTAAATGGGAATTTTGGGGGTTTTGTGGAAGCGGCAGACGACACAAAAAGTCTAGCAGACAACACAAAGCCTATGACCAAATACTTAACCAAATTTTACAGTAAAATACTGTAAACACCTTATAAAAGAAAAAGAAAAAAATCAAACTTCTTCTCCAGTATAAATGGAGGGCCAATATATTTCATGTAGATTTTCCAGATGGTAGGAGTGCCTCACCCCTAATCCCTGTGATATGGAGGGATAACTATATTTATTTTTGTAAGTACTGATTCTAAAAGATTTTGGATAGCTAATATAGGTTGTATACCTTACAAATTATTTTCTAAGAAACTATCATACTGTGAAATACTTTTCTAAAATCATTTTTCCCTCCCAAAGTTGTAAAAAGTGCTGGGAAGTGCTCTGCAGCCTACAAAAAACTATTTAATTTTTACAAAATGTGTGGCATTTTAAATGAACCAATGGGAATTTGAATTCCCCTCTCTAGAGTGTAACACGATTAGATGTGTTTTCATCTTCTATTCCTTACCCACCTAATTAGGACTCATTAACAGCCAATCTTTGGGTATTAATGATGTTAATAGTCTGACTCTTCTGTCTCATGCTAGGTCCTCATCTTCCTTTCCACCGTCTCACCTTCAGGGATCTGTTATCAACAACTGATAGATGCCAAGAAGACTAGACATGGCTCTATCAGTTCTTTCTAGAGTAGAAAACCCCACATTCTACATTTTGTAATGGTACCAAAATAATAGATTTATCGATTAAGAGATGAAATGGGTATTAAAAATTATTTAATCCTGTCCTTGTGGAGGAAGAAACTAAGGCTCAGAGAGATAAAATAATTTGTCTATGGTGATACACATGGTATTAAAATGGCAGAATCAGAATTTGAACTCAGATTTTCTGACTTCAGATCCACTGTACAATGCTGCTTAGAGGATACTTTAATTACTAGGTGCTACAATGGATAAAGAAACGGACTTAAAGTCAGAAAGGCCTGAATTCATATTTGGACACAAATACTTAATAGTCGTGGCTCGGTAAGTCACTTAATTTCTTGTCTTAGTTTCCTCATCATAGTAACATAACAGCATCTACCTCTTTGAATTGTTGTGAAAATAAAATAAGGTAGCATTTATAAAGCACTGTGCACACTTTCAAGTGCCATATTTATGCTGGCTAACTGTGTTGGTAAGTAAAATGGGCTCCTTAGAACTTAGTTCAACCAAGTGCCCTTGAAAAGTTTGACTTTTGTTTGCTTGAGTAATTCAGTGTATTTTATTGAGTCTTACTAAGTTCTAAGCCTCAGGCCCAAACCCCTGTTAGGTATAAAACCTATGCGGGTGTGGATTGGCAACTAAGGTGGGGCCCAAGGTGGGGCTAACTCCAGGGAGGGCCTAGTTTACAAATGAGTTTGAGTGATAGGTTTGGGACATCAGAGGCTCTTAGACCACTTGGGTTTAAGTCACCTCTTTGTGATGATTTTAGGTCATGTGGGTGAGTCGCATGTGTGACTCACCCCTGACACTGAAAAAGATATAAAACCAGGGGTTGGCCTTCTCTTCTTTGGAGCTCTTACCCACAGCCATGGTGGCGTGCGTGACTCTGGGCCAGCCCTTGTTCTGAGCTCACAGGCTGAATTGGGTCTATGTGTTTGTAATTTGTTTAGGGCTCTCACTCGAGATGGTGTTGATGAGGAGACTGGGCAGCTATAGCTAAGGGCCCTTCGGCTTGTAAACTGGATGCTGAGACTTTGTTAAACTCTGGTAACTATGTGTTGGGATTGGAATCAGACAAGGTCTGTCTGTTGATGTTTGTAATTTGTAATTTGCTCTGAAGTTCAGGGCATTGGCTTTTCCCCCTGAAACTTGCTTTCCTTAGTTAAACAGATCAAAAGAATATGTGCTTTTGCAGTGTGCTGGCAGCTTTTCTGGGTGCTGGCTATTGGCAGATCTTACACTCCCACAGATGCTGCTAGCCAGATTGTTGAAACACTAACTTAAAAAAAAAAAAGCTAGCTGGCTAACTATAAAATCTAGCTAATTTATAAAAAGAAGCTGAGTCAGAGAAGCTTGGTTCAAATACTTCTTCTAACACTTAATATATCCGTGGCTTTGAGAAAGTCATTTAATGTCTCTAATTTTCCAAATTCCTCTTCTATAAAATGAGGGAGGTAAACTAGCTGGACTCCTCTGAAATTCTTTTCAGCTATGGATCCATGGTCCTATGGATAATCATTCCTAGAAATAATGCTATGGGGAAAATGATCTCAGCAGAGTCTCTCAGAGTATATTTATTACTACTAATTAGACATCTAGGTAGGACAGTGGAGAGAGCACCAGGCCTGGAGTTGGAAGATATGAGTTCAAATCCAGACTCAGACACTAGCTACCTGTGTGACCCAGGCAAGTCACTTAATCTCTGTTTACCTTGATTTATGGTGCCTACACCACCATCTTGCTGTGAGGACCAAATGAAATAAAAACTTTAAAATATTTGGTATTTTGTAACTGCTACATCAACATTATGAATTATTAATTATATATCATAGTACAATAGAACAGTTAGACTTTATTATTGTACCAAAGGGTTTTAGAACTTCCTGTCTAAGAAGGCATGGTCCTATCACCAAGGTATGAACCAACCATCAAACCAGAATCCTCAGGCATTAATGCATCCAGCCAGGCCTGAAGGACTTCCAGCGAAATTGTGCACGTGCTCTGGACCCCTTCATAAAAGAAATGTGCAACCCAAGAGCCCTCATGAGGAGGGTTAATAAACCAGTAGGAGCTGCAAGATTATGTTATGTTTCCACACAAAGAGACCAGAACGCATGCCTAGACCCATGTGCTTTAGGCAATACAAACGCACAGACTTTAACCTTAAGTTCCTTGAACTCAAATACAACAAGAAGTTCATGGAGGTTAACCTCTGCTTTTTATCTGGAGTTTCAAGAGAATTTGAGAGAATCTATATCACAAGCCCCTAGCAGGGATGCTGATAACAGAACTCTGAATTCTTCAGGGTCACTCCACAAATTGTAACTGTTAAATATACTTCCAGGGTGGGAATTTCCTGCTAAAACTTAAGGAATTTAAAATTTCTGATGTCTACAATAACCCTTACCAGAAAAAAAGTGATTTCTCATGCCCAAATTAATAGATAACCTACACAAAATTTCTAATTTACTTCTTCAAGGTAGTTGAAATTCTGGAAAGCCTCCTGACTTCTTTATATCTCAGATAAAGATTTCTTTGGACATACACCAGTAAAACTATGCAGCATATTTCCACCCTGCTTGACTGCTACCCAGAGGAGACAACCTCTCCAGTTTTCTTTCATCCAAAGAGAGGTGTACCAAGATTTCTTTCCATAGTATGACCAGTGTACAGCATCTCCTGTTCAACTGAATTTGTTTTAATTTTTAAAAATATTTATACTTCAAGCATCACCCAGTTGAAGTTACTCTTTAGTGTTACATAATTAGGTAGAAGAGCACAGGACCTGGCCTTGGGAAGACCTTGATCTCAAATCCAGACTAAGATGCTTATTAACTATGTAACTGTGGGCAAGTCACCTCTATTCCTACCTCAGTTTCATTTCCTTATTTGTAAAATAGGAATAATAAATGCATCAACCTTTCAAAGTTTTTGTGATGGTAAAATGTGTAGTGCTTTGGAAACCTTAAAACACTATTTAATGCTATCTCTAGGCACCAAAAAAAAACTAGTCATGTAGAGCTCTATGGACTGCAGACAACCTGACACAGGCAGATAGATCTTTGAAATTATTATCACTACATTTAGGAAATTTGAAAATAATAATAAACCCAAATGATCTTTCACTGAGTCTATGGAAGATGAGCTGGCCTCTCATTACTATTATGCAATTATAATATACAGTTTATCTACCCATGAAAGAATCAGCAGAAGATAAAACAAAAGGAATGTTAACAAATTTGTGAACTACCCTAACACTGTTTTTATCTGAATTTCCTCAAATTAAGTTAAGGAGGCAACAAAAACAACATTAACGGAACACAGGATGTACCACCCTAAGAGCAATAAAAAGAATATCGTTTCCTCACCAGAAAAAAAGAGAAAATTGAACGATGCTAACATTGACTCATAACAAAACAAAGAAACAAAACTACAGAACCACTTTTGGAACAAGCAGACCAAGAGCAAAAGCTCACAACAGATCTACACCACTGCATTTGTGGAATGTAAATAAAAGTGGTTTATCCTTAGGAGAGACTATGGATGAATAAAATCAAAGGGTTCTGCATAGTCAACATCTACATGAATTGAGCTAATAATAAATTTAATTGAGACAAATGATAATTTTGATATGGTTTAATTTTGTGACAGTAATAGTCATGTTTATGACCTTCTACTGCAATAAAGCTGACCCAAAGCATCTGACCTTAACCAGAGAAACTGAATTAAAATTGAAATTATTTGTTCCTTTTAGTAAGCTCCCTGTCAGCTGAATGCTAGAATTCATGTCAAACACAAGCATTTCGTTCCTTTTTTGCTGTGTTTTTAATTCTGTGTTAGTAGTCTATCAGTTAATGAGATAGATTTGATGCCATATGCACTAAATTACTCTCTTTGGTTGTTTTATTTTTAAATTGTTTTATTGGCATACAGGTTTCATTATTTCAAAAATGTGAAAGTCAAAAGAAGTAAAAAAAAATGCTCACTCTATAGTTAACAACATAATCTAGTAACAAATTTTATTCAAATAGGTACATTAGAATAAAATACTGTACCTGGCACATAGTAAACACTTAATAAATGAAAAAGTGAAAGTTCCTTGTCACTTCTTTTCCCTACAAATTTCCCCAAATAAAGTAAGTCAGAGTTGGTCAGATTTTTTCAAATTATTATTTATTTAAACATTTTTTTCTTTTTAAATTTTGAGTTTCAGGTTCTTTCCCTCCCTCCAGTCCCTACCCGACCCATTGAGAAGACAAATAATGTTATATCAATTATACATGTGAAATCATGTGAAGCACTATTCCATATCAGCCATATCACAGAATGAAGGAAAAATAAAGCTAGGAAAAGTTATACTTCAATCTGTACAATGAATTCTTTCATTCTCTCTCTGGAGATGGATAGTATTTTTTCATCATGAGTCTTTTGAATCGTCTTAGATCATTTGTTGATCAGAGTAGCCAAGTCTTACACAGTTGACCATCATTACAAAATTGCTATTACTGTGCACAATGATCTCAGTTCTTCTCACTTCACTTTGCCTGAGTTCATAAAGGTGTCGATGTGTTGTTTTGTTGTTGTTTTCTGAAACCACCCCTCATCTCATTTTTATAGCACAATAGTACTCCGTAACGATTATATGCTACAATTTTTTTGGCGAGCACCCAGTTGATGGACATCCCCACAATTTCCAATTTTTTGCCACCACAAAAAGAGCTACTGTGAATATTTTTGTACGCAGTAGTCTTTTTCATTTTTCTTTGCTCTCTTTGGGGTACAGAACTAGTAGTGGTGTTACTAGATCAAAGGGCAGGTACAGTTTTATAGTCCTTTGGGCATAATTTTGGATTTTTCTCCAGAATGGCTAGACCAGTTCACTATTCCACAAACAGTTCATTAATGTACCCATTTTCCCTTATCATATCCAGTATTTCTCATTTCTGATAGCTTTGAGATGGTACTTCAGAGTTTTTTTTAATTTGCATTTCTTTAATCAATAGTATTTCAGAGGATTTTTTTTCATGTGAGAATACATAGCTTTGACTTTTTTCTTCTAAAAACTGCCTATTCTTATACTCTGACCACTTATCTGTTGGGGAATGGCTGTTAATTTTATAAATTTGCATCATAACATTACATAATATTTCATGAAATTATCACCTAAAACTGCCCCATATCTTGGATCTAGAGAGTAAAATAGAAATATAATGTATCCACCTAATCACCTCCTAAAAAAAATCCCAAACTCCAAGAAGTGATCCCCAAATGAAAATTTCAAGGAATATTATAGCCAAATTTCAAAGCTCCCTTGGTCGTGGAGAAAATACACTTTGGGCCTGTAGTCACTCTGGTGTTACACATCTCTCCTAAGGACCTCTTAAGTTGTCTTAGATTTCACAAATTTCTCCCTCTGAACTTTCGTTGGCTTTGTCGTTCTAAAATTTGATTTGAGGTACTATTCTAAAGTTGTTTGGAGGGCAGTGTTGGAAGAGTCCAGCTGTGTTCCAGGCTGTATTCTGCCATCTTGGCTGGTTGTAGTTTAGATTCTATGACTTTCAAAAAAGAATGGAGATTGTTCCTAGGAAATACCCAAAAGTTTATAGAATTTTAGTATGTCTTGAAGAGCCAATTCAATTACTTTGAGGACTATCACAGCAGTTGTGTAGATGTTAAACATTCCGAATATCAATCAAGTCCACAATGAAACAGGAATATTTGTGTTCAGAAGCACAAAGGAGAAGAGAGTGAAAAACAAAACAACCACAAAGTCTAACTATTGCTGTAAAAATAACTAAAGAATCCCCAGAAAAAATGCCTGGATTTTCATCATGACCTGGCAACTGGAATAGTTATTATTTCCTCCATAGTTTGATTCAGGTTCCTTAAATTTGGCAGGAAAGTTAAAAAAGTTTTACAAGCCAACAACAACAACAACAAAAAGCTGTTAACTGTTGCCATAAAGGTGGCAGGGGGCAGGGGGAGCTTGTCATGGTCAAGACAATATAAAACTGGAATACTTATGATTATAAAAAGGTGATATTTACTTGTAGAACTCAATTTTTCATGTAAAGTTATATCAAAACCATTATGGTAAGAAATCTAGTTAAGTCAGGTAAGATAGAGACACTTTCATTAGAATGAAAAATATGCACTCTAAAAATGATGTAAGGATTTTTTTTTTACTTTCGGTGGACCTGGAAATCTTGTCCCCAATGAAGGAATGATAATGTTTGAAAAATATATTAACATGATGAGAAGCAAAATTGTTCCAGAATCACATAAATTCCAAAATGGAGGTGGATTATTTCACCATGATACAACATAAAAAGTTAAGAAATTTATTCAGTAGATGTAGATAAACATGCTTTAGTTACCTGGGTTCTATATGATTTAAATACCACTGAAAACCTATGAGCAATAATCATATCTAGACTTGTAAAAAAATATACTACTTGTACACTTAGTATCTAATGTGTTGTGTTGAATTAATGAGGAATTAAAGAATATCTGTCAAAATATTATAAATTCAGTTCTAAGCATAAAACAAGTTTTTACAATAAAATTAAAACACATTGTGTATTAAAAGTTTATTAAAATGTATAATATTTATTTAATTATTTGGCTTTGCCTTAATTAGTTTTCGCATCACTATACATTGTTAAAGAAGTATTAGATAAGTCCAGATGTGTTTATGGAAGGGTTTATGGTGGCTATTCAGGACCAAGTCATTGACATAAGAAATTATAAAAAGGGTATTTATAAAGAAACCTTACTAGTGAACAATGTATATTATGCAAGGAAAAAGTCACAACCACAAAATGCATTACTGTAGGCTAAAAATATTTAGCACCTACCACCTGCCTAGCAAGATATGGCCTGCTGACTAGAACTGCATATCAGCAGCTCATTTTCTTACTTAGACGGACAGACAAGTCAACAAACTACAGTTATAGAACTCAAAATACTTGGAGAACTCAACCAAAAACTGCATTGGAATTGAACTATCAAACCACAGTCACCCACAGCTGCCTCTTGTACATAACATGGTCCCATAAAAATTTGAGAGTAGCATTTTTAATAGATTTCATCACACAAAATATTCATCTCCTCTAAATGCAAGCAATAATGATCTTTCAAAATACAGACTAGAAGAATAAATTAAAATTATGTGGGAAAAAGGGAAGGGAGGGCATAAGCATTTATTAATGAACAGGAGGATATTCATATGATTTCCATCATCCTATTTGCTACTAAATATGTTGAAGAAATTTTGATTGAGTCTATAGAAGATGAATTTTTAGTCTAATCCTTTTAAGTGCCTATAAACACCAGTTATTTTATCCACTTATGCAATAATCCACAGAACATTAAATGTAAAGGAATAATAGTAGGATAGAGACTTTTTCACTACATTTACTATATGAACAAGCAAGATGAGAATTATTTTTCTATAATAATAACAATATTCCCAGTGATAGAAATTTGTTCTAAGATTGAAAATTGTTAACTTTAATATATTACTTATTTAATATCATTCACAAATAAATATTTTACATAGTTTGCATTTTTAAAATTCATCCATACCATCTGTTTATAGTTTCATTTCATTCAAAATATTAACTAGTATCAATAAGATTCATACCCATTCAGTGTTGCTTAATAAATGTAAAACAAAATGCATAAAAGCATTATGTCTTCCACAAAATCCTCACTGATTCAATAATGAAAGGAACATTAGAGCAATATTCATTAACCACTTACAGGTTATTGACCTCTATTGCAGAACAAAACTGAGGGCAGTCAGGCTTAAAGGAGACATATATCTTAATTTTTGTCATGGGTGGATTAATGGCTTGCTTTTATTGATAAGTCTCTATTTGGCTTGTACTGGCAACCTGCAAAATGAAGCACAACAAATGGATCTGAAAACAAAGAAATAATGCCTTGGATACCCTATTGATTCCATTTTCTGACTGTTCAATGTTCATCCTCAAATGTTTTTTTTTTTTAAATACATTTACTAAATGACATTTAAGATCTAAGGCAAACTGCAATTTGGTGATACTGGGCAAACTAGTCACCTGATTTCCTAGAAAACCAGCTATCCAAATCGTTTGGGAAATGACTCTGAGGAAGTATTTTCCCTCTTCCACATGGACTAGATTGAATCAGAAACCTGTTTATATGGGGTAAAGGTGTGGGGGAGTCTTTAGTACAAGAAAATTATAAACAAGCCAGTTATTCTTGAGATTGCAAACTGTGACAACATGCTATTTGTAGTTAAAAAGAACATACCCTAGAAGCCTTAATTGTGGGGAATAGAAATTGTTACATTTTAAGGTGGAAGTCTACTGATCATTGATGGAGCTATAAAAATCAGCCAATCTACACAGTGTCCTTGACACGCTTTGCTAAATGTAAGAGGGAAGGAGCAAGGAATTGATTTCCAATCTCCACTTATTACCTGAGTATATTGGTGTGTAAAATAGACATTTACTCCTTATCAATTAGCCTCAAAATCTATGAGATTGTTTCAGTCCTTTCAGGTGACCAAAACAATCGCACAGGTTTCCCGAGGAAGAAGTGTAAGCTCAACAGACTGCTTCTATTTAAGAACAAATGTCATGGTGATTAGCACGGAGAGAGAAGTGGATGGGGTGATACAGTCAGTTAAGTAACATGGTACTTTTCCACCACGAAGAGCTTTATTGCTACCATAATTTCTAGTTTATGTTTTGCTACTCACACAGGATCTTCTGCATTAAACAATAATAGTAATAAAGCAAATTCCAACCTAAACATAAGCTCCAGAATTTGTCACAAATATGAGCATTATCCATGGCATGAATCCAGATCCAATATCTTGTAGCTTCACTATAATGCAACCCTATAATACAATTTCACTTTAAGGCTTAAGAAGCACTTTCCTCAAAACAGGTAGAGCAATATGATTGTCCTCATTTTACAAATAATCAGAGGATGAGGGAAGTTAAGTTATTTTCTCTCTGCTCTATAATGTGGTATTGGGCATAAGAAAAAATGTGACTTGGATCTTAGAAACAAAAGTGGAGTGAACACATTTCATTAGTGCCTTTGACTAGGGTAAATAGCATTTATAGTTTATATACAGAAAAGAACAACAGCTTAAGTGAAAAGAATGAGAGAACACTAAATTTGGATTGAAAGGACTAGGGTTGGAATCCTAACTGTTCTTCTTGCTTACTAGTCCTGAGACTTTAAGCCATCCACTGCCTTTCCTGGATCTCAGTTTGTTCATCTCTAAAATGGAGGAACTGGATAAAATTTTTTAAGGTCTTGATGAGCTTCAAATCCCTTGATAAGGAACTATGAAACTTCCTTTGAGGGAGATAGGAAAGGAGAGAAAGAAAGACCTAGTACATTTTAATGACTAATAAATTGATTTTCTTTGTCAGTGCAATATTGGGCAACATGAAAAAAAAAAACTTTTGATGTGCTTCCAATGTACTTTTCTAATGAAAGATGTTTGCTCAATAAACTGTTAGGTTTTGAATGGAAAGTCAACATTTTCCAATAGAATGGACTCTCTTTTAGGTCATATAGGATGTTTTTCCAATTGCTATTGCATCCTCAAGTCCAGCACAGTCTTGAATTTAGTAAGGGCTTAAGAAATGTTTCTTACATTAAATTGAGTTTAATCCAAAGTGAACTGAATATGCTTCTGGTGTCTAGGAATAATCTTAACCCAAAGGAATGGATCTTCTTGGGAGAAGCATATCAACATATTGAGTGTTAGGGCAGAAAAGGGGTCCAAAGACTGTGTGTCAAAGATAGGAAGCCAAACTCAAAACAAAGAAATTTATTGGTATGCTGATGCCTCACTGATAGCACCTTGAACTTCTTTTTAATAACTTTTAGGTCCACAGGAAAACAACAGGATTCTAGAGTAATTTAAGTTGGATGAAAGAGGAGGGAGAGAAGAGTAGAGAAAGTAGGAATCACTCAAGAGGAAAAGGAGGTGAGGGGCAGGGGGAATACTTGCCATGCAGCTGTCTGGGCTTGTAATTTTTCAAGAAGACATTCACTGTTCAAGGTTGGGAGACAAAAAGAGATGACCAAATATTTTTGCAATAGTGAAAGATCTTTTAGACAAAACTACAAAGTTGGAGTAGGACTGCAGGTGTCCCTTATCCAAGGGCAACAAATACTTGTTACAACTGTGGATGAGACTTTCACTTTACATAGTTGTTTCTATTTTACTTCTTAATTTCCACTATTAGGCTGCCAGGTGATTGGGAGATTTCTACATTATTAATCCATCCAGAAGTGGCAAAATGTTGGTGGTTCTTATTTTTCCCCACATTGGACATGGAATATTTACAGGCTATCAAATTTTCCTCATAAACTTCATTCACTTGTCTTGCCCTGAATCACTTTAGTAAGATCAAAAAGAGATTTAGCCTTGTTTTTTCCCCATGTGGGTATAAAATTAAGGGACATGAATGTAAACTCTCTTCCAAGAGCAGTAATGGTGAGGCTGGAAGGAGAAACGTAAAGTGCTTCTCTTGAGGCAAAAAAAAATGAGTATTCCACATGCTTTGTCAACTTTCTGCTGTTACAGGTTTGCCTAGACCACTCTAATAGCAACAGAAAATAAAGTTCTGTCTCTCTCTCCACACAAGGTTTCAGCTCAGTATGATATGTTTGAAATTGCCTGTGTTTGACAAGCTCTTTAAAGGACTAATTACCTAAGTGCATCTCATAATGCCTGAAATGTTAGTTAGTTCTGACCTGATGGGCTTGTTTACCTTTGTCTGCATTATCTTCTCTCAACCATCCAATCAATGACAAAGGCATTTGTTGAGAGCATTTATAGCACTCAGTTGTGAATTCATTTACATATTTTCTGGAAGGAGATGTTTGCTGCATCTATCTAGCAAGTAGTAAGTTAGGAAATCAAATGCTTGCAAGTCAAGGAGTCTACATTATCGATTTCTATGGAGGGTTTTTTTCCCCAGTGAATACTTATGGTCTGTAGAAAGGGAGAAAATGCCTTGGATATAAGAATGAGGCAAAGCATTGTATGAAATTTTAATAAATACGATTTTTAGAAATTTTAAAAATCACCATTTGGAAAAGCAAGAGGCAGCTTTTCGTGGCAGATAGAAAGCTGGCCTTTGAGGCAGGAAGACTCGATTTCTAATCATATCTTTTGACATATTCTGGCTGCATGAACCTGCTCAAGTAATTAAACTTCTCATTGTACTAGGCAGTCTTCAATGACTATATATTGTGCCAAAAGTGCCAACTTGTATTGATAGAGATTTTTCTCACCTGAGAGTTTCCTGTATCAGTGGTGTCAAACTGAAATAGAAATGGGGACCACTAAACCATATAGAAAGACCTTGGTGGGAGCATATTGACTTATAAAACCACATATTAATATTATCTACATTTTATTATATTTTATTTCTATTAAATAATTCTCAATTATTATTTAATCAGGTTGATTATTGGTTAATATTTGAGAGTATTTCTGGCCATATGAGGCCTACAGGCCACATCTTTGTTACCTCTGCTCTATAACACTAAAATCATAGGTGAAATTCCTTTCTGATTTTTAAAAGTATCCTGCCAATCCATGGCCTCTCCCTCACTCCAGTGAATTTTTGGAAACTGTGTACAGGAATTTATTGAAGTTAAGGAATAGGTTTCTAAGATGTTTCCTTGAGTGAACAATCATTTTCAACAAAATTTTCAGAAATAATTTTTCTTTGTTTTCCTGCTCATTCATTCTCTTACAATTTCACTGAGCATGACCTAATGAAAATCCTCTATAGCCTACAAACTGCTAACTGCTAACAATACTTCATGTAGTAAAACCTCATTAAGCTAATATCTGTTTATTCAAAACACTGCATAATTCAAAATGAGTACTATTCCCATGTTGAATAAAAGCCCTACTAGTTTCTAACAAAAATAGTGGATAATACAAACTGACTAATTAAAAGCAAGATTCTTAAAGGCCCTTTGAATTTTGACTTAATGAGTTTTTCCTCTACTGCTTCAGAGTTTTCTTCCAAAGAAACTTTATTGATAATGAATATTTGATTTGCAGGACACTAACTGTCATTCTGAAATGCTGTTGGGTAAATGGTCTGCTTTCCTCAAAAATAAATGTCATTTGCCTGAACAACTGTCCTATAGTATTATCTCTTCAATGTACTGGAAACATTTTTCAATGGAGGCTGCCTTCTCAAATCTTGGCAAGGTTGGAATCTTAAAAAAACAAATTGAAAAAAATACATTTATTTAGCACCAAAGGCAAGTTCTGGCAATGACAAAAACAAGAAGAAAAATTCTGAGCCCAATATCCATAGTGCCTTAGATCTAGAATTCTTACCAGCCAATTTCTTAACATAATTACAGGAGAAAAAAAATGAACAACAAAAGACCAATATGACAGGATGCTGTGTGAGAGCAAAGTTATGAAGTACTCATTACCGTGTTCTATTTACCTAAATAATGATAGACCTCCTGGAGAAGATTTTCCCATGTCTAATTGATTAGTGGAAAGTTTATGAAATGAAATTTTAAAAATCATCCTTCCTTGAAAAAAGGGGGCTTTTTTTGGTTTGATTTTGCTTGGGTTTTTTGTTGTTGCATTCGTTGGTTTTGTGTGTGTGTCTTTATTCCCAGGACCTAGTATAATGCCTGGCATTTAATAGAGGTTTAATAAATGTTCATTGATTGAATGACTTTCTTCATCATCCTGTAAGTTATCCAATCAACCTGTTTTCAGGATTAGCATGGTAGTTGCTACTAATTGAAGGCAATGATCATAGAATTGCAGAATTTTAGAGGTAGAAGAAACTTTAACATCAACTCTAATCCTTCATTTTACAGGTTAGGGGAGGAAATGGCCGTGCCTGAAAAATCAGACTGTCCAAGTGGGTCCAATTGGCCAAATCTGAACATAACCTCAGGCTAGCCCAAGTCATCCCTATGACTTGGAGCCCTCTGACAATCTTATAGGGACTATAAACACTTTCTCAGAAGAATGTTTTTAAATTTGTAAAATAAATAAGATTACAAAAGAAAGCAATTAAATTGAAATAACTGTTTTCAAAATATTTAACAATTTCACAGGTGAAGAACCTTCTGTTCTATATTATAACCCAGTTTCTAATTCTCAGACCAGTGGTATTCTTACTTATGTGTATCCACCAATTTAGATTCCAGGAGAAATAGCCTGCATTTAAGGAGATACCCAAAAGTACACAAGAGATAAAATCCAAGTGTTTCTGAGTCAAAAAAGTATGTCTGGAATTTTAAAGCTCAAAATGAGCTGAGGTAAATAGGGGAAACTAAAGTAATTTTTTTTAAAAGAGCTTCCTGGAAATAATTAGAGAACCCCCTGGGCAGAGTGTCCTCCACCATGAGTGTTCAGGAGTTTGAGCCAAAAACCAATGAGATCTCTTGGCCATGGGAACGCTCGGTACACTGATAAGTGGGCAAAGGTGAGAGAGAAGAAAGACTCTACATTCACTGCAGTCAGATAGGACCCTAACCATTATAGAGAGCAACACTGGAATGGAATCAGGAGTAAAGCAAAGTGGATGTTTTCCTTCTTTATTGGCTATGAAGACAAGAATCTGTGAACCTCATCTCTCCTCCCCTTAGTCTTTAAATAAAGGTTATTTTTTCCCTGGAGCATTTTACCCAGTTATATAAATCATTCACTGAGCGACGCAACTTATTAATTAATTTGGAGTCATTTAAAGAGTTTGAGAGTTTCTGCAGTGGGCAGTGTGGTAGAATAATGATAAGGAGATTTTATATTTCATATCCTACAAAAACTAGGACCTCACTTTTGTTTGATCAGCAAGAAGACCACTTTAGGCTGCATTTTATGATTTGCTTATCCTGTATGTTCTATAGCTGAACTTCCAAGGATGACATGGTCTCTATCGGACCCTTAGATTATGAGTCTTTCTTTCTTTGATATTTGTTGTAATTATTTGTCAGAGCAGGACTCTGAGTCTACATGTGTACCCTGTGTCCCCACCCAATGGGCCCCAGAGAAAAGGGAGAGGAGCCAAAGAAAGGGACTGTAAGACAGAGTCCTACCCAGCAGATCTAGGAGACAGAGTCTCAGTGAGGTTTTCAGACCAACTCCATTCTTTTTGTATAGGAAGAAAGTGAAGAAACAATGTGGAGAAAAAGAGGAGGGCCCAAAAAGGGATAGGACCACCTCCTGGCATGGATACACTAATGATAACTGATAGCAGAGAGATGGTAGAGCTCTTTGTTGCTTATTCTCTGTCAAGAATTATGACCTGTGCTGGAAATGGCAGAACAAAAGTGGTTAGCAGAAATTGATACTCAAGGTAAGTAATAATAATAATAATAATAATAATAATAACAGACCACCTAGTTGACTGATGAATTCAAGTCACATGGAAATGATGAATAGTATCTTCAGGTACTGAAATAACTAGTACATGGAATTACTGAGTAACTATCAGTGATATCTGAAAGATCATGGAAAATGAGATACTACACTACAACTTCTGATTTTCATAAAAGAGACTAGATTAAAGGCCAGCGAGGTTGAGCTTAATTCCCAATGAAATCTAGAACAAAACTTTAAAAGAGTGGATAGAGAATATCTGTAAAAGAAAAGTGATTTACAAAGCTTTACAACTGCAATCTAAAAAGACATGGTTTCATTCAAAATAGATCATGACATGCTAACCTGATTTATTTTTCCCAATAGTATTTTATTTTTTCCAATTACATGTAAACATAGTTTTTAACATTCATTTTTGCAAACTTTTGAGTTCCAAATTTTTCTCCCTCTCACTCCCTTCACTCTTCCTTCCCTTCTTCCCCTCCCCCTCCCCAAGATAGCAAGCAATCTGATATAGGCTATGCATGTACAATCATGTTAAACAGACTTCCACATTAGTCATATTGTAAGAGAAGAATCAGAACCTGATTTTCTTTTTTTTGACAGGACTCCTAAATTGGTTCACTAGTGGACTGTTATAGATAACATTTTATCTTCCTAAATTTTGACAAAACCTTTGACAACCATCTTGCACTGTTTTTGTGTAAAAAATAGAGAGAAATGGACTAAATGAAAATTTGTTTAGATTAACTCAGTAATGATTACATGGCCAGACTCAATGGGTAGTCATTAATGTTTCCAAATAATTTGGAAGGAAGTCTCTAATGGAGTGCCCCAGATCTGTGTTGCCTAATATTTTTATCAGTGCTATCAATTACTTACACATTGATATAGATTACATGTTTATCAAATTTGTAGATGACAAAGCAAGGGGAAATAGATGATACTGCATGGCAGAATTGGGATTCAAATGAATCTTGAAAGGCTGGAGCATTGGGCTGACTTTAATGAAGTAAAATCCAGTCAGGATAAGTAGGAAATCTTACGAAAGTACAAGATGAAGACAACATGGTTAGACAGTAGTAGTGTATTTCTTCCTTGCAAAAATTCTGAGGATTTTATTGTATTTCAAGCTCAATACAAGTTAGCAGCATAATATAGTAGCCAAAAAAGCCACTGCAACCTTAGACTTCATTAAGTGAACCATAACTTTTAGGATACATTCAGACTACCTCTCAAGTATTTGTGTTCATTTCTCAGTGTCACAGTTTAGAAAGTAACCTGATAATTTGGAGGACATCCAAAGGAGGGTAAACAGTATATTGAAAGACCTTGCGTTTGGTGGAAAAAATTGGGGATGTTTAGCCTGAAGAAAATAATACTCAGGGGGAATATAACTATCTTCAAAGATTTGAATTCACCAGCTAAAAAAAGAATTAGACATTCTGTTTGATACCAGCACACAGAATCAGGAGTACTGGTTGAAAGGTTGTGGAAAAGAAATTTTAGGCTTCATTTTAGGGGATAATATAAAACTACTAACAATCAGAGTCATTCCAAAATGCAGTGCTTTAGGAGATAGTGAATTTTCCTCCAATGAATGTCTTCAAGAAGTGTTTGGATGACAACTTGTCATTACTGAAGACTCTCTTGGAGGTTTGAACTGAATTATATGGCTGCTTAGGTCCCTTCTAACACTAAAAGTCTGTGAATGTGATTCTTTGATTGCTTCAACTCAAAGTGGTTAAACGTGATGAAATCAGTGGATTTCAATTAAGTAACAGTGACCAAAAATGGCCTCAGGAATTGTGACCCTTATAAAGGTCAGTGAAATGAGTTTGGTTTTTGCAATGAATATAACTTTAATGGAAGAGCTTAGCAATGCCATGCCAATAATCTAAATCCAACTAATGTACTAGCTTGGGGATAGACTAATTAAGATTCTTCGCCCTTAATTTTCTTCTGTAATTCTTTGATTCTCTATGAGCTCTGCCTCAATAGACATCCTTGAGTGAAGACTGAATGACCACTTGTTGAGTATGTTGCAAGAAGGATTTTTAGTTAGGTATAGTTTGGACTAGGTACCTATGGTTTCTCATCCAACTCTGAGATTCTGTTATACATCCTCAAAAATAACTCTGGATGGTCCGAAAGAGGGTTTTTATTGGGTTCATGAGTGTTAGTATAGCAAAAAAAAAAAAACCCTAGAAGTTTCCTGAGGGCAGAGACTTTTATTTTTGTCTCTATAACTCGACACCCACCACAACACCTGATACATGTTGCTGTTCAGGCATCTTTCGGTTGTGTTTAACAATTTGTTACCCCATTTGGGGTTGTCTTGGCAAAGATACTAAAGAGGTTTGCCATTTCCTTCTTCAGCTCATTTTACAGATGAGGAACTGAGGCAAACAATGTTAAGTGAATTGCCTAAGATCCCATAGCTAGTAAACTTCTGAGGTCAGAAGATTTGAACTCAAGATGATCAATCTTCCTAACTCCAGGCCTGACACTCTATCAACTATATCACTACTTGACACATGGTAGGTACTTAATTGTTGTCATTATTTTTATCCTTTGTATCAAAGAGGACCAATAATATCAGGAGGGTGATGTCTTGACTAGCAAGTAAACTGGATTTAAGTGAGGCAGAGCTCTGCAAAGTCATCAGCTCACTCTCTCCTTCAGGATCATTAGAGTCCGGTGACAAGACATAGGTCAAGATGAATGGCAATGTCACTTGATATAGTGGGGAACCTTGGACTTTTTAAGCCAAGGTCTTTCCCAAGTCTCTGTTTGTCTAAGGCAATGCCCATTCAGTGATTAAAGATTAGGTAAGAATTGAGCAAAAGATGACCTAGTTTGTCTTCATAAAAAAATCAGTCTGGGAGGGGAAGACCCTCCAAATTTCTGGACAGGTACTTAATAAACACTTATCAATTGATGACCTAATTGACTTATATCAAGGTGGACAATTATCTGTTCAACACAAAAATAAAAGTGTTCCTCAAATGAAAGACAAATGATGGTAACACAAGTTATCAGAGAAATATCCATCTACGTTGTTTTACTAACAAGGTATACTAAATAAAAAAGAAGTTAAAAAAACTGTAAAAAAAAAAAACTTTTCCTTTGGGCTTTGTCTTCCTTTGGATTTTTTTATTAATTGTATTTAGAGCATGACTTTGGGTACTCATCATGTGAGGATTTTTTGTCATGCTTTGCATAGCCAATGGTAGCTCTTCTTTGTTCTCCTGTTATTTGTAATCTCCTGTAATCTGTAATCCCAGGCTAAGATTTCTTTCAACAGGCTCAAACTTGCATTTGGAGTGGCTCAAAGGAAAATGTTGTCAGTATTGTTAACAATTACTCAAGGCACTTGGCATATGTTTATCATTCACCTTTATGTACTGACAGCTCATGTGGCCTGGCAGCTTTTCAGAATGTTTGGCAATTCTCAGGGCTCAGCATCAAAACTTGGTCAGGATTTCCATCGGGTTCTGCTCCTGAAAGGAGGCTTAGGGTTGCTTCACTGTCTGAGAATGTTTGAAAGTTTATCTTTATTGGTATTATTATCACCAATAATGGCAATGAACTCTTATCTTAATGATTATATTTTTGTGCATTGTTAGGAAACCTTCTTACATAAGTCTGACACATGAGATAATAGGCTAAGAGAAGAAGCCTGATGAAGTAGGAAACATGATAGATTTGTAATCAGAGGGCCTGCATTCAAACCCTGGCTCATCTGCTTGACCCTGGGCTGATAAGTTTACCTCTCTAGACCTCAGTTTCCTTGTTTGAAGAATAAGTTGGGAGGAGTTGGAATGAGGCTCCAACTCCATAGTCCCTTCTATTTCTTCTTCTTCAGGTTTTTCAGTGCTAGAGTACTTAATTAAATGCATCAGCTGACCCCTTTAGTGACCTCGGGAGTGCTTCATCAACCATGAACTTAACTGAGTAACCTAGTAAAGTAGTTGTGATTTCAAGAAAAGATTTTCTTTACCTTCTCATCCAAAAGAAATATAAAATGTTGGGTTTTTTTAAGTAAACACTGAAGGAGTTTTTTTTTTGTTTGTTGGTTGGTTTTATTTATTTATTTATTTATTTATTTACTTTTCTTCTCCCAACCAAAAGATTTGGAAATATGAAACAAAGCATCTTACCTGCAATAAGGTGACAGTTCCAAATGGTCTAACCCACTCTTGATGGTTGGAAAATTTGGAGGCATAATGGAGCATTCTACCCACTATTTTCATTTTAAGTAATTTTAGCCTGAACTCTTAAAAAAGAGGAGATTTTACAGAAATGACTGTCTTCTCTCTGAAGAAATGCAATATAGTCATGTCTGACCTCTGGTCTGTCTCTGTTTTATGCTTCATTAAGTTCCTCCCCTCCCCCAAATAGCACGCTGGTCCCAAAGTGGTTTTGCTATATCATATGGCCCAGTCTCGGTGATACTAAAATGTCAAGAACCTTGTCCAGGATGTCAGGTAGTGTTTTCCCAAAGTTAGGAGTCATAGATGGTATCAAATGTATTGGCTTTTAATCCTGTGTTTAGTAGCATGAGATGCCAAAGCAGACCACTGACACTGGATGCCCTGTTCCCTGAAGATAAAGCACTATTTGAGACCAGAGCCACCCACAAGAAATACTAGGCCCCAGCGCCCACTACACCTGAAAAGATAATCTCTTCTTTGCCTCATCATTTTATGTGTACTGTGGAAAGAACATAAATCCCATCATCTAGCTTCTTATCTAGATATAGAAGATCCAGTTTCTGGCAGCAAACCTCAGCCAACCCTCTGTCATCCGATAGCTGTCAGTCAGTGTCAAAATGTTACCTTTAGGCGTATTTCTTTGGTTGTAGAAGGCAGGGCAAAGAGTTGCTTTGAAACACAAAGGAAAGGATTTTTCCATAGTTAAAGGATTTTCTTTATACTATGTTTGGTTGGACTTCTTCCCAAGCTACTCTTTTAGTAAACACTCATCACACCCTAAGAGTGCAGACCATGCTTTGAAACACTGAACACTGGGTTCATGCACTCCCTCCAAATTACACCTAAGAGCTTTTTGAGACAATATGGCACAGTAGAGTGGTGATACCAGAGACAGCAGGACCTGCCTGTAATTTTTACTCCTGATACTTACTACCTGTGTTACTTGGAACAAATCACTTTTCCTCCTTGTGCCTCAATTTCTTTATCTATAAAATGAAGGACTCGACCTAGATGCCCTCTGAGGTCTCTTCCAGTGGTAGATTTATAAAACTATTATTAACATTTAGAGAAAACTTTGGCTTATGGAAGGTCCATAAAGGCTCATAAAAGTGTTCCTTGCTTGTTGATTTTGGTTTTCTTTGCTCTTTTGTGACTTGGAAAACATTCAGGTGATTCTTTTCAAGTGTATGCTAATTAAAAGCAAACAAAAGCTTAAGTAAAAAGTTGTTACAAGAAACCTGCCCCTATCAACTTGTGCAGCTTTACTAGCCAGCAGTGACACCAATAACAGTAATATAAGCTCACATCTCTACAGGACTTTGAGGTTTACAAAGTGCATTTCCTCTCACCAACCCTGAGAAGTACAAAATACACACACTCTTCCACCTATTTTACAGAATAGATAACTGAGACTCAGGAGGATTAGTTATTTTACCAGGGCCACATGACTAGGAAGTGGAAAGAATTCTGAACTTGGTCTTAAAGGACACAAGTTTGAATTATGGCTTTGAGGCTTGTGTCTACAGCACTTGTGTCATTTAATCTTCTTGTGACTCATTTGCTTCATCTGTCCTAGCTCTGCTTTCCTATGATCTTAGGACTAGTGTCAGAGCTGGGACACAAGATATGAGCCTAGGTAATCTGGCTCCCAAACCAGTGCTCATTCTACTACATGAAGCTGCCTCCTTGATAATCGATAGCACTCCGAATGCATGGAATTAAAATGCTCTTACTAGATACTGCTCAAACAGAGAACATTTGTAAGCACTGTCAGGGATGTGGAGAGCTAATGTACAGTAGCTTGCTATTAGAAATAGCTATATTGGAGTCTCCTAAGCAATGCATTTTTGCTTCTAGGAGATCAATAGGTTAGTACCTATTCCAGTTTTAGCATTTTCACATTCCTTTACAAGCAATAACAATTATGTGCTTCTTCATATGATCATATTTAAATGTAACCAACTTATTGTTTAGGGACTCCTGTGTATTATTAAGCTGAAACAAATGCTCTCATTGGGCTTAATGAAATCTATAGACTCATGTGCCAGGGAAATCATTACAAATAAGGTATACACAAATAAGGCTGAGTGCAATCATTAGGTTTATTTTCCAAAATAAAATTAGTCCATCTAAAAGTAATAAACATGGCTTACCCTGATATAACATCTTCTCCTCCTAATAACTTCTATTTTTCAAATCAATAAAGGCTGCTTTTAGTCTTTCAGTATTACTTCTCTCACCATTTGTTATAACTTGGAACACTAGTTTGCTTCTGATTATGATGTGATATGCCACCTCTTGGATCTCAAAAAATTCCCACCATCAATTTACAAATTCAGGTTTACTTTGGCTTGAGATTTTTGAGGTATTTAAGAGTGGGATAGGAGAAACAGTGAAAATAAGGTACATGTAAGGGAAGTTACATTAATTCTGTAGATATTCAGAATTTTACAATGTACTAAGAATAATGATGCTAATAAGAATCCATCATTATTTCAGTGACCCAAGGTTTCATCTTTTTGAGTACTTCTTCAACCAGCCCATAACCTGTTCCTTACCGTACTTGAAGGTCCCTTATGTTTCTGTGGCCAAAAGGTTTTATCACTTGGTAGTTTGCTCTCTAGTGATGAGCAACTCTAGGTTCAGATAATAGACACACAATCAGTCACTGAGTCACAAACTTGAAGACTTTCCAGTTTCTTAGTCTTTGCCAATGGTTTTCCTCTATGGACATATCCTTTAAAAATCCAAGTTTGTTTCCATGCCATGGCGAATTATCAGAATAAAATTTAAGTGGATAAAGTGGTAACTAGGAATTTCAGCACCTCAAGAAAATACAATTATTCTTGGGAAACTGGGGGAAATTGGAAGGGGGGAAAGAGTTGAGAAAAGGTGGCATGGACCTTTGGAGAAAACATGTGATCATAATTGCAGTTTTGACAAAAGATGGATTGATCTAGTCTTTCCCCATCCTACCCCAACCTCTGCCAGCTCATAATCATACTCTATAGCCCTCTTCTGGAGCCCAGTCCAGACCATTGCAAGGAAGAAAGAAAGGGAAAAAAGAACATTAAATGTCTCCTATGGGCCAGGTGCCATGCTAAGTGCTTTTCAAACATGATCTCATTTTATGCTCACAATAGCCCTATGAAGTTCATCTTCTTACTTCTTCATTTTATATTTCAGGAAACTGGAGGAGACAGAGAATAAATGAGTTGACTGAGATTACACAGTTAGTAAGTATCTTGGGCTAGATATTAACTCAGGTCTTCCGATTCTGAGCCCAGGCACCTTACAATGATCTTTGCCTTCTCAACACTGCTATGATATTCACTTTAATTAGGCAATCCTCATATTCTTTTGGGTGTTGTCAGTCAACTTCTCATGTACATTTTTTACTGAGTCTTTCCAACCAGACTAATAGCTGTTTGAGGGCAGGGACCACGATTTAGTCATTGCACAATGATTGGCACCACACTTTGCACATAGTAGGAGCCTAATATGTGTTTGTTTATTGATTGGTCTATGTTCAGAGTAGCTGAAATAGTGTGAAACATACAGAAATATTATTTTGTCCAAGAGAAATGATGCGGTTTGGATCAAAAGGTTTTAGAATTCCAATAAATAAAGCTATAGAAGCAGGAAGGATAATCATGTCAAAGTTTAATACTAGAAAATGCAGCTATGGAAAAAAAATCAAAAATCATTTGATCCATAAAAATTCCATTGGACTCATAAAATTTTCATTAGTTTCACCTACATAACTAGTGCCACCCCAGATAACAAAACTTACTTACCTTTTCTACGGAACTCAGCCGTAGTAGGCCAGATAATGCCAGCTTCTTTCTGCAGCAAATACACTCAGAGGTCTCCAACAAATACAAATTGTGATCAAAACCAAACAAAATGGGAGTAGAAAAAAGAGAACAGTTTATATTAAATTTCTTATTAAGTTCACTGCCTTATTCTTATTAGATGCTCTTTTTGACTTGATCTCCACTCCTCCGCCCCCCTGCAATTTCTGAGTACCTGGACTAACACACATTTTCACAGATGGGATGGTGGATTTCTCAACTTCTCTCCAACCTTCTTCCTCCCTCCCTTGCTTTTTCTGTGATAAGATCTTTTCTTCTCTATAATAATTATGGGATTTTTTTTTCATCTTTTACATTTTAGACCCAGATTCCCTTCAATAATGTGACTGTTCTCTTGTTCAAGTTCTTTCTCAGCATATCTCTTTTCAGGTTCCAAATAAGCTATTTGTTGAGGGTAGTCAGATTCCTTTATTTTAGCATTTTCTCCTTAGTCATTGATCATAAGACACCAGGTCAAAGGTCCCCATAGAAAAGTCCTGCACCATCTTCAAAGACCAAATGTCCTTGGGCAAGATCAGTGAGCTTATCATCATCATCATCATCATCATCATCATCATCATCATCATCATCATCATCATTGTTTTTAAGAGGTATCATGGTGTACTGGGTGAGGTGCTGAGCTTGAAATTAAGAAGACATAGGTTCAAATCCTGCCTCAGACACTTACTGACTCTGTGACTCCGGGCACGTTCCTTTATTCTTTCCTGTACCTCATCCGTTGAACTTGATGGCCTTCAAGGTCCCTTTCATTGATAAATTTCTGATCCTCTGTACCACATCTATGAAATGAGAGGCTTGAAATTGATTCTTTCTGTTCTTAATCTATAAATGTTAGACATCGGAGGACATTCAGAATTTATCTAGTACAAACTCCTCATGTTATAAAGGAAAATGAAGCCCAGAGCCCTGAACTGGTTTGCAATGTAACACAGCTTGTTAGTGGTCAACTAGTCATTAGAATATTCAGGACTAAGTCTCAAGTTTCTATTTCTCTGAAGCTAGCCAGTATTCTTTGCACTAACTCTAAATGTTATCTTGCCTTGAAACCCCTCAGATACAAAAAAGGCAAATACCTTATATTCCTTATATTCCATAGCACATTTACTAAAATGAGTCAAAACATTTTCAGCAGATTCAACCATGCTTTCCTTCATTATTTCAATGAATATTAAGCAAATCCTAAGGGTGAGGCAGTATTAGTATACCAGACAGAGAAAGACGTGGAATTAGGAAGACCTGGCTCAGACAGGCTGGGTGATTCTGGGCTTAAATCTCAGTGCCCCATACAAGTAACTAAGACTGCAAATTGCAGAGGGTTTTTAGCTCAGCATTGGTAGAGGGGTCTACCTCAATGGGAATCCGCTACACCCAAAAAATTACAGGTACCAAAGTTTAAGCGGAAATGGAAAGAGAGGAGATCAAGGTGCAAAAATACAAAAACACATTAAACAAATTCATGCCCACAGGGAACTTAATTATGTAATTCCCCTGAGATAATAATTTTTGTAGTGTCAAAGAGGCCACCTTCAGAGCCTGGGAGTATGTTGGGTTATTCAAAAAAAAAATTCTATGGCTGGAAACTGAGAGAGGCAGGAGGCCATGAATACTAAGTGAAGATGACTGAATATTCTAGTTTGTTTAGCATTTCTTTCCTCTATTCAAGCCACAATGGTTATAATGTTAGAAAGAATGTCATGTATTATGTGCAAAAATCACCTCTGCAGCTTCAGACGATAGTGAGTTTTTGTGACCTCATCACATGTATTTTACCATAATCATACTTTGGCTTTTCTAATCCAGAAAGTAGTAGCAGCCTTTAAAAAAAAACTAGGTAGAGTACCAAATCTTAAAAGTTGTTTTAAAACTCATTTTTGACCCTGATCATGAGTTACCTCAATTGCCTTTGAGAATTTTCTATTTGAAGCAAAAAGGGGAAAAAATTGGTGCTATGCCACTCCATTCCACTTCTTGAGACACAAAGAGGAGAGGTAGGCATTAGCTTACACCCCCTAATTAGTAGACTTAACTTCTGCCTGTATCTTAAGTCACTGCATACTGCTATTTTTCATTACTTTACTCATTACTGAACTGCTGCACATGAGTTAAAACAGACTACGAATTGCTACTTTCCTTTTGGATAATTGGTATTTTGTGAATATGTACACCTAGTTTAAAAAGCTCTGAGACATAATAATAGCCAGCATTTAGATACTGCTTAAAGTTTACAAAACATTTTACAAATCTTATCTCATTTTATCCTCACAATAACCCTATAAGGTAGAAACAATTATCATTCCCATTTTACATATAAGAAAACCAAGGCAGAGGTTAAGGAATTTGCCTTGGGTCACATAGCTGATAAGTGTCTGAGATTGGATTTGAACTCTAGTGATCCTGACTGGAGGTCCAACATTCTATATCTTGAGTCACTTGGATGTCTTAAAAATGCACCTGCTTTGGCAATCAAAGGTCCTCTCTGTTATTAAGAAAGATACATAAATATTTTTTTCTAATTTATGCCATGAAAAAGCAAAAGGAATATCAGATATAATTACTTTTCTCAAATGTAGGGTTCCATAAGTAGAATTGTCCGTGTGACTTTCAAACTTGGCAAAGCTTCTCAGTGAAAGGGGAAAGACAAAAGGAGAAAGCAAAGGAGGAAAAAAGGTTCTACCTTTTGTGGCATTTAGAGGAATTGGACTGTGGAAGAAAGCGTTACATGTTTCTTTGTCAGGAGAAATGAGGATCTGGTTCCAGTTCTGCATCAAATCAGTTATCAAGAAAACAGGAATCCCTACATTTATAAATATCCCAGAATACATATAGAAAATAGTGTAAAAATAAAATAGAAATATTTACCAGGTTTATTTTTTAAACAAAGTCATTTACTTTTGAAGGATATGGTGAAAAAGTACTTATTGACCAGATTATGACATACATTTGGTTGAATAATTCATTGAGTTAATTATAACTCAATCTAGTATATATATATATATATATATATATATATATATAACTCAATATATATAACTCGACATATATATATATATATATATATAAAATCTCAATCAGTATAAAAGTATTTTGCTTTTAGTTGTTTTTTTTGTTTGTTTTTGCTACCTAATCCAAATCTAACTTCTCCTTCCCACCTCATCACACCTCCAAACTAAAAAAAAAAACAAAACCCTTGAAGCATGTGTACAGTCAACCATGCACAGTCAAGGACAACACATTCCTACTTGAGCTGTGCCTGAAAATACACATTTTACATTATATTTTGAGTCCATTGCCTTTCGGTCAAGAGGTGGGTAGCATATTTCATCATTAGTCTTCCAGAATCACAATTGTTCATTACATTAATTAAAGTTCTTAAGTCTTTCAAAATCTTTTTTTCTTCATATTTTTGTGGTTAGCATATAAATTGTTCTAGTTCTATTCACTTCACTCTGCATTCGTTCATACAAGCCTTCCCATGTTTCTCTGAAACAATCTATTTTGTCATTTCTTACAGTACAATACTCCTTCTGTATCACTGCCTCATCATGATGGAAGGGCTTGCATAGTTCAGCAAAACTATGAGCTTTACCATGTAGATTACCCAAGATGGACAGGTAATGGTATGAGAGTTCAGACAAAAAAAATGATTCACTAAAGAAGGAAATGGCAAACCATTTCAGCATCTTTGCCAAGAAAAAAACCCATGGACGGTATAAAATGATGAAAGATATGATATCAGAAGACAAGTCTCTCAGGTTGGAAGGTGTCCAACATGTTGCTGGGGAAGAGCAGAGGGCAATTACAAGTAACTTCAGAAAGAATGATGCGACTGGGACAAAGCCAAAAAGAAGATCTTCTGTCTGGTGATAGAAGAAAAGTCTGTTGCTACAGAGATCAATATTTCATAAGAACCTGGAATCAAGGTAAGCAGAGTGTGGTCGAACAGGAGATGGGAAATTTAAACATTGACATCTAGGGTATTGCTGGGAGAAATATCAACAATCTCATTGTTGAAGATACCCTGTTGATGGCAGAAAGTGAGAAAGAGGGAAGTGCAAAATCTGTCTAGAAGCTTAACATTAAAACAATAGCAACTAAGAACATGCAAGGGGGCCCATCAATTCTTGGCGAATAGAGAAAAAAATGGAAGCAATGTCAAATTTTGTAATCTTGGGCTCAAAGATCCCTACAGACACCTGCTGTAGCCATGAAATTAGAAAAAAAAAAAACCAACAATGGTTGCTCCTTGGAAGGAAAGCTATGGCAAATCTGGACAGCATACAGCAAAGCAGAGACATTACTTTTCAAACAAAGGTCCATATAGTCAAAGCTATGTTTTTTTTTTTTCCAGTAGCAATGTATGGCTATGAGAGTTGGTCTATAAAAAAAGCTGAATGCCACAGAATTGAAATTTTTTAATTGTCATGCTTGAGAGTCCTTCGGACAGCAAGGAGGTCAAATCAGTCAATACTTAAACACATTCATTCAGTTTTTTCGTTGGAAGGACAAATACCAAACCTAAAGCTTAAAAACTTTGGCTACACAAATGAGAATACAGGATTCAATGGAAAAGATCCTTATGTTGGAAAAGATTGAAGACAAAAGGAAAAGGGGATAGGCAGAGGATGAGATGGATACATAGTATCACGGTCGCAACGAACATGAGCTTGAACAGACTTTGGGAGATAGTGGAGGATAGAAGGTCCTGGCATGCTCTAGTCATGGACTCACAAAGAGTCAGACATACCTGAATGATTGAACAATAGCAGTACCATAATATTCCATTATATTCACATAATATAATCTGTTCAGTCATTCTCTAATTGATCAGTAGCCTTTAGTTTCCAAGTTTTGATTTGTTGCTCTTTTATTAGCAAAAAGAACCAGTAAAATATTTTTGTACACATACCAGGTTTAATTTTTGAAAATAAAGAGACAATATGGGAAAATGCAAAGAGTGAGCCTTTGATCCAGCTGCTCCTGAGTTTAAGTCTGATCTCTGAGGTGTGAGCTTGGGCAAGTCATTCACTCTCTCAATGCTAAGCAAATCTCTAATAAATTGCAGATGAGGTGCCAACTTCTATTGGTATACACCATTCCTTACCAGAAGCTACCTAAATGAGTGAAATTGCAAGTCCAGCCCCTATTCCAAATTCCCAGTTTTTGACAATGCATTTAAAGACATAATTTATAAGGCAGAATGGGAAGTGGGAAGTGAGAAGTCACAAAGAATACATCTTGTGTGCAAGAGACTGTAGACACAAAGGAAAACAAAAAGCAAAACAAAAAACAAAAACATACCTGCCTCAAGGAGTTCACATTCACATGAGGTATACTTAGCATGTCAGTCCCCTATTGTAATGTTTTTCTTCTTGGAAGACAAGCAGCCTAAGATCTCTTTCTACATGAAACCATCCTGAGCCCCCAGATGCCAGTGCCCTCCTTCCCTAACTCCTTTTTTATTTAATCAGCTTGTGTTTATTTATATTTCTTCTCCTTAGATCCATTGTGTACATACTTGTAAGTTATTTCTGAATTTAGGATGGAAATTTATAGAAAATAAGGATTTTCTTTTTTATTCTTGGTATTTGTATCTCCAGTGTCTAAACTAGTTTCTGACACATGGTAGATGCTTGTTAGTTGATCAGGAAGTACTACTTGTAGGAGGTGGCCTTTGATCTAATCTCAAGAGTCTAAGAGTCGGAGGTGAAATGAGAATATATTTTTAGGTAGGGGGGGATGGCCTGTATAAAGACACTGTAATGGAATGCCAAGTCCAGGAAAAAGAAAATTAGTCATTGTGGCAGGAGCATGGAGTGTATGAAGGGGAGTAAATGATAGTAAATAATCGTGGAATCCTCTTTCCATTGAGTTGAGAAGTGTGAAGACCAGGTTCTCTCAAAACCTGTTACCAATTTCAGGAGGAACATATGCTAATCAATCTCTACCAAAAAGGAGATTTCCGTGCAAATGGGCTTTGAGCCACAGGTTACATATAGTTAGCATACTCTAACTTGGATTTTAGTCATTTGTATACATTTTTCATTCCCCTCTACCTCTGTCCTTTTCTATTGGATTGCAGATTCCTTGAAGGCAAAGGGATTTGCTAGGTTTCTTCATTGTATCCCTGGGTACTAGTATGTAACATATTGAATTGAATCGAATATTTTACCCTATTGCCCAGAGAGTCATTTTCCTTATGGTTTTTCTGCAATATGTGGAGTGCTGTCTTTCCAAATTCATGGTTCTTTCTACTTATATTTGTGAGTCCTTACATTATTTTTCTAGTCAAAATAAACATTCTTCAAATTAGCCACTCACTCAGAATAAATTGACATATATGCTGAGTAAAAGAGAATACTGATTTTATGTATTTTTACTACTTTTTCACCTTCTCATGGCCTAATTATGTGGTGGGTGGAGGCTGGTAATGTTGATTTGTTTCAGTACTGACTTGCAAGATTAGTCTATAACATATTTTTATAAGAGTATTTAAAATTAAATAGTTTAAAATTAAGTGAAATATGTAAAGCGTATTACATATATGTATGCATACATATATGTATATGTGTGTATGTGCATATACGTGTATACACACATATACACACACATACACACATACATACAGGTGAAACTTATCTAACTTCTTTTGTACAGGCTCATGCATATTTATAAATCACTTTGTTACAAGGAAACTAGAGCTGGAGATAAGAAGTGTTAGGTAAAAGAAGAGGTTTAATTGATAATAAAAGGACCCATGTCGAGTTTTAGGGAGTCCTGAGTTGCCTAAGCTTCTTGGAACCACAGGTGAGAGCTCGGGGCCAAGTAGACACCAAAGAAAGATGAGCAGCCCCTGAAAAAGGTTCAGGCAGCCCTCACAGCAGAGATGCTAGTCTTTCTTGAACACCCTGTACACACTGCCTTCAAATTACTGCAGAAAAAAAAAACTGCCTATTCCAATTAGTTTAATCAACCATCACATTTTAACCACTTACTATGATCTAGGGGCACTTTGCTAAACCCTGTAAATACCAAAGTCACTGTTCCTCAGGAAGGTTACATTCTAATAAGAGAGCACATAAGTTAACATCTGCATAGCGCTTTAAGGTTTGTAAAGCAATTTTCATAGGTTCTCTGATTTGATGCTTACTATTTCTAGTGAGCCAAGTCTAGACAGACTCAGGTGGACATATAACCTTCACGGTGAACAAAGGAACACACGCTACAGGATTTATTCTGTAAAACTTGGACTCAGTCAAAAGGCTGCACCCAGAAGGCCATATGTGGCCTCAAGGCCACAGGTTCTCCACCCCTGCCTACATCAACTATCTCAACAGAACCAGGAAGTGCTTCATAAACTTTAATTGTCATCTGTTATCTTGTATATATTAAGCAACAAAAATAAAAAATAAAAACTGTTTCCTCTTCACAGTTTTAACTCATTGGCTAATTCTTTGAACCACTCCCAAACATTTGCTTTCATTTATTGCCTTTCTCTCAGTCCCTTCTCCACTACTTTTTTTTTTCTGCTATGTCTTCTCTGTGCCCTTGCAGACTAATCTTCCCGCCCCGCCCCGCCCCTCGCGCGCCCCCCCCCCAGCCGCCCCAATCTACTCCTTCCATTGAAAACAGCAAAAATCACAAAACTACAATAAAAATGACAAAGGAGCCAACTTCTCTCTGCTGGCCCTCCCTTCAATCTTTCTTCCTTGCATTAAAAAAAAAAAAACAACTCTATTGTATGAATTCACATCTTTGTTGTCTTTTCTTAGGAGATCCATTCTTGTGGGCAGTGACTGTGTCCATTTATATTAACTTCTGTACAGTGTTTAGTATGCTCCTGCAAGCACTTACATACTCTATTTTCTTTCTGTATACTGATTTTTTTTTTTTTGCAAAATAAGATACATGAAAGACTGACAAGAGGGGGAAATGAAAATGACATCTAAAAGAGTTGTATAAAAATCTGTTTTAGCAGCTTCTTGTTTGAACAAAATATTTCTAATCTGCATCTCTAATTTTAAACTTGTTGTTTGGTTGTGAGCATCCTCATCCATGCCCTTGCCTGAATTTGATAAAAGGTGCTACGAGGAGAGAACTGGCATCCTATCAAGAAAGCAAAGATAAAAAAACACCATCTTGAGTAGGGAGTGGATGGTAAAATCTGTAGCCTCTAATTTTACTGCTGTATTCAACCACAAGTAAAAAGAAGTATGTACTTTAATTGTTGTTAATTACTTAGTGTAAACTGGAACCCATTTCAGTGCCTTATTAATTTAGCTTTGATTAGGCTTTCTTTGATTTCAAGAACTTGGTTATAAATCCCTGACTGTTCCTGATAGGGCATTACAACTCCAGCTGTTTAATAGTGATACAGTTTTTCTGTCAAGTAAAGTTTCACTATCTGCCTTTTTGTTAATTCATGAATATTGCTATAGTATTAGGCCCAGTAAAAAGAGAATTGTGTTTGGATTGTTACCTGCTAACCAACAATCCCATAGCCCCCTCTCCAATTTATCCCTCTCTACTTTATTGCTAAAGATCTCTAATTGCTTCATTTGTAAACCAAGAGGCATTAGCAAAGATTTACAATTGAGTGAATATGAGAAGATTTAGATAAACTTCAGAACACTTAAGTGGGGTGATCCAGCTGAGGCTTGTTTTTCTTTCCCCTTTCACCTCCCCCCACTTCAATCTCTCCACAACCATTTATTTAAAATCTCAATACTGGAAGGCTCACATAGCTGAGCCAAAGTCCTCATACACTATCCCCCATAAGTGGCCATCCCATTATTGTTTAGAGGATCATGGCCTCAGCACTGTGATATTGGATTTAAATGAGGAAGGACTGTGCAAAGTCACCAGCCTCACTTTGTCCTCCAGAGTCATCTGGGTCTAGTGAAAAGATATAAATCAGGATGACAGGAGATGGCCTTGGATGCAGTAGGAGACCTTGGTCTTTTTTCAAGTAGCCAGGCAATTTCCTCCCAAAAGCCTCTAGTGAGGAGAAACTCTCTAGCTCCAGAAACAGTTGGGGAGATTTTCATGACCTAAAAGGAAGAGCACTAAGTACTCTGTACATCGAAAGTCAACAAAATGGTGTCAAAATTTACTTTGTAAAGTCCTCTTGATTTGCATTTTTCAGTGATCTGCCAGTTCAAGAACTGTATTTAACCCAAGCAGCTCTTGCTGGGACAGCCTTACCTACCAATTCCTCTAGTTAATATCTTATGACTGGTCCCCAAATGATTCAATCAAACAATACAGAATAGATTCTAACCTCTCCTGTTAATGCTTTGTAGTTTGTTCTCTGAGAGCTAGGTAGTGCAGTGGACAGAGCAGCACACCTGGAATCAGGAAGATCTGAGTTCAGACTTGGCTTTAGACACTTATTGGTGGTGAGATGGGAGGCAAGCCACTTAGCTATTTGCCTCAGTTTCCTCATTGCAAAATGAGCTAGGGAAGGAATTGGCAAATCACTCCTGTATTTTTGCCATGAAAACCCCAAATGGGGTCATGAAGAGTTGGCCAATAACTTAAATGACTCAACAACAACAAAAACAAATTTGGTTTCTAATTGAGGATTTTTCTCTGCCACAGACTAGGTCAGGTTTCCAGAGTTATACTTTCTTGAGTTTATTTCCACAATGTATCCCTCTGTGGAAGGGAAGGCAATAGGGGAAAGTAGAATTGAAGGAAGCAAGATGCTCCTATATTTTGCATCGGATTCTGTCTATAAGCCTGCTATACACTTGCTTCTGTTCTTCAGGGCTCCTTGGTTTCCTTGTTGTGAGCACTCCTTCTATTGATACTGTCAGTCAACAAACATTTATTAAGAACTAACTACAAACTAAACACTGTGCTAAGCCCTAGGCCTCCAAAGAAAAAGGGAAAACTGTCACATTCTAATGGAGGATACAACATGTAAATCAGTAGTCACTAAACCAAATATAAAGATGCCTGTGGGCCCCTCCACGTATTGACATCCAAAGCCTCATATTAACATTAACCATGTTCCATTGTATTTTTGTTTATTCTGTTAAATATTTCCCAGCTACATGTTAATCTGTTTCAGGCTGCATTTGGGAGTGCCTGAGGGAGTGCAGGCCACACACTAAAATGTAATTAAATATATACTAACCTAAACTGAGCAGATAAAAGTCTATCTCTGAGGGAAAGACAATGGCAATAGCCAAGGGGTAGGGAAAGACCTCCCCTAAATGTGGTGTTTCAATTGAGTTTATTTTTTAAAATAAATTCATTTTTTATTTTTAGTTTATAACACTCAGTTCCACAAGTTTTTGAGTCCCAAATTTTTGATCCCTCTCTCTCCTCCCTCATTTCCCCCAAGACCATGTAATCCAGTGTAGGTTCTACATATACCCTCACAATGATCTATTTACATTATAGTCCACTTGTAAAGAAGAATTATAACCAATGAAACGAATCATGAGAAGGAAGAAATGAAATCAAAAAAGAAGGAAAAAAGAGAGCAAATAGTTTGCCTCAATCTGCATTCAGACTCCATAATTCTTTCTCTGGATGTGCATAGCTTTTTCCATTATGAGTCTTTTGGAGCTCTCCTTGAACCTCACATTGATGAGAGGAGCCAAGTCTATCAAAGTTAGTCCTTACAGATACCATGCGTCTGTAATCGTGTACAATGTTCTCCTGGTTCTGCTCCCCTCACTCAGCATCAGTTCATATAAGTCTTTCCAGGTTGTAAGGAAGTCCATCTGTTCCTCATTTCTTACAGCACAATAGTATTCTATTACATTCACATACTGTTACACCCAAATGAAGCCAACCATTAAGCCCACCGCTAATCCTCCCACTATTGATGCCCTTTGAGCCCACCATTAATCCCCTTTGTATATTTGTCTCTGTCTTTGTCCTATACCCTGTAATGGCTTGAAACAGCTTACAGCATAATTCTGGGTAGATTGCCCAAGGCTAGTCTCCTGAAGCCCCTTTTCCCTTGAATCAGCATTACAACAGCATTATGTGAAAGAATCAGTCCAAGTTCATCCTAAAGAAGGACCACCCCATTACCACATAGGGTCCCCATGCCCTGGATTATGGTGCAACTGTTCTGCTGACCAAGCTAGATTAAGCTGGGTCCTTCCACTCAGAACATAGCTGACCAAAGGAGGTACAGAGGTCCTCCACCCATTGACCAGAACATGACCCCAGACTGTTCTGAGAAGTTCCACCATGTACCCTCCACCCTGTTCTGGGAAGCTGACCACCCTGGGAGGGACCTCCTTGTCACAGGATGGTGGCACCCCTGTACCCTTGTGCCATATTCCCAAATTAGCCCTGAGCTATGGATTTAACCAATGGCTGTTCTTTGCTTCTGTACATCACTGCTTCTGTTAGCCACCCTCCCTAATTGTGTAATTGTGGTTTTTGCCTTTATAAACCTTATAGTCCTTCAGTTCAGGACTGCCTGATTTGAGTGTATACTCCAGATAGTAGTGTGCTTGGCCAATAAATCCATTAAATTTACCATGGAGCCCAAGTCTCTTCTAGCTGTTATTTTCTACACAACAATACCACAATTTGTTTAGCCATTCCCCAATTGATGGGCATCCCCTTGATTATCAATATTTGCTACCACAAAAACAGCTGCTATAAATATTTTTGTACATACTGGTCCATTTCCCACATGTGTGATCTCATTTTGATAAAGCCCTATAAGTGGTATTGCTGGGTAAAAGGGTATGCACATTTTTATAGCCCTTTGGGCATAGTTCCAAATTGCTCTCCCGAATGACTGGATGAGTTCACAACTCCACCAACAATGTATTAATGTTCCAATTTTCCCACGTCCTCTCCAGCATTTATCATTTTCCTGTTTTGTCATGTTAGCCAATCTGACAGGAGAGATGTGGTACCTAAGAGTTGTTTTGATTTGCACTTCTCTAATCAATAGTGATTTAGAGCATTTTTTCATATGACTATAGATTTCTTTAACTTCTTCCGCTGAAAACTTCCTGTTCATATCTTTTGACCATTTCTCTTTTTTTTTTCTTTTTTGCTTGTTTTTTTTTTTTGTGGGTGGGGGCAGAGCAATTGGGGTTAAGTGATTTGCCCAAGGTCACACAGCTAGTACATGTGTCAAGTGTTTGAGGCCAGATTTGAACTCAGGTCCTTCTGACTCCAGGGCCAGTGCTCTACTCATTGCACCACCTAGCTGTTCCATTTGGCCATTTCTCAATTGGGGAATGACTTGTATTCCTATAAATTTGACTCAGTTCCCTGTATATGTTAGATATGAGGCCTTTATCAGACACAGATTGTGAAGATTTTCTCCCAGTTTTCTGCTTCCCTCCTAAGCTTTGTTGCATTGGCTTTGTTTGTACAAAAACTTTTCAATTTAACATAATCAAAATGATCCACTTTGCATTTTGTAATTCTCTCTATCTCTTGTTGGGTCATGAATTCTTCTCTTTCCCTTAAATCTGATAGTTAAACTATTTCTTGCTCTCCCAAATTGCTTATACAAAATCATGAACTCATTTTGACTTTCTTTTGGTATATAGTGTAAGATATTGGTCTATACCCAGTTTCTGCCATACCATTTTCCAATTTTCCCAGCAGTTTTTGTGAAATAGTGAATTCTTAGCCCAGAAGCCGGGTTCTTTGGGTTTATCAAAGAGTAGATTGCTATAGTCATTGACTACTGTGTCTTGTGTACCTAGCCTATTCCACTGATAGACCATTCTGATTCTTAGCCAATACAAAGTAGTTTTGATGACTGCTGCTTTATATTACAGTTTAATATCTGATATGACTAGGCCAAGTTCCCTAGCATTTCTTTTCATTAATTTTCTTGATATTCTAGACCTTTTGTTCTTCCAGATGAATTTGGTTATTATTTTATCCAGCTCCATGAAATAATTTTCAGTAGTTTCATTGGTATGGAACTGAATAAGTAAATTTAGGTAAAATTATCATTTTTATTATATTAGCTCAGCCTAACCATGAGCAACTGATGTTTTTCCATTTATTTAGATCTGACTTTATTTGTGTGAAAGGTGTTTTGTAATTGTGTTCATATAATTCCTGGGTTTTTCTACAGTAGTCTATATAGTAACTTTAAATGGAATTTCTCTTTCTATTTGTTACTGTTGGGCTTTGTTAGTAAAATATAGGAATGCTGAGGATTTGTGTGGGTTTATTTTAGATCCTGCAACTTTGCTAAAGTTTTTTATTATTTCAAGTAGTTTTTTATGTGATTATCTAGTATTCTCTAAGTAAATCATCATATCATATGCGAAAAGTGATAACTTAGTTTTTTCTTTGCCTATTCTAATTCCTTGAATTTGTTTTTCTTCTCTTACTGCTAAAGCTAACATTTCTGGTACAAAATTGAATAATAGGGGTGATAAGGGACATCCTTGTTTCACCCCTGATCTTATTGGGAATGCATGTAGTTTATCTCCATTACATATAATGTTTGCTGATGGTTTTAGGTAAATGTTACTTAAAATTTAAGAAAGGCTCCATTTATTCCTATGCTTTCTAGTGTTTTTAATATGAATGGGTGTTGCATTTTGTTAAAAGCTTTTTTGCATCTATTGAGATAATCATATCATTTCTGCTAGGTTTGCTGTTGATGCGATCAATTATACTGATAGTTTTCCTAATACTGAACCAGCCTTGAGTTTCTGGAATAAATCCTACCTGGTCATAGTGTATTATTCTCATGATAAATTGCTGCAATCTTTTGGCTAATATTTTATTTAATTTTTTTGCATCAATATTCTTTAGGGAAATTGGTCTATAATTTTCTTTCTCTGCTTTGACTCTTCCTGGTTTAGGTATTAGTACCACATTTGTGTCATAAAAAGAATTGTGTGGGACTCCTTCTCCTATTTTCCCAAATAGTCTATAAAGCATGGGAATTAATTGTTCTTTAAATGTTTGACAGAATTCACATGTAAAACCATGTGGCCTTGGACAGTTTTTCCTTGGGAGTTCATTGATGACTTTTTCAATTTCTTTTTCTAAGATAAGGTTATTTAGGTATTTTTACTTTCTCTTCTGTAAACCTGGGCAACTTATATTTTTGAAAACATTCATCCATTTCCCTTAGGTTATCAAATTTATGGGCATAAAGTTGTGAAAAATAATTCCTAATTATTGTTTTAATGTCTTCTTCATTGAAGATGAGTTCACCGTTTTCATTTTTGATGATAGTAATTTGATTGTCTTCTATTTTGTAATCAAATTGACCCAAGGTTTATCAATTTTGTCATCTTTTTCATAAAACCACCTTTTAGTTTTATTTATTATTTCAATAGTTTTCTTGATTTCAATTTTATTAATCTCTTCTTTGGTTTTTAGTATTTCTAATTTTATATTTAATTGGGGATTTTCAATTTGTTCTTTTTATAGCTTTTTCAATTTCATAGCCAAATTCATGGATCTCTTTTGTCTCTATTTTATTCACGTAAGCATTTGGAGCTATAAAACTTCCCCTAGGAAGATGGAGGCTGAAAAGCAGGGACTTGTGTAGGGCTCTCCCCCAGGAACCTACAATCACTGACAAAAAAAAATGGTTCTGAACAAATTCTAGAACTGCAGAACCCATGAAATAGCAGACAGTAGCAGGACTCCAGCCCAGAACAGCCTGTATGGTCACTGGGTAGGTCTATTGCACACGGAACTGGGAGCAGAGCAGGGCAGAGCCCAACATGGGCTGTGCCTGGACCAACCAAACTGGGAGCTGGGCAGAACAGGCCTTAGCACCCTGAATCAGTGAGCCGTGGCAGTTGCCAGACTTCTCAACCCACAAGCACCAAAGACAACAGAGAAGGTTAGTGGGAAAAACTGCAAGGGAAGGAGTAAAAAGAGTTCAAGTTTGCACTCCCCAGGGTAGCAGAGGTAGGGCAGCTACAGAACTACAGCTGCAGTTGCTTCTGGACCCAGGCCCACCTGGTGGGAGGAATTAAGTGGCAGATCAGAGCTGGAGTGCAGAGCCTGCTTAACACCGGGTTGGTGGTTCTTGGGGGAAGAGGAGCACTTGTGTGGCACAGCTAGCTGTATAGAAATAGCTCTGAAAATAAAAACACATCCCCTAAAGCTTGGAACAAAGTACTCTCTACTCTACAAGCAGTCGTATCCTGACAAAAAACTCAAGGGTCAAGTAGTTGGCTGGGAACATGGCCAGGCAGCAAAAATAGACTTAGATTCAGACTCAGACTTTGGAAACTTTCTCTGGTGACAAAGAAGACCAAAACATACAGCCAGAGGAAGTCAACAATGTCAAACAGGCTACATCAAAAGCCTCCAAGAAAAACATGAACTGGTCCCAGGCAGTGGAAGAGCTCAAAAAAGGATTTTGAAAAGCAAGTTAGAGAAGTAGAAGAAAAATTGGGAAGAGAAATGAGAAGGATGAGAGAAAACTATGAAAAACAAGTCAATTACTTGCTAAAGGAGACCCAAAAAACTACTGAAGAAAACAACACTTTAAAAAATAGACTAACTCAAATGCTAAAAGAGGTCTAAAAAGCCAATGAGGAGAAGAATGCCTTGAAAGGCAGAATTAGCCAAATGGAAAAGGAGGTTCAAAAGATCACTGAAGAAAATACTACCTTAAAAATGAGATTGGAGCAAGTGGAAGCTAGTGACTTGATGAGAAATCAAGATATTATAAAACAGAACCAAAGGAGTGAAAAAAATGGAAGACAATGTGAAATATCTCATTGGAAGAACCACTGACCTGGAAAATAGATCCAGGAGAGATAATTTAAAAATTATTGGACTACCTGAAAGCCATGATCAAAAAAAGAGCCTAGAGAATATCTTTCAAGAAATTTTCAGGGAGAACTGCCCTGATATTGTAGAGCCAGAGGATAAAATACAAATTGAAAGAATCCACAGATCGCCTCCTGAAAAAGATCCCAAAAAGAAAATTCCTAGGAATATTGTTGCTAAATTCCAGAGCTCCCAAATCAAGGAGAAAATACTGCAAGCAGCCAGAAAGAAACCATTTGAGTATTGTGGAAAAACAATCAGAATAACCCAAGATCTAGCAGCTTCTACATTAAGGGATCAAAGGGCTTGGAATATGATATTCCAGAGGTCAAAGGAACTAGGATTAAAACCAAATATCACCTACCCAGCAAAACCACAAGGTTTGGTATGTTATCTCATTATTGTCATTCTTTTGAATGAAGTTATTCATTGTTTGTATGATTTGTTCTTTGACTCACTCATTCTTTAAGATTAGATTATTTAGTTTCCAATTAATTTTTAGCTTATCTTTCCATCATCTTTTACTACAAATATTTTTTTTTATTGCATTGTGATCTGAAAAGGATGCATTGACTATTTCTGCCTTTCTGCACAGGACTGAGAGGTTTTTATGCCCTAGCACATGGTCAATTTTTGAATGTGTGCCATGTACCACCGAGAAAAAGGTATATTCCTTTTTATCCCCATTTGGTTTTCTCCAAAGGTCTATCATATCTATCTTTTCTAAAATTCTGTTCACCTACTTAGCTTTTTTCTTGTTTATTTTGAGGTCAGATTTATCAAGTTCAGATCAAGTTGTGGCCCTCCCTCTAGTATAGTTTTGTTGTCTATTTTTCCTGTAACTCCCTAAACTTCTTCTCAAAGAATTTGGATGCTGTACCATTTGGTGAATAGATGTGAAATAATGATATTGCTTCATTGTCTATTGTGTTTTTAGCAAGATATAATGTCCTTCCTTATATCTTTTAAATAGATGTATCTTTGCTTTGGCTTTGTCTGAGATTAGGATTGCTACCATTACTTTCTTTTTTTTACTTTAGCTGTGTGTTGTTAAGCAAAATGGGCTCCTTAGCACTTAGTTCAACAAGTGCCCTTGAAGAGTTTGGCTTTTGTTTGCTTTGAGTAATGCTAAGCCCCAGGCCCAAACCCCGATTAGGTGTGGAACCTATCTGGGTGTGGATTGATGACTGAGGTGGGGCCCAAGGTGGGGCTATCTCCAGGGAGTGCCTAGTTTATATGTCTGGGAGAGCAGAGACTCTTAGACCACGTGGGTTTAAGTTGCCTCTTTGTGATGATTTTAGGTCACGTGGGTGAGTCCCATGTGTGACTCACCCCTGAAGCTGAAAAAGATGGAAAAGCCAAGGATTGGCCTCTTCTTCCTTGGAGCTCTTTGCCGAAGCAGTGGTGGCATGCGTGACTCTGGGTCAGCCTTTGTTCTGAGCTCCCAGGCTGAGCCTAGATGTTGGTAACTATGAATTGTATTGGATCTGCCTGTTTGTAATTTGTTTAAGGGCTCTTGAGATGCTGTTGATGAGGAAACGCTGGGCAGCTGTAGCTAAGGAGCCCTCCAGCTTGTAAACCCGGATGCTGAGACTTTGTTGAACTCTGGAAACTATGTATTGGGTTTTGAATCAGGCAAGGTCTGT
>CM053626.1:139934616-139986974 GCA_028646595.1 Phalanger gymnotis | reverse complement strand
GAATGAGGTAGATTAGTCACATAAAAGTGGCAGAAAAGCTGTTATAATGAAGGGAAGTAGGTTGGGGGAATGAGTTAATCTTGCTCTCATCGATTTGGCTTAGGGAGGGAATAACTTACACATTCAATTGGGTATTTTACCCTACAGAAAAATAGGGGGGAAGGAGATAAGAGAGAGTGATGACAGAAGGGAAGGCATATTGGGGGAGGAGGTAGTCAAAAGCAAACAGTTTTTAAAAGGGGCAAAGTCAAAGGAGAAAAACAAATAAAGGAGGACAGGATAGGATGGAGGGAACTATAGTTAGTCTTTCACAACATAGCTATTATGAAAGTGTTTTGCATAATGATACATGCATAACCTATATGGAATTGCTTGCCTTCTCAAGGAGGGTAGGTGGGGCAGGGAAAAGGGAGAGAATTTGGAACTCAAAGTTCTAAAAGCAAATGTTAAAAAAATTGTTTTTACATGAAACTGGAAAATAAGATATGCAGACAATGGGGTATATTATATATATTGCCCTATAAAAAGGTAAGGGGAAAAGGGATTGGGGGGTAAAGTGGGGTGATAGAAGGGAGAGCAGACTGGGGAAAGGAGTGATCAAAGTGCATGACATCTTGAGGCGGGGGAAGTTTAGTGATGGGCAGAAAATTTGTAAATCAAAATCATGTGGAAATGAATGTTGAAAACTAAAAATAAATTTTTAAAAAAGAGAATTAAGGAAGAGTTAGGTTCTTAATTGGGCCCTGAAGGGAAGGATTTCCATAGACAGAAACATGTGTTGGGGGAGTATGTAGATGAGGAAGGTTCTTCCATTTCCACTTTCTCTGTCTCCCTTCTAATTGATTACCTCCAATTTATCCTATACCGGGTGTTCCTAAAGTCTGGACACATAGGCAAAAATGCATATTTTCAAGAAATGAATGAAATTTTCAACAACATTTTATTTAATTGGAGCCTTCAATACAATTTCCACCATTTACAATGCAAAGATTGATGCACTTTGCAAGATTCACATGAACATGATGCAATAACTCCACATTTCTGATGTATCCAGACTTTAAGACCACCTTGTAAGTTCCTTGTTTAGACACAGTGGTTTGCATGCTGTCTCCTCTACTAAGCTGGCAGCTTCTTGAAAGCAGAGATTGTCTTTTGTCTTTCTTTTTATCCCCAGATTTTAGCACAGTGCCTGGCACACAGTAGGTATTTAACAATTTTTTGACCGATCCTACCTGTTTTGAGATGGGGACTTCAATAGCATAGCCAGCCTTAGAGTCATAGAGGATACAGAAAGGAGTCATCCACATCTTGTATTCCTAACAGACAAATTATATAAATCAAAAGTCCTATCATATCTTAAAATGAAAATTTCTTAATTCTACTTACAGTTATTTCTTTCACAGACTAGTGGTTAGGGGTGAGGCAGCTGTGCAATCTGGAAAATCTACATAAATTTTTGACCCTCCCCTTGTACCAGAGAAGTCTGATTCTTTTTTTCCTTTTCTTTCTACCGGGTGTTTACAACGCCTTATTGCAAAATTTGGGTTAAGTGTTTGGTCATAGGCTCTGTGTTATCTGCTGGCCTTTGCATGTTGTCTCTGGCTTCCACAAAAGTCTCCAAAAATTCCCATTTAATCTCTTATGCTGACCCACGATATACTGAAACCTCAATGGAGAAAGTGGCAATTTGGAAGGAGTAATTGCAAAGTCGATTTATAACTTCAGATGAAGAAATTGTTTGGTACCAAAGTCTTCCATGAGTTATCTCATAAAATTTGCCTTCCTGCTTATTAGACTACTCTCTTCTGGTGTCTTTTCTTGGTCATCTTGGTCTCATAGTTCTGTTGAAGGAATATTCACAACTAAACTGTCCTTGGGCAGTGCAAGCATTAGCATGGGGAACCTACTAATCTAATCAGTGCTTATAAATCTTTGAGCAAAGTGCTCTGCTTAACAACAATGTGCCAGGCCGAGGTATTTTTTTTTTCCTTTTGAAATGTATTCTTTATGTTTGCGGGTCTACAGGTTGTGTTTAAGCAAAAAGTGATCCAGGCGCAGAGTGCTTATGTTTCCTCATAGAGTTATACATCCCTGTTTATCTTTAGATCTCAGCCTCTGTCCTGATCTATAGAAGAGCTATGAGCATTGTGTTCTCTTTGTAGCTAGGACTGCTGAAAAATCGTTTTAAAACTATTGTCTTTCCAAGGGTGTCTGGGCATTCTTTGTTGAAGGGAGCAAGGTCTGTCCTAGGGCTATAGAAACACTTGTTATGGTTCAGTAGTTTTTCACTCATGTCCAACCCTTTCTGACCCCATTTGGGGTTTTCCTGGCAAAGATACTGGAGTGGTTTGTCATTTCTTTCTCCAGCTCATTTTACAGATGAGGAAACAGACCAACAAGGTGAAGTGACTTGCCCAAAGTCAAACAGCTAGAAAGTGTCTGAGGCCAGATTTGAACAAATGAAGATGAGCCTTCTTGTCTCCAGGCATGGCACTCCACTGTGCCACCCAACTTGCCTAGATGCTTAAGATACAAAGACAGAAATAAAAGTCTCTGGCCAGAAGTAGTTTACACTTGCTTGTAAAGATAAAGCGTGGACATAAATAACAACCACAATAAAAAATAATCGCAACTTGAAGAAGGAAAGAACACTAGCTGGGGAGATTAGACAAGGTTTTTTTTTAGGAGGTGGCACCTGACCTTAGTCTGAATGGACAACAAGAAAATGAGGGATGAAGAGTGAAATTCCAGGTCTGTATGAAGGCATGGACGCCCATAAATACAAGTTGGGGGATAGGTAGTCATCCAAATATAGACTTTGTGATGGCAAATAAAATCAAATAAAGATGAAAAGCTGGATTGGAGTCAGACCACAGAAGTCCTCGTTGTCAGATGGGTAGTACGTGTTTTATCCTACAGACAATGAGAAACCTTCGAAAACTTTTGAGAGGGAGAGTAATACAAACAGACCTGAACCATAGAAAGTTTTTTTTTTGATACCTGAATAAAGGATGGGTGAGAAAGAAGGAGAGAATTGAAACAGTAAGACCAATTAGGAGGTCAAGTCACATTAATCATCTCCCAGTTTGTTCTCTCATTAGCCACTGGACAGGGATAATCAAATCATTAGCATTCTCTTTGACAACTACTAGTCACTACCTCCTTCCCCCTCCCCCCCAATCCTGGTGAATCTGTGTTCTCAGCTCTTCTCAGCAACTCCTAAAACTAAGTATCTTGGGAGATTGTGAATTGCAGTAGTGATCTGAGCTTGACCTACATTTCCTAAGTATTTGTAGCTCAATTCTTTTTCAACATTATTTCAATAGTTACACATTTTTAAAAATAATCCATGAATTTACATAGGTACCCAAACAACTTCAGGATCTACAAAGAGAAACAATCATCCCCCTGTAGGAAAGAGAAGAATTTTCTTAAAAGAAAATCATATAACTACAGAAACAGTATCTCAGAACTTTATTTCATGTAAATGTTTTAATATTGGACCATCTGGCCTTAGCATCTCAGAGGAGGAGAGGTCATGGATTAGAATCCATCTATGCTCTAGCTAATCAGGGATATTGTGCCAATCATGAATATTTCTACATTTTAACATTTTGTGTTGTTTTTATTAATATGAACAATGCATTTTTCATGTGATACAGAAATTTATTTTCAGTTATTTTGTAGGATATGAAAAAAAACTCTGAAGATAACAGAATATGCATTATGAAAACTGTCCCTGAGGCAAATTGAAGCAACCAAAAATGTATTTAATATTTTCAAGAGTAATTCTACTTTCCACCTTGACTTCTATATTATATAAAGACACAAAATCATTAATTCAAATAAAACTTTTACATAATAATGCATAAAACAAATCCTTGAAGTCTACATTTTTCAAATTTCTATAACACTAAATTTAATACTCCCATCCTGGGTTCATTAAAGCAGTAGAATATCTATTTTTCATTGTCATAAGATTAAAGGCTGAAGGGCATTTTGTTATGGGTGGCCATAAGGTATACTGAAGTTTCTCTTCACAAGATGCATTATGAATAGGAACAGGTCAGACTTTAGCTTAGATAGTTTTTCATTTATGCATGGAAGCAGCCAGGATTTATTTGTAAATGAAATAATTTAATTGGATTAATTCATTTAGATAGAAGCAACTACATGGTACAATGGATAGTGTGGAATTTTGATTCAGAAAGATTTAAGTTCAAATCTGATCTCACTCAGTTGTTTGTGACCTTGGGCAAATCACTTAACTTCTGTTTGCTCCAGTTTACCAATCTATAAATTAATTGGGGATATGTAATAATAATTAAAGTGGAACTTTTTGCTATTCTCTTAAGTGCCTTTAAGGATTCTGTCCTTTGTTTGAATGGGGCAGATAAAGTAGAATTTTGCCTTGGAGTGTTTCTCAGCATTAAGACAATCAGAGAGTCATTGAATTGTGATACAAGGGATGGGAAACTTTCACACACCCAGCCTGGGTGAGGTCAGAGCCCTCAGGGCTGAACAGGATATAACTGAGGAGAGCTTGGCCTTTGACTTTTGGGGCATACTCATGGAAGGAGTGTTGAGACTCTGGGCAAGCAGCAAATTGGCCCCCAGCTTCACAATCCAGATGTTGGTTCTTCTCTGGCAACTATGTATTGTGATTTGAATCAGACAAGGTCTGTCTGTTGATGTTTGTAATTTCTGTTTGTATTTGCCTTGAAGTTCAGGGGGCTGATCTTTTCTGCCTGAACTGTGAATAATATTCGTATGTTTGATTAAAATGAGATTGTTAACCCCTTAAAGTTACTTTCCTTAGTAAAGCAGATCAAAGAACCTGTATTGGCAGCTTTCTGTGTGCTGTTTGTTGGCCGGTCTTACACCCCTATAGCAGCTGCTAGCAGATTGTTGCTATAGGGTAACACTATCATCTGTGGGCAATTAGGTGGTGAAGTGGTTAGAGTGCTGGGCCTGAAGGCAGGAAGACTCATCTTCCTGAGTTTAAATCTGTTTTTAGACACTTACTAGCTATGGGATTCTGGGCCAAGTCATGTTTGCCTCAGTTTCCTTATCTGTAAAAAAGCTCAAGAAAGAAATGGCAAACCACTCCAGTATATTTGCCAAGAAAATCTCAAATAGGGTCATTAAGAATCAGACATGGGGGTGGAGCCAAGATGGCAGAGTGAAAACAGGGACTTCTTGAGTTCTCCCACTCCACTCTCTGGAGTACATTTTATTTTTCTCAATGTGCACACTAAGTCCAACTGCCAGGCACACACTTTGGATCTCTGTATCTGTAGGATTCTCAACAGCTTTGTCAATCGGGATCGATCTTGCCTCTGCAATGGTTTTCTTGTTATTTAAATATGCAGAATAAATGCAAATGAACCTGTCCTTGTGTGCCAGAGACCTATCAGGGTACTCCCTCTCCCGAAGGACTCATGATACTTGAGCCCCAAACCCCTCCAAATACCTGCAAAAAATGACTCTAAACAAATTCTAGAGCAGCAGAACCCACAAGTGAGAGAGTAAAACAAATTCGTAGCCCAAGACAACCTGAAAGGTCTACAGGAAGGGTTTGTTGCACCAGTCCAAGAGAGGAACACAGTCCAGTGTGGCCCTTGCCAGCACAGACCAGGCCACAGCAAATGTGGAGTAGGCCTCAGGGAACTGAATCACTAACATCTGCGGCGGCTTCCAACCTTCTTGATCCACAAATGCCAAAGACAACTTAGAAGGTCAGTAGGATAGGTTTGTGGGACCTGGGTGAGAGAGGAGCATGGTCAAGACCTAGCCCCAGCCCCAGGGTGGTAGCTACAGCAACAGCAGCTGCTTCTGGAGCTCTTGACCCACAGACAGTGGGGACATTGAGCAGCTGATCAGAGGGGAATTTCAGGGATCTTTTTGCTGGTGCTGAGGCAGGATTCTCTTACTTTGCACTTGTTTGGATCTGGGTCATAGTCCTGGAGTGAGGAGGAGCACTGGTATGGCCAAGCTTGTGCCTGCAGTGGTGAGGGAATCCTCCTCCCAGTTCCAAGGCAGAAAAGAGTACTCGTGGTCACTCATATACCAGAGCACAGGCCAGGAGAGGAGTAAACACCTCTGCTTTTGCTCATTCCACTTTGGAAGAACTGAAAACTTACAGGTCCCCAGAAATATATCTGAAAACAGCTATTCAAAAACCTTGAAGCTTGGGACAGTGCACCCTATATTCTGGAAGCGGAGTCTTAACCTTAAGAAAGAGTTTAAAAAGTCAAGTAATTGGCCAGGAAAATGAGCAAACAGGAGGAAAAACAAATCAGATCATAGAATCTTACATTGGTGACAAGGAAATCAAAACATACCACCAGAAGAAGACAACAAAGTCAAAGTTCCTACATCAAAAGGCTCTAAGAAAAATATGAATTTGTTGCAAGCTATGGAAGAGTTCAAAAAGGATTTTGAAAATCAAGTAAGAAAAGTAGAGGAAAAATTGGGTAGGGAAATAAGAGTGATGCAAGAAAATCACGAACACAAGCTCTTGAGTAGCCTCCAGGGATGGATGCACGCTTGGGCCCTCAGGGGCCAGGGCCTGGCCTGCTCTAACCCTGGGTCCTTGGACATTGGGGGCCCCTTTCTCTCCCTCCCCCCTTTGTAGGTGGGTTCCTCGAGGCCCCAGCCCCTATCTGCCCAGGTCTAAGGCCTGGCTGGTGTGTGAGTCCTGCAGTCTGACAGGTGTCTCTCTTGTAAACAATCTATTATTGGATTCTGGTTTCTAATCTATTATACTATCTGCTTCCTTTTTATGGGCTAAGTAGCTGTGGCCAGTTCATTTGACTAGTTTTGACTGAGAAGCCTGCTAAATCATCAGAGAGATGTGGTGACTGATATCATCTTCTGCAGGCAACTGTACCTGTTACAACTTTGAGGCCCCACACCATTGAAACATAAACAGAATCTACAAACTCAAAATGTGTTTCACCTTCCTCATCCTGAATTTTCAGTTCCTTCTCAATTCTTCCATCATGCAAGAAAGCATGACTCAAGCAATGGAGAATGGAACCATTTTTATTTCAACTCCATGACTGTTGTCACTTTAGGGGGTGTCAGATTTTGAGGGTCATCTATGGAAAGCTGTCATAATCCCTCTTTCATTCATACTAGCTGCCCTACCTGTGCCTTCCTCTCTCTTTTTCTCCCAGCTCCACCACACTCAGCTCCTGTACCACCCCTCCCTGCTCTACCCATTTGGCAAGCTCCTCCCACCACAGGCTCATGTAACTCAGGCTTCCATGTGACTCAGGGGCTCAAAGAATGTCACACAGGCCTATTAATGGATGGGAAAGATCTTCCCATTCCAATTAACTTCTCTTACTTGACTTTCAAAGTCCTTTCTGAGCTCTTCTGTGGCCTGCTACTAGTTCATATTTTACTTGGAGACTTTTGATGTATGATCTTCGACTTTGTTATCTTTTTCTGGTTGTATGTTTTGATCTTTTTTGTCACCAAAGTAAGATTCTATAGTCTGAGTTTTTTTAAGCTGTATACTAATTTTCCCAGCCAATTACTTGACTTTTGAGCTCTTTGTCAGCTCTTTGAGCTGCTTCCAGAGTGTAGAGTGCTCTGTCTCAAGCTTCAAATGTTTTGTGCAGCTATTTTCAGAGCTACTTCTAGGCACCTGTAAATTTTCAGTGCCTCTAAGGTGGCATGATCCAAGGAGAGGTGTTTATTCTTCTCCTAGACAGTGCTGTCATCTGTGAGTGACCTCAAGCACTCTTTTCTGCCTTGGAACTGTGAGGAAGACTTTCTCTCCACAGCTACCACAACCTCTTCCACACTAGCCCTCTTCTTGGCCCCAGACCACCTCCTGGGACTGTGACCCAGATCCAAGCAGGGCAAAGCAGGATAATCCTCCCTCACCTCCATCAAAGAGATCTCTGTACTCTTGCTCTGATCAGCCGCTTGATTGCCCTACAGTCTGTGGGCCTGGAGCTCTGGAAACAGTCCTTGCTGCTGCTGTCACTGCCGCAGCCACCCCAGGGCTGGGCCAGACTGAGCTCTTCTCTCACCCAGGACCAACAATTTTGCCATTGACCTTCTAAGTTGTCTTTGGTGTTTTGGGGTTGAGAAATCTGGAAACCACCACAGCTGAGGCCTGCTCTGCCTGGTCTGCTCTGGCCCAGTCTGTGCAGCTATGTTCCGACTCCCAGCACTGAGCAATAGAAATTCCCATTGATCTTCTATACTGTGTTTCATTCTGTCATTTTGTGGGTTCTGTAGCTCTAGAACTTGTTTAGAGTCATTTTTTTTTACATTAATATGGTGGCATTTGTGGGAGAGCTCAAGCAAGTCCCTGTTTTTACTCTGCCATCTTGGATCCCCCCAACCCAAGTGATTCTTAATTGACTGATTGATTGACATTTGACTTTATTTAAAGGTGTTTTATAATTGTGTTCATATAGCTCCTGGGTTTGTCTTGTCAGGTCGACTCCCAAATATTTTATATTGTCTACGATTATTTTAAATGGATTTTTTTTCTGTCTCTAGCTGCTATACTTTGTTGGTTATATACAGAAATGCTGATGATTTATATGGATTCATTTTATATCCTGCAACTTTACTAAAGTTGCTGATTGTTCCAAGTAGTTTTTCAGTTAATTTTCTAGGATTCTCTAAACATACTATCATATCATCTGTGAAGAGTAATAGTTTTGTTTCCTCATTGCCAATTCTAATTTCTTGATTTCTTTTTCTTCTCATTGCTAAAGCTAAGATTTTTTAGTACAATACTGAATAATAGTGGTGATGATAGGCATCCTTGTCTCTCCCCCAATTGGGAATGATTCTAGTTTATCCCTGTTACATATAATGCTTGCAGATGATTTTAGATAGATATTGCTTATCTTTTCAAGGGAAGCTCCATTTATTCTTATGCACTCTGGTGTTTTTATAGGAATGGGTGATGTAATTTGACAAAAGCTTTTTTCAGCATCTATTGAAATAATCATATGATTTCTGTTAGTTTTGTTATTGATATGGTCACTTATGCTAATAGTTTTCCTAATATTGAATCAGCCCTGCATTCCTGGTATAAATCCCACATTTTCATGGTGTATTAACTTGGTAATAAATTGCTGCAATTTCTTTGCTAATATTTTATTTAAAATTTTTGCATCAATATACAAGGGAAATTGGTCTATAATTTTCTTTCTCTGTTTTGGCTCTTCCCAGTTTAGGTATCAGCACGATATTTGCATCATAAAAAGAATTTGGTAGGACTTCTTCTTTGCCTATTTTTCCGTGTAGTTTATGTAGTATTGAAATTAATTGTTTTTTAAATGTTTGGTAGAATTTACTTGTAAATCCATATGGCCCTGGAGATTTTCTCTTAGAGAGTTCATTGATGGCTTGTTCAATTTCATTTTTCTTTCTAAAATGGGGTTATTTAAGTATTTCTTCTTCTTCTGTTAACCTGGACAATTTATATTTTTGTAAATATTCATCTGTTTCACTTAGATTATCAAATTTATTGGCATACTGTCGGGCAAAATAGCTTCTAATTATTTCTCTAATTTCCTTTTCATTGCTATATTCACTCTTTTCATTTTTGATACTAGTAATTTGATTTTCTTTTTTCCTTTTTAAAAATCAAATTAACCACAGGTTTATATATTTTCTTGGTTCCCCCCCCCATAAAACCAGCTCTTAGTTTTATTGATTAGTTCAATAGTTTTCTTAATTTCAATTTTATTTATCTCTTTTTATTTTCAGATTTTTTAATTCTATATTCAATTAGTATTTTTAATTTGCTATTTTTTCTAGCTTTTTGTTGCATACCCAATTCATTGATCTCCTTTTTCTTTATTTTATTCATGTAAGCATATAGAGATATAACATTTCCCATAAGTACTACTTTAACAGCATCCGATAAGTTTTGGTTTGTTGTCTCATTATTGTCTTTCTCTTTGATGAAATTATTGATTATTTTTAGCGTTTGTTGTTTGACCCACTCATTTTTTAGGATTAGATTATTGCATTTCCAATTAGCCTGTCTTTCCGTGCTTTATAACATGCAATTTTTATTGCATCATGATCTGAAAGGGATGCATTTAATATTTCTGCCATTCTGCATTGGATAGTTAGGATTTTATGCCTTAACACAGTTTTGCACAATATGCAGGCAACTAAAGGATTTTGGGTAGCCTGCAAAAAATGATGAGGCAAATATTCTCTACATTTTCTTTGGGCTGCTCAAAATCTTTTGGCATGCCCGTGGATCACTTACATGCCATAAGCTGCAGGTTGTTCTGGCCTGCCCTAATATATCGTCAATTTTTCTGTAGGTGCCATGCGCCAATGGGAAAAAGGTATATTCCTTTCTATCCCCATTCAATTTTTCTCCAGAGGCTTTTATCTAACTTTTTAAAAGTTCTATTCACTTTTGTAACTTCTTTCTTGTTTATTTTGTGGTTAGATTAATCTAGTTCTGAGAGGGGGAGGTTGAGGTCCCCCACTAGTATACTTTTGCCTTCTATTTCTTTCTGTAATTAATAACCTTTCCTCTAAGAATTTGGATGCTATACTACTTGGTGCAGATATGTTTAGTATTGATATTACTTCTCTGTCTAAGGTAGCTTTTAGAAAGATGTAGTTTCTTTCACTGTCTCTTTTAATTAGATCTCTTTTTTTTTCCTTTTGCTTTATCAGAGATCAGAATTGCTACCCCTGCTTATTTCTTTTTTTTTACTTTACCTGACATATAATAGATTCTATCCAGCCCCTTACCTCTACTCTGCATGTGTCTCTCCCCTTCCAGTGTGTTTCTTGTAAACTATGTATTGTATGATTCTGGTTCTTGATGCACTGTGCTGCTCACTTCCATTTTATGGGAGAGTTCTTCCCATTCACATTCACAGTTATGATTATTAAATACATATTTACTTCCATCCTATTTTCCCCTGGCTTATACTTTTCTCTCTCTTTTCACCCTTTCTCTCCTCAACGTGGTTTTATTTCTGACCACTACCTCTCTCAATCTGCCCTCCTTTCTATTAGCCCCACCCTTTTTCTTCCCCTTTCACCTCCTACCTCTACCCTCCCTTCTATCAGCCCTGTCCCTTTCTCTTTTCTTTCCCCTTTCCCCTCCTACTTCTCTGTAGGGTAAGATAAATTTTTATATCCAACTGACTGTGTTTGTTAATTCTTTTTAGAGACAAATCTGATGTGAGTATGCTTCAGACAATGCTCACCCCCTCCTTTCTTTTCGTCTACTGTAACAGGTCCTTTGTGCCACTTCATGTGATGTCATTTACCCTATTCTGCCTCCTTCTTTCCTCTTTTCCTAGTACAATCTTTTTTATGAGCCCTTAATTTTTTTTATTTCATCACAACAAAGCCAGCTCTTACCCACACCTTCTCTCTATTCATACTCAATCTAACTGACCTAATAGAGATATAGTTCTTAAGAGGTATGAGTATCATCTTCCTGTGTAGGGATGTAAACAGTTTAATCTTATCGAATAACATGTTTGTTGGTGTTTTCTTTCCTGTTTACCTCTTTTATACTTCAGTCTTGTATTTGAAGATCAAATTTTCTCTTCAGCTCTGGTCTTTTTATCAGCAAAGTTTGAAAGTCCCATATTTCATTGAATAATCATCTTTTCCACTGATAGATTATGCTCAATTTTGCTGGGTAGTTTATTCTTGGTTGTAGTCCAAGATTCTTTGCCTTCTGGAATATCATATTCCAAACCCTCTAATCCTTTAATGCAGAAGCTATGAAGTCCTGTGTAATCCTGACTGTGGCTCTATGACTTTTGAATTGTTTCTTTCTGGCTGCTTGCAATATTTTCTCCTTGAACTGAAATTTCTGGAATTTGGCTACAATATTCCTTAGAGTTTTCATTTTTGGATCTCTTTCAGGAGATGATCAATGGATTCTTTCTCTTAATATTTTACTCTCTAGCCCTAGGATATCAAGGAAGTTTTCCTTGATAATTTCTTAAAAATTGCTCTCCAGGTTCTTCTTTTGATCACTGCCTTCAGGTAGTCTAATAATTCTTAAAATAGCTATCCTGGATCTATTTTCTAGGTCAATTGTTTTTCCAATGAGGTATTTCACATTGTCTTCTATTTTTCCATTCTTTTGATTTTGTTTGTCTGACTCTTGAAATCTCATAATAGAGTCATTAGTTTCTACTTGCCCAGTTCTAATTTTTAAGGAATTATTTTCTTCAGTTAATTTTTTTAACTCCTTTTCCCTTTAGCTAATCCTACTTTTTAATGAGTTGTTTTCTCAAGTGGATTTTTTGGTTTTATTTGGCTAACTCTATTTTTTAAGCAGTTGTTTTCTTCAGTCAATTTTTGTATTTCCTCTTCCAAGTTGTTGACTTTTTTTTATAATCCTCCTACATAATTCTCATTTCTTTTCACAATTTTTCCTTCTACCTCTTTTAACTCTTTTAACTTTTAAAATCTTTTTTGATCTCTTCTAAGAAGTCTTTTTGGGCTTGAGATCAATTCATATGCCTCTTTCGATCTTCCTATGTAGGCAGTGTAACATTGTTATCTCTTCTCAATTTGTGTTTTGATCTTCCATGTCACCATAATAGCTTTCTATGGTAAAGGCTCTCTTCTGTTTCTTACTCATTTTTCCAGACTTTTTCATGATTTTTAAAGTTTATCTCTGCTCCTGAGGCACTGGGGGCACTATCCCAGGCTTGTTATATTTGGGGACAGGGGCCTGGTAACTGACTTTCTGCACTGGGGCCTCAGGTACTTGAGCCTTGCCCACTGCACTGGGTTAGTCTGGCCTAGATGGACCTGTTATGTCAGGATTCTAGGGCTCATAATTTGCCTTCTGTGCTGGGGCTGAAGGCCTCACTACTGGCCTGCTGATCTGTGCTGTGGCTAAGAGCTTTCTGCTGGCTCTCCTTGACACTGTCTCTGCTCCCGTTTTACCTAAGGGAGACAGACCTTTCCTGAAGTCCTTTTAAGTTATTTTAAGCTTGAAAATTATTTCACTCTGTTTTTTTCTGTGGGTTCTATCACTCTAGAATCCATTTAGATGCTTGATTTAATAGTTTTTCCAAGGGAAACTGGTGAGAGCTCAGGCAAATTCCTGGCTTCTTTCTGCCATGTTGACTCCACCCCTCAAATCAGAGGTACTTTGAAAGAAAAGGCTCTTATAATTGTTACTACCATCATAAAACCCCTCTAACAATAACAGAAAACAATTAGTATTATAGGCCTGGCTGCTGCATAGATCAGAGGTTCTGGAAAAGCAACAGAAAAAAAAAAACTCTATAATTAAGCTACTTCTAAGAAAACTTCTTTGACCAATTTTAAAATTGATTTAAAAAAAATCAATAAAAGGATGCTAAATATGAACTATTTCCCCTATTCCAGGACACCTATATATAGCAAACATAACCAGTATTGTTTCTTTAGTTCAAAGGTGAAGATCACTGAAGGCAATGATCTTTAATATAACTGACTGATGTATGACCTTTACTTTCCAAATCAAGTGTATTTATAATCTGCCCCAAGTCTGCATCCATATTCAGAAGAGTCTGTCTGTGGCTATCCTTGGCCCTGTCCCTGAGTTGTCTTTTTTTGTTTTGTTTTGTTTTAAATGCAAAGTAGGCTATTCAATCATTGCAGGCTCTGAGGGAAAACATTCTGCCAGTGGTTATCCAAAAGTTTCCAGGTTCAACCACTAATCAAATTCTTCACCCAGGTATTAAAAAGCATTTCTCTTTCCCCCTCCTAACATTTGCACTCTTTTGGTTTGCCAGAGCAACAGCCTGCCAGGAAACCATGGTATCTGAGCTTCATTCAATGCGGTTAGGCAGTATACAAACTAGGGGTGTTCCTCCCCAAACAGTCATTAATCATCCAAAGCCCTTATTATAGCATTGAAAATACTACAACAATAAGCAATACTACTCAGTTATGACATCCTTTTTTTTTCCTGACCAATACTCCCTCCCCTTCCCCCAAACACAACTATAGATGGGGGAGGAGATAACTTCAAGATGGGGGAGAGCAAGACAAAGATAAACCACATAAAAGTTTCACCTCACTAATCACTTAATTGGTGTCACCCCCAGGGTGAAATGTTGCAACGCCCTACAACCATTTATGACAGGAAGTGAAAAATTCCATATCCAATTGGAACTACAGGGATAATTTAGGGAAGCAAAGTGCAATTATCCAATTAGGAATTTAGCCAGAACAGCAAGATTAATCCCCCTTGGTCCTTTGAAAAGAACCCATGGGATCTTTAATGACGACAAGGGGTCAAGACCTGTGTTTTACAACTCTGGCCAAAAAATTATTCAGACTTGTCCCTTGCTCATTCAGGGGGAAAAAAAGCCAGACTAAAACTAAAGCTGAAAGACTCTAAACTTGGTGGAAAATCTTCCCATGTATTCAAGATTTTTCAAGATAGCCAGTTCCATCTCATTCTCCACTACAAATCAAAAAGAGCACAACTTAGAAATTGTTTTCTTTTTCTCCAAAAGAAAGGTGAGAATTTAGATTAACTTTGATCATGGATGGCATGGTGCACTTCTATCAATGAGAAAGAGGAGCATGGCATCAACTGCTGACTCAGAGGTTTGGAATGTTGGACGGATCCCTGGCTTCTCTCCAGATTTACTGGTAAACTCTGCCAGCTTGGCAAGCTAGGGAATTTGCTATGGCAATTTTTCAAGTGGGGAAGAAATAGTCCAAGGAGAGATTGTTTCTACATTTAAACTATCCAGAACTGATGACAGGGGCCTCTGTAGCAAACAGTCTGTCCCATGAGAGAAAAGGGTCTCTATTCAATAGGTGCTAGAGAAGGACAATCTCCATGTATCCTATCAGGTGAGATCCTAATTCCAAAGCTCTGGCAAAATTAAGTAATGGATTCCAGCTTTCAGTCTGGGTGGCATATGCTGTGGGCCTACCATACACTATCAACCAGCAGAAGTTCATGGGACTGTCAATTAGGCATAAAGTCATGTCTATTTGGGAGGGCAGTGGATCTTTTTTATTTAGGTCCTATCTAATACATCACTAGGCGAAACTATTTGAGGCTTAAAATTCAAAAGTGTCTAAGCAGAAACACACACACACACACACACACACACACACACACACACACACACTCTTTGGTGACCAAATGTGATCTGCGATGAATTTGCGGTAAAATGGAGGCTACTGTGTTAATTTTGAATGCAGCATATCTAATTTTTTTTGGTAATTCTCAATTCAACTTCTGATTGTGAAGGCTTAAAATAGCTTTAAAATACTGTCTAGTGTTCTGAAAAGGCTGTTTGTTCACTTAAAAATCCTGTCTTTCAGGTTCAGAGAAATTATCTAATCTAATTGGTCGCAGGCAAAAAAAAAGGTATCAAAGTGGAATTTTTATTTTTTTGTGTTTATTTTTTGTATTATTTGCCTTTGTAAATTAGTAGAATTCCATGAATTCATATTAATATGTCATAACTTAATTAGTCCTGTTGAATTACCATTTATATAACACCTCTAAAATTGTATTGCATTAGGAAAAAGGAATTTCAAACAACTGCAACCATCCCCAAACTTAAATATTTTTTGAGGCATGAAGCATAAAATAGGTAGAAGCAATATACGTTTTAGTCTGCTGTCAAAGAGATATTATTGTTGACCTGAGGTTTTTATTCTCCTCTCTCAAGATGGCAAAATCATTTTACTACAATAAATTGCAAACAACTAAACAATGCTGTTGTTTTGCTGAGAAAAAAGGCAATTTTAAGAACTATGTACAGTAGAAGGCAAGTTACAGCAGTTTGCACATTATTGCATACTTCAGAGTTAAATTGGTCCTAATAATAAAAGACTGATAATAAAAATAATTTACTACTTAAAATCCACATATATTTTTATTGGAGAATAAATAGCAGCACTTGGCCAATGGAACTAAAAGTTCCTTTTTTAGAAACTGACTCTCTTCACTGAAAATGTTTGCCATGGGAGGGATAAGGATAAGGAGTAAATCTATGATTTCATTTTATATAGGAAATTCCTGAAGAAACTCCCTCTCCCAATGCAGGACAGCAATTTCTATGCAATTTTTATTTTGTAGAGTTGTTTAGGGCACTGAAAGATTAAGCGACTGGTTCTAGGTCACAGAGAGCCCCTTTGTGTCAGAGGTGAGATTTGAACCCAACTGATCTAGAACACCATATTTAAATGTCTCCTAAGGGGGGGGGGAACTAGCTTTCTAGCTATTCTAACCATCAGTAAGAGATGGTGTAGTGTAATTAATAGTGTGCTGGTCATGGTCAGGAAAATCAGGGTTTGAATCTTGCTACAGGTAGGTACCAGCTAAATGACCCTGTATAAGTCACTTGACCTTTTTGGGCGGTTCCAGTTTCCTCATTTCTAAAATAGGGATAATTATCACATTTACCTCATAGAGTTTTGTAAAGATTACAACAATGTGCATAAAGTACTCTGTGGACCTTAATACTTATATAAATGTGAGCTATCATCATCATCATCATTATCAATTAGTTTCAAGAGAGGAAAAATCAAAAAAATAAATCTCAGAGATGGAAGTAATCTCAAAAAGTCATGTGGTCTACCCCTGTGACTTTAAACCTATGGATATCTATATCATTTAGCACACATGCTTTTTTTATTCTCTTTTTGAAGATTTTCTAGGGTCAAAGACTCCAAAAGATTTCTTGGTAGCCCATTCCAGACTTTTACCACTCTCAAAATCATTGAAAACTACTTGGCATCCTTCTTTTCAGGATATCCCAAAATACTTACTGCATTTTAAATCCATCAAGTTTAAGACTTTTGGAATACTCTATAGTTGTAGAAAACAATGTACCTCCCCACCCCTTTACCTTTCTCTTCTCTCCTGCTTAAAAAATTTCTCACTATAAAATTGTCTTAGAGTGTTTGTCTCTTACATTCTTTTGGACAACCTTCAACGTTTTTACAGGAGTGTCATGACTGGCATCATTGAATGGTGTTCATCATGCTGGACCCAGAATCAGGAAGACCTGGGATTAAATCTCATGTCTGACGCTGGCTGTGTGGCCATGAGCAAGTCACTTAATCTCTCTGAGCTTCTATCTCCTTATCTCTAAAATGGTAAGAATAATATCTATAACATCTATTTCACAGGATTATAATGAGAGTAAAATGAGATAATGAATATGGATTGCTTTGCAAAGCTTAAAGTGGTATATGTAATGTATGAACAGCATATCTTTTTTTCTCAAGTGTCATGACCCAAATTGAATCTAGTAAAGAGCTAACTAAAACAATATATAATATAGTGTAAATACTACTTCATAACCCTTTTTTGTCCTATTCTATTTTCTTCTATTACAGGTTTACCTATTCTTTGTGAAATCAGAACTCTGAAGGTTTGTCTGGAAAGCATGTGAAGAAGAATCAGGAAGCAGTCTGGAGTAGCAGCTTGATGGGCTGAAGTTTTCTATCTGGGAATCCTGTTCAACAGTGACATAGCGATTGCCTGCTTATCCCTGACAGTCAGGGATAAAGAAAGTCTGGGTGAGGTACAAAAAGTTCTGTAGAACCTGTGACAGGATTAGTGTTGTTGAGGCCTAGTGGGGACAAAGATGTACATCGAGAGCTGCCACTGACACTGACAATGGGAGGGAAGCAAGACTGTGTTGCATGGCTAGAGGGAATAATATTGTTTCTTAGCCAATGGTGTGGTCAAGAATTTTTGCTTGTGTGGTTGCACATGGTGATAAACACTGATAAAGAACCAGATCTCCCCAATCTCACCTCATGCTGGGTACACAGACCCTAACTCCATGCCCCTGCAGCAATGTTGGGGAAGTATTTCAGTGGGACAAAACATCCTTCAGAGCTCCAGGGATCAAGCATTCATCAGTCCTATCTCAACTCCTACAGCTAGCGTGTACTAACCAAAGACTTTTTGAATCAGGAGGTGACTCCTGACACCAAACTGTTATCCTTCCAGCAGGATTGCTTTTTTTCCTCCCACTGGGTAGTAACAAAGGTTCTTCAGAACACTTTCTTGCATACTCTATTGTGTGTCAGAACCACACCATGACCACCTGAAACTGTGCAAACTCTAGAAGTTGTGGCTGTACCAATACATTATGAAAAAAAATCATTAAAGCTTATGAGTCGATCCTTTTATTAAAGTGATTTTTTTTTTTCTGTGAAGTCTGGATTCAATCAAAGGGCCTTACTTGCGGATCGAATGTGGCCTTGGGGCCACAGGCTCCCCACCCCTCTCTTAGGCAAACTCCAGGGTGAAGTTCCTAACAGGACTCTTGTTGAATCAGGCAACAGCTGATTACAGACTGTGATACTAATAGCACACTGTTGGTCGAGCTGTGAATTGGGTATAACCTTCCCGGAAAGCAAATTGAAATTATGCAAAGAGAATAATCAGATTTCTATACCTTTTGACCTAGAGATTCTCAGGCTAGGTATACACCACAAGGAAGTTAATGCCAGAAAAGTCTCATGTCCACCAAAAATTTTATAGCAGTATTTTTTTGTTGTAGCAAAGAACTGGAAACAAAATAGATGCCCATATATTGGGATATATTTCTGAGTTATAAGAAACTAAGAATAAGCTAACGGTAGAGAAGCATTTAAAGACTCATAAGTAGATGCACAATAAAGTAAGCAAAAGTAAGAGAGCAAAATAGACATTATGGCAACAATGTAAAGAACAACAAAACAATTCAAATTGAATGCTGTAAAATTATGCTTGACCCCAAAAGAGACATATGAGAAAATTTCTCGAATGCCTCCTTTGCAAAGGTAGAAGACAATGATTGTGGAACAGTATATTGAAAATCACACTTTTTAAATATGTTTTTTAGTTTTACTGATCCCCCCTTTTTTCTTTATAAGGTGGCTTTCAGGGAGTGTGTGAAGGGAGAAATAGAAGAAAATATAGATGACATAAAAAAGTTATGAATGAAAATGCATTTTAAAGTCAGTCTCTGAGAGAAAGGAAAAATAGAGGAGAGAAACACGACAGAAGGCAGAATACGGAAGAGAAAGAAGTGTGTATACACATATACACATACATGAATATATGATACATATACACATACATACACATACACATATACATACACATACACATACATCTGTCTCTATCTCTATCTCTATATCTGTATGTGGAATCTCCCAGGTTAGCTTTGCCTCTACCCACTGTCACATTGATTTTGATTTGTATCTCTTCACAAAGACTTGGTTCAGCAGTAATCACTTATGACCTTGTTTGCCCCAGGTCTTTTTTGACAATTCTATAATGAGTCTGTGTTTCTCCATTCTATTAGTGATATTGTCACTTGTTATTTTCTTACATTCAATTCCACACTTTTATCCTGGCTTATTGCGACCTTTCCCTCCCAAACTTCCCCTGCCCCCAGAAAATATCTAATAATTTTGAAACTTAATTTTTTCCTTCTAGAATATTAGCACCCCATATAATTTGGTGCTGTCTGAAAATTTAATGCCATAATTTTGATTCTTTTATTGGAATTAAAATAGGTAAAGTTCCTACATCAACCCACAGGATTTTGAAGAGTAAGCCAGGTCATATCCTTTAGCAATTAATGCACAGATGCAACATGCAGTCTCATACAAAGGTGAGTACATACTAGGCATTCATTAAACATTCAGAATTGTAATTGTGCCAACACATCCTTTCCTTGGTCTCTTCATGGCTATGCTTAGAAATTTTGTATGTTAGAGATTCGATAGTCATCTAGCCCAGCCTCATTGATTTAATTGATTTGAATATGGTTAACATTTGTAATTTCCTTGAAAATATGTTGAGATTGGAAGATAGTATATAGTAGTCAATGTGATATGAAAACAAAAGGTTTTTTAACTCCACCGATATCATAGTTTATGTATTTGTTGTTTCTATTTTTTAAAAAAAGAACCCTGAATTTTGGCATAATTTCTGTTTTTTAATGAAGGAATTCTGAAATTAACCTCCCAAAAACAATACAAAAAATTTTCTTCAAATATTCTTTTTTTGTTAAAAACATCAAAATCCACAATTACACCTTTCAGAATGGAAGATATGTAGCAAGTCTTTTTCTCAACTGTTACCTATAGAGTTACAGTACTCTTAACTTTTAATTAGTTTTCCAAATAACCATACTCTTCCCTATTTCCAAATTGATTCATATCTGATTACTGCGGTTCATCACAGGTCACATCAAGGTCGCTCCTGTTTAAATTTCTCTGTTCCCTTTCAGATGAAGAGGTCCTTGATTCTATAATATTTCTCAAATTTCTCTAGAATACCAGCATTAGGGAGGAAATCATTGATGCTTTTTCCTAAGACTCTAGAATATCATGAAAATAAGACACGCTCAGGTTTTAAATAACAGCATGGTTTTCAAGGCACTTAAATTGAAAGAATAGTCAGCTCTAATAGCAGGCAAAAGATATCCAAACTTCTTTCTAGGGATGGGAGACAAACATTGCATGTATAGAAATTCTTTTTCTGCATACTAAATGGATATGCTATTTTCTATTTTCAAGCTATGAAGTTTTGTTTATTTGAGACAAAATGTGAAAACTCCAGTTAGCTTAAGTATATTGATTTTTAAGAATGAGCTTTTCATATTCCAAATTTGTCTTTATTTAAATCTGCTTTTCACTTTGTAAATAGTGAATGCATTAAATGACTTACAAGCAAGGAGGCCGTAGATTTGGAGTTGGAGGGTATCTGGAAAGTCATTTAATTCAAACCCTTCACTTTATGGATTAAGAAACCGAGATCTAGAAAGGTTAAAGGACTTTCCCAAATTCTGAGTAAAGAGTAGAGCCAAGATTTGAAACCTCATGCTCTAATTATAAATTCAGCGTACGGTACTATCTACCATATCTCCTCCTTCCAAGAATGGGGTCAGTTTATAATCTTTTCCTCCCATTAGACTGCGAGCTCCTTAAGAATATGAATGGTCTTTTGTCTTTTTTGTGGGGTTCAGAGTGGATTTTCCTCGACACATAGTAGACTCTTCAATGTTTGTTGCTTTAACTTGACTTTTCTATATAAATTGCCACCTCTTTCATGAAATTCTTTTTATTGTCATCCTCCCCCCACTTGGAAATGATCTTTACATCTGATCTCAAGGCACTTATTATATATGAGCTTGTATTTCACTTATTTGCATACTTTCCTTATCATCTCATTAGATTGTAAACTCCTAAAGACAAAGAGGGTTTATAGTATGCATTTTTAACCTTTCCATCTTTTCTAATGCTAGTACAGTACTTTGCACATACTTACTCAAATGGATCTGTGAACTCATCCACTCAGGAATTCCAAATAGTCATATAGATTAATAGAGTCAGACTCAGATAGAAACAGGAGGCCACTAAACTATATATAAGGATCGGTGCAGGCTACATATTGACAGTCTTAAAATGTAATATTATCTATGTTTTATTGTATTCTTATTTATTTTGTTAAATATTTTCCAATTACATTTTAATCTAGACCAGACTGCACTGAAGAATGCTGTGGGCTCATGATCCACATGTTTGACCCCTCTGATGTAGTTCATAAGCCATTCATATCTTGCCCATCCTGTGGGACTCTTGACTCTTGCCCATGTTCTCCCAAAAATTTTCAGAGAAGGCCCACCAAATGTGCTGGAAGCCTTTTTCAACCTCTCCTAACATTGTGAAAGGAACGGAAAAGCACACTGGATATCCATTTTTAATCCTTCATTCTTCTGACATGATCAGCATATTTTTTCTCCCTATTAAACAATTCCTTGATGATATTTTGAACTCCCATTCTTTGGAATTTGGCTATATATTATAGCCAGCTCACAGCAACTATGTGCCTCTTTATTATTTTTCATTTGATGTTTATTTTTTCATTATTTGGAGGAGATCGTATTACATTTTTCACTCCTGTATAGCAACACAACAGAATGTTAGTATTAAAAAGACAGGCCCTTGTTTTTATGGGAAATGTAGTAAGTAAAGGAGTTTTGCAACTCCCTAAAGTAATCTAGCTTTTCAACTCTTGGCTCAGTTCATTGTTCATATGAACTGTTTGCCCTGCCCCACTAACTGTCAAATAATAGCTATATGGCATCCATCTAAATAAATGTTGAAATCTGAGCAATTGACGGTTTTTATCCACTTGGTCCTTTCTGTTTAGATGGACAGACCAAATTTCTTTGAGTGATTACAGATCTCTTCCAGGAGGTTTTGTAATGTTTGGTGGCTTGATCAGTACAACGTCACCCCCAAACAGGAATATCTACACATACCATACACAAAGAATTCCTCTTCGACTTTCACTGTGCATACTCTCCTCTGACACAGTGGCGAATATCTTTGGTGAGTGTCCTCCTCCTTGTTTTAGACCTTATTTGATGTTTAATATTAGAGAATTATTGAACAGGGCGATTTCTGTTGTCAAATCTTCATGGGGAATTTCGGAATAATTTCTATTTATGATTTGGATAGACCCTGTTGTAAACAAGCTTGGAAGGTGATATTTTGTTCAACTGAATCAACAAACAATATGTACAATGTGTTCTGCATTTTCCAGTTAATTGTGAAGTGGTAAAAATGTAGACTAGTCTTAAATATTGCTTGCCAAAGTCTGCTTATTCCCTCATTGAAGATGCCTTTGATTTGCACATACATGAACCTCATAAAGATTTTGCATAGATGAGGAAGTATGCATATAGGTCAGTAGTTATTGAAGCTCTTTTGATTGCCCCTCTCTTTTAGTATTAATAAGGAATGAGATTTTTTTCAATACTGTTGGTATTTTCAGCTCCTCCAGATACCTTGAATATCAATCCTCTCTCAATACCCTCACAATTGTATTACATCTAGAATACATCTCCTGCTTGCCTACTTAGCCCAAGCCAATTAATTTTCCTATCTTTATTCTTTTTTGATGAATTGCTGCCTTGGGCAAAAGCATATATTGGGATGTGAATTTAGGCTCCAAGTATAAGCAGTCCTCCTGTCCTTGGGAAAAACAACTTGTTACAATGTTTTTTGCAAATCTTTTCCATTTTTTTCTTCTTTAGATAGCCTCCTCCCATTTTTATCCTGAAATGTCCTCAGGATAATTTTGCTTAGTTGGATCTTTGCAATCTTTGAACTGATTTTACCTTTCACTCCTCCTTCTGCTTTACAAGATATAATTCCCACAATTTTCATCATGCTTCTTCATAAGGTTTTACAAATAAATTTATGTTTTAATCTGATGTTGCCTTTGGCACCTATTTATCAAATAAGTTAAATATTTTCTGACCAAGTCACTTTCTGGATTATTTTGGCCTCCTTGTTGTGGAAATTAATTTATATTGGTTAAATATAAGTTGATGTATGATATTATATATACTATTACTACTAATAGCTACATTCATATTGTGTTTTGTTTTGCAAAACACTATACAAATATTGTCTCCTTTTACACTGACAACAACCCTGGGAAATAGGTACTATTATTATCCCCATTTTATAGGTGAGGAAAGTGAGACACAGAGAGGTTAACTAACATTCTCAGGGTCAAAAAGCTGATGCCACATTTGAAGTGATGTCTTCCTGACACTAGGTCCAGTGCTGTGTCCATTGTAATACCTGTCACCCAATGCTTATTATATTACGTTTAGTAAATCTTTGTTGAATACATGAATGATTAATGACAAAACAGCCAGTGTTTCAATGATATCAAAAGAAAAATTGCAGTTTTGAAACACATTTGTTCACTACTTGGAAATGTAAGTATTGAACACATAAAAATTAGTATACAGCAATCAGCTGGCTACTCTCTAAAATGAGAATATTAGAGATGAAAAAAAACTTCATTGATTATCTACAGCAATCACCTTATTTTACAGATGAAAAAACTGAGTCAAAAAGGGGTTCAATGATTTGCCCAAGATTATATACTAGATAATGGCAGAGCTGAACTAGAACAGACTTCTCTAGAATCCCAGGATATTGCTTTTTTTCCATTCCTTGATGCAATCAGTACAGTATAATCCCAAACTGGAGCAAAATTTGGAGATTCTCATCATTCACAGCATATTCCTCTTTGACTTTTATTGTGTTTGATCTCTTCTGTCACAGTGACAAATATTTCTGGTAAGTATCCACCTCCTTGTTTTAGGCCTTACCTGATTTTTGTTATCATGGGATGGGTGAACAGCATAATTTCTATTGTTACATCTTTCAGGAGACCTTGGAATAACTTTTATTCATACTTAGGAGACATTATGTTGTAAATGAAATGGTGAGGTGACACTTTGTTCTACTGAATCAAATATTTTATTTATTTATTTATTTTTGTAATCAACAAACACTAAGCACAATGGGATCTGCATTTTTGATTTGTCATTATTTTGTCATTAGTTTAAACACAAAAACTGCAATCAAAAGAGTTTCAAACAGTTCGTAAATGGCAACACTTTAAAATATACTTTGTACTTTAAATATTTTTAAAAGTCATTTGAATTACATATTCTTTGCCCCTTCCTAGCTTATAAAGATTTCTATCATTATTTCATCATAGATGATGGAACTGATGTAGTGGGTTGACAGAACCTAACCAAGATTATGTGGCAAATAAGCAGGATAGCTAGCATTATGGGCTCCAGTGTGCTTGATATTCAGACAGCTCCAATAGTAAACCAGTCTATTACATATTCCCCCTATGTCACTTGTATAGTTCCTTAAATGAATAAAACCAACTAGAAATCTGTTCCTCCATAGAATTCTGATAAATATGCAATGTTTTTCATCAAGCATTGAGTCAAATGGGTCGGTGATTGAATGTATAAAAGAATGCCAAAAGTGGTTCAGTGAAGTCACTGAGAAAATAGCAATCCTATAAATCACCCAATAGGATTAGCAGAAAATTGTGTTTATCGCCATTATAAACACCAGGAAATGCAAGCTTTGGTTTCTGTGAGTTACCTGCTACTTTCTGAGCTGCGCACTGGTTAGAATCTCACCATGATTCTCTTATCTTGAAAATGTCCAATAAATGTGCCACCTTGCCATTGAGTAAATCAAATAAATATTTTTGGAATCCATGCAACTGTTACAATTCATGAGTTAAGATTTAGAAGGATTCTTGTTATTAGGTGAGCCCAACATCATTGAAGATTCTCTCCCACGGGCAATAAAGAAAAGACAGATTCACCTGGTATGATTTACATAAATAGGCTGGGATAGAGTTGATTTTATGATCTTATCAAAACTCCTTCCTATGTATGGAATTAATGGAACGTGCCAAGAACCTGAGCCAACACAAGGAATTTGGAAGAGCTTTGAACAAACCCTCATGCACCAAAAATGATTGCACAAGGGGAAAAGACTCAAGTGCAATACAAGTTTCGACATGCTTCCCCCCCCCAAAAAAAAATGTACTTTTAATTTTACCGAAAGATCTATTTACAGCAATTAAACAGTCTTAGCTTACCCAGTCTATGCCACCAAACAAGGAAGGATTCCTTCATCTTTCTGAGCACACAAGTTCTTCATTAGACAAATCAAAATGGGACCCTATGGATTGGTATCATGATCACTTTGCCACAAGGGAAGGAATTGGAATGTGTGCCATTATTATAAAAGGCCAAAGTTGGAGGAGGCAGATGTGTGCCAAACAGTGACTGTTGGTATTTTTGGTAAGATGATTACTTATCCAGGGCAACCCCTCCCTTATCTTAACATCTTCAATTCACCCCAAGATTCTAAGAGTTGTTGGTTCCTGACCTAGTCTGGGTTTTAGTTTTTACTCACTGTATTCCAATTTGGACTCCATTCCTCTTTTTCCTACATGGTTCCACTTTACTATAGATCCATGACTATCCTAATCATCATTTATCCTCTACTCACTATGGAGTATATAACAGTAATTTCTGAAATACCTGAAATCTTCTCATTTCCTAGGAACCCTAAGTGCCTCTATGTAGAAATGCTAACAATTTGCTAAGTGGAAAGAACTTTGTAATCAGGAGTCCTGGATTAGAATCCCAACTTTGCTTCTTATTACCTGCATGACCCTGGCAAATCACTTCAACACTCTGGACCTCAGTTTACTTATCTATAAAATAAGAGGATTAGGCAAGTTAGCCTTTAAGGTCGCTTCTAGTTCTAAATCTATGACCCTATGAACTCTTCCCTTAGTCAACAGCTCTTGCATCAGCAAAATCTACAAGAGAACTTTTCTTCCATGCTTCGAACAATACCTATATGTTTCTTCCTCCCAGCTCTGAAGTATCCCAGTTTTAAGAGAATATTCTCTCTCTCATTCCTATCTTTCTCCTTTAACTTTCCAAGGTAATGGGGCTGACTCTTTTGCTCTGCATGCCCCCAAACAGGGGACCACTTAATTATTTCAAAACTCTTTCCTTGCTGAGAGAACTGGATCATCTGGTCTACTATCTTCTGTCAGGTTGGTAAACCTATAGGATGATAAGTTTAGGAAAAGTCTATAGGAAAAGCAGGTTAGGGCCTCGCATAAGAAGTCTATATCTAGTTCTATTAGATGTAGAATAGGAAGTCGTCTATTTAAATGCTATGCAGTGCTAAGGGCTTTTCCAGTTGTTCCTTCTATCCTTTTTTGTTCTTTCTGAAATTGTCTTCATGGGTTTGAGAAAATGGGAATCCTATAAATCACCTAATGGGATTAGTAATAAAATAAGTTCATCACAGTCAGGAGCACCTGTAAATTGGCATGTGTTAGTTGTATGCCACTTTTTGAGGTCAATGCCTATTAGAAACTCACTGTGAACCTCTTGTCTTAAAAATGACCAATATGTATACCACCTTGCCATTTAAGAAATCAAGCCATAAATTTTAGGAATCCATGCAATTATCATGATTCATAAGAGTTAGGATTTAGAAAGGATTATTTTTATCATCATGGTATCCTAAATTTAGAGGTCATACCCATTGGAGCTTCTTCCTAAATCCCATATCTTAAATTTACTCCCATGTGATTATAGAATTAAGATTTTGCTATTATGAAAGATTTGTAGTAGGAGTCTCAGACTCGTGTCATTGAGTTCATTCTAGGAAGGCACATTTCCAGTATCTGCAGATGATATGGAATTAGTGATACCTGCAATATCAAGCCACTTCATGCGTGTATCTATGATAAATATATGTGTATATTTAAACACAATATGAGAATTCCCTGGAGACTGAGCTTTGTAGATGACCTTTCTGCCATCCTAAGGACTTCCTTTTACTATCCCCACCTGTGGAACCTTTGTTAACCTCCAGTAGCCAAAGAATGGCTACAAAGAACTCAAGGCTACACACCAAATCACAGGGCAAACTTCAGAGGAAGTAAATACATTTCTTAGGAGTGCTGAGTGATGGTGAAAAGAGGAAAAGATACGGTTGGGCTTTAGATTGAGATCAATGATCATTTTTCCATAACACCATCTTCAAAAATTGAAAACTCTAGGAGACAGATATAGTCGAAGTGACCTTAGGGGAGAAAAAATGAGGAGCCAAATAAAATATGAGCAAGGGAAAACTAGGATGAAATCTACAAGTGCACCAACATAGCAAAAGGACAGTCCAAGAATATATTTCTTTTCCAGAAGTACTTCCTTGACATAAAGCAAATCGAATAAAGGCAGAACAGGTAAGTCCATGATTAGGGGAATAGATTTTTGAATGCTTGAAAAGAAGATAGGAATGTGAAAGCAGAAAAAGTAAATGGATTCTTTTCTTAAAAAGGCATAAATAGAGGCAGCTAGGTGGTGCAATGAGTAGAGCACTGGCCCTGGAGTTAGGAGGACCTGAGTTCAAGTCTGGCCTCAAACACTTGACACCTTTACTAGTTGTGTGACCTTGGGCAAGTCATTTAACATCAATGCCCTGCCTTCCTCCTCCAAAAAAAATAAAAAGGCATAAATATTAATGTTACTCATATTAAAAATTTGAACCACAAGAGAGCATGGAACACTTTGAATTACTTTGATATCTGGGCAGGAAGAAGGAAGGGTCAAGATGTGAGTGATTGGCAAGAGAAGGAAGCATATAAATGAAAATTTTGAAAATACACATATAAGACACAGAGCCAAGATGGCAAGGTAAAGGCAGGTGCTCCACTGAGCTTTTCCCCAAATCCCTCCAAATCCCTTTAAAAAATGACCCTAAATAAATTCTAGAGCAGTAGAATCCACAAAAAACCAGAGAGAAACAAATTGCCGGCACCAAGACAACTTAGAAGGTCAGGAGGAAAGGTCTGTTGCATGTGGGTGAGAGTGGAATGCAGTCCAGCACAGGCCACACCAGCAGAGCCCCAACCCCAGAAAACCAGGAGCAGGCTTTGGGAGTAACTGAGCCAGCAGCTGCAGCAGCTGCTTCTGGAGCTCTCAGCCCATAGATGGTAAGTAATGTGGTCAAAATCTCAGGAGGAGATTATAGAGGTCTTTTTGCCAGCAGTGAGGCAAAACTCTGTTGTTTTGCCAATACTCAGATCCAGGTTGCAGTCCTGGGTGGCATTGCCAAGGCAAGGAGGGACACTAGAATAGCAGACCTTGCAACCACAGTAGAGGAATGGGGAGGGGGAGGACTCTCTTTACAATTCCAGGGCAGAAAATAGTACTTGTGTTCACTCACAGACCAGAGCACAGGCCAAGAAAGGAGTAATACCTCTCCTTTGATCATACCACCTTGGAAGAACTGGAAACTTATAGGTCCCTAGAAGTATCTCTGAAAACAGCTAAACAAAATCCCTGGCGCATGGGACAGTGCAGCCTCCACCCTGGGAGCAGAGCCCTATTTTAACAAAGAGTTAAAAGTCAAGTAATAGCCTAGGAAAATGAGCAAACAACAGAAAAAAAAAACTATGAGTATAGAAAATTACTGTAATGACAAGGAAGATCAAAATGCACACTCAGAAGAAGACTACGAAATCAAAGCTTGTATATCCAAAGACTCCAGGAAAAAATATGAATTGATCTCAGGCCATGGAAGATATAAAAAAGGACTTTGAAAATCAAGTAAGAGAAGTAGAGGAAAAATTGAGTAGAGAAATAAGAGTGATGCAAGAAAATCATGAAAAACCAGTCAACAACTTGGTAAAGGAGATTTAAAAAAATACTGATGAAAATAACATCTTAAAAACACACTAGGCCAAATGGTAAAAGACATCCAAAATGCCAATGAGAAAAAAATCTTAAAGAAAACAATTGGCCAAATGGAAAAGTAGGTCAAAAAGCTCACTGAAGAAAATAATTCCTTAAATATTAAAATGAAAGCCAAAGACTTTATGAGAAATCAAGGAACAATAAAACAAAACCAAAAGGATGAAAAAAATAAAAGAAAATGTGAAATATCTCATTGGAAAAAAAAACTGACCTGGAAAATAGATGCAGAAGAGATAATTTAAAAATTACTGGACTACCTGAAAGCTGTGATAAAAAAAAAAAAGATCCTAGATATAATCTTTCAGGAAATTATCAAAGAAAATATCCCTGATATTCTAGAACTAGAAGGTAAAATAGGAACTTAAAAAATCCACCAATCACCTCCTGAAGGTGATCCCAAAATGAAAATTTCCAAGAATATTATAGCCAAATTCCGGAGTTTTCAGGTCAAACAGAAAATATTGCAATCAGCCCAAAAGAATCAATTCAAGTATTGTGAAAACACAATGAAACAGTAAGGCAATCATAACTACGTAGATGATAATTGTCAAAATGCCTATGCAGTTTGAGTATACGAGATTGTCCACATAGAAGGTAGAAGAAGTAAACCATTTATTCAGACACCAAAGAACCATATCCCCCAGGCCATCTACTCAGCCCACTTCATCATAACAGCAATGAACCCAAAACATTCAATACAGAATATCACAACATGGAGCCTAGCCATCCCCAAACCTCTCTGACCCCCTGCTGAGGTCTTCCCCAGAACAAACTCACAGTATAGCTATGTCATTCCGTTCAGTTCTAACAATCACGAGAGTGGTCATTAGCAGCCATTAGTAGTCATAACATTTTTCTCTCTCTCAGCATTTCCTGTGACATAGCTTCCTTTTCTTGTCAGGAAGCCATTCCTACCACATATGTCTTAGGCTTCCTGTGATGTAAGCAGGTCACATGGCCTATTAATGGGTGGGAAAGATCTTCAAATCTAATTGCTACTACACACAATTCATGATAACACAAGATTTAGCAGCTTCTATGATAAAGAATCAGAGGGCTTGGAATATGATATTCCAGTGGGCAAAGGAGCTAGGAATACAACCAAGAATCACTTACCCAGCAAAACTGAGTATAATCCTTCAAGAGGAAAAATGCATATTCAATGAGATAGAGGACTTTCAAGCATTCTTTTTTTTTTGAGGGGGAAAGGTAGGGCAATTGGGATTAAGTCACTTGCCCAATGTCACATAGCTAGTAAGTGTGTCAAGTGTCTGAGGCCAAATTTGAACTCAGGTCCTCCTGACTCCAGGGCCAGTGCTCTACTCATTGCCCCACTAGCTGTCCCACTTTCAAAGATTCTTGATGAAGACTAAAGCTGAATAAAAAATTTGACTTTCAAATGCAAGACTCAAAAAAGCATAAAAAGGTAAACAGGAAAGGAAAATCATAATTGACTTAATAAGATTACATTATTTACATTCTTATATAGGAAGATGATATTTGTAACCTAAAACCATTCTCATTATCAGGGTAGTTAAAAGCAGTTTATATAGACAAAGGGCACAGGTGTGAGTTGAATATGAAGGGATGACATCTAAAAAATAAAATTAAGGGGTGAGAGAGAAATATACTGGAAGAAAGAGAAAGGGAGAGTAGAATGGGATAAATTACCTGAGATAAAAGAGGTAAAAGAAGCTTTTACAGTGGAGGGGAAGGTTGGGTGGGGGGAAGTAAGGGGGAGTGGGTGAATCTTGCTCTCATCAGAATTGGCTCAAAGAGGGAATAATATACACACTCAGGAGGGTATAGAAAGCAGAAGAAGGAGATAAGAGAAGAGGGTGATAGAAGGAAGGGCAGATTGGGTAGGGGGTAATCAGAAGCAAAACACTTTTGATAAGGGATAGGATGAAAGGAGAGAGAATAGAATCAACAGGGAGGGGTAAGATGGAGGGAAATATGGTGAGTAATAGTAACTGTGAAAAAAAATTTGAAGTTCATTTCTCTGATAAAAGCCTCAATTCTCACACATATAAAGAACCGAGTCAAATTTATAAAAATAAGAGCCATTCTCCTAGTGATGAATGATCCAAAGATATAATCAGTTTTCAGACAAAGTAATCAAAGCTATCTATAGCCATATGAAAAAAATACTCTAACTTACTACTGATTGGAGAAATACAAATTAAAACAATTCTGAAACAATTCTAACAATTTTAATTTGACAATTAAAACAATTCTAAAACAAATTAAAACAATTCATACCTATTAGATTGGCTAATAGGACAGAAAAGGTAAATGACAAATGGTAAAGGGTATGTCAGAAAAATGAGGCATTAATGCATTGTTGATGGAGTTGAGAGCTGATTCAACTATTCTGTAGAACACTTTGAGACTATGGCCAAGGGTCTATAAAGCCATACATACCCTTTGACTTAGCAATACTACTACTAAGGTCTATATCCCAAAAGACATAAAAAAGAAAAAGGAAAAAGACCTATATGTACAAAAATATTTAAAGCAGCTCTTTTCTATGGGAAAATAATTAGAAATTGAGGGGATGCCCAAGGATTGGGGAATGGCTAAACAAATTGCAGTATGTGATTTTCGTGGAATACTATTATATTCTCAGAGATGATGAGCAGGGTGCTCTTGGGAAAACCTGGAAAAACTTATATTTGCTGATGCAAAGTGAAATGTACTGTGAGCAAATTAACAGCAAGGCTGTAAGATGATCAGCTGAGAATGACTTAGCTATTCTCAGCAAAGCAATGTTCCAAGACAACTCTGAAGGACTTATGATGAAAGATGCTACCCATCCTCAAAGAAAAGGCTGATGGTGTCTGAATACAAATTGAAGCTTATTTTCTTTAAACTTTCTTTATTTTTCTTGTTTTTTGTCTTCTTTCACAACATGACTCACAGATATGTTCTATATGACTACATATGTATAACCTGTACTGAATTGCTTGCCTTCTCATAGAGGTGGGGTGGAAAGGGAGTAAGGGAAAGAATTTGGAAGTCAGAGTTTTAAAAATGAATGTCAAAAATTGTTTTTACACATAACAGGAAAAAATAAAAGTTTAAATAGAAAAACTAAATTTAAAAAAATACACATACAAAATGAAATTGAGTCTCTATAATAAAATTTATTGTGCATCCAGTGATTAAACAAAAAAAAATAACAAAACAAAAAATTTTAATCATGTTATCAGAAATGACAAAAATAACTATGATATTAATAGAGATAAATAGTGAGATTACAGTATACTTAGAAATATTCTATAAACCATATCATTATTAAATTCATGCGAAGGAAAATGTCCTAGCACTTGGTAACTCTCAGTGAGGAAAATATCTCTACCAGTATACCATACAGTTTTGCATGAGATAAGTGACTTATCCAGGTTTATATAGGCTCTATGTGTCAGACACAAGAATTGAACCACCATATCTTCTTAATTCCAAAAGCCAACTCTCTATCCACATTATCATGATGTCTGTATTATTAAATGACATAGAACTGAAATCTATGAAGAAAAGGCCAAGTGAATTTTTAAAAGAAAGCAATAATAACATAATACTTGTAGGATATTAATTTCTTCTCATGATCTGGAAAAATCTAACAAAAAGATAAACAAAAAGAAAAATATAGAACTGATCAGTCAATTGAAAAAGGTAGATTTCGGACTTATGGAATATTCTGAAAATGACCTTACAAATCATAACTATTTTTCCACATCTCATTGTTCTTTTAAAAACAAATATATACTATATAACCTGACATAGGAAAAAGAGCATGACTGGTCAAGTTAACTAGAATGATGAGAGGATATGAAATCATATTTTTGAGAAATGCTTGATGGATCAAATCATATTTAGCCTGAAGTCAGGAAGCTTCAAGGGATTCATGATTATTTTTTCAAATAGCTTTAAGGGTTTTAATTTAGAAGAGAAATAAGATTTATTTTGCTTGAACCTAGAGGGAAGACTATGACTAATGCTTTGAAGTCACAAGTCATTGGAACTATAAAGACAAACTTCCTAACAATCACAGTTTTTCAAAACCATAAAAAATAAGATACAGTTCAAAAAGGAGAGTAGGCAACAGCATCCTAAACAAATGGTATTTTAAAAAGTAAAATAGATTATTTACTGTGTATAATAGATCAAGAATGAAAAAGTATTTTACAATTTGGAATTACAGATAAGGTAGCCTTAATAGGTGAAATTATATATTTGAAAACTTTTAAAAAATGACAAAAGGATCTTGAAAATTAGTAGAGTAAATAATAAAAGAAAGACTATTGAAATGCAAAAACAAACAATTCCCCTAACTTAAATGATCTTAAAACATTAACGAATTCAATAAAGCCTTACTTAACCTGACATTTTAAAGAGAGAACAACATAAAATTACCAAAAAAATATGATGAAAGGAGAAGAACAAAGTAATCATCAGAAATCATACAATTATATTTTGAGAATTTGAAGAAAATAAATAATTTTCTGAAAAACATAAAACACTAACAAAAGAATACATGAAATTACCCAATTTCAAATGAAATTGAAATTTTAAAGTAAAAATTTAACATTTTAAAATTTTAATGAAATTTTAAAATCCAGGAATGAATTAATAACCTATTACTTTATATAACTAAATCAAATAATGACAACTTTCACTTGGAAGATAAAAACATCTAAATTTGGAAAGGAAATCATAAAAGAAATAAAGAGAGCACAACACTATCAAATAGAACTTATCTACTAAGGCAGAAATAATCAAAATTATTGGATATTGGTTAAAAAATAGATCAGTGAAGTAGATTTGATAAGCAACACCCAGAAATAATTGAATCCAGTATCCTAGTGTTAAATAAGCCTAAGGATAAAAAAATAGACAGCGAAAGAAAAGAATGCTAATGAGTTTGGCAGAAAATAAGGTCAGAGCAGGATTTTATAACATATACCACAAAAATTTCCATATGATTGAAATCCCAAAATATATGCAGTAAAATGATAAATTCATGAATAAAAAATTAAAATTTAATTTAAAATATTTAAAATTTATTTAATTTAATTTAAAATAAAGTGAGTTACCTTTCTAGTTATGTCTATGGGGAAAAAAATTTAAATTACAAAAAGAGAAAGTGGTATTATAAAAGATAAAATATGCAATTTCAACTATGCATGCATTTTAAAAGTCTTTGAATATAAAACACATCAATGTAGTGGAGAAATGGTTGGGGGGTGGGGAAATGCTTCGAATATCTTTGCTAAATGTTTGCTATCTTAATGAACTAACACAGACCAAGAGCCAATTAAATAATCCATTTTCAAGAGAAATGGAATTTAAAACAACTGCAATTTTTTTTCTTTTTTCATAAAATTGTTAAACATGACACAAAATGCAAGTAATTAATTAGGAGAGTGCTTTGGGGAAAACAGGCAAACTAATACACTGTTGTTGGGGTTTCTAAAATGGTCAGGCTGTTTTGGAAAAATGACAACAAAAACTATTGCTCCCTTTACCATAGAAAGAATAGAATAGATTAGAATACAACACAACACAAAACAATACAATATATACATTAGGGTGATATACTAAATGCATCTGAATTATTTTCTACCTTTCAATCCTTTGGAGCCTCTCGACTTTCAACTCAGTTTCTTTGTTGTTCTTCCATTTATAAAAGACTTCTCTACTCTTTTCACCTGAGCATTCATTTCTACCCTAAATTTGTCCCTACAGATTCCTATGTAAGATTAAAGACCCTTCAACTTGCATTACACCCCTGTCTCTCTCCACTAATAACTTTGTTCTCTATCTTTCTATTTCTATTCTTCAATGTTCTGAGACTCTAGTACCTTTTGTAAATTGTACCAGGATTCATACAGGGATGAGAAATCCATTGGAGCTATTTGCATGCATGCATGGCAATAATTTTCTGATTCTAACAGGAAGTATTGTTTTCTATGGAAGAAATATTTCTAAAACATATTTTGAAAAAAAACTATGTCGAATTGTATTAATACCTTAAACTGCACTCATGTGCAGTGATAGCAAAAGGGATTATTGTTTTCTTCACTGCTTGAAACCTGACTTCATAACTCCTTTCCATTTCTACCACCTAGTCATTTCAGTATTCTTTGTAAGCATTGGGCAACAATACTTACCTTATTTAAATAAGTAAAATAAAATACAGTGTGCTTCCTCTATGTTTCATAGCTGTGGATTCCCATTTTAGTCAAATTTGAATACAGTGTATGTTTCATTAAGTTCATTAAAGTAGAATTCTACCTGAATTGGCTAATTAGCCAAAGGTAATTAAAATACACCACAGATCTGTTCTGTAACAGTGACAAAACTTATCACACAAAGCAGGGATTGAGAAATATGGTAGCTAACAAATCCTCTAGGTATACTTCTGCCAGATGTTTTTCCTTGAAAAATATGAAGTTATGTGAATAATATGACACCATTATGGTGGGGGGTGATTATAACTTATTTCAATTCATGTTATTATCAAATGGCATTGGTTAGGACCACACTATGTTCGATTTTCCTAAATCTGAGTGTAGGTAGGAACCTCCTGAAGATTTTATGGTGAACTCTGTGGCGGATTGGATGAAAGCAGGAATGGCTAAATTTTCCACGGACAGTTATCCTGTATAACAATCATGAGAGTAAAGTTCCCGAAATTGGCAAGATTGGACTGTGGGAAGTGAATCATGTGAATATTGAGAGGTCGAACCAGTAAAATCTCAATCCAAAGAGGAAAACAGGAGTCCCAAAGACAACAGAGTAACCAAAAGGAAAGGGTAACATGGTCAACTGATTTCTTGGCAAAAGCAGATGATGGCAATCAATCAGTCAGAGCAGTGAAGGTACATGAAGGGTAGCTTTGTTCAAAGATACACTGCCTGATGTTTATATTAACCATTTTTATCTAAGTAACCCCAGACTCTAATACAATGCTTATCATATAGTAAATGCTTAATAAGTGCTTGTTCCTTGAATAGTTAACTGATACCTTTGAGATGTACCCTTTGATAATTAGGAATCTATTTTTAAAAAGTAGAGCATAGTATAGGCCAGGAAAAACAAAATATTTCAGGAACAAATATTGTGAGAAGCCAATAATATGATACTACATAAAAGACTTATGTCTATATATCATGAATGCTTTCTTCAAGAAATGAATTGTAAAATGCTAGAAATAGCCAGCACAAAATAATATCAAAAATGAAATTGATTACATAGTATTAGATGGGAAATGACATGTTAATGATACAGGAATTATTGCTGGATCAGCTATTTATGCATAGTCAGAGAACATACTAAAGCAAAGAGGAAAAAAAATATAAAGGTAGAAGAATGCAAATGAGAAGGAAAAATGACTTGCAATTAAAACAGTTGCAACCTAACCAATTAAAATTAATTTTCGATGAAGAAAAATGGGGAATGGGTGGTGGAAAAGGCATTGACGCTGAGTTTTAAAATTTCATATAGGAGCTTAACCAACATATATGTTGCCATAATACAGAGACCCCCCCAAAAAAATTAAAAATTGGTTAATCAGAAAATACCTCATCTACTTAACTTATGAATCTGAGAAATATGGCACACAAGAATGACATAGGTTTATAGTATAGACTCTTCTACAAAATATTACAGAGCAGGATGCTAAAAGATTACAAAGTAAGTCATCTAACAAAACATGGAGAAAAGATCAGAAGGGAAACCTATACCCATATACCTGCCTTCCTATTCATATAAAAATGCTTTTAAAATGAGAATAATCTTCAAATACATCAAAGACATCCAAAATTATTGTTCTACAAGAGAAGATATAGGCTTTCTTTTTTGTTTAAAAATGTTATTTATTTTTAACATTGTTTTTAAAATTGTGAGTTGCAAATTCTCTCTCTCCCATCCATCCCTCACCCACCTACTGAGAAGGCAAGCAAAATTATATCAGTTACACATAGGAACTCAAGTAGAACATATTTACATAATAGCCATATAACCAAAAAATATGGCAAAAAAATATTTTCATTGGAACTTGGAGTATATCAGTTCTGTCTTTGGAGGTGGGTAGTATTTTGTCATCATGAGTCCTTTAGGATTTTCTTAGATCATTGTATAGACCAGGGTAGCCAAATCTTTCACAGTTGAACATCATTACAATATTGCTATTAGTGTGCACAACAATCTCCCTGTTCTTATTTCGCTTTGCATCAGTTCTTATAAGTCTTGCCATGGTTAGTTTTTCCCCTATGAATCCAATATCTTATGATTTCTTACAGCACAATAGTACTCTATCAAAATCATATCCCACAACTTGTTCAGCCATTCCCCAATTGATGAGCATCCCTTCAATTTCCAATTCTTTGTCACCATCAAAAGAGCTAACGTAAATATTGTTGTACATATAAGTCCTTTTCTTTTTTCTTTGACCTCTTTGGGGTATAGACCTAGTAGTGATATTGATGGGTTAAAGGGTATGCACAGCCCTTTGGGCATAGTTCCAAATTGCTCTCTAGAATGCTTAGATCAGTTCACAACTTCCCCAATGGCTTAAGTGTCTGTTTTTTCCTCTCATCCCTGTGCAAATCTATTCTTTTTGATAGACATGCAGTGGTATTTAGAGTTGTTTTAAGTTGTGTTTCTCTAGTGAATAGTGATTTAGAATATTTTTTTTTCATATAACTACAGATACTTTTGATATCTTCTTCTGGAGATGACCTATTCATATCCTTTGACCATTTGTCAATTGGGGAATGGCACATTTTTCATATATAAATTTGGCTCAGTTACATACATACTTGAGAAATAAGGATTATATCAGAGAAACTTGTTAGAATTTTTCTATATTACTTCATTGTCTGTGGTACCTTTTAACAAAATATAATTTTCCTGGTTATCTCTTTTAATTAGGTCTATTTTTTGCCTTTGTTTTATCTGATAACATTATTGCTGCCTTTGCCTATTTTACTTCAGCTGAAACATAAGAGATTCTGTTCCAGCCCTTCATTTTAAATCTCTATGTGTCTGTTTGCTTCAAGTGTGTCTCTTATAAACAACATTTTTAAAATGCTGATTTCCAATACATTTTGCTAATCTGTTGCTGTTTTATGGGTGAACTCATCCTCTTCACATTCACTGTTTTGATTACTGTTTATTTCCCTCTATCCTATTTTCTTCTGTTTTTCTTTCTCTCTCTAACCTGTCTCTACCAAAGCCTATTTTGCTTCTGATCACTGTCTCTCTAATCTCCTCTCCTTTTATTATCTTTCCCCCACCATATCTCTTATCCTTTTCCCCTTCCTTTTCCATATAGGATAAAATATATTTCTATACCCAACTAAGTGTGTTTATATATTCTTCCCTACTTGAACAAATTCCAATGAGTGTGTGGTTCAAACATTGTCTGCCACCCCCATTTTCTCCTTCACTATAAAGTTTCTTCCTTGCACATTTCTTTTATGTGAGAAAAATTTCCCAATTCTACCTTTCCCTTCCCCCTTCTCAGTACATCCTCTTTCCTCACCATCCGAACATGGTTGACTCACATCCATGCCCTTCGTCTAGGTAAACTCTACCTAAGGAGTTATATGTATTATCCATCTTTCCACATAGGAATGTAAAACTTTTGTTGGTATTGGTAAATATTAATCCATTTCACTTAGGTTGTTAGATAGATTGGCAAAAAGTTAGGCCAAATATTTCCTAATTATTGCTTTAATTTCCTTTTTATTGGTGGTGAAATTACCCTTTTCATTTTTGATAGGATTTTAGTTTTCTTCTCTTTTTTTAAAATCAAATTAACCAAAGGTTCATGTATTTTGTTTTTTCATAAAACCAGTTCTTAGTTTTATTTATTAGTTCAATAGCTTTCCTATTTTTCATTTTGCTAATCTCTCCTTTTAGTTTCAGAATGTCTAATTTGGTATTTAATTGGAAATTTTTCATTTGTTCTTTTTCTAGCTATTTTAGTTGCATGCCCAATTCATTGATCACCTCTTTCTCTATTTTATTTATTTAAACATTTAGAGATATAAAATTTTCCCTAATAACTGCTTTAGTTTCTTCCTGTAAATTTTGGTATGCTCTCTCATTGATCCTCTTTGATGAAATTATTGATTTTTTTTCTGTGATTTGTTTTTTGACCTACTCAGTCTTTCGGATTAGATTATTTAGTTTCCAATTAGGTTTTAGTCTATCTTTCCATCACCATTAATTACATTTTTTTGCATCTTGATCTGAAAAAAGATGTATTTAATGTTTTTGCCTTTCTGCATTCGATGGTGAGGTTTTTATTCCCTAACAGATGGTCAATTTTTGTGTAGGTACCATGTACCAGTGAGAAGAAGGTATCTTTATATCCCCATTCAATTTTCTCTAGAGGTCTGTCATTTCTAACTTTTAAAAAAATCTTTTCACCTCCTTAACTTCTTTTTTGTTTATTTTGTGGTTAGATTTATCTAGTTCTGAGAGGGGGACTTTGAGGACCCCTTACAAGTATATTTTTGCTGTCTACTTCTTCCTGTAACTCACATAACTTCTCCTTTAAGAATTTGCACACATACCACATACCATGTATGTTTTAGTTTTGATATTATTTCATTGTCTCTGGTGCCTTTTAGCAAGATGTAGCTTCCTTCCTTATCCCTTTTAATTAGATCTCTTTATGCTTTTGCTTTGTCTGAAATCAGAAGTGCTACCCCTGCTTTTGTTTTTGTTTTTTTTTTTTTTTACTTCAGCTGAAGCATAATATATTCTGCTCCAGCCTTTTCCCTTTACTCTGAGTGTATCTCTCTGTTTGAAATGTGTTTCTTGTAAACAACATATTGTAAGATTATGGTTTTTAATCCAGTCTGTTACCTGCTTCCTTTTTATCAGAGAGTTCATCTCAGTCACATTCACAGTTACGATTAATAGCTATGTATTTTCTCTATCCTACCACCCCCATCTATACTTTCCTCTTTCCTTTCACCCTATCCCTGCTCTCCAGTGTTTACTTTGACCAACACCTTCCTCAGTCTTCCCTCCCCTCTATCATCCCCAGTACCTTTTCTTTCTCCTTTCCCTATGGGGTAGGATAAATTTCTATACCCAACTGAGTGAGTATGTTATTTCTTCATTGAGCAAAATTGGATGAGTAAGGTTCAAACAATGCTGACCTCCCCTCTTCTTTCGCTCTATTGTAATAGGTCTTTGTGCCTCTTCATGTGATATAATTGACCCTTTTCTGCTTCTCCCTTTTCTTTTCTCCCAGTAAAATCTTTGTTTTTCACCATTTAATTTTTCTTAATATCACATCAAGGCAACTTATACCCACACCCTCTGTCTATGTATACCCCTTCTAATTTCCTCAGAAAAGATGTAGTTCTCAAGAATTACAAGTATCATTTTCCTGTATATGGATGTAAATAGATTAATCATATTGAATAACATGTCATTTTTTTTCTTTCCTGTTTAACTTTTTATGCTTCTTTCAAGCCTTGGATTTGAAGATCAAATTTCCTGTTCAGCTCTGGTATGGGGTCAGGAAGAGTCAGACATGAGTGAAACGACTAAACAACAACAACAAACAATGTGAAAGCACTCTATTCTATGGAAAGTTCACTCTTTCATGGCTAGATACTTTCAAGGAGTATTTTTCACAACACTCATTAAAATTGAACCAAGCTGATCTTGGCCAAAAAGACTAAATAACAGTTTATTGTTATGTAGATAAAACCATAAGCTTGTATTAAGTATCTACTATGAGTAGAGCAGCGATAATCACTGTAGGAAATTATAGAATTTAAGGTAGGAGTGGGGAGCCTGAGGCCTTGAGGCACATGCGGCCTTCTAAGTGCTCAGGTGTGGCCTTTTGACTGAGTCCAAGTTTTATAGAACAAATTCTTTTATTAAGGGAATTTATTCTGTGAAGTTTGGATTCAGTCAAAGGGCTGCATTTGAGAGCCTAGAGGGCCATATGTCGCCTCCACAGGTTTCCCACCCCTAGTTTAGATAAAATGGGTCCCTGGCCTGCTAGAGCTTTTAGTCTTGTATGTAAAATAATTAGAACAGAAGAAATGTCACAATCAACCCAAATCAGATTCTTTCTTTAAAGTCACCTGATGGGGGAGGGGAGGGATGGAGGGAGAAAAATTTGAAATTCAAGCTCTTATAAAAAATAAATATTAAAAACTATCTTTACGTGTAATTGGAAAAAAATAAAATACTATTTACTAAAGCTTAAAAAATAGTGACCTTGATAATATTTTGCATTTCATGAGGGGTAAATGTTAAACATAGTCCACTCTAAATGATCTATGGGAGGACAAAATTTTTCAGCCTAGGATAGTTTTCCTCTGCCACCTACCTGTCCTCACCATTAGTAGGTATGAGCTGAGGACCTCCAACAACAATCAATTAAAGAAACATTTATTAAGTTCCTATTGTGCACAAGGAATGAATGCCAATTTTCACAATAGTCTAAACAAAATGTGATTAGGAAAAATACCTGATAAAGGAAATATCATAGAATGATTCCAAAACCTAATAGAAATGTTTAAATGTTATACCTTTTTGTGTACCTCTTCCATTAGCAGCACAATTGAGAGTTGACTTTTGTACCTTGAAAGAATGAATTTACCTCCTAAGTACACACTTAATTCTCAGAGAATGTTATTCTCTCCCAGGCTCACTGTAGGGTGATGTTTCTTATTCATACTAATTCCCACTTCTGTAGATTGTTAGCTATGCTGAATTGCTGTTGCCCTCAATGTTTTTTTTTTTTTTTCTTCTCTCGATTCAGAAGCAGGATGAATACAAATCATAACAGTGAAGTGGATCCTAGGTAATGCCTTCAGGAGAATTAAAAAAAAAAAGTTTTCATCTAAAAAAGGAGATCAAAGAAAAAGTGAGGCAAGACAGGAAAAAAAAAAGTAATTTTGGCACCGGTAAGGGAAAAGAGGGAATAGGCAGATTTTTGGCAGGACAGAATGTGTTAATCTGCAGTGAAAGTATGATTTTAAAAAATATTTCTCAGCTGCACATCTGAAAATTTTTATGCTTCTAATTTTCCTTTGGAAATTTAAAATGTTACAACCCATGTAGATATAATTATACCAGCTTTTCCATCCCACAGTCATCATGCCCACTGAAGGCAGTGGGAATTATGTATGGATGCAAATGGGATAGACAGGGTAGATGACTACTGAAAAGAATTTAGAAACATTTCAACAAACATACTTGCAAATATTTTCGGTATTTTAAAAAAGTAGGACACATATGTTAAACTCAAGTGAAGAGGGCCTAAAAGGGAATATCCAAGTGCACAGTTTGCTTCTATATTTGTGTGAGCCATTTGGTTAAGTATTTTACAAAATATCTACACTTTATTTTCCAGTCCTTCTGGAATTTTCAAAATACTGTATATCTTACAATAGACTTTTTAACATATGTGTAAGCTATAGTGTGAAAATAATTGTGGAAATAATTTGAGATCTATATAATTCCACAACCTACTTGCCTTGAATTGGCTGAATGTATTTTGTTTTTTTTTCTTTAATGTAAGTATGCATAGGAAACGATAAAGTGTTTCACACAACACATTTTGATCTGTAATCATCTTTGCAATTGGAGCGGCATTGCCAATCACAGGAACTTAAGAGATGCCATTTAATAACACCAAACATACACAGCTCTAGATGTTTCTGATATCTAGGGTTGGCTTTGAAGTTGGGTTGAGACACAGAGAATAATCTGAAGCAGAATTATTGCTCATCTCCTGATTTTTACTCTGGTCTCCAAAGCCTGCAATTTATGGGGAATTTGTCAGATTTACACTAAAATTTGATGGCTATGGCTTCCTTTGAGACTCTGATATGTTTATGTCTTAATTTTCTTGACAAGGTGGCCTCTTGTCTCTAACCATTGTTATATCTTATTGACAAATTCCAGTCTAGTGCTGCTGGACATTGGATATTCCAAAAATATTGCTGATTGACCATTCTAGAAAAAGAATTTTGATGCTAGTACATGATTCTTTCCCTCTAACTCCTCTGTGTGGATTTTTTTTTTTTTACCTAACTCTACACTTGCCTAGATTATACCTTCCATCTCACAAGCAAGAGACATATTGTTACAAGAGCCAAGATTTGCAGGGATATTCTTCACCAGCCCCTCCCTCTCCCCTCTTCTTCCACCCTCTCTTGTCTCACCTAAAATGTTATAAGGGGAAACAAAAGACAAAGTAGCACTGAGTACTGCCATGTACAAGTGGAAGCTAAATAAATACTTTGCGATTATTATGAATGTTCCCAAGTCTTTATGGAAGAAAGGCCTCATACAAAAGGTATTCTAATTATTATGTTATAATTATGATGTTAAACGTTTTCTCTGCTACTGCAGCATCTTGTCATCAGCAGAGTTCTGACTTTGCCATTATCTTCACCCATGCCAGAAGCACTTGCAACCTTTACAGACAGTTTAAAAACAGAGGCAAGGCCAATCCTAGGCAAGGAAGTAGGCGGGAAGTTATCTTTAGTATTTTCTCATCTCAGTAACCTTTTTCTCTCTTCTTTGCAAGTGTTCTCCAGGTTTCCAGAGACCTTACACTTTCTCTACACTTCCCATAACAATCTGCTTTCAGGAAAGAATAAGTGAAACTCATCTTTATTCACCCCCTGGACTTCTTATTTTTAACTAGGACAAGGTTTTTGGATAAAGGAATGTTACTTAATGGTGGCATTCCAGGCATGCTTTTAGACCTCTGGTGGAAGGTGGTCTTCATGCTTTCCTTCAAATTCAGAAGAATGTAAGCTTCTTAAAGGCAAGATTGTTTTGCTTTTTTCTTTGTATACTACCATTTGTCACAGCAACTGGAAAATAATAAGCAATTAATACTGATTGAGCAGAACATACAATATGATTAACTAAACATAAATCAGGCCAGCTCTAGGTAAAGGTAATTTATGTTCACTATACTTCATTGCTTATTATGCTGTTTTCTGGAGTCAGAAAAAAGGAATATAGCTATCATAGTATCTTATGATCATTCCCCATCATCATCAGAAATGTTTTTTGGGGGGGGAGGGGAGGAAATTTGAAAAAAATAATTCTGTTTTCCTTGAAGAAGCATAGGTCATATGGATTGAAATCTGTAATGGCTTTATGGAAATGCAATGGACATTGTTGAAAATTCTTCACTGCCTCCAAGTTCTCCCTTGTTGTGAATGTTTGAACCCATAGGGCATATTTTCAGTTGCCGTCTTTATTATAAAGGGCTAGTATTCACCAACCATTCTATCCAATGTTGTTAAAGTAATTTTTCTAATTATGCTATGAAAGGATTTCTAGTCTTCCAAGAATGGTGGATATGAGATACCATCCATTATGCAGCCTGGTCAGATGTACATAAATACCACTGTCCTTAAGAAAGAATGGAAGGAGAGAAGGGGGAGGAGGAGGAGAAGGAGGACAAAACATAACCTGTGAAGAGGATTCGCCTTGAGAAGGTTGAAACAGGAGGGAATGACATGACAAGCAAAAAAAGGCAAGTTCACAAACCAAAGTTGGAGGATTTGGGATTAATTGAAATCCTCAAGTGGTGCATGGTAAGTGACTGCCTATTTAGAGCCAATAGATAGGTTTCCGTGAGGTTAAGGAAGCGAAAAATCCCATACGAAGCTAGTGAGATGTTAAATTCTAATTAGAAGTGTTAATTAAAAAAAAAAAACATTTCCAATTTCATCAGTGAGAGTGCTTTTGTTGTTCTGATTCTCTTTGCTACAGTGAATCCTAAGTATCCTAACTCATTTTATCCCAATATTATTTACCACATCTATAGGGTATAAAAAAGTAGACTATGGCCATAGGAGCATGGATTATTTTAGTTGCACTCATGAGTGCTGCCATGATAAGAGGTTTAGCTTTTCACTGAAAGCCTATTTCCTAAACCCATTTTCAGGGCTTTAGAAGACAGTCATAGAAATTCATCCTGGCCTCAAAGTTTCAAAACACCAAGTTCAAGGATCTAAATAAAGAATTTTTCACTTCATACAACTTCCTTCTCTTTACCCCACCTGCTCCTGTTTCTAGTTTCCAAGGTATTTTAATCTTCTAAGGAGATCTAAAAGTTGAAATATTAGTGGTTTCTTTCACTAATGCATTGTTACCTAAAAAGTGATAATGTTATTTAGTGACATTTTGCAGACCATCAGTCCATGATATGAATTAGGCCTTTTAAAGAGCATCCAAATGTAAGCAGCTACAATTGATGTTTGAATATTGGGTTGTGATACATGCACCATGATATTTACAATACTCCAAATGAACATGCAAATGTATATATTTTAAGAATTGAATGGCACTAATCAATAAGCCTCTAAAATTTTATAAAATTTATTGTCTCCTATTGTGATTACTTTATAAATAATATATATATTTTTAAAAAATTATAGCATATTTAGAGCTGAAATGGACTGAGAGCAAAACTAATTCTGTGACCCCATTTTACAGTGAGGAAGCCACGTCCCAGAGAAGTGAAATTTTTGACATTAAATTACAACTTCTTTTAATATTGATCTCTTCATTAACTACTTATTTAGTTAATCACAAAAACTTTGGATCTGAAGCCAGGCAACTTGGGTTTAACTCTTCACTCTATTCCTAGCTGTGAGAAATTGATAGAAATGATTTAACTACTCTGGGTCTTGGTTTTATCTTCTGTAAAATAAGGGAACTGACCTAGATGACTTCAAAGGTACTTTCTGGTTAGAAATCTTGTGGTCTTGATCTTTTGAAGCCTTTATAGCTGATGTTATAATTTTAAAACAATCTATACAGATTTCTTTGGACAAAAAACACATTTGTCATTCTAATGCAAAACATCAACTCATACTTTCTTAGAGTGTCTTTTTATGCTATTATAGAAATGTCATCTATACTTAAAATAGTTAAGCATATTTAATCCTTAAAAGCAAGGAATTTTAAAGTTGTGACTCTGCCCTTCAAGTCACCTTATTATTCCTGGAAACTGTAAGTGTGGGTGAGCTTCTATTTGTAAAGTATTGTGTGTAAGCATTTTAAAGAAAGGATTAAATTTATATATGAATGTTTTTAGGTAAGCAGCATGTTGTAGTGGAATATAGTAAATTTGGAAAGAAATATTGGATTTAAGGCTTCTTTTCAGGGCTTACTATGTGGGTGAACTCAGATAAGTCATTTTATTTTTTCTAAGCCTCAGTTTCCTTGTGTGTAAAAAAATGGATTAGATAAATTATATTTATGGTGACATAGTTCTAGATACTATTCTAACTAGACAACTTCTATTGTATCAGTGGTCCTCTGTAGAAAATGTCAGTCCAAAGGAGAAAATATACTGGAGTCAATTTCAGAACACAGGAGACATTTTTAGGGAAAATGAACCTTTTATGCCCACCAAATTATACCATGCAGATAAATGCCTATGCTTCTGTATAAAAAAGGTGAGAAATGACTTAAATTATCAGTGTTTAAATTCCCTTATTTTTATAAACTTTGATATTCAGGGACATACTTAAAATACATTTAGAAATGCATGGTACTACTCAATTTTGTTTACACAGTTTACTTTTGACTTTAGTTCAATGGGGCGGGGTGGGGAGCGGGCGATTTTTAGAGGGTTGGGAGCAGAGGACGGAGAGTGATTGTTTAATGCGCGTACCCAAAAGGTTCGATTTCGAGGACTTACTTTGGAGTGGATGTAAGACAAAGTCCGGGTGGGAACTGAGCTAAGATGCTAGGGCAAACCGAAGCCCTAATGTCAGAGCTGCAAAATGCCAACCAGTATTGGCCAGGCACTGTCAGTTTCAGAATTCTATTTGTCTCAGAAGAGAATCAAGGTAAGTGGTCTGTTTTGCCTTTCAGGACACCCTTCACCCAGCACCGCACCTCATCCACCTCTGAGCCTAGGGCCTCTCCCTCCTTTCCTCCTTCTCTCTATGTGTTTTTAATGATTTAGCTCCTCAGTGTACAGAACATCGTCTTGCCCTCAGGATGTTTCTGATCAAAAAATTAAGACCAGCATTTGTTATCACTTTGGTTCATAATACCAATTTGGAAAGGAACTCATAGTTCATCAAGGGGTGGGTAATCTTTGGGCCTCGAGATCACGTGTGACCTTCTAGGTCCTCAAGTGCGGCCTTTTGGCTGAGTGCAAGTTTTACGGAACAAATCCTTTTATTAAGGGGATTTGTTCTCTGTACTTGAGGATCTAGAGGGCCACATGTGGTCTCCAGGCTGCAGGTTCCACATCCCTAATTCAAGTCCAACCCTTACCTGGAGTAAAGTCAAAAAGCATTTATTAAGCAGCTATAACTGTCAGACACTGTATTAAGCCATGGAGATGCAAAGAAAAGCAAAACAAGTTATAACAAAAACATATATTGAGTTCAAGGATCTTACAGTATAAGGGAGGAGACAACATGAAAACAATTAAGTACAAACACGTTCTCTACAGGATAAATTGGAGATAATCAGTGGAGGGAAGGCATCAGCATTAAGGGGAATAGAGAAATAATTCTTGCAGAAGGAGGGGAACTTAACTTGGACTTGAAAGAAACCAGGGGCAGAGATGAGGAGAGGGGGAATTTCAGGCATTGGGGACAGCCATTTAGACCACACCTTGACTATCATATTTTATTTTAGGCATTTCACTTAAGAGGGATGTTGGTACAGTGTCCAGAGGAGGGGATCAGGATGGGGAGTATTCTGGAAATGATGTCTTATGAAAGCTCCTAGGAATAGGAATTGTTTTATTTTTTGCACTGGTAATCCAGTGCCTGATATAAAGTATATGTTTAATAAATGCTTATTGAATTAGAATTTCCATACTTGTCTCCTATCCTCTACTCCAATAGAGCTGTGCCCTGTAAAGATAAGTGGTTAAATGGAATTATCCAGAGAATCTGGTCATACATATAACACTCTATGCTCATAATCCTGACTCACTTTCCCAACCACCTTTCTCCTAGGAAGAGGGAAGAGATGTTTCATTATTTCTCCTTTAGGATCAAAGTTATTACAGTAACTCAGGATCAGAGAGAGAGAGAGAGTGAGTGAGAGAGAGAGAGAGAGAGAGAGAGAGAGAGAGAGAGGGAGGGAGAGAGAGAGTTTTGACCCTCAAAGAGCTTATATTTTAAGAAGGGAAGACAACACACAAAACAATGATGAAAAAGAGGGGAAGAGTATAGTGGAAGGTATTCTTACCAAAGTTGAAAGGAGTCAGATGTAGAAGGGAATAAAATATGATGAACTTAGATCCAGGAAGAAATTCATGAAAAAAAGAGAATGGAGAAGTAAAAGGATATTTCAAGACCCCAAGCAGTGAGAAAAGCTCCACCTCCATCATTGACTAATATTTTTTCCCATCTCTACCAATCTTAGTGGATGTGAGTCAGAACCTCTGTTTAAAGAAAAAGTATTTTATTATTAGAGATTTAGAATTTTATAATAATATTGCTAATTTTGAATTATTTTTATAATGTTCATTATCTTCGTTTATACATTGAAAATGACTAGAATTTTTCAAGGAGAGCAGGATTGTTCAGAGAGTGAACAGATTTCTATGTTAGAAAAGAGGTTCAACCGGGTGGCCTCTGTTTGCAAATAATATAAACAACATAGCACATATACACATTTGTTTATTATATGCATATACGATATCTAATCTATGTATCTGTATCTGTCTATCCAACAAGCCAGTTTTCAGTTACATGCTTATTTGTGAAGAGGACAATGAATTTCAGCAAAATTACATTTACTTTCTGGTAATTTTCAGTAACTTTAAGCAGCATTGTTAAGGGGAAATCATACATTGCTTTTTCTAAACTTTGTAAAAGATTTTTAAAATTTTTATTAGTTTGGCATTTAGCAATTTGTTCACTGGAAATTTTGTGAGGGAGATGGAGTAAATTTGTATAAGCCTGTTTTAATTTGTTTTCCTGAGGGGGCAACAGGAGTGTAGTAAGAACAGGTGTGGTATTGGGTTGGGTAATGTCTGACATCCTGTTTTCAATGAACATTTTTCTGAAAATGGGATTTAACATATGTTTATATTACTATAATAATTATAAAATCACTGAGGGTGATGATAAAAATGATAATTTCATATTATAGTCTATCCCTAGCAGTATGGTCTTTGAAAATGATAGTAACAAGAACATAGTTGTCTTTCCTGATATTAGTCTCAAAAGGTTACGTCCAGATCTGACTCAATGTAAAATTATGTTAGGTAAAATTTGTGTTTGAAGTCTTTTTTTTCTGGTCTTCTTTCCTCCCTCTTGCAGAGTTCAGGCTGATAATGTTTTTATGATATCTTCCCTTTCCTTTACTACCCACTCCTACCCCATAAGACATTTTTTGACATCAGTTCTTTATATTTTACTGTTCCTTTAATTCTCCTACTAAATCCTATTCCAAAACCATGCTAGTGGAGCTCAAGCCCTGGCTAGGGCCAGTGACAGACGATCAGTCACACAAAGTTCAGAGAAAATCAACGTAGGTTTGCCAAGAGATGATGATTTTTGGAGGGGGAGAGAGGAGGCCACAAAAACTCATGAAAACCATCCATGAAGGCCAACAAAAATTATGCCCTATAATCATGGAGGATGAAATCATGGATCCTTTGATTCTAAGGTAATTAAGTAGTATCTCTAATTATGTAATGGAAGACTTTATACTTTTTAAAAACCATTTCAAGCATTGGTCAGCAGATGACACTAATTTTGGATACTAGGAAGAACCGTCTACCTTGCTCAACTCATATTTTACGGGTAGCCACTTACCATAACAACATGGAATGGCGGCTCTGGTTAGGGATATACCATAAGTAGCCTATTTTATCTTTGATGATTTCATTGTGTTTTCATTCATTTACTTGCATTAATAATTTAATTTGGAAAAATGAAAATACTTAGAGAAACTAAATGTATTCTGTTCTGCCTTTGTGTTGGTGAGCAAAATGGGCTCCTTAGCACTTAGTTCAACAAGTGCCCTTGAAGAGTTTGGCTTTTGTTTGCTTTGAGTAATTCAGTGTATTTCATTGAGTCTTACTAAGTGCTAAGCCTCAGGCCCAAACCCCTATTAGGTGTAAAACCAATGTGGGTGTTGATTGGCAACTAAGGTGGGGCTAATTCCAGAGAGGGCCTAGTTTACATGTTTGGGACAGCAGACGCTCTTAGACCACTTGGGTTTAAGTCACCTCTTTGTGATGATTTTAGGTCATGTGGGTGAGCTGCATGTATGACTCACTGCTGACGTTGAAAAAGATATAAAACCAGGGGTTGGCCTCCTCTTCCTTGGAGCTCATTCCCAAAGCAGTGGTGGCACATGTGACTCTGGGCCAGCCTTTGTTCTGAGCTCCCTGGCTGAACCTAGATGTGGGTAACTATGAATCTGTATTGTGTCTGTCTGTTGATGTTTATAATTTGTTTGTAATTTGCTCTGAAGTTCAGGGTGCTGGCTTTTTCCCCTGAACTAAGTGAATGATATTTGTATGCCGTTCACCTTGCTTTCCTTAGTTAAGCAGATCAGAAGAACTTGTGCTGTTGGCAGCTTTCTGGGTGCTGGCTGTGGGTGGATCTTATATCCCCACAGAAGCTGCTAGCCAGATTGTTGAAACAGCCTTCCTGTGTTTCTTCCCCATATTCACTAAGTTTAGTGACTACATGTTGTCACAATTTTTAAACTTAAACTGCCTCTTAATTTGAATATACTAAGATATGGCAAATGGGTATCTGCTTACCCTCTCTCTATTTGTTGAGATTTCTTTTATATTTCAGCCATATTTGGTTCTAAATGTGTCTCTTCAAGCTAAAAGTGGCCTGACATCAGAGGTATGCTGTAGCTAGCTGAATTGGCTTGGGTAACCAAATCGTTAAATTTTCCGTGTGTGCGTTTACACCTTATAAAGTAGCAAATGCTACAAATCAAGGTTTTCTTTATTGTGTTCCTCATTGTCTAGACTTAAGAAAGTGACAAAGAAAAGTTAACAATGCAGATGAAACATAAAAGTGTGCTCTTCCTGCTTCCCTTCTCCCTTTTCCTCTTTCACTTTGTCTTTCTCCCTTACTCTTCTTCCCTCTGCCTGTCCCTTTCTCTCTCTCTCTCTTTCCTCCTCATTCTTCCATTTTAAATTTAAATTATTTCTTTATAAGCATGTTTCTATGCACCTAACTTTTAGGAACTAATCTGCAATCTTTTGTGCCCTCTCACATAGACTTCTGATATATTTCTGCTAATTGTTGCCAACAGAATATCTTTTTTACTATCTAGAAGAAATGAATGTTATACATAAATGTGATGATTTCACTGTACACTCATTCATCCAGATCATCTATAATTTGTCAAATAATACAAATTCAAGCACTAACCTCTGGGGTATATTACCTCTGCATACAAAATAATAGCTTATAGCTACATTGCCCTTTAAGTTTTACAAACAAGTTATATTTTTACTTGATTCTGTGAGTGAATACTTTGGGTATTATTATCCCTGTTGTACAGTCATGGAAATGAATTTAAGGGTGGTGGTGGGGTGGTGGGGGGGAAGGACACTTTGAGTAGGATAAAAGGATATATCTAAAATCAAAAGCTAACATTATTTACATGGGAGTTATACTAGGAACTTTCCCAGTAGAGGGGCAAAACAATGTGCCCTTGTCTCCCCATAAATATTGATATAATTCTGGAAATCCTAGTGATAGCCTGAATACTGGAGAAAGAAATTAAAGACATAAACACTGGCAAAGAAAAGATATTTCTCTTTTTACAGATCACCTGATTTGTTTAGAAAGTCCCAGAGAAAGAAAAAAAAAACTAATTGAAGCAGTTTATAGTTTCAGTAAATTACAAGGATATACAATACATCCACAAAAATCATCAGAATTTCTACATAACAGTACAAAACAGAGAGGAAGTGAAGGGAAAGGAATCCTATTAAAATAAAATAACTTCAAAATGAATAAAATATATGAGTCAGATAAAACCGAAGTCCTGAATCTGTATGATTGGAAAGATGATGATGCCCTTGACAATAAAGGGAAGTGCAGAAGAAAGTAAGATTTTGGGGACAAGATGATAAGTTTTATTTTGAATATTTTTTTTTACTTTTGAACATCTATTTTTTTAAAACCTTGAGTTGCAAATTCTCTCCCC
>CM053626.1:139909757-139934116 GCA_028646595.1 Phalanger gymnotis | reverse complement strand
TCCTGAAGCAGAGCAAACTTGGGGGGAGAGGGATGGTAACAACCTTCAAGTATTTGTAGTGTTGTCATGTGGAAAAGGGATTAGACTAATTTCATTTTTCCCCAGAAGGACCAAAAAGAAGTAAGGGATGGCATCTGTAGAAGGGTATGTCTCAGCTAAATTCTGAGAAAAAAAAAAACGAAAACCTTTTCAACAAATATGGAAGATGTGGAAAAGTGGAATAGATTGTCCCAAAGGTAGTGGGTACCCTTTACTGGAGGCCCTCAAGAAGAAGCTGGGCAGCCATCATTTGTCAAAGATGTGGTAAAGGAGATCCCTATTCAGATACAGGCTGTATCAAATGACCTCTATACTGGCTCCCTTCCATCTCTGAGATTCTGTGATAGTCTAAGCAAAGGAAAGGTCAAGATCTCATTTAACTATTCAAGCAACTAAGGAGGTAGAATGGAGGGGGTAGATCTTTCAAGACCTTGACAAGAAGCCTGAACAGTACATTCATAACATGGGTGAACACTTCCAGACTTATAATTTAGAAAAAGAAGAGCAAGCTCTCAGGTATACCTAAAATATTTCTTTGACATCTTGTTAATTTTCTTAAGAAGAGTATGGTCCAGGTTTTTTGTAGATATTAGTTATTTATTTTTTTCTCTGCAGTTTTTTATTCTTTCCCAGAAGCCAGTTTTTTGAGTCTTTATGAAGATTCAAAATCTGCCAGTAATGTGTCTATACTGCAGCCTCTGCTAACAAATGGAACAGTCTATTAACTACAAGTCCAATGCATTAATCCATAGACCCCCCCCCTTTATATTTTATTAGTAGAATGAGGGGTAGATAACTTGATGTTGAAGAACAGATCAACTTTAGACCTTCTGAAAAAGTTCCTTGAAGGTATCTATTTTATTTTTATTTGTATGTGTGTGTATGCGCACACATGCGCGCGTGTGTGTTTGTTATAGTTCATTTCTGGTTAAAAATTCTTACTTCGGATTTAGAAGGCTTTAGAAAAGTCTTAGAATCTATGTGTTCAGAATTCTGAGATTTCTTAAGTTTAGTGGAGATAAAGTATAAACGCATTTTCCACCTGCTGGATCTAAAGTAGATATTATAGACATTAGAAAATTTTTCTTTATAGTTTATGTATGACAGTTTATTTTTTTTTTAATTTAACCTAAGTCCTTGAGGTTTTCAGTGGAGCTTCAAGACACTAAGTTTCAATAAAGGGGCAAAACTACTGCCAGTAAAGATGGGAGCATTGTACAGTAGGAGTGCTAGATTTGGAATCAGAAGATCTGAATTTGAATCATAGTTCATACACTTATTATTTTGTAATTATTTAAGATTTTTTAAATTAAAGGCAAAATGGTCCAGTATAAAAAGTTAGAGAACTTTTGTCACATTCTCTAAGATTTAAAAAGTTTAAAAATTTTTACTTATTGTACATATTTAGAAAAAAAGAGTTATGCTTAAAGACATCTGCCATCACTTCATGAACTTACTTTTTTGTCTACTACTTAACATAGGATTCTAGATTTATAAATGAAAGAAACTAAAGGATATATGGTCAGAATCCAACTCCTGCAGATTACAGAATAGGAAAAAAAAAAAGAAATCCAGAAAGGTTAAGCCACTACGCCCAAGGTCACACAGAGTAGTAAGGGTCACAAATGGGAATCATCCCCAGGTTCTCAAGCTGCAAATTCAGCACTGCTATCCCTCCTGTAATTATTTTTGCTTCTTTTATGGAAATGTTAGCTTGAAGTTCTTTTGAAGACCTCAAAAAATGGAATGTAAAAAACTTCATTTTAATTTTAAAATAATTTTACTGTTTTAATTTTTGAATAATTTTTAAGCCTTGATTTGACTACTTGTGAACCAAAAATATAATTAGGCTTCAAATAACTTTTTGTTTGTTTGTTATCCTGAAAGTAAGTTTTCCCAGGATATTTTTTAAAAATACATTGTCCTCAGTTTCCTCTCTTACCAAGTGGTCCTTTTAGCCAGGGTAATTCTTAAAAATTCATGACTTCCCCCAAAAAATGTGGGGACCCCACCATTTCTGTACTACTGGTTAAAACGGTAAATTTTGATCTGGATTTAATTCAGGAATACTAATGAAAACTATCACTTGTGCATCAATCTTGGAAATGAAAATTGATAGTTCCACACACATCCAAGTGAAGCTTGTTAGTAAAGGGGGAAAAAATGAGATGCTGCAGCACTTTCATTAAGCTGCTAACATTATTCCTCATTTTGTGATATTTACCTTATAGAGGTAAGTCACAATATTTTCCTCGAGTGAGATATCATTATTAGTTAAACACACAGCAATAAGATAAGTGTTGACATTGTATTGAAAACCACTGTATATTGCTAATCCAATATGAATATTACTACAGCAGTGGGATAAATCTGTCAAAATATGTTGGTATTGCAAGGATTATGTTATATCTTGATGACAAAGTGTAACTACTCCTCATAGTTCAGGCTCCCATTTAATACCCTTTCTTACCTAACTTTTCAAACAAATTTAAGGTTTTCACAGAAGAAACAGAGGCTGCAATAATCTCAACAAAAATACAAATCATGTAGAACGAAAGGCAAATATTGCTTAGCTTTCTTGAATTTCCTAGAATAATTGGCATATTAAGTCTTAACCAAGGAAAGAGAGGCAATTCGGTTGAGCTGAAAATGGGCTTGGCCTTGGAGTCAAGAGACTGGGCTTTTTTCTGGCTCTGCCACTGATTTAATTTGAGGCCCTGGGCAAGTCACTTCACCCAAAGTCTCAGTTCTCTCATTTCTTGAGAGAGAGAATTGGACTAGATAAATACTATTCTATATCAAAGCTTTAAGAGCTCTACGATTTTAATCATTTTTTTTTTTATGTTTAACATTTTGAGAGTTTATATCTGGCCAGGTTTATGTACAGGGTTCCTTCTAGGGAGGTATGCCTTGAGGGTAGGTCAGAGAGTTGTTTGGAGGGTCTATTCAGGAGCACCCAGGCCATGAATCTTTGGTGGGGCCCAAACATCTGGGAAGGATTGCTCTTTTTTGGACCTCTGACCCAATCTCCACCACCTTATGCAGAGGTGAGAAGGTGGAATCTCACTAGTTCCCTGCCCTTAACCCTTCTAATACTTCTTTGTGAGGTCTTTTTATTTTTTACTCAATACACTGGAATGAGGATGAAAGATGGGGGATTAAAGATCTGCTTAATGTTAAAAATTTTATGTTGATTTATTTCATTATTTTACTTGTAGGCCAGACTAACTGGAAAAGTTTGGTAGTCTTTATCCAAAGAAAGAGGCTTTGTTCAGAGTGAAAGTTTAACTTTGTGGTTAGTACCCAAAAAACGATATGATTCCACAGAGAGAAATGCTTTACTCATACATTCTAACCCTTTGTACCCCACACCAATGTGTACAATATTTGGAGCTGATTAGCTAGGTCGAGTAACAGTTAAAGTGAATCATATTCACTAGTTACCTCTACTTTCTCACCTTCGATTTATTTAACATCTTGCACTGTTGCTTCTGAGCCTACCAGTCAAAAAAAATAACTTGAAAATCTAGGATATAGGACAAATTCATTTGGGTAGTGGTGGGGGTGCACAGACTCGGGAATATGGAGACATTATGCTGTAAATCAATAATGGACTTGGAGTTAGGAAGTTAGGAAGCTTGGAGTCAGGAAGACCTACCAGTCACTCTATGCCAAATTCTAAACTGGACTTAAAATATCTCCTCCTTGTCTGTTCCATTGCCTCCACATGGTATAGGGGAAAATCAATTTTGTTATGAAAATATACCATTTGACTGAATTAGCACCCTGCCTCATTCTGCTATAGATTAAATTGCTTCCTCTGACTGCTATACATTGAACAACAAAATCTGAGACAATTACCTCCATACAGCTTAGACTGAGCACATGTCATCCTTTAGCTGTCTTTTAACCCATGAATGTTGTACCCAAACACTTTCCAGGTACTTTCCAGATGAACTTTCCCAAAGGGACAGAGTGAACCCTGTTGGTCCATTCAAATCCCTCAATGATACTGATTGGCTATGTACTGTGAGCAGACATGAGAAAGCTATGTAAGTCAAATCTGTACCCTAGCTATTAGTAAGCAGTCTTCTTTAAGTATGCTAATATATTTCTTTTCCATTCATTATGTCTGCTCACTTTATTTGACTTGCAGTTAGGTAGATTTGCTGGTGGGTAAAATTTTCCCTGGGCTCTCAAGGAACCCGGATAGAGATATGACCCCAAAACAGGTCTATCTATCAATGTGACTGTGGGAAAGTAACTTAACCTTTATGCATTTATAAATTAGTGTTATACTGAGAGAATTGTGGGAATCAAGTGAACCACACTGACTCCGTTTTTTGACTCAATTCCGGATCCAGTTCAGTTTCCTTTCTAGTCCAATTCTGGTGTTGAGAGAAAATTTTATTCCATTAGGGGATTTGTGAGAAGACTTTATTGCATTATTTGAACCTGACCTTATGTGTCTGGGAAGCTAGACCACCGCTACTTTTTCCTTAGAGGCCCTCAACTAAGGACATAGGTCATGCTGACCAGAAACCCAGATCTGAAGACTGGTACAAGTACTTTTCTTACAATTATACATTTCAAGAAACCTATATGTCTTATCTGAAAACTGGCCCCTTACTGGTCAATTAGTTACTATTTCCTTGTTTCTTTGAATAATGTCACCTGGGGGGAGGGGGCATCTCTTTTGCTGATTTCAGGGAATTGCACCTATTCTCTCTTTCCCTCCCAACTTAGAAAGCCCCTATCCTTTCCTCCAATTAGAAATCGTATTACCTAATCTTGTATCCTGGTTTACATCCTGTAAATGGCTTTCTTTTAATGCATAAAATCTCTTTCCCTTTGTATATAGGTTCCAGTGGTTAGCTGAGGAAACCTGGCCTGATTAGTTGTGCAATTAACATGCATTACCTAATAAATCGATATGCTCAGAAGCTAGAACCTTTGTTTCCTTGGTTATTTATATTTCCTCAGATTTCACCTGCCACAGTAACTTTAAAAATTAATTAAATAAAAAATTAATGCAATTAAAATAATCAAATTAAAAATTAAGGACTAAGCAAATAAAAAATAAAATCTCTAAATTCCCTTCCACCTCTAAATCTGTAATCTTCTGCAAACACTGAGCCAAATTCTTGCCATTGTATATTCTGTCAGCACTGATCCTTCCATTCATTTGGGGCATCTGTATAGCACAGTTCCTTGGGCTAAGTGGCATGTTGTCAGAATACCCTGGTTAGGTGCAGACATGACAGGACAGTACCTGGGAGAAGAGTGTGACCTAATGGGATCTTTGTGAAAGGTTGGCCTGTTGAAAGAAGTAGGAGAGGGTAATACTCTTCAGGTGGGCCCTCTGTACTTCACACTCTGTTGTCACCTATGTCTCAGTAGTTGGTGCTAGTTATAAGGCTGCTCAAAAATTTCTGACAATCTTGTAATGGATAAATATGACCACATATGACCACATTTTTTCATTCCTTCCCCTTCTAGACCTTGAAACTTTTTATACTATTTAGCATTCCTCTTTAGCTTCTGTGATACAACAATCGTCCTACTTTTCTAAGGAGTCCTGCTTACTTCGTTATTTCCAAAGGTTATTTCTTACCCAAAGCCCTCTTTCCCTTTGTTTCCCATGCTATAAGAGTTCACTACATAGGTCCTATGCCAAAGGTTCTTAACCTCTTTTGTGTCATTGACCCATTCGACTTTCTGCTAAAGCCTACAGACCCCCACCCTTTTCAAAATAATATTTGTTGCTAATATTCCTAATAGAAGGAAATGCCAAATTTCATTTAGAATTTAAAGTCTGCATTCCATTTGGTGTGGATGAGGGGGATGATAAACTGGCCACTCAGTATGTTGATCTAGAGGAAATGACTTAACTCTAAAATAGTGTTGTTTCCTCCTAACAGCTGAGTTTTGGTGGGAGTTGCCAAGCACTGAAAAGGGCTTTTTAAAAATATGTTGAAATTTCAATGTCCTTTTCTTCAGGTACCAGTCTTAGAGCTAAGTGCCATTAGTAAAGGAATCCTTATTATCCTTGATTTACTCTCAAAGCCAAAAGCTGACTGAGAGGACCACTATGACTATACAGGCATCTTCCCAAGATTGGAGGTATTGCTATGGGCTTTCTTGTAATGAATGGATTGTATAGAGCTGAATTGGAACTAGTTAGGAGAACTGATTTTATAGCTGGTACAATGGAAAAAGACACCATATCACTGGTTAGAGACTCAGTCATGTTTCATGTGCTGGTTTATGTGTTATTTCTGATGGATGTTAGTTGTGTGACTGTGAGCAATTCACAGAACCTCCCAACCCAGCATCAGCTCTCTAAGAGTATACACTGCAGAACATCTCTCTGTCTACATTACCAGACTACAGAAATGGAGTTGCCAAATGCAGAGAGACACTTGTAATTCCCTAGATGAGCAATATCACTGGTCTGTCTGTTGTCTACCCTCACCCCAAGTTCCTCCACAATGGAAAGAATATTTGACATCAGAGGACCTAGATTCAAATTGCATAACTGCTAATTACTCTGTGACTTCAAACAAATTCCTTCACCTCTCTGGGTTCAGTTCTTCTGTAAAATGTAAATATTGGACTAAATTATCACCAAGGCTCTCTTCTAACTCCAAATGCTATGACCTTACAGTAATCCACTTTAGACAATAGAGGTGATGGGAGCAGAAAATAATCATGGAATCTTAGGATTTCAAAATTGGAAAGGACTTCCTCAAAGCTCCTCTAGGAATTACTTGAACATATTTTAAACATACTTAAACATATTTTAGAAATGGTTACACAGCCTTTCCTTGAGTTTTGTGAGGAGGAACACACTAATCTTCCTGAGGCATTCTATTCTATTTATGGACAATTCTAATTGTTAGGTTTTTTTCTCTTATAGCATGGCTATATCTACATCTAAAAATTCTATATTTTTTTTGTTGCTCTGATTTCTGCAACTAAGCAAAACAAAATCAATCTTTCTTTCATAGGGTAGCTCACCAAATAAATAAAGAATACTATAATGTGCTCTTTAAATTTTGTCAATACTAACCATTTCCAGTTCCTTCATCTAATTCTCATATATCATGATCTATAGCCCTTCATCATCTTATTTGTCTTTCCTTGGGCGTTCTCCAGTTCATCAATACCCTTCCTAATATGCATTGCCCAAAATGCAATACAGTATCCCAAGTGTAGTTTGACAAGGAAAATGTACACAAATCAGTTAGCTCTCTACTCTTGGACACTAGATCTTTTTTGAGAGTTCCAGTCTTCTTCTAGAACTATTATTTGTTGGAGGGAACAGGAAGAAGAATGGTGTCTCATAGCACATTTACACATTAACTTTCTAATTCTGAGTATACTTTAAGAAATGTAAAAGTTTCAAAGTTTTATTTTCCTTATATGTTATTGTATCAGGCTGTCCAATGAGTATTTATTTTGTTGTCATTTGTTTCTTCATTTATTCAACAAATATTTATGGAATTCCTGTGATGGGAAAAACACCGTATTAGGCCCAATGAGAGACACAAAGAAGAAGTGAGATAGTGGAATAAGAAAGAAATAAATTGGTGTGATAACAGGAAAAATATGGAATTTATTGACTGCAGAGGAAGATATCACTGAAGAAGTATAGACAAGGAAATAGTTGAGGTATAGACTAAGAAAAACCTTCATGGAGGAAGTAATGTTTGAGCTGGCTTTCAAGGAAATTTAGATTCATGATAGTAGAGAGGGAATTCCAGGCTGAAAATTTTATGAGCAAAAGCATAGGGGGTGGGCAACTGCAGAGCATGTTCAAGGAGTGGGAGTATGCCAGTTTGGCTGGAGTTAAGTGTATATGTAGAGGAGTAGTGATAGAAAAACTAGAATGATAGATTGAGGCCAGATTGTGGAAGGTCCTGAATACTTAGCTAAGGAGTCTGAACATTTTTCATCAGGCAATACAGGTCTAATGAAGATTAAAAAAAACCCAGGAATGACATCAGAGTTATTTTTAGGATGATTAATATGAAGGCAGTATACATACTGGATTAGATGGGGTGTGAGGAAGGCAGGAGGCAAGGGGATCAGATAAGGAGCAATTGCAAATAGGTCAGGAAACAGGCAAAGAGGGCTTAAACTATGCTATTGTCATTGGGAATGGAAAGAAAGGGACAGACATAAGAGATACTATGCTGCTAGAATCAGCAGAATTTTAGTAATTCATTTGATGTATGAAGTGAGGGAGGAGGAGTAAAAAATGACTGCAATTTTTAGCCTGAGTGACCAAATAAATGATGGTGTCATTAAGGGAAATAGGGAAATGATCAGAAAGGGCTTTTTGGGGGGTGAGACAGGATAAGGTGATGAGTTTATCCCAAAGTGATTTGGGATATGTTGATGATAGCATAAGTTTTCTTTTCACCTATGTCTGTTCTGTTATCACCCTCCCACACACACTTTTTTTTGATGTTCTGATAACTATAGTTAAATATAATTGGCTTCTTTTACAAATTACAAAATCCTATGTGTTTTATTTTATGTATTTAAAAACATGAAAAGGTAACCACTGGTTTCACTAGAAAACCAAAGGGGATCTTTGGCATAGGAAAAAAAAAAAGAAAAAAAGTTAAGAATCCATTAAAGATAGTTGCAGCAGATGCTGCTGGAAAAGCACAGAAAGAATTTCAAAATATCAGACTGGTCCTTATGAGGCAGTTTTAGGATTGTAAACCATTGAATTATAGTATCATTGTTATCCAACTAGAAAGGACCAACCCTCACTCATGTGGGTATATTGATTTCGGTGACCCTCTTCTTTCTCTGATCTACAAATCCTCATTCCTAGAAAACTCACACTTTCTGATTTATCCATTCCTACTCCAGGGCCTCTGGACTAGAAAAAAAACAAATAGAGAAAAGTCACAAATACCTACAAATTCATAGTTCATGATCTCGTCTTGTAGGCAAACCTTTGGTTCTACACTTTTTCATTTTTTATCTTTCCCCTATCTCTTGAGCTACAAGGATTGTCAAAATCATTTTGTTCTTTCCTTTTATTGACCAAGCTTTTTATTTCATTGAGAAAATGGAAGCCATTGGTTAAGAGTACCCTTTCTATCATCATCTTCTCTATTTTTTCTTCACTTTAGTCCATAGCGTTCTTAGAAATCTTTTTCTGTATCATGGAGCCAGCCCCATTAGCAGTAAGGTAACAACCACAGGTTCCATTTCAAAATAATGATTTTAGATGAATAAAGTAAAATATAGTAAGAAAAGTGAAAAAGATAATCATATTATATTGAAATACAGTAATCATTGTTTTTATTTGTAAAAAATTCATGGAACATGGTTAAGAATCCTTTCTAATTACATAAGAAAATATATCCCTCCCATTTCCCTAAGCCATTTTACTTGAACCATTGACCTCTTTCCCTTCTTTCTCCTGTGACTTCCCCACTCCCATTTATTAAGAGCTGCTCATTCTCTCTCATTGCCAGTCTTGCTGATGCTAATTCTACAGCATCTCTTTTATTCAGCCTTTTCTAATTGTGTAGCCACAACTTTAAGACAATCATTACTTTTTCTGTAAACTGTTGCAATCACCTCTCAAATGGTGTCCCTACCTAAAGTCTTATCCTTCTTTCAACTTTTTTTTTTTCCGACATAGACACCCAAATGACATTCCTAAAGCATGGGTATAACCATAATACTTACTCAATAAGTAGCCTTCTCTTTCCTCTAGGGAAAAAAAATGGGAGCTATTTGTAAGAGGGTGCTGGTAAATGTTTAACAAGTGACTCTCTGGGGGAAAAAAGTATGCATGACATGCTTTTAAGTGTAATCTTCATTATCAACATTTTATCTGTCACTTTCTTAAAGCTAGACAAGCAAGAAAATAAGTTGGGATCTGATTTGTAGTATTATTTCTTCTGAAGTGTAAATGCTTACCCTCAAAACAGCACCAGTATGTGAACTGACTCTAGGACATCACTGCTTTTTTGATATCTAAAGTCCTTAATAATCTGGCTTCAGTCTATTTTTCAGTTTGTTACACAGGTCTCCTCAACACACTTTCTAGGATTTTATTTCTGTTCACAACTGGCATTCCACCTCTCACTGCAAGGCCTTTGTCAGGAATACACAAGTTTAAATCTGGCCTCGGACACTGCTAGCTGAGAGACCCGGGGCAAAGGATTTAATCTCTGTCTGCCTCAGGTACCAATGTAATGTAATATATCATATATCATATCATATATCATATCACATCATATCATATCACATCATATCATATATCATATCATTACCTACCTCCCAAGGTTGTTATGAGGTTGAAATGAGATATTATTTATAAAGTGCTCAGGACAGCATCTAGCATATAGTAGGTGCTTAACAAATGCTTATTCCCTTCCTATCTCTTTCATTTCTGCCTTCTGGAGTCCTTATCATCCTTCAAAGCCCAGGTCAAATGACTTTTCCTATATGAGTCATTTCCATTTACTGGAACTCTCCATTTACTAGGGCCTTCCTTTTACCTGGTAAACTGCCTTGCATTTGCATTTCATACATTTTCTAGTTACTTTAGAATATAAGCTCCTTGTGGGCAGGGGATATTCTGTTGTTTTTTTTTTTCCCTCATATCTGGCTCCTACCATAGAATAGGTACTAATAAATGTGTATTGATTGATTAATTTTATTAAACCCCTATACATCTTCTTAGGCCCCCTAATGTCACTGGCCACAGTTTATCTATTAGGTCTTTTAGAGATTTGTGTTCTTTCTGACTAGATTTCCTTTTAGTAATGAAAAATATGTTTAGATCGACTCTATGAACCTATGAGTTAGGGTTAGTCCTTTCTAGTTCTATATCAATAATACTGTAATTCAATGGCTACAATCCCAAACTGTCTCATGAATTCCAGTCTCTTATTTTCAGATTCCTTCTGTTTTTTCCAGCAGCATCTGCTGTAATTATCTTTAATGCAGAGACTCTTAACCTTTTTTTTTTGGTCTTTTTTCTTTCTTTTTTCTTTTGTTGGTGCCATAAATCCCCTTTGATTTTCTAGTCATACATATGCTTCCCTTTTTATAATGTTTTTAAATGCATAAAATAAATGTTATAACTGCAAAGAGATATAAGGGAGATATTTTAGGAAGCACAAGATCTTTTAGGGAAGTTCTTAACTCAGAATAAACATGTTGTTCAATCAGTTTTCAGTGATTGATGAAACCCCTGGGGTTTTCTTGGCAAACATACTGGAGTGGTTTGCTATTTCCTTCTCCAGGTCATTTTACAAATGAGGAAACTAAGGCAAACAGGGTTAAGTGACTTGCCCAGGGTCACAGAGCTACTAAGTTGTCAGAAGCTAAATATGAACTCAGGAATATGAGGTTTTTCTAACCCTAAGCCCCAAACACTATGCCCTATGGCCCCACATAGTATGCTTCCATAGCCTCACCTAAAAAAAAAATCTATGAATTGAGAATATAATGTGTAATTGTGGTGTAATGCGTTGAAAGGATAACATTTTGTATTCAGAGGACCTTGGTTCAAGTCCTTCCATTTACTTACTCTGTGACCTCCTGCAACATTTTGTTCTGCTCTGGTCTTTAATGTAAGATGAGACTGGATGTTTGTTCCAGCTCTAAATCAATAATCTTTTGATCCAAAAGGTACAAAATCCATAAAAATTTCTGTTGACAGGTAATCATAACAGAAAACATAGAAGTCAGCCCTAGCTTTTTTGTCCTTTCCTGGTCTGAAGGTTCATTTGTAAACCAACAGCAACATTGGAGTGAGTGAGAAGAACCTGACACACCAGCCGTACACAATTTTGTTTTCTTTTTAATAGATTCCCCCTTAATGAGGCTTCTAGGTGGCACAGTAGATAGAGCACTAGGCCTGGAGTCAAGAAGACCTGAGTTCAAATCCAGCCTCAGACACATACCCACATGTGACCCTGGGCAAATCACTTAATCCTGTTTGCCTCAGTTTCCTCATCTGGAAAATAAAGATAATCATGATACCTACTTCCCAGGGTTGTTGTGAGTATCAAATGATATAATAATTGTGAAGTATTTAGCACAGTGCCTGGCACATATCAAAGTATATTAAATGTTAGCTATTTATTTAAATGGATAAAGGGGATGGAGACAACCAATCAGCAGTTTGACCAGAGTGAATGAAAGGAACTTTCCCAGCCTTAAGTCAGATAGTTAGATAAGGCCTGGGACTTTGAGTGATAACAGTGTAGAATTAGTTAAAAGGTTAGAGTTAATCTTAATCTAAGTAAGGTCAGTTCAAGGTTGTGTTGCTTCTCATAGCTGAGTATCACTATCCTGGCCTTGGGCTATGTGGCTTGAAAGAGCTTTAGTGTTTCCTGGTGAAGCTTAGTAGTAAGGACACCCCAGGAGAAGGTAGCTCAGTTAGGGAGTGATTAGTTATATTAAATTTGATGAATTATCTTTGACTTATATATCATTCCTATACTAGCTCAAAGTGCCAATGTTTGCAGTAGAACTTTCCTGGTCTGCTCAGTTGCTAGAGCCTCTTATCCCAGGTGACCCTGTGTCTGATTTTTTCAAGTTTTGTATGCAGTGATAATATGCGTGAGTGTGTTTATGTATCATATGTACATATTTGCCCATATGTAGATGCATATGTAAATGTCTTCACTGTTGAAGTGTAAGCTTCCTGAGGACAGTGGCTATTTTATTTTTATCTTTGTAAAACCAGTATCTGGTACAGTTCCTGGTACATAGTAGCTGCTTAATAAATGCTTGTTGATTGATTTATTCATTCAAACACTACATATTTACGAAGAATCACTCTGTATGAGGAACTGTAGTTTGGTTGAAAAATACTGTGACTGTGATACTTTTGTCACTGCAAGAGCTAGACTATGATCAGACTTAAAAATGGTGAAATATGGGCTAAATCCCACTAATGATTCATGATTTATAAAGTCACACATTTTCTTGGCCTGTTTTCTACTTTTTAGGAAATTCACATTTAATATCAACTTACCTTTCAGAATTTGTAATCGATTAGAATAATTATAAAATATGCAGTACCATATAATGGTCTAATAATAAAAAGGTCAAATTAAACTGAGTCATGTGCATTTTACAACTGAGACTAATGGATCTGGAACTCTCTTTTAAAGGGCAAATAGAAAGGGAAGAGGTTTAATGTTTGGGTTAATGCCCTATGACTTCAGTTATATAATGTCTTTATGCCACCATGCTCCTTTCTTTACTTTGATGAAATATTTGTCCTTGGACTATAGAACAAAGTATCAATTTTCAGAAGCCATAAATTCTTGAAAATCCTGAGTATTTTTTTGTTCAAACCAACTTCATTGAACCTAGGAAGGTATAGTACAACTTCATACTCTCCTAAGTATGATTCTCCAAGTCTTTAGTCTCGCTACCCTAAATTACCCCACCAAGAAATATCTTTGTTGTTCAGAATCACTTGTGTTGATGTCTAAGGGCATTTAAGCTATGATGTGTTGTTAGTCCTAGGGTTTTGGACTTTGATTTGAGTGAGGGAGGGCTGTGCACTTTCTCCTCCATAGCCATCTGGATCCAGTGACCTGATAGTCATCAGGATGACTGGAGATGAGCCAGGATGCAGTGGGAGACCTTGGCCCTTTTAGGCTAAGGCCTTTTCAGGCCCTCAGTGAATAAGCTTCTTTAAAAAGTGAGATGGCCCCTTAAATTAGAAAAAAAGGAAAAAAAATCAAACTGGGAGGGGAAGACCCTCAGGATTGCTGTTCCAAAGAGAAATAGTTACCATTTGCATTCATCGTAAGGCGGGAGGGCCCAAAATACAGCCAGTAAGTGGAGCTTGGGCAGGGACCTATTGTGGTCCAATCTATGAGCTTCAGAGTGAACTGGCAGGAAGGAAGGAAGGAAGGAAAGAAGAGAGGAAGGGAGGGAGGGAGGGAAGAAGGAAGGAAAGAAAATGACTCAAAATGATGGGGTTTAGACTGTGGGAACCCCCTTGGATCCCAACAGAATTTGGGTCCTATTTGCTTGAGGGGGGAATGATGAGGGCACAGTCTCTGGGAACCCCCTTGAATCTGGAGTACAGTTTCTGGGAGCCCCCTTGAACTCTCCTTGAGTCTTCCAACTAGATCTGGCCTTTCCCCTAAGGCCATGGGCCCTGCATTATCATTGGGCCCAAGTCTCTGCCTAGCCTAGCCCTCTACTGTCTACCTGTTCCCCACCTCCTGACAGGGATTGGGGAACACATTCGACTCTCTGAAGCGAATAAGGGCTGGGGTGGCATGAGTAGTTTTCCCAGAAATTCCCTGATCCCAAACATTTAGCTTGACTGTCCCCCACACTCCTGGGGGAACGCGGGGCGGTCTGGTGAGCAGAGGGCAAGGGGAGATGGGAGGTTTAACTAGAGAAAATTGGCTTCCCAATTTTATCATAAGGTCCCTTCCCAACAAGGGGGCAGGGCTAGAGGACAGTGTAAGGAAGGAGTGTTCAAACAACAGATCCTTGATGCCCATGACTTGATGGGTCGAGGGGCTCATAGGGCCAGAGCAATTAGTTAAAACAAGAGAACATAGCTGTGATAAAGTGGGTAACCTTACCTTCTGCCTCGATTTTGCCCAGGGCTCAGTGAGAGAGGTAGAGAAAGTGACCCCAGGCTTTCCCCTCCTTCCAAGTCTTGAGAAGACTGGAGGACAGGGTACTGGGAAGAGGCTCTACCATTTTTCCAACCTTGAGGACAATTCTTCCTCCAATGTCCCTCCTGGTCACATGCTGGGCACAGTCCTGGAGGCTTGGATCCTGGGGGCTTCCTCCAGGGGGGTCCCCCAGAGGGGCACTCCTTGGACCAATGACTCTCCTTGTGGCATCAAAAGCATGTTTCCCCATGGCCCAAACTGCCAGGTTTCCTCCAAGGGGGCCCCCTGGAGGGGCATTCCTTCAGTCTTTTCCTGGCCATGGCAGCAGCCAAGAATAGAGCATTTTCTCTGTCTCTAGCCCTTTCCCTGCATTTTCTTTGCTCTGCTGCAACCAGGTCTCTATTGTTAAACACTCCAAAGGCCATGTCCAGTAATTGGGCCTGAGGTGTTTGGGGTTCCATTGCCAATTTCTGCAGTTTCCTCCTAATATCTGGGGCAGATTAGTTAATGAAATACATGCTAAGGATTGCCATCCCTTCTATAGAATCAGGATCCAAATTTGTATACTTTTTAATAGCTTCTACTAGCTGCTTTTGGAATAGGGCAGGGTTTTCCTTTTCTCCCTAATTTCCCTAATTTTTTATAAATTTATCTGCTTTTGAAATGCAGTTCTTAGGCCTTCTAACAGACAAAATTACCATATAATCTATCTTTTCCCTATCCTCATTCTTTTGATAATTCCATCCTGGGTCACTAGTGGTAACAGCAGCTGTTCCTAGGGGATTTTATGGGGTTCTTGTTAGCCAAACTATCCCCAAATTTTTGGGCTTTTTCCCAGATCTTCCTCTTCTCCTCAGTGGTACAACAGGTAGAGAAGAGGATGTGCAATTCACCCCAAGAAAGCTCAAATTGTAGGGACAGATCCCTAAAATTCTCAGTAAACTTAGTGGGGTCTTCCAAGTATCTCCCGAGTTTGTCATTAATCTGAATGAGATCTGAAATGGAGAATGGAACATAATCTGAATGAGATCTGAAATGGAGAATGGAACATGCACTCTGATTGTCCCTGTAGAAGGGCAGGCACTTCCTTGGGGTGGGGGTGGGGGGGAGCCTTGAAGGAGCTGTGGAGACTGAGGCTTGGGGAGGGATATAGAAGTCCCACTTCTTGTGAGGGAGGGGCTGGGCAGTGCTGGCTGAACTAAATTAGACTGCAAGACCAGGGGATCAGGCTGACAAGGGAGAAACTCAGTTGATACCTGAGAAAGGGTAGGGATTAGAGGGGAAGATACCCCAGAGACCCAAGTGGGTGCCACCTCAGAGAGAGGGGCTAGGGGAGGAGATATTGCCATGGGGGCAGGGCCTGAGGCTGGAACCTGAGTAGGGGTCCCTTCAGGGGAAGGGGCCACAAAGGGAGGCGCCTCAATAAGACCCTTGGCTGGGACCTGAGCAAGGGTTGCCAAGGGGGGACGGGCTGAAGCCCTGAGGGCCATAAGAAGAGGGTCATCCAAAATGTCTTGTTCACCCCCATTGCCCCTTTGTGGGGCAGCTCTAGCTACAAACATCCTACAACCTTTTCTGAGGATGGAGTTCTTTTTAAGTTCTTTAGAGAAATTGAATTGAATTGAAGGAATTGAAAAGGATTGACCCATTTGGGGCATTTGGGCTGGAAGTCCCTTCCACCTTAGTAAAGGAGAAGTTAGGAGTAAGTGGAGAGAGACAAACAAAATAAAACAAGACAAAAAAAAAAAAAAACATGAGAACATACCTGCTAGAGTTTCCCAATTCCCTAGTGTGAAGAGAATTGAAATAATCTGGCATATGCTTCTGGATGGGGCACTGTCCATGTCCTCCATGCTTCAGAAGGTGTGCCTAGGTCCATGGACTCCAATATAGCCACTGGACTGAGAACCACCTGAGAGCAGCAGGCCGAGTACAACAGGACAGCCTCCTAGCTGTCTGACCTACTGGATCCTGCTGAGGTCAGGCCCAAAAGGCACCTCCAAAATGCTTGGAGAGCAAGAAGGGGATTGGAAGAGGGGGAAGGCCCACATACCTTCAGTCTTGGCTGGGAAAGAATTTGAGATTAGCAGTGACCGGGGTCTGGAAACCAAAAATGAAGAGGTTTGGGGTTCAGGGGTGCTCAACACCCCAAAGTACCAATAGGTTGGGTCCTACCAAAAGAATTCTATTGAAGCCTTCTCAGCCAAGGGAAAAGACAAAGTTTATTAAGGGTTTGCCATAATGGGTTGTCTTAAGAAATCCCACCCTGTTTTCACAAGTGGAGCAGATTGAATCTACTGAGCTAGATTGAATCTGAGCACCTTCATGGAGGCAACATGGAGACTATATACACAAAAGATTGTGGGAGGGATTGAGGGGTGGTCTGGGGTGACTAGAGGCTGGGTTTAGGGAGGGACTTGAGGAGGAGTCTAAGGAGGAGCTTGATGAGACTAGGATGAGGTCAGACTCCAGGGTGGGAAATAGCTGAAGTCTACATGGAGATGACAGACAATAGAGGGCTAGGGTAACAGAGCTAGGGTATAGATATTTTGATCAAGTTTAAGGGTGGGAAACAGGTGGACAATAGAGGGCTAGGCTAGGCAGAGACTTGGGCCCAAAGATAATGCAAGGCCTATGGCCTTAGGGGAAGGTCAGATCTAGTTGGAAGACTCAAGGAGAGTTCAAGGGGGCTCCCAGAGACTGTACTCCCGATTCAAGGGGGTTCCCAGAGACTGTGCCCTCATCAAAATAAAAGTCAACTGTAAGTCATGTCATCATTTCCCTGATGTCATGGTCCTCTTCTAAAACAAAGGACAAACACAATCTGTGAGTAGACAAAGCTGCCTGAATGAGGACCCAGATAGTTAGGTAACTCAGCTCATCCTCTCCTTCTCCCTCTCTTTCTCCTACTCCTTCTCCTTTCCCAAAGGAAGGCAAACTTTGATGGCAAGAAGCTGCCCACTTAATTTGGGGTTTACTGGCTAGAATTCCTTCCTTCCTTCCTCCCTCTCAACTCAGCTTGATTTTTTTTTCTTTTTTCTAATTAAAGGGGCCATCCCTTGACTCACTTCTTAAAGAGGCCTGTTTACTGAATGGGCCTTACCTCACTCTAAGTGAGTACATGAAAAGGCCTTAGCCTAAAAGGGCCAGGGTCTCCCATTGCATCCTGGGTCATCTCTAGTCATCCTGATGACTATCAGGTCACTGGATCCAGATGGCTATGGAGGAGAAAGTGAGGCTGGTTACCTTGCACAGCCCTCTCTCACTCAAATCAAAGTCAATTGCAAGTCATGTCATCATTTCCCTGATGTCATAGTCCTTTTCAAAAATGAAGGACAGACACAACAACAACCATGGTTTTGGAACACCACTGATAATAACTTGCAGGTGAATTGGATTTAAGTGAGGCAAAGTTGCACAAAGTCGTCAGCCTCAGTCTCTCTTCCATAGTCATTAAAGTTTATGGCAAGGCAAAAGTCAAGATGAGTGGTGATTGATGAGGTCAGGGAACCATATGTTTTGGGGTGCTCGAGACCCCAAAATAACAACACTCCGCATCTTGTTTGAATCAATTCGACTCAAGCCTTCTCTGCCAAAGAAAACAAAGTTTATTACAGATTTGTCATAATGGGTAGTCTTAAGAAATCTCACCATTTGTGAAGCTCTATTTTCACAAGCAGGCCAGATTCAGTCTAACGTAGATGGAATCTGAGCCCCTTCATGGAGGCAAGATGAAAGTTATATATAGAAAGATTGTGGGATGGATCAAGGGTGGTCCTGGGGTTATGGGAGGAAGGGTTTAGGGAGGGTCTGGAGGAGGAGTCTAAGAAGGAGCTTGATGGGACTGGGGTGAAGTCAGACTCCAAGAACCAAGAGCATGGGATTAAGGCTGAGAAGTAGCTGAAGGCTACCTGGAGATAACAGACAATGTAGGGCTAGGCTAGTTTAAGGGTAACAGATTTTGGCCTAGGCACTTTGATAGGATCAAGGGTGGGGAGGAGCCAGACCATGGAGTGCTAGGCTAGGTTAAGTTTAACCTAGAGATTTGGGCTTAGTGATAATGAAAGTCTTAAGGCCCCAGGCAAAGGCCTCATCTAGAAGGAAGATTCAAGGACAGTTCAAGGGGGGTTCCCACAATCTAAACCCCATCAGTGATAACTGAGGATGTAAGTGATGACCTTGGCATCTTCGATGTCTGACCTAACATAACCTCCTGTAATGTAGTTTGTTCAGTTCCTCTGTCTTCTCATCATATTGCTATAGAGAGCTCCTGAACAAGGACAGGTGATTATTGTTTACCATATAGGCCCAAAGCCTAGGACTGTTGAAAACCCTTTAAGTTTATACCAGTCAATAAGTTTGTTTTTCCAACTTCAAAGTCTACATTACTAAAATTTTCCTCTTCTTTGCATAACCACCAGAAGGTAAGCAGCATTTTTTTTTCTCTTTTCCCTGATGATTCTGTTCATAGAAACACAATTTGTTCCATCCAAATTACTGTATTTTTCCTAGAATTATAGATAAAGTCTCAAAACAAATATTTTCTTAGCTGTGTGCAAATCCTGAGACATCTTTTGATCTCTGTTGATTTTCTCACTTTTATTTGGATGTAATTTTGGTAATTTTAGCACAAACAAACCTATTTGGTATTAGTTCTTATCAAAGTCAGTGCCTTTCTTTTCAAACCCCTCGAATCAGCATTCCTGCCTCAGTGATTACAGATCTCCCTGATAGGAAATAGCTGTGACTGCTATTCCTGTGTGGGCATCTGATTTCTTGTGCCACTCACTTTTAAGTGCTGAATCAGAGGAAATAGCTGCCCTGACACAGACAGTTCAAATTTCATCCCAATTTTTTCCCCCTCCCTTAAGGCCATTTTATTAATCACAGAGGAAGAAGTCTTACTACTTCTATATGAAAGGCTGGGCTAAATAAAATTAAAGCTCAGCGGGTTGGCACCAAGGACCTGAGGAAGTGAATTTTCCTTACATGTGGTCATCTTTGTGACTCCCCTTATCTTTGAAGCAGCAACCTTTCATTCCCTTAGTGATTGCTTATGCATCACAGTTCACTAGGAGGGGGTGTGGAAAGACCTAGCTATGGATTATTAACTTATAAAATGAAGGAACATTGAAAAATGGTCCCCATAACCTCTATTCCTCTACCTCAGTATTACCTGAGGTATACAGAGGGAGATAGAAGTTTATAGATGTATCTACCCATGTAAACTGAAGTAGAGATTTGATAAATTGATGCAATTATTTGGTTAATTCAAGCATAAAAATCAGAACACTTCTGTCTCAATTATCAGTATTTTTCTGGATAGAGTGGTTTTGGACCAAGGTTGAAATAATGACTTTCATATTTCACCTCTCTTTGTATGTTTAGACAGCCTACATGCACTGTCACTCTGCATTGATTACTCTTTAGGATAGTACAATTTCAATCTATTGCTGGCACTCAAAATTCCCTGCATATCAATCAATTAACAACTCAACAAAGTATTTGCTACTGCCTAGCACTGTGCTGTTGTTCTTTATCCTTCACTACCAAAGAAGACCATGACTCCAGGAAGGTGACTTTTAAGTGTATTGGATTTAAAGGAGGGAGGATTGAGCCAAGCCACCAGCCTCACTCTATTTTTTCTAGACCCATCTAGATGGCAAGATACAGATCAGGACAACTGGTGGGGGTCCCAGATGCAGTGGGAGACCTTTGCCTTTTTAAATTAAGGTCCTTCTCAGAGCTCAGTTGGATTAAGACAACACTCATTCAGTAATTAAGGCTAGGTAAGATATGAGACAAAGAATGGCCTCTTTTACCTAGTTAAAATAAAATATTCTGGGAGGGGAAAATCCTCATATTTCTGGCCAAAACAGCAATTGCTACTAACAATCATTCTTGAGCCATCAGGGGCCCAAACAATGACCAAGTGAAGCTTGGACCTATTGTTGGCCAATCAATAAGAGCCAGAGTGATTTGAGTTTAAGGCATTATCCTTAAGAAAGAAATCTAGCCCCTTCCTGATGTCATGGTCCTCTTCTAGAAGGAAGGGAAAACAACAACTTGTTAGCAGCTGCCCTATGGGGGATCCAACTGGTCAGTTTCAGTTGGGCAATGCAGTTCCTTCAGTATATCCTTCCTTCCTAGCACTGTGCTAAGCTCTAGCAGAACAGAAATGTCATTTCAAAGTCAAATTTGAGTTGTCTCTCCTGACCTCGAGGAGCTCACAATTTAGAAGGAGGCACAAGTCTAGTACATTTAAAACTCCAAAAATGTCGCTTATGATTTCTCTTTATTATCAACAGTGAAGTAAAAAGGCAAAGTCCTTATCAAGATTTAAAAAAAAAAACACTCATCGATACAATTTAATGTTCATCATTAAATGTTACTACTAGGAATATTGAATGAGGTTAGGCAAAATAGCTTTTTTGAAGACATGAATGTGATTTATGGTCACAGAATGGGAAAAACAAAATGGGAATAGTTGGGAATAAGGTCAAGCTACTTGTGGTCTGTGAAACATGAAATCTTCTGTATGTTTTTTTTTTTTCCCCATAAAACACTACTCAGAATGCAAGTGTATCTGTAACCTTAGAGATTAATAAAAAAAAAATTTCTTTGATTGTTTGTTGTGGTTGCTTTTATTCAAGTGATGAAAATAGAACAAAGCAGTCTGTGTTCAAACAGCAGTTATTCAGTAGTCTTTACAGATATTGTCTGAATCTAATTGGATTTTAATGAAATGATATTTCCTTTGTGATAAGTACATAAAAATTATGTTTTTAATTAACATCACAAGGTAAAAGCTATAGATACCAACCCTCCACTGAAATAATATTACTTTAATGTCTGCTTCATTACAAAAAGGACAGAAGTAATAACAACATAGCAAGAATCATGTGTAAACTAACTGGACAATGATTAGTGGCCAAACCTTTTCATGCTAGGATGATAAGTCACATTCATGTTGCCTCTTTTCATATTGCTCTAAGTCCTCCTTGCTTAACTTAGTTTACTTGTGAAAGTTTCCTGCATTATTACCAGGCTGAGTTGCATGTCATGAGAGGTATTGTCAAATAGTGAACAGAGTACTGGACCCAAAGATGGGAATATCTGAGTTCAAATTTTTGTGGCTTTGACACTGTAATCATTGGGCAAGTTACCTAGTGAGCTTCATTTTTGCAGATGGTCTGCAATGAAATCTTGGTTTATTCATAAAAACAGTGAATGAATCAATAAACACGTATTAAGTAGCTACTATGTGTCAGTTGCTGTGCTAAGCATGAGGGATACAGGGAAATGCCAAGGATAATCCCTGTCATCAAGGACTCACTGTGTAATCAGGGAAACACCATATAAATAACTGTGTCCAAATAAGCCACACACAGGATAAATTGGAAATAATCCATAAAAAGGATGTCAATAGCATTAAGGGAGAATTGGGAAAAGCTTGCTGTAGAATGTAGGATTTTAAGTGGAACTTGAAGGAAACTGTGGAAGTTAGGAGGCAGAGATGGGAGAACATTCCAGGTGTTGGTGACAGCCAGTAAAAATTTCCCAAGTTGTAAGACAAAGTGTCTTGTGCGGGGAATAACAAGGAGACCAGTGCTTCTGGATCTCAGGGCACATGGTGGGGGTTGGGGATACAAGTAGATGAAGACTGGAAAGGTGAGAGAGTGCACAGGTTTGTGAAGGACTTTGAATTTCAAACAGAGGATTTTAGATTTGGTCTTAGAGGTGATAAGCAATCCCTGAAATTTATTGCTTTATTGAGTAATAAGGTCAGGCCTGTGCTCTAGGAAGATTGCCTTAGGAAGATCTCTTTGACAGCTAAGTAGTGGTTGGACTAGTGTGGTGAGAAACTTGCAGGGGGGAACCAATTAGGAGGCACTCGAAATAGAACAAACATGAAGTCATCAGGGACTGCAACAGGGTGGTAATGTCAGAGGAAACAAGGGAACATTTGTGACAAATACAAAGGTAAAATTGATACATCTTAGCAAGAGATTGGATATGGAGGGTGAGAATAAGGAGTGGAAGATGTCGCCTAGTTTGTGAGCCTCAGTGACTAGGAGGATTATGGTACCTTCCACAGAAGTAGGGAAGCAAGGAAGAAGGGAGAGTTTGGGGGAGGGGGGGTGAGGCTCAAAATAATGAATTCAGTTGTGAATGTGTTGAGTTTATGATGTATATAGGACATCTAGTTCAAGATCTTGGAGGCCATTGTAGATGCAAGATTGGAGGTCAGCAGAGAAGTTAGGACTGTCTAAGTAGATTTAAGAATCATTAGCATAGAAATGAAAATTGAATCCATGGCAGCTAATAAGATCATCAAATGAAATAGGACAAAGGGAGTAGAGATGAGAGCCACATTGAACATCATATTCAAAAAGTATGGGATATGTGATTCATTGAAAGAAATATGTAGATAGTTTTAGAAAATGGAAATCCTTATAAAGGAAGAGAAATAATAGAAAAAGTAAAGAATTAAAACCAAAATGGATGAAAGGATAATTATTGCAATTTATAATTTACTTATGGTTTAATTGAAGAAGTGGAAGACTTTTGTGTGGCAAGAAAAGGAAGAAAACAAAACTTTATAAAACAACTTTTCTCAATACTCTTTATTAAAATTATATATAGTATTTTATTTCTATTTTTTAATATTTAAAATGTGATTTGATTAATACGCTGAACATTACCATCTTCTGGTATTGTTTCCTTTTTCAATAATTAATTATTTCCATCTTGTTTTTGTACTATTTTTTTCTACAACATCTGTTAAAGGTATTTGAATTATGTTTCAATATACATTTCTTTCATTTCATCTGCATTCTCTAGACTTACTATAATGCAGATTTCTAAGATCATAAGATATAGAAAGTAGAAAATATCTTAAATATTTTTAAAACAACATCATTTCTTTTTTATAAACACAAAACATTTTGTCTTTGTTTAATAATTAGTATTAGAGCACAATGGCATCACAGTAAGGAATAGGGAATCAGATTTTTACCAATGTCTATATGTAGAATCTCTTGACTCTGGTAGTTAATAGGAAAATATTCATATTTAAAATCAAATGGGAAACCTTGACTTGATTAGGTAAATCACCACTTTTTATATAAGAGTTATAATTCCACAAAGATTGAATCTGTATGAAGATAAACTCAGTTTGGTTCATTTCTGTAATAATTAATTAAGTACTTATTGTGTTCCAGGCACTGTACAAGGTTCTGGAGATACAATGACAAAAGTTAGAACAGTCCCTGCCCTAAAGAAGCTTATTTTTTTTTTCTTTTGGAGGAGTGTTTGGGCAGCAAAGAGACCCCCTTTCTTATACCAAAACCTCTGGTATAACCATAATTAAGTATGTACTATGTGCAAAATAAATTCAGGGTATGAGCATAGATATAATAAGAGGGAAAGTTTGTTAATAATAATACAGAGGTTCCAGGAATTATATTTGAAGGGTAAGAAAGAGTGTGGGAGAGGGATAGAGCTAAAATGAATGAATGGATGAATATGAAGGAGACTGATGATGAGAGAAAGGAGGTTCTGCCGAGGTAGCCTACAACTGAATCACTAGGTGGAGTGGAATGAATCTACAGAGTGGTTACTAGATCATCACTCCCTTCATAGTAGCAAAAATAATGTTGATTTGGGGGG
>CM053626.1:139890065-139909257 GCA_028646595.1 Phalanger gymnotis | reverse complement strand
TTAGGGAGGGTGGATGGGAAGGGAAGAGGGGAGAGAATTTAGAACTCAAGGTTTTAAAAAAATAGATGTTCAAAAGTAAAAAAGTTTTTTTTTTTTTTCATGCAACTAGAAAATAAGATGCACAGGCAATGGGGCATAGAGATTTATCTTGCCCTACAAGAAAGTAAGGGAAAGGGGGTTGGGAGGGGAATGAAGGGATGGAGGGGAGGGCAGACTGGGGAACAGGGCAACCAGAGTGTACTCCATCTTGGAGTGGGGGGGTGGAAATGGGGAGAAAATCTGTAATTCAAACGCCTGTGAAAATCAATGCTGAAAACTAAACATATTAAAAATAAATTAAAAAGGAAAAAAAAATAATGTTGATTTAATCATGAATCTCTGAAGAACATGTGGAAAGATGGTAGGTCCTCTGTGACAGAACAGATATGCAATACCTAGTCCTATCTTAAGACTTTATCATCAAATATTGTTGGAATCTCAGAAGCAAATTAGTTATAGAATTTTGAGGCATGGTTTGAGGTAATTGACCTCAGCCCTACGTCTGTTCTGGACTCTCTGATATTGAGTAGTTCATTTCTCCCATGATTGGGGGGAAAGTTTCTTAACTTGAATAATATCCTAATTGCTAATTTTCTGGAAGACTCATTTACCTCCTTATGTAAAGAGAGCCTTTCTGTTGTTTTAAAATTAATTTTATTTTATGTAGTTAATGAGGAATTTTGTCTTTATATCTATCATTTGGGAAGGGAAAGAGAGAGGGTATCCTTTTTCTGCCCTTCCATGTTGAATCCTTATTTGAAAGAGAAAAAAAAGCAAAAAACACTAAATATAATGACTGCATATAATGACGACATAGCCAATATTCTTGTCAATAAGTCAGCAAACATTTACTAAACAACTACTCTGTGGCAGGCACTGAGCTAAGCACTGAGGACAAAAAAACCATAGAAGACAATCTCTGATCTCAAGGAGCTCACAGCCGTATGTGTGTGTGTGTGTGTGTGTGTGTGTGTGTGTGTGTGTGAGAGAGAGAGAGAGAGAGAGAGAGAGAGAGAGAGAGAGAGAGAGGGAGAGAGAGAGAGAGAGAGAGAGAGAGAGAGAGAGATGTGGTCAGACTTGTACTTCTGAAAGATCATTTTGACAGTAGACTGGAATATGGACTCTAATGGGGAGAGATTTGTAGCAGGCAGAGCAACCAAGAGGCTATTGTAATAATCCAGGCCTTAGGTGATAAGGCTCTGCACCAGGGTGGGAATAGTATCAGAAGACAGTAGAGAACATATAGAAGAGAGATTATGAACATAAAATCAGCAGGCCTTCGCAACACATTAGATATGCCATGAGAAAGAAAGTAAAAAGTCAAGGATAACACCTAGATTTTGAGCTTGGGTGACTGGGAGGATAGTAGATCCCTCAGTAGTAATAAAAAAGATAGGAAAACCTAAGGTTTGGTGGAGGGTGGGGGAGGGGAGGACCAGTTTGTGATATCTTAGGTTTAGGGTACCTATAGCATAAGTAGCTAGAGATTCAAACAAGAGGTCAGCAGAGGGTTTAGGGCTAGATAAGTAGATTGAGAATCTGACTGAGATGATAATTGAATCCATGGAATTCGATGAAATCACCAATTGAAATAGGATAGAGGGAGAAAAGAAGGGAATACAGGACAGAGCCTGTTAAGACACCAGTGGTTAGCATGTGTGACGTCATAAACATCAGGCAAAGGTAAATGCAAAGAGGTCAGGTATATTAGAGGAGAAGCAAGAGACAGTGATGAAAACAGGTTATGAAACGAAAGAGGTTATGAAAACCTAGAGAGAAGAGTGTATTAAGGAGAAGAGACAATGTCAAAGGCTGCAAAGAGGTCAAGAAGGATGAGGATTCAGAAAAGTTCATTATATTTGAGAATTAAGAGATTGTCAGTAACTTTTGAGAGGACATTTTTAATAGTTGAGATTGGAAGCCAAACTGTAGAGACTTAAGAATGGCGTGAAAAGAGAGAAAATGGAGGCACCTATTGTAGGTGGTCTTCTCAAGGAGTTTAGCCACAACAGGCAGGAAAGATATAGAATGGCAATGGATGGATCAAGTGAGGGATTTTTGAGGATGAATATGGCATGAGCATATTTATAGGTAGTAGAGCAGCAGCCCCTGGATAGGAAGAGACTAAAGACAATTGAAAGAATGGGAATAATAGAGGAGACAATCTCTTGGAGAAGACAGGAATTGGGATCATTTTCGCATTTAGAGAGTTTGTTGTTTGTCCTTCATTCTTAAAGGGGAACATGACATCAGGGAGGTGATGCCATGACTTGCAAGTGAATTGGATTTAAGTGAGGGAGGGATGTACAAAGTCACCGGCCTCACCCACTCCTCTGGAGCCATCTGGGTCCAGTGGCCAGATATAGATCAGGACAAGTGGAGATAGCTCAGGATGCAAGGTGGGAACCTTGGCCTTTTCGAACTAAGGTCTTTAACAGGTTTCAGGTTGACTGAAACGACTCCCATTCAGTGACTAAGGCTTAATAAGAAACAAGGCAGAGAATGGCCTCTTTACCCAGTAGAAGAAAAAAAAAAAAGAAAATCCATCTGGGAGGGGAAGACCTTACTGGTTTCTGGCCAAAACAAAAACAATTGTTATTTACATTCATTTTGAGCCAATCAAGGCTCAAACAATGACCAAATAGGCCTTGTTCTGGGACCTATTGTTGGCCAATCTATGAGAGCCAGAATGGTTTGAAGTTAAGGCTGAAAAGAAACAAAAAAAAAGAAAAGAAAAACAAAGACAGGTTTTGGACATTAAAATGTATATTCCTTTGGGGCAGAGCACCTGCAAGTAAGAAGGAAAGAAAGAGAAAGAGAGAGAGGGAAGGAGGGAGGGAGCAAGGAAGGAAGGAAGGAAAGAAAAGGGAAAGGAAGGAAAGAAGGAAGGCAGGCAGGCAGGCCATGTTGCCTAACTGGCCAGTTTCATTTTGGTCGCCAATGGCAGCTCAAGAGTTCAGAAAGTTTAGCCTTGGGAAGAAGGGTGACCTCTTCATGTGAGATAGTGGTGAAGTCAAAAATAGTAGCAGAAGGCATATAGGTAATGTGAGAGGAGGAGAAAGAGAGAAGAGGGAGCTCTTGGTGATTGGCCTGAATTTTTAAAGTAAATAATGAAGTAAAATTCTCACTTTAGAGGGTGAGATAGAGGGAACTATGGGAGGTTTGAAGAGGAATGAACAGATTTAAAAGATCCATTGAGCATGAGTAATGAGTTAATTTGGGAAGTCTAAAAGTAGAAATTTGTAGTGCACCCAATGAGTATCAATTTGTGATATTCTTGACCTGTGTTCAAAAGGATATACATAGGAGTGAAGGTAGTAGATGGTGGAAGTAACCCATTCCACCCTAGAAGTCTTCGCCCTTTCTACAATAAGAAGGGAATCTGCTTCATTGTCTTTTTTTCTGTAATTATCATAATTATTTTTTAATTACCTAGAGTTTGATTTCCTAATTCTTACCTTTGCATTTATGTGAGAATATACATGTGCGTATTGCATTTTAGTTCTGCTTATCATATCCGTAGAATTCATCATATTTATCATTTCTAAATAACATGTCATTACATTCAAGTCATATTTTTTTTTCAGTTTTTCCCTCAGTAAGAATTTTCCCCCAGGTTGCTTTCCCCCCCCCTCTAACACAAAAAGCACCATTATATATATGTATATGATTTTAAATTACTTCAGAGTCTACCAATATGCCAATTATTGTAAAACTATGGTCATAAAAAGCTGTTGTGGTATTATCTGTATGAATTCACAAGTTGTGATGTTGTTTCATGTCTAGTAAAGTTAAAGATCAATCTTCCAGGTAAGATGGCATCTTTGATTAGTAGCTTCCAGACAAGAAACCTGTATAAAATAGTAAAAATAATGAAAGATTTGAAAAAACCTCAATTGGCTATATTAAAAACTCATTTTCCCCTCTTCAGTTAAATGCAACAAGCATTTACTAAGCATCTACTGAGGTACTAAGCCCTTGCCTTCAAAGATTATATTCTACTGGAGGAAGAGCTAATATGCTCTATACCTAGGAAAATTGATTTCATTATGAAAAATATTTACTTATAATTTGAGTTCTTAAGGAATCACTAACAAGCTTCATTTCTACACATCCTGTATAGTAATCAGCCACTGAAGTATTTTGACTTCTATCCGAACAGCTTTATGTTGCAGTTAATTTCTCTTTTGAATAGAGACAATGGAAACTGTTCTTTGGAAGTTTTTCTCAACGTGTTTCACTGGATTTCTGAAAATAAAATTAGGAAGGTGTTAGGGAAGTGGGAATGGGGATTCCTAATATTATTTACTTTTTCCTAAACATGTTAATTTTATAATATTCACTATAGTTAATTTAAGGCATTTTGGTCAAAAGAAGCGGATATGGATGCACAAGGCAAGTTGTAGTAAATATTCTCCTTTGTAAAAGAGGAGGCTTCGGGACACTCCTCTAAATTATTCTAATTGAGAGGAGGGCAATGGCAGATCTACACAATATACCTTCACAGAACTGGCACTCAAAAACTGATAGGAGAGAAAAAAAGGAAAAATAAAGGTCATAAGTAGGTGCATAATAAATGCTTGTTGATTGATGGAATACACCAATTTTTTTTCATGGTGTAAAGCTTCCCTTTTGTGGAGGGCAAGTGAAGTGTAAGAGGGGGTGTATAATAGGGAAAAATTGGATTTTAATGTATGTAAACATACTTTTAAAACTTTGAGACTCAAACCAAGATATGCTTGGAATATCATTTAATTTGGAAAATTTATCTCTTTAAGAATGTCATCAAAATCCATATGTCTACAAGTAAAATTTAGATAAATACTTGTTTTAAAAAAGGAAATTAAAAAAAAAAAAACAGGTCTTAAAACCAGTCAGTTACCCTTTGAAACAGGGTTTTATCTGTAGTCAGTATGAGCAGATAGGCATTTATGAAGAAACCAGAATTAGATAACTGCTTAAAGACTCTGAGCCAGTCTGGCCAATGCTTTCACAAATTAAATTAAATAGCTGGAAGCCTCACTTTAATAACCCCTTAAGAGTCAAAAAGACAGAAGCCTAATTTTTATATGGCTGTTTTCTCCAATAAAATTTTAATCTATTATGAATACTCATTTCTTTCTTGACAACAATTTTTAGCAAGCAATTCAAACCAGCATTAGATACTCACAGTGTTTCCAAAGAGAAACGGAGTTATAAAAAATGAAAAATAGCCATGGTCAATAAAGCTTTTCTAAAGCCCTGAAATATTATAAGTAAACATATTCCCCAAAGTACTCATAAACCATGGTGAATACACATAATTAGAACTGTGTGCTGAAATACCCAGCCTGTCTTGCTACTGTTGGGAGGAACTAGTACAAAAAATACCTTTGCATAGTCAGATAGCCTAATGGGGAGATTGGGAAATGGTTTTGGCATGTTTAGTTCCAAATCAGAAAAAGGAAAAATGGCTCTTTGGAGGTTAGGCAATGGATATGAATGGGGGAAGCACATGTTGAAAGAAGCCATTTTGGACAGAAATTAGAGATACAACCCCTAGACTCTGCCAAAGAGCAAACTCCAAGAAAAATGATGAATCCAACAGTTGGATTTTTAATAATTTCTAAGCACTAGCTGTATGCAAATGGAAATTTATATTTAATCAATATAATAGTTCAAAGCCTGTGGGGGAAAAAAATATGACAAGAGGACAGGCTTATGTGAAGAATGATCAGAATGGAACCGATTTTAATGTATGGGCAATAAATTTAGGCTTATTAGTTTGGATTCCTGGATTGGTTTATGATGTGAAATAGCCTCTTAAATACTCATCTAAATACATCAGCATCAGCATGTATGTGTGTATATGTATATACACATATACCTACATACATATATGTATGTAGGTACACGTGTATGTGTATATATGTATGTGTACATATATATGTGTATACATATAGACATACACACAGATGTGTGTGTGTGTGTGTACATAGGCAGGTGCTACAGACGGATGACTAACTGGATCTAGAACTGAATAAGACAATAGCATTTAGGTAATCTTGCAAGCATGTTTACTAATCCCTGCTGCAAAAAACCAACTTTTGACATAAATATTCTTCTGGGTTCTGGCTATCCAAGAGGATCAGATCCTATAATCTTTGCAAGAATCTGAGTACAATCCTAATGGCAGACTGCATTTGTTATTCATAGAGTGGCCTAAGCAAAGTCAGAGGGCACAATCCATAAATTGGCTGCAAGAAAGCTTACGGTTCTGTGCAGAGTATCCATCCCCTTAATGGCACCATATGGTTGTAAGTCATGAAAATGATCATCAAAGGGGCAGGTAATTTCAAAGGCAACAAGAAGACTCATGTTACAAGTAAGTAGATTGTGTCATATCACCAGCAATGTCTTACAGGAGGATATGATATGAAAGGTATCACCAAGAACATTTTTCATTAGCAATGGAAATGGAAATGGATTAGTCATTTAGGTAAAATGAGAGATAGCACAGGGATCGCCCAAGTGGTTCTCATGAAATATGATAAGAACTAAAGACAACCTCTGTGAACAACAATACATTGGGCAAAACACCTGTGAAAGATCTAGAGAAAGACATAGACAAGAATACACAGGATAAGAGTGCGTAGAAGAGGTCATGATAATCACCAATGGAGAAAGTATCCCTATTGGTGAACTTAAGAATTCTTCGATGTTTCTAAATATTAAAAAAAACTCCCTATGCTGGTATCCATGGTTTTCCCTGTGAAAGTTCCACCATATCTATGTAACCATATTCTCAGCACTTAGTTGTCTTTCTAGACTTATTAGGCTGCCCACATCCTTTTAACGCAAGTTCTACTTTCTTGCCCTATACCTCCTGCCACTATTGTGCTCAGTAATAATTACTCACATTTTTAAAGCACAGACCTCCTTACAATGTGAGGTAGTTTGCACAGGTATTAAAATCATCATTTTTGAGATGAGGCAACAATAATAATAATAAAGAAAACAAACCTAAATAACATGCCCATGGTCACACAACCAAAAGATTCTTGAGTCAGGATTTAACTACATTTCTTGACTCTTGGTCCAGTAATCTTTACAGCAGGACATCATTATTTAGCCTAAGATTACCCTTGCATGGCATACTTAGTTCCATCTTTTTGACATCATAATGTGGTATTCAGTGCAATGCAGAGGAAAGAACAATCGATTTGGAGGTAGAGGATCTAGGCAAGTCACTCAACTCTGATTTCAGAAAAAGAAAGAAAGGAAGGAAGAAAGGAAGGAAAGAAGGAAGGAAGGAAAGAAGGAAGGAAGGAAGGAAGGAAGGAAGGAAGGAAGGAAGGAAGGAAGGAAGGAAGGAAGGAAGGAAGGAAGGAAGGAAGGAAGGAAGGAGAAAGGAAGAAAAGGAAAGGGAAAGAAAGAAAGAAAATGACCAGGGAGTGAGGGCAAAAAAAGATTTTTCTCCAACACCTTTCACCTTCTGTCATTATTTGTGAGTTCTCTGACCTGTAGCAGTCACAGGAGACACAAACGCTACTTCCATCTTCCTCACCAATTGGTTCAGGAAGCTCAATAACACCAAATGCATCCCTAAGCCTATAGATCTATCTCTATGCCCATTTCTTAAATAGACTAGACTAATAGAAAAAGGAAAAGTTATAGACATAGTGCATCTATATTTCAGCAACTAATATATCATTTTTTATGATACTTACGTGGACCCTATAGAGAAATGTGAGTTGGACAATGATATAATTCAATTTGTAGCAGGCTAAACAACTGTGCTCAAAGATTATTGATTAATAGATCAATGTCATATTGGTGAGAAGTCTTCTATGATGCCATACTACTATATTTTCATCCCTGTACTAGCCAGCATTTCTTTCAGTAACTTGGATGATGAGAAAAGGCATCCTTATTAATTTTGTGGATGACATAAAACTGGGACTGATAGTTAATCTGATAAAAGAAGGAAGCAAGATATAAAATTATCACAACTGGAAGGAATTATGGGCCCCAAATAACACAATTAAACATATAATTCAATATAACACTACATGTGTGACATGTGTGATCTCTTAAGTGTATACACTCCTACAGAAATAACTGTCAACTCATCATTTTGCGAAACTCTTGTTCATGCCCTCCAATAAATCCACACAGCAGGGGATCATCCAAATTGCCAGTAGCTTTTTTTTAATGTCATTTAACATCATCTACATACTAATGCTAAAGATCTCATCTCTAGATATTTGTCTGGTTCTCCTCCTTTTTTGACAATAGGCTGGCCATTACCTAGTCAATATAGTTGCACATTAAGATATAATATAGTCCTTAGAAGTATGTAAAATTCTTTACATATATTATTTCTTTTGATCTTCACAAGAACTCTGAATTAGTGCTACAGTTATACCCATTTTTGCAGGTAAGAAAACTGAAATTAAGTAGGGTTAAATGATTCAATTTCCTGACTCTGAGAATATTTCACTGGATGCCTCGTGTGGCTAAAATGCTCTCCCTCTTCATCTCTGTCTCTTGGCTCCCCTGGCTTCCTGCAGTTCCAAGTTAAAATTCTGCCTTCTCTGGGGAGCCTTTCCTGGCTCAGGGCCACAGAACTAGTGAGTATCTGAGGAAGGATTTGAATTAAAGTCTTCCTGACTCAGAGTCCTGCACTCTATCTATTATGCCACCACTAGCTGCCTCTGTGCATCTACAAGATGGTAGTAAACTAGAAAATGGCAGTTCATGAAAAAAGACACGGGGGTATTTGTTATTGTTCAGTTGTTTTCAGTTGTGTCTGACTCTTCATAACCCCTTTCGGCAAAGATACAGGAGTGATTTGCCATTTCCTTCTCCAGCTCATTTTACAGATGAGAAAACTGAGGTAAATGAGATTAACTGACTTACCCAGAGTCACACAGCTTGTAAGTGTCTGGAGCCAGATTTGAACTCAGGAAGATAAGTCCTGCTGACTCTAAGCCTGGCATACCATCCACTGTGCTGGCTAGCTGCCCTAGGGATATATATCCAATACCCTCTAAGGAATATAGCTGACCACAAACTCAAAATGATCCAATAATGTGATGAATTGATAGAGAAGCAAATTAAATATTAGGTTACATAAGGTACATAATATTTAGATCAAGGAAGGTGTTAAATCACTGTACCTTTTTCTTATTTTGCAGTATATAACTTAGCATGATCAGTTCCAGGAATCACAATTTACCAAAGAAAATCGATTCAATAAGCATTAATTATCTCCGTTAGAATTTCAGTAATGGCATGGTTGCTTTGCAAAAGAATGAGTCTGACCTGGTCGTGTTAAAAAAAAACAAACTGTATATTTTTTTCAGATGTGTTGTAGCAGCAAAAGATGTTGGGTGGATGGATGAGTGGGGGAATTCTATTACATATCCTTTAGGATCCATTTGTTCTTTAAGATTCTTTGATCCTATGAATAGAGACATCAATGGTTAAAGTAACTAGCTCAGTATAGGATGGAAAGCCCCCTCATTTATATGATCAATATGAAGAATAATATTTCAAGTTTCATTGATAAATCCAACTATCCTTTAAAATGTTTCTGCCATTAGTTTCTATTAGATTCTGCATCCCTGGAGATCTTTCAAATGAGAAATAGTCTGCCTAAATTGGAAGATAGGACTAGACAATCTTGCTATCTTTCCCAAATCTGTGATTATATGTTGAAAATATTAACAGTGGGGAAAAAAATGATGTTCCAGATATTCAGCCTTTGGCAGAGCCGTTCGTGTGTGCGTATGTGGTACTTCAAGCCTAGAGACAATGTAGGAGGGTCTCCTCACCCTGCATGGGGTGTGATGTCCTTTCGTTACTGTTTATGATATCCTATTTCGGGTTCCATTATGAAATTGGTGTCACCGTGGCTGAGTTAAATCTCTCTGGGTCTCAGTTTCCACTTTTTAAAAATTGATGGAGTTGGACTAAATGCCTTCTAAGGCCCTGTCCAGCTCATGACCTGTGATTCTATGATCATCCCAACACCAGAATTCTTTAGTACAGAACAGAAGCTGAGGGCAAGGTCAATAGGTTTTGCAGGTACCTTTGCATTGCATTACACGTAGGATTTAGGAGAAGAAATGAATACTGTTTGAACTTGTCATAAATACTGAGTGGAAATATCTTTTCATTTCTGCCTCCACATCATTCATGCAGCCACTATCCTGGTTCAGCATATAATTGATCACCATGCCTTAAATCCCTGCCCAATCCAACCCCTCCCCCATAAAATTGTCAACACAATTTTCTAAAGTGTAAGTCTGACTATAGCACTTTGCTCCTTAATAAATTCTAGTAGCTAAGACCACGTAAATATTTCTGTTTGATGTTCAAATTTCTTCACCATCTGGACACTGCTTATGTTTCTAGTCTTCTTACACATTAGTCCTTTACAAACAAGTCTATGTTTAGCCATCCTGACTTTCTTGCCTCTTCTTCTTCTGTTGCCTTTACTTTTGTATTAGCTGTCTTCTATGTCTAGAGCATTCCTTCCTCCAACTTTGGGAATCTTAGGTTCTTTCAAAACTCAGTTCAGGTGTCACCTAATGCAGGAAATTTCTCCCAGCCACCCTAGCAGTTACTAATGCCTTGCTCGCTAGGGTTCTCTTGCATTTGCTTTCTTTGTATCCTGTATGCAACTACATATGTGCATATTATCTCCACTTCTGTTAGAATGTAAGTTCTTTGTACTCCCAGCATTTAGCACAGTACCTGGCATATAAAAAAGTTATTGGTTTCTTAATCATTTGATAGAAATTTCATCATCCTATGGGTCAATCTGCTGATGAACTGCTGCAAACTCAGCTAAGCTAATTTTGGGACAACAGAAAAAAAGTCTGTTTTCTAGGCCTATATTCAAACCACTTCCAGCATGGCCTACCTGCCAGAAATTTTGCTATGATATCAATTTTTTTTTCTTTTTGTAAAAGGAGCCTAGAATCACCTCCATGATAGAAGGGTGCTATCAATGAGGCCTTACCCCCTTTGCGTTGTAACATATTGTGTAAGAATGTTCTGATTTTCACATTTGTTCTAAGAGGAATAGAAAATGATTAATATTAAAAGAAGATAACCCATCTCAAAGGGAAAATAGAATAACCACTTAAATAAGTAGCTGGATTAAATTATTTGTATCTTTCTATTGGGATAACGATGAAAATGGGGTGGGAAGGGAAATCAAACCTTTTTTTAGAAACTCCCCCGGGGCAGAATAAAAGTTAGGTGAACATTCCTGGGGACAGTGGCTACTATCACAGAGCTCTTGTATATAATTGCAGTCCTATCATGACTTCTATACTGTCTTTTGGTCCTTTATGGGGGAAAATTGCTCATCATCCTTACTGGTTGAACCCCACGAAAAACAATTGCCTTGTGCAAATACAGGCCTAGGAAAGTTCTCAGGTTAAAACTTGACTCAGGGCAGGGACTGAGTTAATTCAGTTTCCTTGTAGAAAGTCTAGCAGACAAGTTAATTGTTTCATCAGTCCTTTTGGGAATGGCAATACTGAGGAAGAGGAGGTTGCTTCAAATGATGATTGTGGCAAGAATGTTGATGATGGAGAAGGAGCTTGGTTTCTCTAGAACCCTTATTTTATAGATCCTAACTATAAAATTCAGAGGAATACACAACATTTAAAAAGAAATACTTTATTTTATTTTCCTGCCATGTAGAACTAATCATGAAAGGTATTGGAGCTGCATTGTAAAGGAGTAAGACAGAGGGGAGAGTGAGAGAGGAGAGAGAAATAGAGAATGAGAGAATGAGAGAAGAGAGAGACAGAGACAGAGAGACAGAGACAGAGACAGGAAGAGAGACAGAGAAAGAGCTAGAGACATACAATGAGAAAGGGAGAGCCATACAGAGAGAAAGGAAGAGAGATGTAGAAAGAGAGAGATGGTGACAGCGATAGAGACAAAGACAGAGAGATGAGATATAGAGAGACAAAAAAGGAATGAGACAGACACAGAAAGAGACAGAAAGACACAAAGAGAAACAATAAGAGACAAAAAGAAACACACAGAGAATATGACAGTGAGGACAGAGAGGAAAGAGGGGGACAGCATGTAACAGAAAGAGGGAGAGGGAAGTTAGAAAAACGGAATGAAGGAGAATGAAAGCTAGAGGAGGGAGGGAGGAAAAATGCATATTAGAGAAAAGAAAGAGGGAAGGAGAATGAAAGTTAGAAAGAAGAGTGCGAGGGAAAGGAGATTATGATGAGAATGACTTTGCACACTTTCATTTCTGAAAAGAAACACTTCCTAAATGACTGCAAAAGCCCAAAACAAAGTATACAGGTACTTCCTGGAGGGAGAATGAAATGATTTGTAAAGTCTGCTGAGAATTCTCTGGCTATAAAAGACCAGTTGAAATCCTTTGACTGATGGTGTCAATGGGAGAAGAAATGCCTGATAGGCTAAGGATCAGTCTTTGCTCCCGGTAGGGTTAAAGGTAGCAGCAACCAGAATAAGCTTCAGAATGAAGCTATTCTTGCCGCCTGAAAAACAGGGTTTATGTAGATACTTTCTTTTTGTTAGCTTATTTCTCCATGTCTGAAATTCCTTTTAATGACAGAAAAACCTCAGAAGGTTTAAGAGCTATTTGCCTGGCTTCCAGGACTTACTTTTTAGGTATAATAAGTCATTCGTTGAGAGAGAATGCAAAATGAGGAAAATCATTAAAGGACTGAAATGACATTGACAGGGAATGCTGTGCTGCTAGTAATCCAAACATTTCTTCTACTCAAGGATGTTTTAATAAACTGTAAAGGAGAGACTGAAACATTCCCTAGAATTCAGGAAAATAAAAACCCAGCAGTTTAGTTTTTTCCACAAATGGGGAATTTGGCTGTCCAGCCTTCTGTGTGTACAATGATGTGTCACACAAAGGTCTTGAGTTTTGCATATGAGAATACATGCATGGAGACCTGGTTTCGTGTTATTTGACATTTAAATATCCAATTACTTGTGCAGACATACAGCCCAGCTGTAAATGGAAATAATGGCTCTATTTTCCAGAGTTCCTTTGTTTTCTGTGGCTGTGTGTCTATGGCAAATGTCCCAGGATTCTGGCCTTTCCTAAGAAAGCTTCACATTTATATTTAAAATATTAGGAGGTAATGGGTTTTGGCTTTCTTATTGTTGCAGTGAATTTTGGTGACATTTACGCTGAATCAGATGTTCAAGTCACATTTTATTAAAGTGAGTATAATCTACAAGGAAAGGTTTCAGGCAAAATATTATTAAATGGCATAAGGAGGTAATTCCCAGTGTGTTGGCCATCATTGTTTCTCCTTCATGTGAGTCTACATGTGAATTAATAACAATTGTGATGACTCTGCTCCTAATTCCCCACTTTTAATGGTAGTAGATTATGTAGTATACATGGGCAATTGTGAGCTCTTACACTCTTAGTTGTTTTCTACTCTTTCATAGATGTCAAAAGATCACAGAATCCAAGAATATCAGATCCCAGGACCCAGACTAGAAACACTCCTGAGACTTCCATCTGCCACCATATTTGGCAGTCTTCAGACAAAAGCCACCTTCCTTTTGTTTTTTTTTTTTTTACTGTGAAGGAACATAGGACTGAATATGGTTCCATATGCATGTAGTAACATTCTAGCTTGCAGATCAAGCTCTTCTTGAGTTATGTCCCAAAGGACCTACATCCAAGTGGATTCAGCAAGCTTCAGTGAGACAAGAGGCTGACTACATAGGAATATAATACCTGTCACTAGGTGTCAGAGTTTGCAGCTTTCTGGCATGAACTTGGACAAGTTTAATGACAGATGGCTGTCAGTCGCAGCTGTTTATGTCTTTAAAACTGCTAATAAACAATTGTCACAGATTCCTTTTCTGTTCTTCCTAGGAAATGTACATCCTGCATATTCCTATTATTTTTGCTATCCAACTTAAGGCAGGATAATTTTTTTTTTTCTGAAAAGGAAAAATTACTGATTTTTGAGGGAGAAATCAAATTCGAGCAACACTTTATTAAAAATAACTTTTAAAAAGGACAGAAAATTTTGAAGGGAAAAAAGAGGCATGGAGAAAGTCCTAAAAGGAGAAGAAAGAGAGGAAGAAAAGGGAAAAGAAATCAGTGGGTCAATAGAAGCACAGAAGGTATGGTGGAGAATAGCAATGAGATGAAGAAACGGAAGTGAAAGGGAAGTGAAGTAGAGTGAAAGAGAATGGAGGAAAAATATAGGGAGGAGAGAGAGAGACAGAGAGACAGAGACAGACAGACACAGAGAACAAAGTAACTACAGGATGATTTTGGGAACAGAAAAGAACCTTACTTATTATCTAGTCTAATCTCTTTTATGGATTAAGGAGCTAAGGCCATGGTAGGATTCAGCGGGTTCATACAGGTTCTGTAGAACTGGTACATCATTTTAGGTTGAGTTCAGCTAACTAGTCGTTAACAGGGGCTGGACGTGTGCCTACCATGTCAGCAGTGGGGGTGGCACCTGGGCCCAGTTCCGTGGAGAACTGGTTGTTAATTCATTTGAATCCTACTACTGAGTAGAGGTAAGAAAGGGTAAGTGACATTTGTGAAGTCACATAGCTGGTTAGTGGAAGAAACAGAACTAAAACCCAGTGTACTAACTGAATCTAATACACTTGTTTTCAGTATCTTTTTTCAGGGTGTCTTCTGTGCCAGCAATGTCCACCTGTTGAAATCTTTTCTTTTTTCCCATATATAACCTAGTTTTTTTTTTTTTTCCACAAAGCTTCTCTATTCTATGCTGGTAGATAGAAGTGTTGTTTCCTTCCCAGTTTCTTATCCATTTCTGTTTGGCTTCTACATGGACTTAATCATATTTTAACTGGTGTACAAGTTTTATCCCTCTATTTGATTGTGAATTCCTTGAATCTACATTCAAAGACTGCTGATTTTCTTTTTATATGTGTGGTATCAGAACTTTATCCAATGAAATAACATAGTACATGTTTATATAAGTACATGCTTTGTCTTATGACATTTATTTATTCACTGTGTGAAGTTCTAAGGAAGTAGAGCTTCCTTAGAATTAATAGTAAAGCCATTAATAGTGGGGTATCGGTAGCAGAGTCATCCTAGTTGTTGGTAATTCACATGTAGAATCATGAAAGGGGAGAAATCACGATGATTTGTACGGTGGTAATTGTCTCCTTGTATAATAATGTGTGTTTGTGTATATATTGAACTGAATTCAAAGGACAGGAAAAGAAAAAAGAGAAATAGAAGCATAAAAAAGAATGGCAGAGGAAGAAGGAAGATTAAAAGAACAATGGAATAAGGATCATACAATCATAAATGTAGATTTGGAAAGGACTTTAGATATCTAGTCCAACTCCCTCGTTTTACAGATAAGGAAACTGAGGCTTGGAAAAGCTCATTGACTTTTCCAAGATCATACAGTGAGTAAATTACAGAACCATCTTAGTGAAATCAGTTGGTTTAAGAAAAACTTCTGATTTTACACTGCTCACTTGGGTTGTGATCATCATAAGAGATCACTGACCTTAAAAATTTTCACTTATAATCCAAGAGTAAAAGGGAACTCAGCAACTATTTAGTATACTTGTACCTGAATAAGAATCCTTTTCATAGCAACTCCAACAAATGTCCTTCCATTTGGAGATGTCAAGTGAATGAGAACTCACTGTCTTATAAGCAAAACAATTCCCTTTTTTTTTTTTTGGTAATTATTAAGAAGATTCCCCATGTCAACCCTGAATCATCTTTATCTTAGGATAAATTTACTCTTTTGTGCTACATTGTTAAGTTTATAATCCACTAAATGACCTGTGGGCAGCTGGGTGGTACAGTAGAATGCTGCACCTGGAGTCAGGAAGATCTGAGTTCAAATCCAGACACTTATTACCTCTGTGACTCTGGGCAAATCACTTAATGCTGTTTCCCTCAGTTCTTCATCTGTAAAATGAGAACACATTGGAGAAAGAAATGACAAACACGCTACAATCTTTGCCAAGAAAACTCTGAATGGGTTCATGAAGAGTAGGACGTGACTGAAATGAATGAACAACAAAATAACCTATGTCAGTAGAGAGACATATATCACTGGAAACTCTTTTTGTGAAGGAACCTAACTTAGGTCTAAAGATGTAGGAGCCTAGGAACATTCATCTAGAAATCGAAGGGACATCAGATGCAATTTAACACAACTCTCTCAATTGACAGAGAAAGAAACTGAATACCAGGGTGGCTAAGTCACTTGCCTACATTAGTATATACCATAGGCAGGATTTGAACTCAAGTCCTCTTATTCTAGAGTCACTGCTCGTTCCCTTCTACAGTGATGCTTCCCATCAAATCAAAGATAGAGTTCCCTCCCCAAAAAATGAAAACTGCCATGTCATTTTCCATATGAACTGTTCTTGGCATACATATCCTACTCTATGCTAACAAAGTTGATTTTTTTTAACCCAAGGGTATACATTTTACACATATTCTTTTTAAAATTTAGTCACATTTGTTTTAGTCAATAATTCTAGCCTGTCAGCAACTTTTTTTTTTTGCTTCCTGTGTCTGCCATCCAATGTGCTAGCTATATTCCCTACCTTCATATCATCTGCACATTTGACAAGGTTCTTTTTATGCCTTCAACCAAGATACTGGTGAAAATGTTGAATAGGACCAGGACAAGGACAGATCCCCAGGGCACTCCCCTGAAGATATTATTCCATGTTGACATTGACCCATTAATAAATAACTATGATGGATAGGGATGATAAAAGATAAAATGAATAATTTTGATTTCATGAAAATGAAATGTTTTTGAATAAATTAAAACAGCGTGGTTTGAATTGGAAGGGAAACGATTAACCATGAAAAAAAATATTTGCAGAAAATGCATCTTAAAAAAGATTGATATCCAGGCTATATTAGGAGTTGATACGAGTATGCAAATAAGGACAGAAGACATTCTCCAATTGATAAATGTACAAAGTATATAAATGGGTAGATTTTCATACCTCATACCAATCTAATCGATTTTTTTAAAGGAAAAAAACAGGTTTTTTTGGAAGGGCTGTGGGCCCTCGGGACTGGGCTAATGCACTCTTGGTAGAACTGTGAATTGATCCAAAGATTCTTGAAAACTGATTGAATTTATATACACAAAATCGTTATATGTATATACTCTTTGACTTAGTGATAGACTACTAGGCATAAAACCCAAAGAGTTCAAAGACACAGGAAAAGAATCCATAGGTGCAAAAGTATTTATAGCAGCACTTTTTGCAGTAGCAAATAAATGAAAATAAACTGAGTATCCATCAGTTGGGGGAATAGTTGAATAAAGTATGTTATATGAATGTAATAAAACATTATTATGACATTAGAAATAACGAAAGGGATGTATAGAGAAATCTTGAAAGATTTGCAAGAACTCATATAAAGTGAAGAGAGAACAATCAGGGCAACAACATACACAATAACTTCAATAATGTAAAGGAAAATAATTTTTGAATAACTTAAAAACTCTGATCAGTGCAAACAATCATGGTTCAAGAATAATGGTGATGCCAATGCCTCACTCTCAGCCTTGGGAAAGAGGTAATAGACTGGAGGTACAGATTAAAGCATGCTTTTTCAGACACGGCCAGTATTTAAATTTGTTTTGACTTGACTCATCTGTTATAAGTAAGAGCTTTCATGGGGGAGGGGAGTCAGTTGGAGGGGGGAGTAGGTAATTAGTGATGGAGATAACAATAACTAGTATTTATATGGCACTTAATATTTTCAAAGCCCTTTACATATGTTATCTTATTTGATCTTCACAAAAACCATGTGGGGTAGATGCTTTTATTATTTCCATTTTAGAGAGGAGGAAGAAACTGAGTATGAGAAAGGTGGCTGAGGGTCACTCCACTAGCAAATGTCTGAGACAAGATTTTAACACAGGTCTTCCTGAATCTAAGTCCAACAATCTATCCATGGTACCATCTAAGATGATGCATAATAAAAAAAGAAAAGAAAAAAAAGTCAGCAAAATATTAAAAAATTCAGAGAAAGAAGTGGAATGAATTTCATAAAGAGGTAAACAAGTAGGACATTGTTGGCACTGTGTTGTTTAATTCAATATATACTTTAAAAAAAACTGTATATAAAATTCTCAGGTTCACACCACCCTTTTTTTTTTTCCTTCTGTTCCCTGTATAGAGAAATGTTCATGTTTTGTTAAGTTATTTTTTCAGATTTCATGACTTTTATTCTCCCACCCACTCCTCCCTTACAAGGGAGGTCTCTACCTCCCTCCAATACACACTGGCCTAAAAACTTCCCTGTGATAGGGTAGAAGGTGACCCTACAGAAAGGGCCCTACCAAAAGATGAAGTCCAGAGGGAGAAGGAAGATAAACACACCATAGCACCCACCATGGGAAGGAAGGGAGCCACCGCTGTGCTACTGCCTCAGTCCCTGTATACAATGAGGGAAGTAAAAAGCTATCCCTCCAAGATACAGCACCAACCTTAGCATTGAGGCAAAATGGAAGTGGGGATGACCCCAAGTAGGAGAAGACGATGTTCTAAAGGGGGGCACATACCACTCACCCCACTGCAGTACAGATGCAGCCTCAGCACCAAGAGTGTGTATGTGTAGGGGGGAAGCAGGGGGAGAAGGGAGTGACTTCTCTGTAACAGTCCCTTTCTCCCTCTGAGTCCCAGTGCCCCAGCATAGGAGTCTCCACCCCATGTTCCAGCCTAGGTGAGAAGAGATGAAACTGTGATGATGCATCCAAGGTTCTTGTTTATTTCTTCTTCCGGTCCCAGGAGCACCGAGGGCAGAATCATTTCCCTCCAGACTTGGTTGTTAATAGGACAAAAGCAAAGTGGAACCACTCAATGGAACAATTAGGATTATCACAGCCAATCAAATGAGATCCACTGGCATATCCAGCACATCGGAAGGACACTGCCAAAAATCACTGAAGGCATACCAGACTCAGGGCTTGTGTGCATGAATTTCAGCTTCTTCTGGCCACCTTTGGGAGCCTCCTCATCTGAGGTTTTTTTTTTTTGTTTGTTTTTTTGTTTTTTTTTTTTTTTTGCAGGGGGGAAGGCAGGGCAATTGGGGTTAAGTGACTTGCCTGAGGTCACACAGCTAGTAAGT
>CM053626.1:139839965-139889565 GCA_028646595.1 Phalanger gymnotis | reverse complement strand
CTCCTCTCCTCTCCTCTCCTCTCCTCTCCTCTCCTCTCCTCTCCTCTCCTCTCCTCTCCTCTCCTCTCCTCTCCTCTCCTCTTCTCTTTTCTCCTCTCCTCTTCTCTTTTCTCCTCTCTTCTTTTCTCCTCTCCTCTCCTTTCCTTTTGTATCTTATTACATCTTCATGATATGGATCATTCAAGCATTCTCCTTTTCCTTTCTCCCTGCTGCACTTATCTTTAGGGGTAGGAGTGGGAAAGATGTTTCCTTTTTATTTTTCCTTATTAATTTGTATCCCTACCACAAAAAAAAGAGGGACTAAAAGTAGATTCTATAGAACTCAAGCCTTCTCATTTCAGGTACCACTAGAGATTTTACAGTCATTTTCATGTGTTCTATTCTGGTATATAGTTTTAAAATCATTCCTACAGCATATACATTTCAAATAGAAATCTGAATTTAGGACCTCATTTGCATAGTCTATCTGTAGTTTCTCCATACTATATGTAGTTTTGGGTAATTCTGGCCAAGGCTTTCTTCCCATCGTCTGCCACCATAATCAAGCATTTGCTTCACTAAAACAAAGCTCAAGCCAAGAAAGAAACTTTCTCTGCATCTTCAGTTGTGGCTTGAAACTAAAGTCTCCATCATATTATCATATGAATTCATCATTGATGGCAGCACATATCCATAAGGATATGTCCTGACAATGTTAGTGCTTCTGGAAAACAGGCTCAGTTCCCGTATGCTGCTTTGCTTCTCATTCTGGCAATAAAGGCTGAAAAGTTGTGTTCACCATTGTGTGCCTAACCTAGTTTATTATGGGTCAAGTTGGCACCATTTGGGGATATGGCATGGATGCATGAAGCCCCTGAAGGACCCTATAAGGGACACCATTATTCCCAAATTTCAGACCTGAATGGTTCATTAAAATACAGTACTGAGTGACACAACTGGGTTCAGACTGCTTTTACTTAACTCTTAGCTGCCCAGATTCCCCAGTAAACACCTTGATGCTCGTCTCATAGCTATACAATTAGCAGTACTTGCTAATCCTCCCCAATACTTCTCACTATGCAGAGAAGGATTCAAAGATTTTAATTTGCTAATCACCTCAGTTTGATGGGGTGGGGGATGCTAATCATCTGTAGACATCTGTAATGACCCTTGGACAAAACCAGGGAAAACTGAATCAAAGCTTTGACAAGGGAAGGAGAGCGGAAACCGAAGCCCTAATTGTGTCCGTGTGAAGTGCACTTTCCCCTTTTGAATCTTTTGTACTAGAATTGCATAATACTTCATAACGTAACTTTTATGGATGGACCCCCAAAATAACTTTTCCCCATCTTTCTCAAGAAATGATCAGGCCAGATCTGTGAAATATTTCAAGTGAGATCGACATTATGGTGCAAATGTAGCAGACAAAAGGGTTGGGGAGCGCTTTTGCCAGTTAAATTTGGCTAACCTGAAGAAAGCCTATTATCAACACAGCTATGCTTCAGTGAACTCCCTTCTACTTTTGTTGTCATGTTTCCTTTTTATGGTTAAGTGAACCTCAAAACAATGACAAAGAAATATGCACTGACTCACATATTCCAAGAAATAGACTGTACTCTCATCAAATAGAAATAACGGTACTTTAATTCTTGGATTTTTCCACATTTTCTTTGTGTAAAGCTCCTATTTGTTTTTCTGAATCTGTTACAGTTCGTGCAGTTCTGCCAAGGGGGAAAGCTTTGCAGGACATTGCATCTTTAGCACTTGAAATATTAAGATCTACAGAGCATGGAAAAGGTAAGCTTGCCTCCTTGCAATATTATGAGTAATTTTTTGTTTTTTTTTTAATTTTTTTCCTTATGGTGATTCAAGTTGTCTTAGCTAAAGGAGCTTTGATTCTGCAGTTATACCATGTTACAGAAACTGTTCTTGTTATTCTTTATGTCTGAAAATAATAGGAGGGAGAGAGAAAAAAAGAAAATCTTTTTGCTACTCCATTAAAAAAAAGGAAAACAGTGGTGCTTCACTTAAAAAAAAAGACAATCTAATTGTTGGGGTGGTAACTTGCTTGGCTGGTTCCCAGAAAGAAATAATTAACTGAGAGAAATGTTGAAGATTTCACTAAGATTTTCTCAGCTTTTGAGTGTAACTTCCCAGATCTTGTATAGGGTAATAATTGGAGATGCTACTCTGTTACGTAATTCAGGAAGAAAAAAAAATTGCAAGCATATTCTGAGCACAAGAGAGAGCTGTCAAATGTATATGAATATTTACTAACTCTTCTGAGTTGTATTTACTCATGCTTAAAACAGCCTTTATCACTGGAAATATTTTTAGAGCACCTCATCTCATCATGTCCCTGCAAGATGGATATCCTTTAAGAGGACTTGAATAAGTTTAAAGAGAGATTGACAAAGAGAGCCAAAGAGGGTGCCTGATGCTAAGGGTGCCCCCACTAACTATCTTGCTCACACATTGTGTCCTTGACTATGCAGATGGAATTCTTTCCTTGGGAGAATCTAGTGGCATGGTGAATATTTTAACCCTTCTTTTCCAAATACATGTTGTCTCTTCCAAATCTCCTCTCATTATATGATGTTTCCCTTGCAACTAAAGGCAGAAATCCTTCTCAGATTACTTTCCTTGTGGCACTTTGTGAAAGCTGTTGGTCAATATTTCAGAGTGATACAATGATTCCTATGTGGTCTTGACTTTCCCCCATACTGTCCCTTAATGTTTTTCAGTTTTGGTTTTCTCAGTAGGAATCTATCAACAGAGGTCATGAATTTAGTGATCTTTCACCATTTACCATAGGAAATGTAAAATCCCATTGACTTCTCTTCCTTTCCTTTTGTTACCTCCTCACAAACAAATGGAGTTACGAGATCTAGGAGCTATTAGTTCAAAGACCTTAGCATAGCTAAGCAATTGCACTTTTATATTTAGATAAACACATGGTGAAAAATATAACAAATGAAAAGTGTTTCACAGCCTATTTCAAGAATGAGCATGAGTACATGACTTGTAGAGATATAGCATAACTTGCACAGGATAACTTGGTAATATAGCTTTGCAGTGAGGACACACATTATAAAAGTGGGTATCACTTTGTAAACTGCCTCTAGATCCTGGTATCCTATTGTAAAGCTGTCTCCAGACCCAACTTGAAAGGAAGAGAATCTGACCTCAACATTCAACCTCAACATGATAGAGGCAAGTGATGACAGCAGGTCCTCATTTCATTCCTGAATCCTCTCTAGTAAAGGGAGGAGCATGTTGTTGGGAAAATGTGAAGTCCTGATGATTTTATCACTCCAGTTATGGGAATAGAGTGTTTAAATATGGCAACTATAACACTCAAAGAAATTTTTAAAACTACATATGTTATTGTAGTATAATTATGGAGCTATTGTTATGACCATAGCCATTCACAAAATTATGAAAAGTTGTTATTTTCATTTAGTCATTGTCCCTATAGCTCTTTTCTACCCAAGTTTAGGAGATTCCTGGTCCCTATACTGGAATAGGAGACAGATGAGGAAAGGTCATATTCCACTAGGAAGAAGTGATTTAATGGGATTTGCTTCCCCTTCTTGACATTACATCACAGTATAAGTGCATTTTTTTCACCATGGGACTTGGAACACAGAACCTAGAGGTATTACTTCCTTTGTGAAATGATTAGTAACTGCTTAACTTAAATCAATATTTTTTCACATTTTTGGGATGAAGGAGTGGATGGGTGTGGAGGAAGCATTCTACCTATTGTCTTTGGTGAAGATGTTCTCTCTCTTTTACTCTGTAACTTGAAATTCTTTCATAGTTTTTATTCTTCACCCATCAAACTTAAAATGTGGTAACAAAGGTAACATTATTTTGTAAAACTGTAAATGATGATACTTTCACAATTTCTCATTGCATTATAATGATCCATCACTCCCTTCCTCATATTTTTAGGGAGGTAAATAAGTGTTTTATACTTTCTTTTTTCTTTTCCATAATCTATTCAGTAAGTGCTGTGTCTCTTCAATGGAAAAACATGTGTGTGGTCAGGGCTTGTATGTGTGGACCAGTAGAGTAAAGAGTGAAAAGGGACAAGAGTGTGTGTGGGAGAGAGGGTAATGTTGGGTAGGATGAAATAGGGCAACACAAAGGTAGACTCATTTCAAATTGAAAATGGCTTTAGAATTAGTCTTTAATGAGGAAAAGTACAATGAAAGAAAATGGAAATTGTCCTGAGAATGTGGTAGAGTACTGTGGGGGCCCATTGTTGAAGTGAAGGATGCTCTTTAAGCTTTCCCTTTCCTTTAAGCCCCATTCCTTGGCCTAGCCAACTGTGGTCTTTCTTGCATCTTAATATCAAGCTACTCATCACTTTAAAAAACATATTTGAAAAAAAGTGTTCAGGCTTTGAAAGTTTTCACATTAAAACACTGATTATTTTGACAAAATACATTTTGTACCAGTGTTCTTTGCTTCAAAAAAACTTATTGCATATTTTATTTTTTTTTATCCCTCCCAATGTCCATACATATAATAGAAGACAATGGGCCTTGTTTTATTTAAGTCTCTCTTTGTTGTCAGTATTATATTTTTCATTGAGGGGATGGCTGTTGATGGTTTCTCTAGCTCTTTGGGTTTTGATGATTCCTCCATAAGTTTCTTAATATTTGAAGAATGGTGAAACACAGTAAATCATCCAAATCACTCTTTAATTTGATCCAAAATGAGCTCATTTGAAAAAAACCAGAAGTTTCATCTTTGGGTTTAGAATAAAACTACATTCATTACAAGTTTGTCTTCTGTTTTTCTTTGTGCAATTTTGTATGGAATTTTCCATAGATAGTGTCATATTCCTACTTTTATTGACAGAATCTACATTAATTTCTCCCACTTTTTAATGTCAAGGACAAACACTTTAGTCAATACAGTATTTGATTTGCCATCATTTATAGCTCCACTTTATTAATAGTATGCTCACAAGCACTATACGTACTCTTAAATAATGTATCAATTTATAACCCTTCTAACACATACCAGTAATGCATATGTGCAAATGGGACAGGTTAATAATGTGAAGAGGACTTTAACTTTTACAACATCTGACTTTCATGTAATTTAATTTGTGATGTTAATGTTAACAAGTCTAGTTTTTATATTGTTCTCTTGGATTCTTGAATATTCACTCATTTTGAATATTTTCCTTGAAAAGCAGTCAAACAAGGACAAAGGAATAAAAACTACCTCTGCTAGTGCATGACCACATGACTTGTATCTGTGCTTTCAATAGGATGTACAGAAAACAGTATTTTATATTTAAAAGTGTTTTGTGCTGTTTGGTCTTATGTTGATAAAAATGTACTGAAAAGGAGCTTTTGGTTCATAGGTTTTGCTCCTTGTACTTTTAAAATCCTATGTGTACTATCCTATGTTCTTTATGGATGACTACTATATGCATCATTTAGGCATAATGATTCATAACCTTTTGACTTTTCAGTGGATAATCATACGCACATGTATGTGCATATGTGTGTGTGCGTATGTGTGTGTGTGTCCTCTGTAATTAAAATTATAGGTCTATCACTGAACTTAAATGGAAAATGGATTTAGTGCAACTCTAAAAAGAAAAGTTGCAGACTTTGAGAACAGTTTTGAGGAAGATTATTAAAGAATAAATAAAAGTTATTTTGATAGAAAGTTTTCTTCCTGATATTAACTCTAGCTATTAGCAGAATACCCTGAGATAAATTTTTATTTGAACACATATTTCTCCAAAATTAGTATGTGGTGGAGTTGCTAATATGTAACTGGTTTTAGGCCTGGAGAAACACATTTACATGCCCTAAACTACTTGTTAATACTACACATCAAAGGAATACTTTTAAAAATCAGTTTCTCCTATATATACCCAACCTCTTTGATACATCTGTTTTTTGCATTTTTCAATACAAAATAAATTCCATTTCCATGATATGTAAACATCAGGGTAGAAAAATTATGGGACAGGGGAGGGAAAGACAGACAGGCAGACAGAAAGCAAGCGAGACATACAGACATGGAGACAGACACAGAGAGAAAGAGACAGACCTAAGACAGGCAGACAGACAGACAGAGAAAGATAGACACAGAGAGAGAGACAAGGATGTTGAGATGAAAAGAAAAGAATCAGTGGTATAATTTAACATGTTTTCAACTTGTCAGTCAGCTTGACTTGAAAGAAAAGTCTGATTTTCAAACCTTAATTTCATGTGTGGTTATTCTCTCTTGGAATGCCTGGAGAAAGTATTGATAAAAGACTGAAAAAATATTTTTGAGAAGAGATATTCATTGATTCCATTCCACTCTTTCATTGCCATTTTGACAAAATTTAATCTTTATTAATCAAAAAAGAAGTACCTTTGAATTTTTTTTCTGAAATTAGTTAAAATTTTAGTGGTTATTGAACAATATATTACTGGCAAAGTTAACATAGGGCTTAAAAATAATGATGTTAGGACAATAAAGGCAAAAGCTACCTTTATTTTGGTTAACATAGAAAAAGAATAATAATTACTTACATTTATCATTATTTTAGTTTGAAAATCAAAGAATTATTCAAATATCAGTTTGCTAATCATTTCATAATTCCATAGGGAGATAAGAATGTCTCATATTTATAGAATAGAACATTGAGATAGTGGTAAATTATGTGATAAAAAATGTCATGGTTTAAATTATATTCCAAGAAAGGCATATAAAGTTTGCCAAACTTATGGATGACCAATACATCCAGCCCTCAACTCATTAATCTATACCTAGTTGGGGCAGTGTAGGAGATGTGTTAAGGAAAAAAAAAACTCTACTTCTTCTTACATTAACCTCAAAAGTTGTGTATGGATGTAGCATCTTAGTTTTCCTCAAGAAGCCATTATGGACCCAACATCCCAAGTTTGGCTAAACCTTCATGAAGTTGTTCTTATTTCAAATGCTATTTTCCTTTTGAATGACCAAAGTTAAAGACATTTAAAAACACTGACTCTTTCTATATGAAGCAATGTAGCCATAACATCTTTGAAATGAAATTATTTGAATTTGGAAAATATATCTTTCACTAATTAACTAAGGCAGAAAAAAACTTAGAAAAACAAAACTCATTTCACTTTACTTTGCTCTTAAATTAGTATGTGGCTTTATTAATCACAAAACCAAAATTTTTTTCTGTTTTACTGGCAATGTTCCTGTCTGTGTACTACTTCTCCCTCCATTGAAGCCAAAAGGATATTTTCCTTTAAGGCTGGGAGGTCAGAATGAGGAAAGTGAATATTCTCCATCCTTTTTCCTGGAATACATAAAGTCATTCACTTTGACATTTCAAAGAGTTTAATGTTGTAATATCACCAACTGGGCTGCTGGAGGTTTTTCTTTTTAGTAAAATTAGGAGGAAAATGAATAAGGGTAATAAGGGTCTGAGATGTGGAAAAATATACAGCAAATAAAGTAATTTCCTTCTAAGTCTGTGATATTGCCACTTACCTTAGCAGCCTTGATTCTCCTTCATAATGGAAGTTGCTTAGGGCTTAGAGTACTAGAAAATATAAAATACCTATGGGACATATTCCAGTACTGTACATTAAATTTGAGGATTTTACATGCGATAAAGTATGTCAGTGTTGCTTACAGGGAATTCCAGTGATACCTCAGCTTTCTTGGACTTATTATAAATCCTTTGTTGGAATTATTGCGGCTGGTTCAATAATTCAGATTAGCCCTCATGTTTATTAATGCACTACATCTGTGCAAACAACATGTCAAGCAGAGAGTTTATTGTAATTGCCTGAGCAAACAGAACCTGAAAGAAGCAATTTCCAGTTACAATGCGCTATGACAAGTAATGAGGTAATTGGCATTCTGTCCTGATTACTTCCACCTTCTTTTTCATCAGGTCTATATTGTGTGTGATAGATAGTTTTATAAGAAATGAAGGTGTTTGATAATATGGTTCGCTGCTGCTTAAGGTTAGTGATTAAAGACAATCATCATTTTCTCTCTGAGATCTTATTAGCTTTAACATTATTTATTCATATGTGTAAGAATGTGCCCAGGACCTATCTCTTCAGTGCAATACATGCAGCTAAAATGTAAACTCAACTGCTAACTGAGTGAATGCAAAGCATGTTCTGGATTTCCAAGGATGACAGAACACAGCAACTTTTTTTTTCAAATGAAATCTATGCCGTAACAGTGTGGGTGAGAATAATAGCTTCAAACCTGCATCTGTAGAAAGCATTCACCTGCTTTGGAATAGGAGGAGCAGCATGTTATTTAAGGAGAAATGGTAATTTGATGCTGAGTCCTCCTTTTTAGGATTTTAGCATTTTCCATAAACATTACCCTTTTGGGGGGAGAGGAGAGAGCATCATGTTTGTTTCTAGACCCAAATAGATTGCTTTAAAAAGTTTGGGAGTTGCAGAGTTGGGGGAATTGAAAAAGGGAGGGAAGGTAGTGAGGAGTTACTATAAGGAAAGAAGAAACTGTCTTATTCTCACTTCAGGAAAATTATTTGCATTTTCTGAACTTTACATATCAGAACTTAGATATGACATTGGGTGTAAGAGCAGAAATATTGCTGTACCAGGAATCTGAGGATCTGAGGTTTTGTTTTGGTTATGCCATTAATCAGCTATGTGGTCTTGGGCAAACCAATAAAAAACCTCTTTGGGCCTCATTTCCCAATATATAAAATGAAATAGCTAGACTAGATAAACTCTAATATCTCCTCCAGCTCTAAACCAATTTGAAGACACTTGAAACAAATAATTAAACAGAGTTTGTTGAGGTGAGTCATTTGAGAATGGAATATGGGTTCATGGCCCTCACCTTGGTAAATACAAAACATACAGTGATGTTACAGAAGTAAATATGGGGATGGGAAAATCCTTCTTCAACTTCCCTTATTTCTACCCTGCTGCAATTCTCCTTGCTCTGCAGAAGCTTAGGGTAAGTGCCAATCTCTTCACTAAGGCATCATCTTCAGAGCATGTTAACCTTGCTTTATATACAGGTCTACTAATGTAGTTGTGAATGAAGAAAAATAACCGTCCAGTGCTGGGTTTTCTCAGAGAGACCCATACTATGTACTCATAAAGCTAAAAGTCAAGGAGAAAATAAGCAGCCACACTTTAACCAATTTGGGAATTTGCTGGAAACCTCAGCTTTGCAGATAATGGAAAAGTTTTCTTAGGCAGTCAAGACAAGGTGCCTGATATTGTTTGACCTCCATCATTTGGAGGAGGCTTGGGACCTATGATTTTACCGTGACAATGCTCCTCTTCAAACAGGTGCTAGTGAAGACCCAACTTGAATAGATCGCTCTTACCTTATAGATTTCAGAAAGATTCGAATGTTTTCTCATATCTTTCCTCCAATTCTTGAAAATCCACAATTACATCCTCATATTTTTACTCTAAGACTCATACTATTCATATGTAAATCCTTCTGGCAGAGTTGACATTTAAGCCAGTGGTCATTTATACCTTAGTGTGAATGCCTAGTCCCCAAGAAATTCTGTTATAGGGTGGAGAGAAGCAATAGTGCAAAGCATTGAATGCTCAGAGAGGACATCCATAGAGGGGGAAAAGAAGTATAGAAATGGGGAGTCTGGAAAACTGAAGCAAAGTTTTACTTAACTCATAAATTTCACTATGGCTAGCTCTGCTACTAGGGCATATTAAAATTGTATATATTATGGTAGAAAAGAGAGAGAGAGAGAGAGAGAGAGAGAGAGAGAGAGAGAGAGAGAGAGAGAGAGAGAATATGAGAGCTAATCTACCCTCTCCCATTAAAACCCCACGTTTACAGCTGGAGTGGAACTGGTTAACAATTATAATCCAGTTTTTTTCCTGCTGGTTGAGGTTGCATCTTTCTACTCACATTGTAAGAATGGCTGAAGGTTTTTCTTTCCCTGCACTGATTAGAGAAGCTCAAGTTTAGACCCTGAAAATCATCATCAGGATGTGTAATCTGCTAAAGATCTATGATGGCTTTAACATGAAGCTGAAGAAGGTAGAAACAACTTTTGGCCATATAAATATAGCAGTAGTTCCAATGGAAAAAAATGGGATTTTTCTTTGAATGCAAGTTCAGTATGAATCAATGTTATGATATGGATTACAAAGAAGCTACTGTGATCTTTAATTCAATCCAATCCAGATGAATTCAGTATTTATGTCCATGTTCTAGATGATGTGGATTCAAAGACAAAATTCAAGTTCCCAGCTTTGAGGAGCTAATATTCAACTGGAATACCTTGGGCTGCATTTATAGATGTATAGCACCCATAGATAATATTTAATCATGTTCAGGCCTTCAACCTCACTGCTGAATTCAGAGCCCCACTGACCTAAAATACAGTTCATTCATCAGTCTATGACTGCTAATGCTTGCATACTACTCTGCATTGTTCAGACCAGGTCTAGGAGAAATGTCAGCTTCCCACAGTCTAAGAGGGACATTTAGCAAACTAATACCTGTCCAGAGAAGATCAATTAGCATAGTATGAAAATCATGTCATAGAAGGAAGAGTTAAGGAAATTAGGGATGTGTAGCCAAGAGGAGAAAAGAGTTGTTTAGGACATGGTAACTTCAAATATTTGAAGGGTATGTGATATAAGCACTGTATTTATTCTATGTAATTCCATAGTAAAGATGTACAATTGATGATTGGAAGTTATAGGGAAGACAAGTGCCAGTATGTTATATGGAAGAAATATTAATAATTACAACTGACTAATAATAGAATAGGTTGTAGCCTTGTGAGATATTGTTCTAACCATTTTTTTTTATTTACTGGGGAAGAAGCTGAAAGTCTATTTATTAGAGATGTTTTAGTATTTATTCCAACATTGGTGGGTGGTTAGACTTCAAACTCTTGAGATTCTAAAATCCCATGAAAATAGTTTGGTATGTTCTAAAATGAGCCTCCACTCTTCACAAGATGGTTCTGAAATTTCTAATTACATAGCATTTGAGGGGATGGGGAAAATGCATAAGTACAGTATGACCTGACTAAATTGGACAGATTGCAGGGAAGGTTAGTTTTTTAGTGAAAAGTCTGAATGTCAGAAGTACTTTTTCTGGAAAGTTTTAGGAACAGCCATCTTGTAAACTAAACAATGATTGAATCACAAGAAAGAGCAAATTACTACTAAGTAAAGTGAGGTGGGCAATGAGAAGACAGAAGGAAAAGCAGGAATCTATGTTCAGAATGAGACATTTTGACATAAGCTATAAATGCCAACAGGCAGAAGGAAAAATGCTATTTGGTGAGATTGCAAGGTATCACCAAACAGTAGGAAAATGAATGCAAAGGGCAAAAAAATGCTAAGACATAAGTTCCCCCAAAAAATTGACCTCCTGACTTTCTTCTAACAAAACCCTGAGGCAGTATATACAGAAACCAGCAGTGATGGGTGAAGTGAGTGACAGATACAGAGGATGGAAGGAGTTGGTGGTTAGTGATTGGTGAAATTGACTTGATTTGCCATTGCAGCTCAGCAGGGCTCTAAGTACAGGAAGGTTGAAAGCAAAGATTCAGGGATTAAAAAAATAAAGGAGGTGGGATAAAGGTGAAGGAAACAAAGACAAAATAGTAACATTACTCATCCAAATTTAGCTGCAGGATGAGTGGCATAAACTCTAGTTCACAGAACCTGTGGCTGATATTGACCAGGAGGAAAGTGGCAAGTAGATGAAAGACTTCAGTTTTAACTCAGTTGGATTCCAAGTGCAATGGTAAGGCTGAAAGCACACACAGAGATTGATTATACTATAAAGAATGAGAAGAGGATCTAAAGTTTTGCAAAATTTGTATTGGTGGAGGTTGAGTTAATATTAGTCAAAAAGAATTCTTTTTTTTAAAAAAAAGATTTGGTAACACACCTAAGTATATCTATATTAAGCATATTGTGTAATTATAGCTACCCTAAAAGGAATGCGTAATATAAATGTGTTTTTTTAATTAATTGTCAATATATATGTCACACATGAAAATGCCAATATCTAAGGCAGAACAGAACAATTAGAATTGTGTTATATTTATATTTTGTCCTAATTAAGGCTGTAAACAGTCATGAAGACATGGTTAGAGTTTGTACAACTACACTTTAATTTCATGGGTTAAATTATATCTATATCTATATGTATATATGTGTGTGTTTATTGTTCATATAATTTGTTCTGTATGTAATATATACTAAATATTATACATATACACATACATATATGGGCTAGCTAGGTGGCATCGTAGATAGAGTGCTGGGCCTGGAGACCAAAGACATGAGTTCAAATTCGACCTCAGATACTTACTAGCTTCATAACTCTCAGAAAGTAACTTAACCCTGCTTGCCTCAGTTTCATCATCTGTAAAATGAGCTGGAGAAGGAAATGACAAATTACTCCAATATCTCTACCAAGAAAAACTCAAATGGGCTCATGAAGAGTCAGGCATGACTGAAATGACCAATCAACAACAATATACATATATATTCTATGCACATATATACATATACATACATACAGAGAGAGAGAACACGTAGGCTGTACTTAATAGATGTTTATTGTCTGATTGAATGACCAAAGTCTTAAACATATACTTAAAACTGAGATTATGATATTAGACTTTTCAACAGAGGTAGCTAATGAACTAATGAACTATAGTTTGTTTGTTTTTAATGCCTGGAGGCATCAATTCAGTCAGTCAACCCACAAGTATTTTGTATATTCATTCTATGTCCCATGCACTTTGCTAGGAGGTACAAAATTTTCTTTTAAAAAGCTCGGATTTTAGCATAAAAGAAAACAAGTATGTATTTAAGAATATACAGAATATTTTAAAAATATATAGAATTAATATAAATGAAAAAATAGTTAAATATTGCAAGTTTGGGAAGGAAGGCATCAAGCGTTAAGGGGATCAGGAAAGAATTCGTATATAGCAGGAGTTCTTAACGATGTCTGTGAACTTGATTTTAAAGTATGTTGATAACTGTTTTTCAATATATTTTTCATAATTCTATGTATTCTATTTTATGCATTTAAAATATTCTTGTGAGGAGTTCATAGGCTTGACAATAAAACCAAAGGATTCATGATGAGGCAGGGGCAGAGTTTGTAAACCCTTATATAAAAGATGGTGCTTGGGTCCTGTCTTGAAGGAAGAAAGGTGTTTTATGAAGAAAAGCATGGAGGGAATATACTCCAGGCACTGAAGATTGGAAGTGCAAACACAGGGACCCAGAGCAGGTACCACCACATACGAAGAACAGAGACAAAACTAGGACTATTAAACCACAAAGTGGGGGGGGGGGAGATTAAAAGCAAAAGGAATAATGTACTCGAAAGAGGTGGGGCCAGATTGTGAAGGGCTTGAAAAAGTAAACTGTGGGATTTATATTTTGTCCTAGGTTTATAAATTACCTAATTGTTCTACTTTACTGTGGACATTAGTCAATATAGCAAGGAATGTGATATTTTGGATATTCATGTACATTGGAGTACCAAGAGAGGAGAATGGTCTAGTAAAGCAGATTTGGTTTTAACACCATGGCATATGTAAGCTTATTTTAAAGGAAGGGACCAAGATAAGTCATTGAGGCTGTATATACATGATGCCAGAACAAATGACATAAAAAAATCTGAAAATTCCACCAATTAATGTTATTTCTTCACATTGTTAACAATTAATTTGACTGATTTTTCTTCTATTGCATTAGCTGATTTATTTGCTTACCTTAGCAAATAGTCTTAATCTCAGACTAAGGGTGTTTTCTTGCTTTAGAATTCAACAAAAGCTATGAGTGAATGAAAACGTCAAATATGGTCTTAGGCCTAAGGGGAAAAATAAAAGCTCCCAGAAGGAGAACTTCTGTATTCACAGAATTACATTAATCGAAAATTTTGCATCTAAGAGCTGACAAAGGTAATATAGATAGGCAAATAAAACTTGCATCAAAAGTGACTTAAATTGAAATATGCTAATAAAAAGATAATGGACAGTGGGGAAAGAATATTGTGGTGTAATGTAGTGATTTTATTTTCTTTGATCTCCTTAGTGCTTTATATCTTTTGAGTTTTCACAGTTGTATAGGGCAGTGAGTTCTATGAGAATTTCTGCAGTCACAAATATACATATATATATATATACATATGTACATATATACATATACATATATATATTTATGAGGAATGACAATTTCTCCCTTTCCAATTTTTTGAGATCTCTAACGTAATCTATCATGTTGAACAAAGTGTAATCTCTTCAAGCTGAGTCAGCTTGCCCTGGCTGCTGCCCAGACCAGGAGCTACGCCCTGGAGGACTTAACCCTCTCACCCCTGGCACTTCCCTAGTTATGATTGATGGTTGTCTCAGTTACCTACTACATCTAGACTTATCCACGCTTCAATCAACTGAAATATTGCTCCCTTAAAGGGTGTGTTAACCTATCTCCCCTTATCCTGGCCACCTCCTCACCCACCCTCTACCCCCATTACTTTTTTTCATTTGTAAAATGTTGGGGCTGGACTACAGGATCTCTAAAGTCTCTTTGTAGTCTAAACTTATGAGCTTGAGATTAAAACCCATGACTTATGACATAAAATCCAGTGTTTTTTGACCCTGACAGTTGCCTGCATTGAATCTGAACAATCCTGTTCTTAAAATAGATGTTGAGGGCCTATAGAGGAGCTGAACAGAAGTCAGTTATTATTCAGAGATTTTTCTGTAGAGAATGTGGCTTTCAATCAACAATGAAATTTAGAGCCCTAAATATGCATGCTCCTAATAGTCTATTGAACTATATTATAAGATCTTTAACCACCCCTGCCTCACCTAAGGCTTCCACATTTAGTAAATTTTGTGGGATTATTGAAAGTACATATATCATAAATTTATCCCATCAATCACTGCTCAGAGGCTTACATTTTATAAAAAGAATCAATAGTATGGTGAAAGCATTGCTTCGGTATAGACTCTATGCCATCTTTCTCAATACTGAAATCATGAGCCTTTATTTTCTTAGATGACATATTAAATTTCCTTCTATGAGGAATTATAAGTTAACAGGGAAGTCTTCAAACAACACCCGAACCAAATTTAACACATATGAGGACCAAGATACCCCAAGCTTGGTTCATATTAATGTAGCAGTAGCAGATTATAGCATCAATTATATATGTTTGTAGAGAGATATAAAGACAGAGAAATGAGAGGTAAAGACAGCAGGCAGAGACAGAGATAGAGCTAGAGACAAAGAAAGACAGAGACAGACACAAAGTGCATGCACACACAAACACACACACATGATATGCATACATATATACGCACATATATGTATGCACATATACATATATTATATTATATGTATAACATATTATCTACATGTATCTATCTATATCTGTATTTGTATTGATATCTATTTTCTTTATCGAAAGAGGGACACACAGGGAGAGAGACACAGAGAGAGAAATGTACAAAAAGATTTTATACCATTTTGTGTGTCTTTCCACGCCTTTCTAAGATCATTGAGCTCATCTTTTCTTATAGCACAATAGCATTGCATCAAAACAATATACTACAACTTGTTCAACCATTTCCCAATTGATGGGGATCCCTGCAATTTTCAATTCTTTGCCACCCCAAAGAGAGCTACTATAAACATCCCATTCACATTCAAAGGTATAATTACTAATTGTGAATTTCCTTCCATTTTATTTTTACTCACTATTGAGAAAATTCATTCAAATAAAGTCATAAGAATAAGCTCCACCCTTTCATAAGGTCAGTTTAGACACACCAAAGTATCTTCTGATTACAGAAGATTTTAATATGCTGCTCAAAGATTTAGTAATGCAGACTACATATTCTGGGAAGGAAAAAAGAGACCACTTTGAAAAAGTATAATTTTCAAAATCTTTCAGAAGGCTAAGAGGTTTTGTTCATTGCAATGATGAGTGGAAATTTCTCTGTGTAGTTTTACTGCACGTTCACAATGCAGTTTCCAGCAATATCGATTCCTCATTGTAATCTTGACGAAAGGACAACTACAAGCAGTAGAATTCAACTTTCAAGTTCTAGCAAGAAAAAAAAATGGAAAATATCAGCATTTCTACAGCAAACATTTTATCTTGACTGGTGACCATAAAAGTTACCTAATTAACACCTTAATATCTCAGCTCTTGGCAGATTGATTGAAGGAATAGAAGTCTCAATAAAGAAAAGTCAGATGGAAAACAATTTAATCAGAATAAGGATTTTGGAGAAGTATGAAGGAGATAATATAAAGTTTAAGGACATTGGGGAATCTTGCGAAAAATTACAGATCCTTCCCCCTCAAAAAAAAGTTCTAGAAAATATCTGCTGACCCATATATGTGATTTCTTTTCCATCTCTACAACATCTTTATGAGAAAAATCTATTTATAGGGGGCATCCTAGATCAACATACACTTGACAAGTGGGCAAAGAATATAAGATCCCATAGCGCATTTTTGTCCCATTTTGTTTATAGTGTATTGATTATGAAACATTTCATCTAGTAGAGCAAAACACCTCCTTGTATGTTCTCTTCCAACAATGTATGTCTCATGCACATGACAAGATCATGCAAAATCATGTTAAAGACTTACCGTAGGTGACAAAGGGTGATACTTTATCAATAGAGGATGACCCCCTAGAATTTCAGATTGTCCTATACTTTTGATGCTTGAGTACCTAAATGAACTGAACTTCCATTGTTACCGCTCTCTTTTACATAACGAAGCTAGTATTATTTACCCTGCCCGAAGTACATTACATGACATCTGGCATTTGAGTACTCCAAAATTCAGGAAAGGATTACTTAATTTGCATATCTTTTATGTTTATTAATATTTCATGTGTTCATTTTGTTTCCTCTGATAGAATGTAAACTCTTAGAGGGAAGGGGCTATTTTATTTTTGTCTCCTAACATAGTGCCTGACACATAGTAGGCACTTTAAAAATGACTACTGACTTATTGATTGAAGCTTTCCTATAACTTCTCATGTTTTCTCTGATTTCTCTTCCACAAAAGGCAACATTGGTTTCCGAGTGGATTATTTACTGGGAAAACTTCTGTAGTATTGGACATAGCAAACTGAAAACTTTCTGGAACATCAAATAGTTATTGACTTTTGTATTAGTACATAAACTACTGTTGTTTACCGTAATTGCATTACCTTATATCTCTGAAGTTGTCTTTTGTTACAAATTGATAAATTACACTGAGGTACCAATTGGCTAGTATTAAAAATAAGTGCTAGCAAGCCTGTCTCTTATCTCAATCAATCAATCAGCAAGCATTTCATTAAGTAGCTCAGTTAGAATTCAGACTCAGGCATTTACTAGCTGTGTGACCCTGGGCAAGTAACTAAACCTCTATTTTCCCTGGTTTCCTCATCTATAAAATAGGTATAATGACAGTGCTTACTTCTCAAGGTTGCTGTGAGAATCCAATGAGATAATCATTATAAAGCGCTTAGCACAGTGGCTGGTACATACTAAATGCTGTATCAATGTTAGGTTTATGTTATTATACTTTGCATATAACATATATATAATTATATCATTATTTATGTATAGATTATATATATTATATATGTAATATTATTATTATAGTATTGAGTACTAGGTATTGAGGATACAAACATAAAAAATGAGATAATTCTCACTCTCAAGGATCCAACATTCTACTGAGGGAGACAGTATATATGTAACCTTGGCACATGTACATGAGGTAAATTTATATAATAGGGACTAGATTTGTAGTAATTCTGCATTTAAGAAATGGCTCTTGATTAAGTTTCCAGCTAGAGAGTAGAGCTTTCTAACAATGGGCTAGAGTTTTAGCTTCCAGCCATGTACCACAGAATGCCTTTCTCTCCTGAGTGGTTCTTATTGATCTCTCCCACACCTTCTTGTGTCAAACAAAAGGCATCAGGCAACTTAAAGAGGAGATCAGTCACAGGTGTTTATAAAATTAACATGAAAAATCTGGCAAATGTAGTCTGTAATTTTTCTCATGATTCCCCAATGTCCTTTGAAAAAAACACGATTAAATAATAGTGAAATGGGGGAGGCATAGGACTCTTTCCTCCTCTCAGATTTTCCCTCAGCACTCGTTGTACTCCTGCTAGTGGAATGAGCAATGAATAATACCATCTTCTCCTTCTTCTTGCTACCTACCCCCTTCAAATGAACTACAAATACTAAAGAACTTAGTGGCCAGCCCACCCCTCTTCTCTAGGTCATTATACATAGACACAGCACAAAACAAAGAATTAAGAGGTAGCTACACTGAAGGAAGCTGATGAAGGTAGCTGCATTAGTTATCGGGAGGGGAAAGTATAGGAAAAATTTCATCCAGAATATAATTCTTGAGCTGTGTTTTAAAGGAGGAGAAGAAAGGTGAACTATATGGAAGGAGTTCATTCCAAGCCTGGGGGATAGCCTGTGGAAAGGAAAAAGTTGGAAAACAAAGTGTATGATGACCAGAAAGGACACAAGAATGGCTGGATCACTATCCAGGAGGGAAGAGTAACATACGATGAGACGGGACATACAGGATGAAATAAGGTTTGTGAAGGGTTTTGAAAGTTAAAGAGAGAGGATTTTATTTTATCCTAAGGCAATAGCAAGTCACTGTAGTTTATTGAATGGGAGAGTGATGTGGTCAAATTTGTACTTTAAAAATATCACTTCAGCAACAATCTGTAAGATAGATTGAAATGGGGAGAGATCTGAAGTAGAGTCCACTTGGGTGGCTATTTCAGCCATCTAGGTGAGAAGTGATGATCTAAGGGTCTGAACTAAAGTGAAGGCTGAATAAATGGAAAGAAAGCATCAGATATGAGAGATTCAGTGGAGGCAGAAAAAGCAAGATATGGCAACGGATTAGATATTCAGAGTAAGAAAATGTTGAGTTGAGAATAATGCCAAGTTTATGAACCTGGAAAGATGGTGGTGCCTGGAGTTTCCATAACTACTCCTTGACTATGCCTTCATAATTTGTAGTTACATAAGCCATTGTTTTCCTAAGGATAATTTAGCCCCCTTAATGATGAAAAAATATATGCATTGGCATTTTCAGTTCATTGTTTCTTATGACGTACTTGTTTACAAGCCTGCTAGAGCATTATCAAATGCTGATATTCTGAGTCGTCCATTATTATAGACAGCCACTACATCAGGAGCTTTGGTCATGATAGACTTTTCTTATTATTCATTTCTTCAAGAAGAGCAAGTGCAAGATTCATTTATGAGAGTCTTGATTAATCTACCTTTTAATCTGAGTGTGATTAAAAGAGAAAACATTTGAAAAATTCCAATTGTTACATAATACTTGAATACCACCAAACATCTAGGAATTAGACATTGTTCTCCTTTACTTCTTCCTTAATTTAGCTACTTCTTAATTCTTCACTTAATTCTTAATTCTTCATTTTTTGCTGTGTACACATAAACATATACATATGTATACATACATATACATATACATACACACATACATACGTACATACATATATATATATACACACACAGAGGGAATGATGTGGGCTGGGCACTGAGTCTTCTGGGATTTGTAATTCTTGAAGTTTCTTCTCCTTTTCTCCTCCTCCTCCTCCTCCTCTTGTATTTCTCCTTCTCCTCCTCCTCATCATCATCCCTGTCCTCTTCCTCTTCCTCCTTCTCTTCCCTTTTGGTTCTGCTCATTTTACTCTTTATTATTTCATGCAAGTTTATCCAAGTTTTTCCAATGTCATCAAGCTCATCATTTCTTATAGCACAGTGGTATTTCATCATTATCATATACCACAACTTATTCAGCCATTCCCCAATTGATGGGCATCCCCTCAATTTCCAGTTCTTTACCATCACAAAGAGAGCTGCTATAAATATTTCAGAATATATATTATTCTAACTTATATCATGGCTGTTTATGTTTATGTTTCAACTTCCTTAATAAGCTCATCTAATGCTGCTTTCCACATAATCACACATTAAATACCCAATAAACATTTATGGAATTGAATATACTATTGATTTAATCCTATAGGTTGACATTTTGTTACCCTGGTCACCTTACATGCAAAACATTCAAGGAATAGTTAACATAAACATGATGACTAGAAGCTGACTCTTTTGGCCACCCAGAATTGACTTTCTTTGAATATTCTGTAAAGCAGTATCACTTGTACTAGGAGGGTTATCATAACCAGCCAATGGCAGACAGTTCTTTATCAGTCAGAAAAAAAATTGATTGGGATGACTTTAGATTCAGAGGACTTGGGTTAAAATCTCATCCCTGATGGTTACTACCTGTGTGACCTTGGAAAAGTTACTTAATTCCCTAGGACTCATCAGTACAATGAAGGGGTTCTTGATGGTTCTTGATGGACTTAAATCTATGATCATATGACCTCATGGTCATTTTACCATACAATCAAATTTATCCTGGAGATGAACTTCTATTCCATGATTTATAATTCCAAATACTTAAAAATGCTCTCAATTTTTAAATTTTTATTTCTTTTTATTCCTCCCTAATTGATTCCCTTTCTCACTCTCCGCAGAAGTGATTTTTAGGAAAAGACTGGATGATCACTTGTTAAGTTTCTTTTAGAAGGTATTATTATTCAGTTACTAATTGAACTAGTTATCCTCTGAAATATCTTTAAACTCTGACCATTCTATGATTCTTTGATTCCAACTGAGGCAAAAAGTGAAGGCTTCATTATCCTGGAAAAATGAACAGAATTTATAGAAAAGGTGTGGGTGAGGCCTCTGCAAGTTCAAAGAATAGCATGAGAGAAGGCACAGAAACCTTAAATTTTGGGTATGTTTTGGGAATGGTGAAGAACATCGTTTGACTTGGAGCATAGGATGTCAGTGGGAAAGGGAGTAACAGAAAAAAGACTGAAACATATGTTAGAGCCAGATCATGAAGAGTTTTGAATGCCTTGAGCATTCTATCACCCCATCATCATCAGTTCATTTGTGTGGAGTCAGACTTTCTTGATTGAGAAACCTAAGACAACTCCCATGATTATGGATTCCTAGGAAATACTTCCAGGAAGATACTTCTAGGAATTTGCTGAATCCCATATGATAGCATCATAGGGTTGAGCTAGGAAGGCTAGGAACTACACTAAGATGGACCTTGATGGTAGGTTAACATTAAAAAGTATGAGTTCATGATGTGGAATGGAAACACTGAATCCTACAGTGCTATTCTTATCATGTCATCCCCATGATTTTTATTTGTATTTTAGTAACATATCTAGTTCACAAACTAATTCCAGTGATAGAATTTATAGACTCTGATGTTTTAAATTTAAACCAACCAACAACTATAATTTAAGCAATAAAAGGGAGCATTGATTCTCTTACTCAGAGCTTTAAAGAAATTGGTGTAGAGGGTAACATGAATGAACAAATAACCTAAATATTCATTTTAATGTGTGTGTGTGTGTGTGTGTGTGTGTGTGTGTGTGTCTTAGGTAATGAAGAAAAACCTAGGAATATTTTTGATTTCATTGTTTTCTCTCAGTCTCCTTCGAGGCTGTCAAAGCAATGCATTGAAGCTTTCAGACTCGGGCAATCCAAAAGTTATTCCATCTTCATGATGTTATAATACATGATGTCTTTTTCCTCTCCCTCTAACTCTTCTTCTTCTTCTTCATCATCATCTTCTTCTTCTTCATCATCTTCTCCTTCTTCTTCTTCATCTTCTCCTTCTTCTCCTTCTTCATCTTTTTTTTCTCCTTCTCTTCTTCTTTTGGGATTGTGTTGCATAGATGTTTTAGAGTCAAGTAAACCTAGCCTATCTAAAGAAAGACTTTAAAGAGTTAAATTGGGGTGCTAAATTTAAAACCACAGGATCTGCATTTGAATTCTAACTCTGCTACTTAGTCCTTGTGTAACTTAGATGAGTAACTTAACCTCTCTGGCTCTCAGTTTCCTCATATGTTAAATGAAGAGATTGGACTAGATAATCTCTAAAGTCTTTCCCAAAGCCAGATCTTCCTATGTTCTTATGATTTAAAAATAAAATGATATAAAAAGAAACTATGGCATGGGAAATAGTGCAAAAAAGCAGGTGAAGAGGAGGCAAAGGGGTATTGGCAATTAGATACAATGTCACTGAAAATGTAAAAGAATGGAATTGTTAGTCATTATTTCTAGAATATATCCACAGAGTTACACGATAATCATACAGAAAATTAAGTAGGTTAGGAGGGGAAAATCACCATCAATAAAAAGGGAAGAAAATTTTCAGACATTTATTTTTGTTTCTATATGAATACACAACTTGGCTAGTGAGAGGTCAAGAGAACAAATGGTTGCAGCCAGAGTTTAGGAAGATGACGTGAAGATTTGTAAAGCCATATATGAAGACATTTGTGCTAATGACTGAATGGATCCATATATTCCTAATCATTAAAATGATCTCTCCAAGACACAGGGGTCAAAAAATGAACACAGGTGGGGAATATGTCCCAAGGCTTTTTTTTTGTCATTTCTAGTAAAGGTCTTAAAAATCATTAATGATTACGTTGAAGTAAATTTGTATTACACTAATCTCACAGAGTAAGTAGTGTTAAATGCCTTGAGTCACAACAATAGAACGAAAAAAACCATCAAGATATTTTCATTTAAAATAGGTCCTCTTATTTTTAGTATTTCCTCAATTTTACAGTACATAATATATACAAAATCTTTTAGCAATCATTGCCCTTTCTTCAAAATTTCCTAGCACGTGACTCTTAAAATTAGGTTGTCATCATCATAAGGCCTTATCGAGCACCCACCAGGTGCATGGCACTCTACTAAAACAGAATTTATAACTATTTATAATGTAATATTGCATATAATATATTTTTAAAGTCCAAAGATAACTTGCTGCTTGCCTCTGTTGTCAGTGATAGAAGTTCATGACATTTGATTTCAGTCTTTTGTGAGAGGCAATGTTATTCTGATTTAATAGCTACCATCTGCTCCTCTTATTTTCATTGCTCCATTTTACAGTTTCCAAATTCCACCATTCCCCTCCAGGGAAATTTTCCCAAGCACTGATTCTACTCATTTATGGACTTGAGTGGTGATCTTATGCTCTTTATGGTTTTGTTTATTGATCACAGTTTTAGGTGACTTGTTGACTTCTACCCAATTGTCTTCTATTTCTGATACTGTATTGTGTTTAGGAGATGCTATACTATTTTAATGAGTAAGTGGAGTTCTTTACTTTGAGAAAGTGACTTAGCTTTCCATTCCAGTGCCCCAGGAATTATTCCCCCCTGCTCGAAAAAAATAATGGAACTTGTAAGTAAACTAGGGGCTACATCTGTGTAGCTAATCTACTATTTTGTAATCTTGGTCAATAACTTTTAAATAAGGGAAAGAATTGACCTCTTGTCAGAAAGTCTTTCTGTTTGAAATCAAACACACATTTGGATATCAATTTTGTATTACGAATTGTTATCATAACATTGACTAAACCTCAACATGTTTCTTTGAAGTAATTTGGAAGGTTTCATAGGAGCTTTGAATACATGTGGCCTTAATTTCATTGGTTTTATTTCAATTTTATTCAGCTCCCTGGCAAGGGGACTATTTTTTAAAGCCTCATGACTTATTTGATATTATAATAACATAATAATATTATATATTATATTAATATATAATATTATATATAATGTGTGTTATATAATATATTACAATATATTATATAATTATAATAATATTATAAAATCATAACATCATGGATTTAAGTTTGAAAAGGACGTGTAGAAGTCACCCAGTCTCTATTACTTTACCACTTTAGTTTCACAGATGAGGAAATTGAGGCCAAAGTTTCCACAGGTAGTAAGTAGGAGAGTCAGCATTTTAAAAGGGACCTTCTGGCCCCAGATCTGTCACAATTATTACTGTATGAATCTGCCTTTAAGTACCTCAGATTTTGTGGCCTTGGGTGCTCCTATCATCAATAATCCCAATTCTGTTGTGAGTTACTGAAAGGAACAGTTATTGAGACTTTTATGACTTCAAAATGTGTGACCCTAAGACCAATTTTTTGATGAGCCTCTTTAAACATAGGTCCAATGGTTCCCAGACATCTGACATATTGTTTATCTTTGAGTCTATACACAAAGTCTTTTAAACTTAGTAGACACTCCTGAAAAATGGTGGTTGTGAGATGGACAACACAATAAGGTATTGCAATTGGAATTGTTGTAGTCATGTTTGTTTGTATGTATGTATATATATGCATATATGCATGTATACATATATATGTCATGAAATAGTTACATAAAATCAACTTGCCACACCTTTTGAGGTGCTATGCTATAATGTGTTTATTACTTAAATCTTCAATTTAGTATGTACATGTGGAGATTAAAGGTGAAGGTATCTATGAAAAATTAAAATACCAGTAAAATGAATTGAAATATTGAAGTAACAAGTAAATTTAACAAATATTTATTATGTGCCTGCCATGGATAAAGCACTCTGCTAAGGAATATGGATATGAAAACAACAAGAGAATCTTTGCCCTCAAAAAAGTATAAGTAGAATTATCTTACTAATAACCCATGCCTTAGGGAAAAAAATGAAATGAGGCAGAAGTAAATGACTGGGTGATTGGGCATAACTGTGATATAATAGAAAGGGAAACAATTGAAAGGTCAAAATACCTAGATTGTTGTTGTTTTGTTGTTGTTTCCTATCTCTATTGTTTTCAGAACTTCCATTTTCATTCACCTGGAATGGTATATACGCGTTTCACATTTTGAGTTTTAATCTTATTTCTGTTGGTTTTGTGACCTTAAACAAATCGCTTAATCTCTCTAGATCTCATAAAATCTCAGAATGATTGTACTGGAGAAGACCATAGGGACCAACTAACCCAGAGCCCTCATCTTTCTATGATTCTAAAATGAAAAACTAAATGAATTGAACTCTCTTTTTTTTGCATTTTTAGAACAATAAATGAAGATGAAACTCAAATTGTTACTTTGTATTATAATAAAAAAATTATTATTTATATAACACGTTAATATTTATAAATGACCTTCTCCCAGTTAGCTTAAGTTAAATGGTACAAATACTAATTGGATGCTTCAATAGATTTGGGATTTTATTTCAAAAAGTACTCCCTCTCCCAGGCCTGATCACAACCCATTTTTTTTCTTTCTCATCCTGTGGGATTCTTGACCATTTTCTTCTGTAAATCTCTCACAGAGTGTCTTTGTTACTCACTGGAGATCTTCTGGGCCTTTTGCTATTTCATGGACACTAGCATAACAGTCATGTTTTTTTCCTCTTATCCCTTCCTCCAACTACAGGAATAAATGGCTTGGACTCAGAAGGCTTTATTTGGAATTTTATCCCTGCCCCTTACTATCTCTGTGGTCTTGGGCAAGTCTCTTAGGCTCCTCTTGGCTTAAGTTCCCTCACAAAATGAGGAGGTTGGGTTATGTGACCGCGAACATCCCTTGAAGTTCTAATTTTACCATTTTATGGTCCTATGACCTTTTACCAGTCATATGTATCTTTGATGATACAGTCTACTAACACTATATGTCTCTGAATTGCTATTCAGGTCATCTGTATTTTTTAGTTTTTGAAGATGGCAGTGTTCCATGATTCACAGCCATACTGTATCACCATGTTGTTAAAAAGATGGTATGTAGGTAGGGAACAGCTTGGGATCATTGAAATTGTTGAATAATTTTCCAAATGCCATACAGACGAGAGGCGACACGGTATAGTAGATAGGGAGGGAGAGACCAAGCGTTGATTTCATGTCCAATGTCAGGCACTGTCCTCAACACTTTATAAACATTATTTCATCTGATCCACCAACAATATAAGGAGGCAGGCATTATTATTAACCCCATTTTACAACTGAGGATACTGAGGAAGACAGAGGTTAAGCTACGTGCTGAAGGTAACACAACTAGTGAGAGAATGAAACAAGAGTTAAACTCAGGTCTTCCTGACTCCAGGCCCAGGTCTCTCTATGCATTGTGTCATATAGGGGCTTACAGAGATCCAGGATTCAGGAATATCCAAATTTAAACTCCACTTCTGTCCATACTGACTATGTAAACCTGGCCGGGCAAATCAATTTATTTCCCAATGCCAGGAAACTAAGTCTATTTGTTGGGCTGCTAGGTGGTATACTGATAGAATGCTGAACTTGGAGTAAGGAAGACTCATCTTCCCAAGTTCAAATCCAGCCTCAGACAATTGGTAGCTGTGTGACTGTGTGAAAGTCACTTAAACCTATATGCCTCAGTACCTTCATCTATAAAATGAGCTAGAGAAGGAAATGACAAAGCACTTCAGTATCTTTTACAAGAAAGCCCCAAAAGACATCATGACTGAAAATGACAGAGCAACAACAGAGACAACTAGGTGGTGCAATGGATAGAGCACCAGCCCTGGAGTCAGGAGTACCTGAGTTCAAATCAGTCCTCAGACACTTACTAGCTGTGTGATCTTGGACAAGTCACTTAACCCCAATTGCCTCCCCCTTAAAAAAAACAAAAGAGTATATGTTGTACTTTAGATAGTGATGAACATTACGGGAGAGCATTTCTTTAATGAGATTTCTCCATAGCCATGAAAAAGATTCAGAAGCTCCCCTGTTTCTATTCAAACAATGAAATTAAGATTTCAAAATACTAATTGAGGTAAAACTTGATGCATTGTAGCAGAGTCACATTTGAACTTGTTTCCTGCCATCAGCCCTCTTGGACCACTTGGCATGATTCCTCTTTGATAATACCTACTTCTAATAATAATACTAACATAGATGAATATGGTACATTTAAATTTGTAAAGTGTTTTCATTTAATATATCACTAGATCCCTACAACCACCCTGGGAGACAGGTAGTCCAAAAGTTGCTAGGTGATGCAGTGGATACAAGTATCTGACTTGAAGTCAGGGAGACCTGAGCTCAGATCCTTCATCAGACATTTACTAGCTGTGCTACCTTGGAGGGGATAATAATTATACCTAGCTTATAGGGTTGTTGTGAGGATTAAATATCACAGTATTTGCAGAGTGTTTTCCAAAACCTTTTAGTTGCTCTCACTGCTGTTGTTGTTTTTCTTATCCCCATCATACAGATAAAGAAACTGAGGTTTAGAGGTTAAGTAATTTTTTCCATAGCCATAAAAGACCATTAAAATTATTATTTGAACTCAAGTCCACCTGAATCCAAATCTAGCATTCCATCTACTCTGTCACACTGCCTACTCTTAGAACTTTGCCTTTTGAGATATGGAAGTATATGATTTCACTGTCAAAACATGGTACATTCCAGCTGAATAGATATAAAAAAATATAAAAAGTAAACCCATAAGATTATCCTACATTATTTTGAACCTTTCAGTAATCTCTAGAGTTTGGTTTTGATTAATTCCTTAGCTGCTAGATTTTTCCCTTAGCTAGTTATTTCTAAAAAACATCCTGAGATCCAATGAAAAGCTTCTCAAATTAATATAATTTATTAATCCTTTATTATTCCACCAGCAACATGTTAAATGATTTCTCCTTTCTTCTTGTGTTTACTCCTTTAGTCACTGCAAGGCAAAATTTGACTAAGAATTTCCTTTCATCTTTCCCCTAAATTGACCTTTCTATTCCCCTAGACATTTAAATTGCTCTACATTGGGCACACTGCTTACTTATTAATGTACCTTTTTTTTCTGGATGCCCCCAGACTCATTGCCCAGTCTTGTACTAAAACTCCACTCCGTCCAAAAATAACCACCCCAACAGAAGTTTTCATAAAATATTTTCCTTTCATCCAATAACTAAAGGGTGTAAGTGAAGCAGCATGTTATAGACTTGTTTTAATTGCTGCTTAATGTTGACTACAATTCTAGGAGCTTCAATTTTTTAGTGCTGGTTCTGCCTAAGCATCTATCTATCTATCTATCTATCTATCTATCTATCTATCTATCTATCTACCTATATTTGTATTCTTCGTCCTAACTAGTATGGATAATATCTCTTAAGTCAGAATTTTTGATAATGCGATGTTATTCTCCGTTTGAGTTATTTATTGAATAAACACTTGAATAGCAAATTAAATGACATCAGCCTCAATTATAGGCACTGCTGACTATCTGTCCTGTTATAGTAATATTTGAAAAAGTTAGTTTAGATGATCTAATTTCTTCATTTAATTTTTGACTAAAGAACGTTGGAGACATCTTTCACAAGAACAATTTGATGATCCATCTATTTCTCTCAATAACATTCTTTTATTTTGCTATCGACATTAGAAAAGTATGGCAATAATTTTGAATATACTTTCCTATATTGAGGGTGGCTGTATTATCTCATAAGCTTAAGATCAATTTCCTATTAGATTTATAGATACAATTACATTTCAATTGGTATGGTCATTTTGAAATATTAATTCAGGCATTTTGCTTTCTGAACCTACCCCTCCTTCTTCTCTCTCACTTCCACCCCAAGTAACCTTCCCCTGTAGCAAATTTCCTGTTTTTCTTTTTTTTTCCTCTGTGCTTTACCCTTTCAGGCTGAGAGACTCCTGGAAATGAACTGATGGAATGGAAGTATTTGGCCATCAGAGAGTTTGCCAGATGCTAGCCAAGATTAATCACACAGTTTTGAAACGGTCTCCCAGAAAACAAGTTCCCTGTTTCCCTTCCCTCTTGTATTAACCTTCAAACTGTTTCTTTTCTGTACTTCTCAACTATATTCTATGAACCCAGAGAATTGAAAAAATCAGAGAAATTACAATGGGAGTACTTTGTTGTGGAGTTACTTAAGATGAAAAAAAAAAGAATGAATTTTATTTATGTACAAACATCTTTAATTGTACCATAGTATCAACAAACCACTTTCATCAGATAACAATAGGATGTGTCTCTTTATCTTCTCAAAGTGCTTTGCTGGTTATTCTCTAAGGGAAAATAAATAGGCCCATGGTATGAAAGAAAAGTATCAGAACATAGAATCAACCTGAGTTTTCATCAGCTCTCAGCACCACAGTTCACTAACAATGTGAAATTAGACAAATCACTTGATCTCCCTGAGCAACATTATCCCTTTCTATGAAAAGAGAATAATAATACCTGTAGTGCCTGCTTCATAAAGTTGTCATGTTTTATAATGTTTTATAACCTTAAAGTGGTTTAGAAATGGGAATTAGTCAAAGAACCATAAACAAATGTTCATCACTTGTGGAATGATCAAGCAAATTGTGTTGTCATGGAATAAATGTACAGAATGAAACACACATTTTTTTGTCATGGCCAATGTGGGAATTTGCTGAGTTTGACTATGCATATTTGTTACAATGTTTTTATTTTCTTCTTACCTTTTTTCTGGTATGAAGATGAGGTAGGTAGGAGAGAGAATAAATGCTGATAATTAAAAAAAACTTGACAAGCAGCAAAAAATATGTAATGAACGATTACTTTAAGTACAAAAATATAATGAATGATTTCATTAACTTTTCTGAACTGCTTTTTTCTCCCTCTTTCATTCTTTGTTACAAGGGATGGTTTTCTGGAAGAGAGGAGAGATATAGTCAGGAATTAAAGAGATATAAAAAATATCAAAATTTTTAAAAAATATATGATTATTATGATTGATACTAGTCTCAAAGAACTTTCCACTATAACCAATGAATGTTGACATAGATAAAAATCAATGAATAAATAAGGTGGAATCCAAAAGAATACTCTAATTTATATTGAGACTCAAACCTAGAAAACGTAACATTTTAAATGTGCTCAGGAGTTAAAAATCAATGTTATAGAGATGTAATACAAGAATAAGCTGCATAGAGATAAACATATTATCAATTTTTTTAATAGAGAAGAAGCACATACTTAAAATATCAGTCGTAAAATAATTTGATTAGTTAATTAATGAAAGAAGCACTCCCCACTTAAAAGATCACAGATACATTGGAATATTGGAACATTAGTAAATTGGTTAGTCATGAAAGCATTCTACAATCAATTAATCAACAGGCCCTTATGGGGTGTCTACCATGTGCCACGTACTGTGCTAGGTATTGGTAATTCAAGTACAAAGGTGAGACAGTTCCTTACACCATAGAGCTTATCTTGTGTAGGACTGAATGATCTCTACAAAGCAGGCCAGTCAAATTCTCATGGTGCAAGTTCTAAAACAATTTGAAATCTGAGACATTCTTTATACAAGTTCCCATAAGAGAAAATGATTGAGTACTCTATATCATTACATAAATATTGTATATACATGTATTAATATATAGTTTTCCAATAAGCAGGTTTGCAAATACTTAAAATCTGGAAGACACTACCATAATTAATTAGAATTACTCATTTATTTAAAAAACAACAAAGACTGGATGATACTATTATAAAAAGAAATCTAGAAAATTCAAGAACTTTTGAAGGATGATAATAAATAGTAGTAACATTTGAAGTAAGTGAAATTGTCTGGGAATTGATATTTTGACATTTTTGTTTGTATTTTTATAGAACTTCATATTCTATCAAAAGACTTTTTAATCTCTCTCTCTCTCTCTCTCTCTCTCTCTCGCTCTCTCTCGCTCTAGCTCTGTCTCGCTCTCTCTCTGCTTACCGCCCTTTCTTGTTGGTATTTTTAAAATGTATTTTAGTGATTTGGGGCTACCACTTTTTGTCTTTGTTACTATGTTATTCCCTCTCTTCCTACAGCCACAACCTCAGGCACTTCCTACTCAGGAATAACATTGGACAAGCATGTCAGAAACCTTTTAAAATTACTGCCAGACTTCAGCGACTTTCTTATAGCATATGGCGCACTGATGTGCTGAAAATACTATGGAAAACTACCTGATGCTGTTTCAGCAAAGGCAAGCTGAATGAAGTATTCTGGTTCATATTTGCAACATAGATAGTTCTATAATGGTTTTTAAAAAGCAACCAAACATAAAGGTACCAAATTCACTTCCAAGTCATGCAAGATAATGATGTATTTTCTCTGTATATTTCCCCCATTTGTAGCAAGCAATGGAAGTGAAAATAATTGTTAAAGGTTAAAACTTGGTCCTGGACCTAGTATGTATGATTCTACACATCTTAAAATCTCTGGCCACAATTCAAATATTCCAGATGATTTTCTTAAATCTTAGAGAGAATTATGGTTTGAGGGCATATAGTTTTCTACATCAAAATATCTAACTTTTTTCATACTTAGATTATGAAATTTGAGGAAACATTTTTTTTTTCTAACAGAGGGAAACAAATGATTTTTAAAATTCTGTGAATGATAGGATTTAATAAGCATGTGCCCCATGGAGAAGCAACCTATTTATTAACTAATGCTATTAGATGTAAAATTTGTGTATTTACTGGTGTTCTGATTATTTAGCTTACTGCACAAGAAAATTGTGGCATGAACATTTTCATTGAACAAGATTAATACTTTGGACTTTTACAGTTTTCCTAGGAGACCAAAGCATTTCACTCAAATGATATGAATGCACCCAGTAGCTCTATGTCAAATGTTTAGGGCAGATATTTAATGTAAATTAAAGTGTTTTGCAAATCCTAAACTGATATATAAATGTCAGTGCATTATATAAAAAGTCACTCCATTTTGTTTCTCATTAAATAACATGATCAGAGATTTTGAATGAGAAGGCAGTGTGGAGTTTATCTAGCACAAATACCTCATTTTCAGGACCAAAGCCCAGACTGGTTAAGGGCTCCAAGGCCGTGGAAGTGGAAGAGCCAAGATTCAGACTCCTAGTCATCTGACACCAAATCCAGGAATCTTTCCATAAAACCAATCCAATGATGACCACTTATGAAATATATAAAAGCAAAATGTATGAATTCACTGGGGAAAGCCCAAGTGCTGAGAACACGGCTTGATCATGAGACTCAGCCACCTCCAGCAATCTGGACAAAGTATTCCATCTTTACCCAGCCCACTCTGGTTGGTTTTCTCCTTCGTGAGCTGGGTTACCCTACACTCCAATCGGAGGATACAAGGGCATAGACTTAATCATTTAGGGATATAGTTCATCTAAGTTAGATTCTCTATACAATCTAAACAGAAGTAATGTCTTTTAGTTGGGTAAGGTCCTGCCCAAGATCATGTAGCATGTTCCCAAAAGATCTGGGCAATCTCATCTATCAGCAATATCCTTCAGAGACTGACTGACTTGCAGGGGCTGGTCCCTGAATGAAGAAATAGAGAGGAAAAGTATTAATCTTAATTTAATAATTGGTTATTGATGTAATAGAAAATAACAATTTTTTCAACATTGTTGCACCAAAGTCACTAAAGGACAAAGTGATTATTGATTATAAAGTTCTTCATGGAGTTTCTATAGCTTTTCATCCTCTGCAACAAATATTGATGCTTAAGATATAATTATTCTTATGCTGGTCTATTTTGCATGATATCTCATACAAATACTTCCCATTTTAGCATGAGTAATCCCGATACAGGAGAATCAAATCCCCCAACCTGATTTTTTTAAATTTAGTTCGCCTTTGAAAGCCTGATAGAGCCAACTTCACCAACTCATTTGTTTGCTTCTCCAAGGAGAATCTATGAGCCATTCTTCCATTTATCAGCAAATTTCTTCTATTTTTATTTGTAGTTTAGATGCCAAGATTGTTATGATTCATTTCTTTCAATACATTGTTCATCTTTTGGTCTTTGGACAAGGATCTAGTATTCAGAGCACCAACAGCCAAGTTAAAGTTTATAGACAATCTAAAGTTATCCACAATGTAGACCCCACTTACCCTTCTAATTGTATGTCATTACTCATTTTTACATACTTGCTACACTAGTCAAAACGGCTGCTAGCTGTTACTCATGCACAGCATCCCATCTCCCACTGCTGTACTTTTTTTCGGGTGATTTTCTTTCTGGATTTCTGTCCCTCTTCACTGCCATGTCTTGGAATCCCTAGCTTGCTAGATGGCTCACCTTTAGTGACACTTCTTATGTAATGCATTTTCCTATCTTCCATTAATACTTTCTCCCTGTCTAAATTAGTTTTCATTATTTTTTTACATATTCCTTAATGACTTAAGATCTTCCTTAACTTTGTATATGGTGTATACACAGATGAAGGCAGGGACAACTTTACTTTTGTCTTAATAAGTTTGGTGCCTAGCACAATGCCTGGTGCTTAATAAGTGTTTGTTGATGTCAATGAGTAAAAAAAAAAATTATAGAACTCCTTGACAACAAGGACTATTTCTTTTTTTTTTTGTCTTTGAATACCTAGCACCACACTGCTTTACTTATATCTACTGCTCAAATAACTATTGGGTGTCTTGAAATAAATTAATTGGAGTATTAGGAATGGCTATAGTCAACTTTTCCATCACTCAAATAGAATTGCTCAGGGAAGATTCCTCCTCTGGGTTTGAGAACTATGCATCTGAACTGTTTATTTCAATTATATCTTTAAGAACTCTACTGGGTTCTAAGTATGAATGACTATAAATAGAAAGCTTTTTTTCAGCTTTGGGAGCTATTTGAAAGTATAAGAATTTTCTTGAGTGAATAGTTTCTATTCATTGATATGAATAAGAGAGTTAGGACTGAAATCCAATTCAAGTTTTGAGTCTTGGCTATTTTTTCTACTATTGCTTAGAAGGTGTGAGTCTTTTGAAAAAGTGAGAAAGTGATCAATGTTTAATATTTTATTTTGAAATTCTGAGCATTGATTATTTGTACATTAACAGATGTAGACTCTCCCCAGCTGATGCTTTTCCCAGAAATTTTGGCAATATAAACTTTAGCTGTCAGATTTGGGACTATTTTAAGAAGCTACAAAAATATCTCAGGAGTGCTTTACACTTTTGTTTTTATATAGTTCCTCTACACCAAAAAAAAGCCTTCAATTATTTTTAAATTTTCACTGGCAATAGTTCTTAAAAATAAAATTGGGGAAAAGAAGAAAATGGAAAAAAATAATATAGGAACCTGTTTCTCCAAAGACTACATCATTCAAAAATCATTTATTAAGCATTTAATACATGCCAACCAATTTACTAGAGGCTAGGAATATAATAACATATAGAAAAATGTCTCTGCTTTCATGGAACATATTCTGTTGGAATCATATTTATTCCACCTTTTGAATCCATGGGAACAATTTTGCATTTGTTTTTCCATGCTTAGTCATATAGAAAGCCCATGGAAAACTACAAAATAATTCCTTGTGTTGTATTGTGTGCTTACCTTTGTCTCATTTATTTTTGTGAATCTAATTTTTTAGATTAATAATATTAATCTAGTAAATTAGTAAAGTAAATTAAAAGAATTCTGTATTTCAAATCAAAGTCAGAGCTCTAAGATATTAGAAGTTAGTTTCTATATGACATTGCATGAATTATTTACACTCTTTGAACACCCATTCCTTCATACATGTATGTGTGTATTTTATTCAGACTTATGCTTTAGCTTTATCTTAAGGACACTTTCTAGTTGTGTGACCCTGGGCAAATCACTTAACCTCTGTTTGCCTTAGTTTTGTCAACTATAAAATGAGGATAATAACAGCTCTCTATCAGGATTGTGGTGAGGATCAAATATTATAATATATTTGTAACACTATTGATACAGTGCCTGGTGCATAGTAGGCACTGTATAAATGCATATTTCCTTCCCTTCCCCTTCTCTTAGCACAGAGATGATCTTGTGACTTGCCTACTCAATCAATTCCATTGGCTTCCAATTGCTCTTAGGATAAGATATAAGCTCCTCTGCTCAGATTTTAAGGCCCCGTGTGCCCCCAACCAATCCTTCTAGCCTTATTGGGCTTTAATCTCCTTTTTATATTCTGTAATCCAAACCTACTAGCCTTCTCTCTGTACCTCATACCCAACACTCCTCCCATCTCTGTGCTTTGCAATTGGCTGTTGCACGTGTCAGGAATGTACCCCTACTTATTTCTACCTTGTAAAATTCCTCCCTTTAAGATACAATTTAAGCACCATCTTGTGCATAAGCCCCTCCTGCTCTCCTCCTACCACCTCCCGCCACCAATTACTAGTGCCTTACCTTCCAAACTAAACTTATATTAAATTATTTTGTATGTTTTTATATTTATTCATTTCATATTTATGCTGTACAAATGTATTAATATAATTAGTGTATCCCTCAGTAAAATATAAGCTCCTCTAGGGTAGAGTTTATTTAATTCCTTGCACTAGTATCCCTGTTACCTAAGTACCTCGCACATAGTGCACACTTAATAAATATTTGTTGAATAATTGATTAAATGATATTGTAAGAATTTCATTCTATAGTTTTTTTTGGCCCACAAAATTTAATGGATGTGCTCCAAAAAGTAGTATAGTAGTAGAATTGCTGAGTATTAAGTGAAATTAGTGGTCATTTATTTCACTCAGCAACCAATATATGATTTCTCTTCATCATAACCCTGGCTAAGTGATTACCCACTCTCCATTTGAAAACACATAAATGATGGGGAACTAACTCTTGAGGAACTCCATTTCACTTTTAGACCAAAGATTCAGGTATATAAGGAGCTATGATAAGAATATACCCAGTCCTGTTTGTGTTCTTTATAATTAAATATCAAAAAAGGTGTTTTTTTGTAACCAACAAATCTTTATGTAATCATCAGAATTTTGTTGTTAAATGGGTTGGCCCATCACCAAAGTATGACTTTCATCAGGACTTAAAAGACAAAAACACAAAGTCAATAATTCCCCAAATCACTAATAATAAGAGAAATGCAAATCAAAACAACCTTGAAGTTTTACCTTACACCCTGCAAATTGGCAAAGATGACAAAAATGGAAATGATTGATGATGGAGGAATCGAGGGGAAGATAGGCACAGTGGCACATTATTGTTGGAGTTGAGAATCAGTATGATCATTTTGAAAGCAATTGGAATTATTTGAATAAAATAACCAAAACATCTATAATTTTAATCCAGGGATTCCATTACAAGTTTTCTACCCAAAGAGATAATTGATGGGAATAAAGTCTTGAGGTACATGAAAATTTTTATAGCAGCACTTTTTTGTGATAGCAACAAATTGAAAACAAAATAAATAACAATCAGTTGGGGAGTGAATGGGAATATTATTGCCTTGTTAGAAATAACGTGTTGATGGATATAGAGAAATTTGAAACAGTTATGTGAACTGATATAGAATAAAGTAAATAGAGCCAAGAAAACAATATACTCAATGAGTACAACAATATAAATGAAAAGAACACATAAACTTACGTACCTAATACACACAAATCCAAAGTGAATATTTCATAATTATAAAGAACCAGCATGGCTTGAAAGAAGAGATATGAAAAGATATTTTCACCCCTTGAAGAGATGTGAGGTCCACAAATGTACAATGCAATGTTTTCAGACATTTTTGATGCATTGGATCAACTATGTTTATTCTTTTTTCTATTTCTTTGTCTTTAAAACACACTATTTCCTATGTGAGATGGCTATCTGGGAGGGAGATAGGAAGGAATACTGACAGAAAGTAAAGTGATTTTTTAAAAAGATATAAATATAAACATTTAAAATAATAAAGACATGATATGAAAATTCTTTCATCTAAAATAAATATTATACAATTCATAGGATACTTGCTAATTAGTCATGTCTGATTCTTTGTTATCCCATTTGGGGTTTTCTTGGCAAAGATACAGGAGTGGTTTACTATTTTCTTCTCCAGTTCATTTTACAGATGAGGAAACCAAGGCAAATGGGGTTAAGTGACTTGCTCATGGTCACACAACTAATAAGTATCTGAGGCTAGATTTGAACTCTTCTATTTCTGGTTCCAGGGCCTGCACTCTAACTACTGCACCACCTACTGCCCACTAATAAGATACTATTTTAGCTCAACTTCTAAAAAGTTAGCTTCATTCTGGAACTTGTTTTAACTAAATGAAATGATATTTTAAAATGAACTTCATTTCTAAAGGCTCTGGATCAATGTAGTCAGGTCTTAAACATAATGCATTAATTTTCTGTTGGATATCTTCATGTATATATTTCTTAACACATGTTCATGTATACATATGCACATCACATGTCGAAAATAAACTGTAAAGACTTTATACATATAGATCCCTGAGTGCATGCTGCCTAACCTTAGATTATTCTCCCACCATAGACCAAACAGCAACTAAACTACCTTGTGTCTATTTTGTGTTCTACCTGGTAACTGGCCCAGGGATGCGTGTGAAAAACATTTCTTCTCTACCACCTTCTTTCTTTCCCCTCAGAAGAATGGTACACAAAAAATGCTCTATTTTTTCTTCTTTTGCCACTTGCAGGTAAGTTTATTCCATCTTAAGCCATCTCATTTTCACTCATAAACACTCCTGTACCTACAAATCCTTACCTAATTACCTCAGAGAAATCTTTTTCATCTCAATTTCTCTCTCTCTCTCTCTCTCTCTCTCTCTCTCTCTCTCTCTCTCTCTTTCTCTCCCCCTTCCTCCCCACCTCTCTCATCACAACATAGCCTTAATCACAACAGATATACTTGAATAATTCTAATAATGTATCTATATCAAAAACAGGAAAGTTAGAAGTAATGACTCGATATTAGATATAGGATAGAAACCAATGTCATTCCTCTTTAAACTTTCTTGAAGGTACTCAAAATAATCGTTAAAAATCTTCAAAAGGATTTCATTTGCTTCTTTATGTTGCTCTAAATCAACTTGCTTTCCTCAGTTATCAGGTTTCATGACACATTTTTTTTAAATTTCCATTTAATTTTATCTTGCTTTGTTTAACTAAGTATTGCTATTTCAGGCAACTAAGTGGTGCAGTGGTTAGAGTGCTGGGCCTGCCGTTAGAAAGATTCATCTTACTGAGTTCAAAACCGGCCTGAGACACTTAGTAGTTGTATGACCCTAGGCAACTCACTTAACCCTGTTTACCTTGGTTTCCTCATGAACTGGAAAAAGAAATGCCAAATCACTTTAGTATCTTTGCTAATAAAATTCTAAACGGGGTCATAAAAAGTCACACATAACAACAATAAAAACATGGCTATTTTAAAAATGTTTCTTTTCCTTTTCTTACTTGAAAATATATATTATTTTTCCCTCGTTGTGGGTTAAAGAGACTGTTCCACAGACCTCTAGCCTAATGTATTAGTTGTCTTTAGAAGTTTGGACATGTTCACAGTCTCCTCTGCCATTCACTGGCTTCCAGCCTTTTGAAAGTCAGAAACCTCTCTTTATTATAAAAAAAAAATTATAAGAATCCCCAACACTTAGCACAGTGCCTGACACATAGTAGGCATTTAATAAATACTTATTGACTAACTGAGTATGTCGCTTTTAATATTAATGTCCATTGATTGAGGAAATACGTAATTGCAAAAAGCTGCTATGAATTAAAAAAAAACAACCATAAGTGCCTTTTGTTTTACTTATCATAACAGCATGAGAAACAACATTACCATAGAGAATAGAAGATTGACCTTATAGTCAGAAAGGCCTAAGTTCCAGACCTGCTTCTAATATATACTATGTGATCATGGCAAGTCACTTAATCTCACAGTAAGTGACCCAGACACTTTTCTAAATCTTTCAAAGTTAGAGAAGAGTTGTGAATCTCTATAAATACAGGTGATTTACACAACATGAACTCCCTCAACCAATAAAATCACAATCTAGACCTAAAACAACACAGAAATAAAAAAGCATCTATGTTGGCTAAAACACACACATTATTCTGGGTGCATATATTGTTAAGAATTAAAGAAATATCAAAAGATTAATGCTTACATAGAGTATCAGACTTCTTGCAGTTCTCCTGTGGCCCTCCAAGTGTTCTAATGGCCAAAGGTTGGGTGCAATTTGCTTATGTGATTTTGAAAGATGCTTTTGTATTTTCCCTGCTCCGATATTAAATACTCAGGCTTCATTGGCCTGACAAGGAAAAAGCAAATTGTCCATTACATGAAGCAAAACATATGCTTCTCCATTTGACTATACTTTGAAGAGTCTACATATATCTTCTTCCACATTTTAACTGGCAGGATTGTCGGTGATGTAATAACATCATGGCAGAGCTCCATGAGATCTCAGACATGTACACTTAGCCATTTCTAACAATTGTCTTAAATTCAATAGGGCAGTACTGAGTAGTGACTCCCTGCCAGCCTTTGTAGGAGACAAATAAGCATAGAGCATATTTGAACTAAGTGCCCCTCCTTTTTCCATGCCCCCATGTGGCCAGTTTTTTCAAGTGCCTCTCAGTCTTGTTTCATGTATCAGTTAAGTCAGGTTACTCAATTATTCCCAGGTAGCTAAGGGTGCTGGATATTTTAGCTGTGACTAATCTTTAGTTCCCATATGGGGACAAGAGTATTATCACACTTCAGCCCACTATAAAAAAAAGCCTAAGTGGGGGAGCTAAAAGCTTTGCAGGTGTTCTCCTCTCTAATGGACCCAAAACACTGCAGCTTGTATATACTTTTATTTGTAAAGTGTTGTTCTCCATCTGCATGTTTAGAATGAGCCTGGTAGAAAGTACTGCTGTTTAATTACTAGTGGGGCCAAAGGTTTCAATTTAATTCAAGATCATTTAAATAAAATGTTATTTATAAAGTGCTGCTTTCTGTCCAAATACCCAAGAACATTGCTTCTTGATGAAATTGAGTACATCCATGAAAGGATTAAATATCACTTTCTGGATGTTATTTCAGAATTAGGATTTCTATGAAAACACTTTATTTTCATCTTGTCTAATTTAAAAGTGCAATAGAGCATTGGAACAGCATTGTGTGAACCAGTGTTTACTTTACAGTGGGATTGGCAGGTCTAACAAGTTTACTCAATATCAACAATATTTCATAGTTCACCAGCCTAGGCAAGAGTTATCACAATGTTCATCACAAAAATTGGTGCATTGAGTCACACATTCAGTTACTTTTGCATTTTTTTCTATTCCATGAGACTTTTACATCTACCTTCAATGCAAAAGGATTTATGGAGCATCTTTGTTGACAGTGCTTGATTAGGGGCAGTGGTCAATGTAGAAACATTAGACATGGTCACTGTCCCTGAGACAGGTTTCCATCTGAATAAAAAGGAAAGAGTAGCTGTGTGAAGTAAGTAAAGCAAGGCAATGAATAATCAAATATGTAGTAATGCGGCCCAGACACCATAAATGAAGTGGAAACAGAGAGAAGTCTGGGGTGATCAGTGTAAGAGAGATGTCATGGCGGAATATAAAGAAAGGTGGATTAGAAGCCCAGAGTTCTATTTACTGTTCTTGGCTCTGCCACATTTGACCTTTGACAAATCACTTAACTTCCATAGCCATCAGTTTTCTCAGTTGTAAAATGAGAGGGTTAGACTAGATGACCTAGAAAATCTTTCTATCTCTTAATTTATGATCCTATGATTGCATATAATTTTTCTACTTAGTTCTTTGATGATCGATTTCCAGAAAGTTAAATGAAAGTGGTTGGAAATTTCTTATAATATATTAATGACTTTTAAAAGCTAATCAAGTCAATAAAAATATGAAACATATAATAATTGTAAGCCACATTTATGTAGAATTTTGTGCTTTAACACATACTTTTATTTACAATGCTGCTTTGAGGTAAGAATCACACATATTATAATTTATATATTATTGTTGAGTAAATCAAGGCTCAGAGAATTTAAATGACTTGCTCAATATCTCATAGCTAGTGAACCAGTACTGAAGCCCAAGTCCTCTGAGACTAGTACTCATTTAGCAACCCACGTTTGCATGTTTGCAATTATATATGGAGAAGGAGAGAGAGAGTGAGAGAGAGAGAGAGAGAGAGAGAGAGAGAGAGAGAGAGAGAGAGAGAGAGAGAATTGGATAGTGAATAGTTTGGATAGACAAGTAACAAATTTCCAAGATTGGTGAAGCAAACATTATTATTAGTAGTAGTAGTATTAGTATTATTCTATTTTTGGAAATAAAAATGAAGCCTCAGAGATTTTGCCTATGGTCAAATGGCAGGATAGGAAGAAGGAAAACAAGCATTTATTCAATACCTATTATTTGCCAGGAATCATGCTGAGCTTTATAAACATCATCTTATTTAATTCTCACAACAATCCTGGAAGGTAAATACTCTTAATTATCCTATTTTACATTTGAGAACATTGAGGCAGGTGGAGATTAAATGACTTGCTTAAATTAAAACAGCCAGTAGGTCAGATTTGAACTTAATTCTTCCTGACCTCAAGCCAAGCACTCTATTTACTCTTCATCTAGCTGTAGCTTCCCCTAGATAAAGAGTTAGAACTCAAAGTTTTTCTTTTTTTAACTGTACTAGCTTTTCTATTGTACTATATGTCAGCATCCAGCTGAACAAAGTACTTTGCTAGACTCTAAGTTTAATAGACACCATATATGACTTCTGGAAGCTTCCCCTAGATTGGCTTGAAAGGAAAAGCATATTTACAATCTAACAAATATTAAATAGTTCAGCCTTCTCTTGTTCTATAGAATTTCAATGTGTGGAATTGCCAGGAGATAAATCATAAACGTAGTGTTGGGCAAGGGGAGGTTTGATATCTGCTATCTCAAACTTGTCAAAATAAATTTTTATCTTCTTCTGAATAATATTGATACAGATGTCTTCCAGTAGTGAAGTCTAAAAGCAATGCTAGTAGTCCTCAATCACTTTATGTTTCTACAAGTCAAGAAATATCAGTTTTCAAGGAGTTGAAGTTTCAGTTTGCCCAGAGAACAAAAGAGTGTTTCGTATTAGGCATATGTAGGCTCTGATAGGATAGATCACCAATGACAAATTGCCCAAAAGAAGTAGTGTCATTAAGATGTATGCCCTGAAAAATACATAGCTTAGTCAGATATTAGGAGTGAGAAATAACCAATGGGCATCCCTTGGTCTCTATACCATATCATGAGATCTATAGGAAGACTTCTGCACATTGGATACGTCCTCTGGAGAATTTACAAAAGGATACAGAAAAGAGTATAAAAATGAGAAAAATCATAGATTCATAGATTTGCAATTGGAAGAGACCTTGAAGACCATGTAGTCCAGCGTCTTCATTTAATAGAAAAAGAATTTGAGGGCCTAGGGAGGATAAAGTGACTTATCTAATGTCACACAAGTAGCAAAGTTAAGAGATGGGTTTGAACACAGATCCTCTGACTTTTGAGTTGTGAATCTCTCCTGCTCCATGGCATGTCCACACCAAAAAAATAATAGATCCATCAAGTGTTGAAAAAGAGAAACCTATCTAAATAATTATAAATATTTATGTCATATTGTGTAAAGAGTGGGGAAGGTGTGGTATAGTGAAGAAATATTGTTCTGTTCCCTCATCTAGAAAACGAGAACCTTAAGTAGTGCTGATGTCATGATACTGCCCTTTATAACATAATATTGTACAAATTAAGTTGTACACATTAAATTTATTCTTCTCATCACATGTAACACCAATTCAGCTTAAACTGGAAGGAAAGGAAATCTCACACTTTAGCTGTTAATTTCTCTTCCTCTTTTCTATTTCTTCCCTGAGAAATACTTTTGGGTGGATCATTGTGTGATTTAATCATGTTAATGTCTTAGAAAATATTTAAAAGTGAGTTAGCTTTCTATGTGAAATACTCTTGCAAAATGACTAATTATCCACTAAATTTTTAATTGAATAAGGAATGAACTTCCTTAAAGCAGATTTTCCCTGAATCATGGTATAAGAGGGATTTACAGAAACTTTATGTTTGGTCAAGGGGAATTCCAAATCTTTTTTTCCAATTAATTTAGGAAGACTTCATAGGGAAGATAAGATTTCAAGTGCTATTTTTTAAAAAATAAAAAAAAAACCAGGACACGATTCTTTGCATTTCAATTGACTGCCATATTCTGATAGATAGATAGACAGATGGATAAATGGATGGATGAATAGATGAATGACTGGATGGATGACTGGATGGATGAATGGATAGATGGACAGATGGATGGATGAATGGACAGATGGACAGATGGATATATGGATGGATGGAAGGATGGATGGATGGATGGTTGGATGTTATAGATAGATATAAACAGATTGGGATTTATGGGGTATTCAAGGAGAACTAGCACTTCTGATGTGAGGACTCGCTGAGCCCTTTTTAGGGCTGCTCATCCACCTTTGAGGTCTACCTGGTACTTAACTCTCACCTGTGGCTCCAAGAAGCATGTGTGTATGTATGCATGTATACTGGTCTATATTCATCTATGTCTGTACTCATGGTTCTTCTAGTAAGGAAAAAAAAAAGAAAGCTCTACTTTGGGTAGCCAACTAGAATAGAAACTAGTATGGAAAATCGTACTCAATTAAGTAGAAACTTAAAATCTTATTCTTCACACAAACATCCCAATTGCTGTACAATACAGCAATGAACTTTGTAAAGGTAGAATTTAAGTTACTGTGCTGGGAAAGCCTGCACTCTGATCAGATAACAAAAGTAGTCATTTAGGGAGCTCTGCTAGCCTGATATCTATTAGTAAAAATTAATCCAAACTAAGCCAGGTCCAACTCAGCCAACCAAGGGTGGGAACCAGCAGCTATGTCTAGATCCTCTAGATCTTCAAGTGAGGCCCTTTGACTGAATCTAAACTTCACAGAACAAATCCTTTTAAGGTCATTCAGAGACAAATGCTTTTTAAAAATTGAATGGGGAGAAAAATCTTACCCATATAATGTGATTTTCCTTCTACTTAACAGACTATGAATGAAGATCTATTTATATTTTAGCAGAGTTCTTGCATATATAAAAATCCATTTAAGGGGATTTGTTCTGTGAAGTTTGGATTCAGTCAAAGGGCCACACTTAAGGAGCTAGAGAGCCACATGTGGCCTGGAGGCCACAGGTTCCCCACCCCTGCTAGGCAATTGAAAAACAGTAACAAAATCAAAAATGTCTTTGATTTAAAATTTTCATTCTCTGATGGCCTGAATTTATTCTCAACTGCCTAGTGTTTTCTATTAATAGGGGAATGGGCATTCCTTTAAAGTGAATTCCAGTGTAGTATGGCTCTATCTACTCTCTGAATTGTCCCTTGCACTAGGAGGCTGAGTACTCCTTTGGTTCAGCGGTAGTATGAAGAAAAGCAGAGAGTGCAGACCCAAACTTTGGTCAAAATCACTCTTCCCATCCAAGTGGTTCCTTCTCAGGGTCTTGGCTGGATACTTCTGGTAGCTAGCAGAATCAAGAATTCTTGGGTTCTGTTCTGGCTTGCTTTTTAGGTCATACCTACAAAGTATGACCAAATTTCTTCAACCAATCTGAATATGTAACATCATTCTCCTTTATCTAAATGCTTTTAAAAACACTTAAATTAATTAATCAATTCTAAAACCTAGGATTGATGAATCAAAAGAAAAATGTTCTCACCTGGGTAAGGAATCCATCAGGTTGTAGCATCTTGACACTTACTTTAAGCAGGGTGGGGTAATTTGATTGATTGATTCAATGGACCCATACCCTTACATAAAGATTTATTTTTTTGAACAGTTGCCATTGTCATTCGGAGACAAATATTTTTAAACATTAAATAGGGAGAAAAATCTTACCCATATAATATGATTTTCTTTCCACTTAATAGACTATGAATCAAGATTTAATCATATTTTAGCAGAGTTCTTAAATATATACTCAGGTAAAATATGGAAGCACTTTAAGTAGGAGATTACTTTTGTTTTATATACTGTTCCGGTTTTGGTAAAAAGACTTGAAACTTATGGGGTGCATGTGTATGTGTGTGTATGTGTGTGTGTGTGTGTGTGTGTGTGTGTGTGTGAGTGTGTGTGTGTATTTACTTTAACATAACAACAAATTTTTAAGATTGCAAGAACTTTTCAGTGGCACAGTAGATAGGGTGTCAGACCTGAGTCAGGAAAACTCACCTTCTAACATTCAAATCTGGCCTCAGACACTTACTAACTATGTGACCCTCGATAAGTCGTTCAACCCTGTTTGCCTATGTTCCTCATCTGTAAAATAAGTCGGCAAAGAAAAATGACAAACCACGTCAGTATCTTTGGACCTCAGATGGTGTCATGAAGAGTCAGATATGACTGAAAGGATTCAATAACCATAAGAACTTTTCACAAATATAAGACAAACAAAGCTGGTTCTAATAAATGGATATAAATGGACGTGAGGAGATCAGAGGACCTAGTGCTAGAGCTAAGTAGCAGAAGCCATTTAGGCTCCTTCACTTTGGAGATGAGGAAACAGCCTAAGATACTATGTCTCACATAAAGTCTCATAAAGTACCAGCAGGTACTCAGGTCTTCAGACTGAGGCGGAAGTACACAGACCAAGAGGAGATACAGAGACAAACAGTTGACTCCTCTATGGTAAGGGCACTGCCTCTGGCCTCAGAAAACCCAGACTCTAACCCTGCCTCTGCCACTTATCCCGGGAGTATTGAAAGGATATATTCAGGATTAGGGAAGTGTGCATATGAGTGCATATGTGTGCACGTGTGTGCATGTGTTTGTGTGTGTGTGTGTGTGAAGGATGGGGAAGAAGAATTAAAAAGAGCATTAAAGAAAGGCCTGTGATTTAATGGTGGTGAAAATGACTCAAGAAGAGGACAACGAGAATGAAATAAACGTCCACATGCTCAAGGAAATAAAAAAGAAATCTGAGGATTAAAGATGAAAAATTAGACTTGGAAGAATTCTATTACACACACAAGTGTTTACTGAGTTCAAGAAATTACTATTCTTGTAAAATGTTATATGGAGACAAATATAATAATGTAATTCTCACCTTCTACCCCTCCCCAAAGTGATTTGGAAATAAAATGCAAGATTAATATATTAGAAGAAAAAAGTCTACAATAGCTTTAGGAAAAGACCACATACTTACGGGTTAAAGCAGATAATCTCTCAATCCTTTCTAGCTCTCCCATTCTATGATTCCACTTTAGCTTATATCCTAATTTTGATAATTTCTCAATGACTTGTCTTTGCTTATACTAGTCAGTAGTTGCATCAAAGCTCGGACTCATATTATTTTCTAGTGAAAAAACATAGTGATTCAGATTAAATTATACAGAGTTTAAGAACTCAATTTAATTTTATATGGTGTCTATAAAGTTTCTGTCCTTTCTCTATATTTGCTGGCATCAATGCCTCCCTGTTTATTTACTTTTTTACAATGCCCTTCCTCCAAAGAGCTCAAGGCACTGTACAAATAACTTTAAAATGTTTTGAATAGCTTCCATTTTAGAAATAACTTTGTACAGCACATGCGGGAGCAGCATAAACAGTTTTTGGATAATGACAAAGACCAACCTTTTCTCAAAACTTCAGCTAAATTAGATATCTTTTGAAGTCTGAAAATGTTTAGCTGTCTTTTGTCCCCCAGCCTGACTTTTTCTTATATGCCTCTCTGCACAGTGCCTTTTCAACCAGAAACAAATGGACTGAAATAGCAGTGGGAAATAATATTCTCAGAAGATCTACATAAAGTTTCTAAAGCACAAGCAAGAGAGGGAGCATGGGGTAATGGAGAGGGGCCTGGAGAATCTCCCATTGTTCCATCTCTAGTTCTCTACTCATGTGTAACTTCACCTTCACCAAGGAATTTAACGTTTGGTGCTGTAGTGTCTAAGGTAAATAAAGTAAAAAGCAAAAGAAGTGTAAGAAGATACTATCTGATACCTACAAGATTCTAATATGTGCTCCAGGTTGTTTCTTGTGAATTTTTGGTTGGTTCATCAATAATGCTGTCAATCTCTTACTTCTCAAAACATCATTGTTTTCTACTTTGCTTGGTTAATTATATTATTCACCAGAATAGAACCTTCATTGCTCTAACCAGGAATAAATTATTTTAAGCCAAAATAATGAACATCTTGGCCTAGGGAATGCATGAAACAGAAAATAAATTACTTCCTTTCCCAGGAAAGGCATGGCCAAAAAAGTTTAGGAAGAAGCCAATTCTACTCTATATTAATCTTCTAACAAATTTGGTTCTTTCCCAGCTTGGAAAGGGCATTAAAGTAGGAGAGGAGCTCTAACCAAAGATAGTTTCAAATTCTTTTCATACAATCTTTTACAATTTGGTCTTGATCATTGTTTTAATGTAATTCAGATTCTGAAAATAGCAAAAAGGTGTTCTATGAATAGTAAAGAAACCTCTTATTTAGGCAAAAAATACTTAAGACTTGTCATTTCAAAATATCTGTGCCACTTTTTTCCTCATCATTAGTGTGTGTAACTGAGAGTTGACTAAAATCTAAAGTACTACCATAGAGCATTTTAAGCATCAAGTTTAAGTTTTCGTACTTTTTTTTGTAAAATTATCCCATGCTTTTAATAATACAAAATTAATTTAGATGATCGCTAAGCTACAACTACTTAATTTTGTCATTTGTTTTTTTTTTTTAAATACCATGTCTTCATTCACATTGTGATTTGGTTAATCCACAATCTTCACTTACAAGAGAAAAAAATCATGAAGGGAACAGAACTATCTATAGCACATTTTGTGCAACAACCTATTAGTCCCTCACAAGAATACTTAAAGATATTTTTCATGAATATGTGGAGAGTCTGACTGTCAAAAAATATTTGGTTGATTAGAAAAAATTATTCCTCTTTAATAAGGTGCTATCTTCAGTCTAGATTAATCTAGAGACATCTTCACTCATTTGAAATTGCCTCAGCAGCAGTTATCTATTATTGTTTTTTTTTAAACCAGTAACTTCAGTAATCTTATAACCTTTTCTTTAATCTCAAATTCTCAACCATCAACTAGGAAGTGTCCCAAGAATACTTGGGCATGAGTTCACCTGAATAAAAATGACCATTGTATTTTCCTGTTGTCACCATAAGTCATAACCACACTGAAGCTTTTGGTGATGTCTGAGCTCCAACTAATAGTCTCTAGCCAATATTTATATTTTTATTTTCTTTGTGACTCTCTCTGGGGACTCCTTAGTATAGAATTCTCTCATCCACTTCTACATATGTTCTTTTATTTGTTAAAGGGAAGGAAATGCAATTTATAACATTTTATTTTTTTCAACTTCCTATAAAGAGAAGCAAAAAAAAATAGACTTTCTCAAGTTAGAAAAATGCAGAATTTTTTAGATATATTACTTGAATTGTCTAGGCACCATGCTGTGGCAGTTGTCATCATTTCTCTTTATACAGATATTTAATTTAAAAAAATATTGAGCATTTCATTGCATGATTGGTTGAGATACACATTCTATGTATTTTCTTGGAGTGATGAATGAAGAGATCTTTTTTCATATTAAAGGAATAACTGAGAAGGAAGTATGCTGCTTCAGAACCCTGGAGTCTGTAACCTGGAAAGTCAGAGTGCCACAGTGAATAAGATAATTTCTCCATGGGAAAAATAATTATTTTAAATCCAAAGCTATAAAGTAAAGATTCTAATAATTTGGTCATAACGCATGGATTTCCATATCTCAAAGTATCCATAATTGTAAATATAATTGAACTGCCAGATATAATTTATCTATTTTAAATTTTAAATAAATTTCATTTATTTTTCTAATTTAAGATTTTTCATAGATCTGTTATCGTAAACGTAAGAGTCAAGATGCCCTGTTACAATAGATTTCCTATAATTTTATTAGACATTATTAAAAAGGAAAAAAATCATGAAGTCTTAATTTTACTCAAGATCTGATTAATGGAATAATTATTGCAGTATCATTGAATGGGTCCACTAAAACATTTAGTGTTGTCATTTGTTTCAGTCACATCCAACTTTTCATGACTCCATTTAGAGTTTTCTTGTCAAAGATACTGGAGCTGTCATTTCCTTCTCCTGCTCATTTTATAGATGAGGATATGAAGCAAACAGAGTTGTGACTTGCCCAGGATCACACAGTAAGGAAATGTATGAGGCCAGATTTGAACTTGGGAAGACGAGTCTTCCTGATTCCAGGCTTGGCACTGTCACCTAGATGTCCCTGCCCAGCCCCCCACTAAAACTTTTTCCTGTCTCTTTCTAGGATGTGCAATTTATGCTGTGTTTAACACTTGGATGAGCCCTGAGAGGCCTTAAGTTCCAAATGGTGCTCAAAATAAACACTCTCCGACTAAAATAATACTAATTTTACCTTTCATTCATTCATTCAAATACTAATTTTACCTTTACAGGGATTCATCAAAGGATACAGGAATCAGGGATACATAATACAAAATTGGAACTGATAGCAGTTGTCAGAGAATGGACTCCTCTTGCCTCTCTCTCTCTCTCACATAGTGAGGCTCATTCCAGGCTCTGATTGTAGTAGATCCTGTGAGGTAAGGGTTTTGCCAGATCAGAGGTGCACCAACTCCCCCACCCCTACCCCCACCCCCGATTATTTTTTTTTACCTCCAAGGTAAGGGGGAAACTTTAGATAGGTTGATTTCATCAATTAGGAAGCTATTTCAAGGATTTTGAACAAGGGTGGTGACTGAGAGGAAAAGAGACTGATAAAAGAGATATTAATTTCTGTGAAACTCCCTATGACAACAAATTGTATATAAGCTGTGATATGCCTTGGTG
>CM053626.1:139809743-139839465 GCA_028646595.1 Phalanger gymnotis | reverse complement strand
GGAAGATATCTAAAAGAAATAAAATCAAATTAAGGGATGAGAAAGGAATATATTGAGAAGGGGAGATAGGTAGAGATAGAATGGGGTAAATTATCTCGCATAAAAGTGGCATGAAAAGGCAGTTATGTAGGAGGAGAGGAGAGGGCAGGTGAGGGGGAATGGATGAATCTTGCTCTCAACGGATTTGACCTGAGGAGAGAATACCATACACAATCAATTGGTTATCTTACCCCACAGGAAAGAAGGAGGAGGAAGATAAAAAAAGAGGGATGATAGAAGGGAGTGCAGACAGGGGTAGGAGGTAATCAAAAACAAACACTTTTGAAAAGGGACAGGGTCAAGGGAGAAAATTCAATAAAAGGAGATAGGTTAGAAAGGAACAAAACATAGTTAATCTTGCACAACATGAGTATTGCAGAAGGATTTTACATACTGATATGTATGTGGCCTATGATGAATTGCTTGCCTTCTTAGGGAAGGTGGGTGGGGAGGGAAGAGGGGAGAGAATTTGGAACTCAAAGTTTTAAAAACAGATGTTCAAAAACAACACCAAAAATAGGTTTTTGCATGCAACTAGGAAATAAGATACACAGGCAATGGGGTGTAGAAATTTATCTTGCCCTACAAGAGAAGAAGGGAAAAGAGGATGAGAGGAGAGTGGGGTGACAGAAATGAGGGCTGACTGGGGAATGAGGCAACCAGAATATACACTATCTTGGAGTGGGCGGGAGGGCAAAAATGGGGAGAAAATTTGTAGTTCAAACTCTTGTGAAAATCAATGCTGAAAACTAAATATATTAAATAAATTAAAAAAGAAAAAAGTCTCATATAAATTTATCAAATATGTCTATATGTATGTATATGTATAAATCCTTCATTATATTTGAAAGCTATTTGGCAGGTTTTACAAAAGATATAATCACCTGAATATCAGCAATCAACGCATAAAAGTGAAAGACATAAACTCATTGGGCTTTTTGTTAACTGTCATGAAGGAGGCCCAGCAAAAAATCCAAGTCCAAAAGGTATTCTTTATCGATGGTAATATCCTTTAGATGCCTCTATTTGTGCATGAGATACTAATGATTGCATAATTCTAGAGAACCCTGTAACTCCTTCTGAATGATATCCACAACAGCTCAAAAGAATCTGGCCTAATTCTTCACACACAAAAATATGAAATGGAGTAACAATGATTCTTGTCCATCCTATGATGTCATACAGTTTGATGGAAAACCTGTTCAAGTCATCTAATGGTCCATTTATGTAGGACACATTTTGCAAATGATTAATAAGCTAGACTCAGAATTATACAGGCAAATAAGATGAGATTGCATTTCTTCTGGCAAATTTTACAGTTCTAATAACCCTAAGCTTCTAACTCTGCCACAAAAGCCCATTTTTAACAGTATTCTACAAGTGAGGTTAAATGGCTATAAATATTAGAATCTTACAGTCCCAGAAAAATTGAAGTTGAGAATCAACCAAAGCACAATTGAGAGGAGAATAGTGAGTATGAGTAGGCTGTAACACATTAGAAATAATTTCACAGGATGTCATCAGAGAATTGTATGGCTGCAAGGAGTGGGTGGATGAGGGGGAAGTGAAACAGTTCCAATGAGATTAAAGGACAGTGGAGGAGCAGCTCACATTCTCCACTGACATCCATGAAGTGTCAGAAGAAGAAGAGAAAGGCCTACGACATGTGGTAAATTTATTAGAGAATGTAGACAAGGATCACACAGTATGGACAGGAGTATATAGGCTGTGATCTTCATTGGCTGAAAGAATATAGAGCTACAGTCATGAGGGCACAGATCCATTGCAATATATGAATTTGATTCTGGAGAGATTTTAAATCAACTTCATGCATAATGGGATATGCATATACACATATGTATACATAAACTTTTGTTTATTCAATGAAATATAAACACAAAATAATTATCATGTGTTGTCTCCAAGACTTTGTGTATTCTTGGGGAAGTGGTCAAGGATTTAAAGGGAGTACGCTGAGGATTTCCTATGGTCTTCTTGCTTTACCTAACTAGTAAAATTTTTATCAAATAACTTCGTTGTTGCATCTTGGAGTGCAGAGAAAATTCTTAGCCCTGTGAAGATAAGGAATGAGTGAGGCTGGAGGAATTACAGGTGAAAGCAGATGAAATTATGCACCAACAATTCTTATGTTGCAAATAGGAACTAAGAGTTTAATTTTTTTATATAATTTATTTTCATTTTTTAACATTCACTTCCACAAGATTTTGAATTCCAAATTTTCTCCCCAATTGTCCCCTCCCCACCCACCGCAGGAAAGCATACACTCCATCTACACCTTTCCCCAATTGTAATAACAATATTGCTAGCAGCTGTTGTGGGGGTGAATGACCAACAACAAAAGCACACAGGAAAGCTGCTAGTACAAGTTCTTTGATCTACTTTTCTAAGGAAAGCAACTTTAAGGAGTTAACCATCTCACTTTAATTAAACATACACATACTATTCACTTAGTTCAGGGAGAAAAGCCAACACTCTGAACTTTAGAGAGAATACAAACAGAAATTACAATCATGCATTATATAAATAGAACAAAGACAAATGATTAGACAGGCTTCTACCTGTCCATAGCAATACATACCTGAGAGAGAAGCACCAACATCTGGGTTTTCAAAGCTGGGGGGGTGCTGCTTCAATGGCTACCCATAGTCTTCTCACCAACATTCTTTCAATGTGTGTGCCCTACAGGAAAATAGAGGGGAGGGGGATGGGAGAAGGGGGGCTGATAAAAGGGAGGACAGATTGGTGTTATGGTAATTAGGGTGGGACTTTTTTACTGTTTTCTTTTATGGAATGCTGAGTTAATCAAGTACCTTTGATGAGTTCTGCCTTTTAAATATAATGGCAAACAAAGTGGACTTTTTGTTGTCTTTTTTGGAGTGCTTCTTAGCACTAATGAATCTGATTGAATCAGGAGTCTTTAATGACCTGCTTAAATCAAGAGAAGGCTCAAATTCCATGGGTTTGAGTCACATCCTTATGATGTCCTTTGACCCTGAAGAAGTATATATAAACTCAGAGGTTATTGTTTTGCCTTTGGGCACACACTCACACACATATTCCTTCTAACTACCCTAGTACTGAGAAAGATCTCATGAGTTACAAATATCACCTTTCCATGTAGGAATATAAACAGTACAATTTTAATAAGCCCCTCTTGGCTTCCCTCTCTTGTTTACCTTTTCGCTTTTCTCTTGATTCTTGTATTTAAAAGTCAATTTTTCTATTCAGCTCTGGTCTTTTCAACAAGAATGCTTGGAAGTCCTCCATTTCATTGAAATTCTATTTTTTTCCCCTGAAGTATTATACTCAGTTTTGCTGGGTACATGATTCTTGGTTTTAATCCTACCTCTTTTGACCTCTGGAATGTCATATTCCAAGCCCTCCAATCCTTTAGTGTAGAATCTGCTAAATCTTGTGTTACCCTGATTGTGTTTCCACAATACTTGAATTGCTTCTTTCTAGCTGCTTGTAATATTTTCTCCTTGGAACTCTGGAATTTGGCTACAATATTCCTAAGAGTTTTCCTTTTGGGATCTCTTTCAAGATCAATGGATTCTTTCAATTTCTGTCTTTTATATTCTCAAGTGGCCTCTCTGAGTCACCAGATATTTATATTTTAGTTACTTTTTTATAATATCAAATTATTTTTAGAATAGTTTACTGAATTGCCAGTGTCATCAACACTGCATTGGCATTCCTGTCTTCCTGTAGCCTAACCAATACTATTTCCATCATTTGTCATATTTGCCAATTTGTTAAATGTGAGGTGAAAACACAGAGTTATATTAACTTGCACTTCTCTTATTAGTAACTTTGAGTGCACTTTCATTTCCTTGTTAATACTTCACAATTCCTTTGAGAGTTCATATCATAAGACCACTTATCTATTGGAAAATGTCTCTTTGTTTTATATAGATATTGCTATATTCTAACAGGATTTATTCCCTTATACAATCTTCCTGGTAATAGGTACCTAGGGCTCATTGACTTGTATATTTTCCAGATTGAAAGACTGGCTTTTCATTTTATGAATGAGGACACTGAGATTAAGAGAGATAAAGGAAAAGGATTTCCTTTAAACTCATTATCTAATTAGTGGCAAGGCTGATACTCAAATCCAGATCTCCTGACTCCACACTCAACATTCTTTATATTTTATTATGCTACCTCCTTTTTAGCTTGTGTTACAGAAACAATCTTTCCTGAGGTGCTGCTGTTTAGGTTGGGCTAACTTTATCTAAAGCCCAGACCAACACAGATTAGGGTAATTCCTTTCTTTAAAAGCTATTGAAACAATTCTTAGACTTGATTGGCTTTGAGGATGGTTTCAGGCTTTGGCATGTGACTTTCTAGTTACCTAAGTATAAAAGGCTGCAAGGTGCACCAGATGCCATTCTAAGGCTTCTGGATTTAGATGTATAGAGTAACACTTGGATTCTGTGCTCAGTTGAATCAAAATGGGGTCACCAAAGAATATTCTTATTCAATGTCATTCCCCTGTTATGCATAAGTAAAGTTTTGTTGTTATCTTTTGAACAACCTATAAGTGTCTAATTTCATTCTAGTATAGCACCTAAACTACCAAGAAACTGGCTTAAGTCAGTTTCACACTATGGCAGTATATAATATTTATCGACATGTTAATTATGCTGATGGTTTCCCTATTATTCAACAAGCCTTCTATTTCTGTTATAAACCCTACCTGGTTATCTTTGTGATTGCAATTTTCTTGCTAGTATTTTATTTAAAAATTTTGCATCGGTATTCATTAGGGAAATTAGTTTTTCTTTCACAGTTTTTGCTCTCCTTGGTTTAGGGATTAAAACGAATTTGGGAAGGCTCCTTTACTTATTTTTAAGTGTTTGGTAAATTTAATTGGTAAATTCATTTAGTCCTGGGGATTTTTTTTCCTTAGGTAGTATATTAATGGTTTATTCAGTGGACTTTTTCTAAGATAGCATTATTTAAGTATTCTATTTCCTTTTAAGTAAATCTGAGCAGTTTACATTTTGTAGATATCCAATTCACTGTGTCAGTTTTACTAGCATATAATTAGGCAAAATAATTACTAAAAACTGGTTTAACTTCATCTTCATTGATGGGGCATTTGTCCTTTTCATTTTTGATCCTAGTAATTTTATTCTTATCATTTTTAATCAAATTAACCAAGGTTTATCTATTGGATGTTCCTAAAGTCTGGACACATAGGCAAAAATGCATATTTTCAAGAAATGAAATGAATGAAAATTTCAACATTTTATTTAATTGCAATATTAACAAATAACCTCTTTAATATGATTTCCATCATTTGTGATGCAAAGGTTGATGCACTTTGCAAGATTCACATGAGCTCAATGCAATAACTCCACATTGCCATCAATTTTCCTATGCGTCCAGACTTTAGGGACACACTGTATTTTATTGAATTCGTCATAAAACCAACTCATAGTTTTATTTATTAGCTCAATTTTTAAAACTTTCATTTTATTAATCTCTTCTTTGATTTTCAGGATTTTCATTTTGATGTTTAATTGGGAATTTTTAATTTGTTCTTTTTCTCATGTTTTTAGTTGTATATCCAATTTATTGGTCTGCTATTTCTTTCTTTTATTGCTGTATGTGAGTAGAGATATAAATTCACTCCTGTGTACTGCCTTAGCTGCATCCCACAAAATTTGGAATGTTGTCTCATTTTCATTCTCTTTAATAAAATTATTAGTTATTTTTATGCTTTGTTCTTTTAGCTTCTTATTCTTAAGGATTAAACTAGTTTCCAAAATACTTAATCCTTTTTTTAAATTGCATTACAAAATTCTCTTTCTCTCCTTCCCTCCCCAACCATTCCTTGAGAAGGCAAGCATTTTGATATCAGTTATACTGATTATATGCTAATTAATATTATATGCTTATTAATAGTGGTGATAATTGTATTGGGGATCCTTGAAGAGTTTGGCCTTTGTTTCCTTTGATTAATTCAGTGTCTTTGATTAAGTCTTGCTAGGTGCTAAGCCCCAGGCCCAAACCCCTATCTATTAGGTGATAAGCCTATGTGGGTGTGAATTGGTAACTAAGGTAGGGCTCCAGGTGGGGCCAATTAAGAGAGGTGCTAACACCAGAATCAATCTAAGTTCTGGTCACTCAGATGATGTTTGATGACATATGAAACTGTATAAAAAGGGAGAACAGAGCTATTTGCTCAAGGCTCTCACTCCTGGAGGCGTGGGACTCTGGGTAGCACTGTAAGGGCCTTCTGGCTGAACTCAGATGTTGATGGTTCTCTTGGTAACCATGAATTATATTTGGTCTGTTGATGTTTGTGATTTGTTTGTATTTGCTCTGTAGTTCAGGGTGCTGGCTTTTTCCCTTGAACTAAGTGAATGATATTTGTATGCTGGATTAAATTGAAATTAACCCCTTAACACTGCTTTCCTTAGTAAAGCAGATCAAAAGAACCTGGGCTTGCAGTATTCTGTGAGCTGGTTGTTGTTGGTTTTACACCCCCACAGCAGCTGCTAGCCAAATTGTTGAAACAATAATGAGCATCCTTTTGTCATCTCTGATTTTGTTAGGAAGGTTTCTAGCTTATACCTATTACAGATAATGCTTGCTGATAATTTTAGATTGATACTACTTGTCATTTAAGGAAATCTCCATTTATTCCTTTGTTTTCTAGTATTTTCTTCATAGGAAAGAGTGTTGTATTTGTTAAAAGTTTTTTTTCTGCATCTATTGAAATAATTTTATGATTCTGAAATTTGTTCATCCCATTCACACTCACAGTTATGATTATTAATTGTGCATCTCCATACATCCTGTTTTCTTCTGTTCATCCTTCTCTCTCTCTTTTCATCTTCTCTCTCCTTTAAAGTCTGTTTTGCTTCTCACCACTGCCTTCTTTTAACTGCCCTCCCTTTTATCACCACTTTTTATCTTATCCTCTTCCTCTTCTACTTTCCTGTTGGGTACAATAGATTTCTATTATCAATTGAATCTGTATATACACTATATGTTTATTTATTTCAGTCAATCTAGATGTGAGTGAGGTTCAAGCATTTCCTACACCCTCTACCATTTTTTCCCTCCACTGTAAAAGTTCTTCGATCCATGACTCTTTTATGTGACATAATTTTCCCCATTCTTCCCCTTCCTTCCCCCTTTTCCTAGGGCATCACTCTTTCTTGCCTATCAATTTTTTACATCATCCCAATACAAGTGACTCACTCTCATGTCATCTTTCTAGATAGAGTACTTCTAACTTCCCTAATAATTATAAAGTTCTTTTAAATTACCTGTATCATCTTTCCATATAGGAAGGTAAACAGCTTTTTGAGTTCCTTGTTATTTTTCTTTTAATCTTACCTTTTAAGTCTTGTTTATGAAAGTCAAATTTCCTATTTAGCTTTGTTTGTCATTTTTTTTTTCTATTTCATTTGCTCTATTTCATTAAATATCAATTTTTTTTCCTCGAAAGATTTTACTCAGTTTTTCTGAGTTGTTCTTTGTTGTAATCCCAGGTATTTTGCCTTCTTGAATATCATATTCCAAGCCTTCTGCTCCTTTAACACGGTAGTTGCTGCATCTTGTGTGATCTTGACTGGGGCTCTATGTTATTTGAATGGTTTCTTTCTGGCTTTTTGAAATATATTTTTTTCCTTTTGACTGGTAGCTCTGGAATTTGTTTATAATGTTCCTGGGAGTTTTCATTTGAGAATCTCTATCAAGTGGTGATTGGTCGATGATTTCAATTTCCATTTTACTTTCTGGAATTTCTTGAAATGTGATGTCTAGGCTCTTTCTTTGACCATGGCTTTCTGGTTGTCCAATAATTCTTAAATTATCTGTTTTTTTTTCTATTTTCAGATCAGTTGTTTTCCAATGAAGGTTTCTTCTATTTATTTATTCCTTTTACTTTATTTCTTTGTTTCTATTTTTTAAACTTTTTGTTCTCTGTTGTTTTTTTTTTAATGTATAACAGAGTCATTAGCTTCCACTTGTCAAATTCTAATTTTTAAGGAATAATTTTCTTCATTGATCTATTGCATCTCCTGGCTATTTATGCTTTTTAGGTAGTTATTTTTAGCAGTGATTTTTTGTACCTCCTTTTCAATCTGACCAATTTTTTTTAAGTTTTTTTTTCAGTTTTTTTTTACCTCTTTTACCAAGTTATTAATCATATTTCCATAATTTTATCCTTTCACTCTCATTTCTTTATCTAATTTTTCCTCTGCCACTCTTATTTGATTTGAAACTATTTTTAGCTCTTCTAGGATTTTATTATTGGGCTTATGTCATGTCTAATTTATATATTGTTTTTCTTTGAGGCTTTGCTTGTAATTGCTTTGAATTCACTATCTTCTGAGTTTGTGTCTTGATCTTCCCTGTCACCAGAGTAGTTTTTTTATGGTCAGGTTCTTTTTTGTTGTTTGCTTATCTTCCAATAGTGTTTCTTGATTTTGAGGTTTATTTTAATGTTGGGCTCTGTTCTGAATGTGAGGGGTGTGGGCACTCTTTCAAACTTCAGGGTTTTTGTGCTATTGTTTCCAGAGCTAGTTCTAGGGGTTTGGAAACAGTAGTTCCAACATGGCATGATCTGGGGAGAGGTGTGGTCATTGCTGTCCTTATCTGCACTCTAGCTTTTACCCAGGAAGGGCCCCTGATCCCTTGGGATTGCAACTGATACTGTTCCTTAGGGTCCCTAATCTCTTGGGACTGGAAGTCATACTGTTGCTCAGGGTCCTTCATCCCTTGTGACCACAAGGGCTCTCACTTCCTCTTGACAGGAAGTTCTCCTCTCTGCCCTTGAACAATAACCCAGAAGTGGGTATAAGAGATGGAGTTTCCAAACAGTGTCTGGTCTTGAATTCAATGCTAGCACAAAAGTTCTCCCATAATCTCTTTCTGATCAGTTCCCAGGTTCTCTTACCATCTCTGACCTGAGAGATCCAAAAGTTGCTATCATTTCTGTCATTACCACACTGTCACAGATTTCTCTCTCCAACCTTCTAATTTGGTTTGGGCAGGAAGAATATCATACTCTGGCCCTTTATTAGTTCTACCATTCCAGAACTTGATTTGAGGCATAATTTTAAAGTTGTTTAGATTGGAATGTTGCAAAAGTTCATCAAAGTGCTTTCTCTAGTCTGCCATCTTGGCTCTACCAGGAGAAGCGTTCTCTCATTTTTAATAATTTTAATATTTAATAAGAAATTTTTATATTTATCTCCATCCTACCCCCATTGGAGAAAACAATAACCTTTTAACACATATTCAGAGTCAAACAAAACAACTTCTTGCATCATCCATTTCCAAGGTCTATACCTTTGTCTTTAGCTATATTTATGCCCATGTCTACATATGTATGTATTTCACATTATAGACGAGGATATTGAAACTCATGGAGATTAAGTGATGACTAAGATTACATAGAAGGAATTGAACCAATATCCTCTGATGTCCAAATGACTGCTTTCTGCTATATCACCCTGAAGTTTCCAAGTAGCAAAAATCTCATGGAGGAAAAATTTGGTTAGAGATTTTTATTCCTTGAAATTATTTTTCTTTCTTCTACACTTTCAACTTTATTTAATTGTTTTTCTGTTATTAACCTATTGGGCAAGCTAGGCAGGACTTGTAGGAGAACTAGAGATGGTTAGGACTCCAAATATGTATTAAACTCTCTCCTTCTCTAAAAGTGAGAAGGGCATTTGGGAAATTCCAGAACAAACAAAATAGTTCAACTGCTTCTTCAGTTCTTCATTTCTCATGGTTAGAAAGTACCTTATCCAATGCCAGATGAAGTAAAATTTGGTTCCTATTTTCTGTTATGCAATAATTAATTTGCCACTGTAAATTTATTCTGATCAGCTGATGATACTACAAGAAATATCTCTGAAAAGTGATGATAAAAAAAGTCATTGTTTTTCTCACTATGCTTTGGGCTTTGAATTATAAAATTTGTAGAACACCTATTAAATCTCTCACCGACTGGTTTAAAAGGTAGAGAAAATAACCTCTATTTGTTATTTTTAAATAGAATCCCATAGTTTTCCAAGTGTTCAATAACTTACCTGCTTTGGTTTGCATAAGAACTATGACAGAAAAAAATGAGTATTACTGTTCCCATTTTACAGATGAAGAAAACTGAAGCCCAGTGAAATGATTTCTTAGAGGTCTCAAGCTGTTCCCAGTAGAAGCAGGACTAGATCAACCAAAAATATATTTTAAAACTTCTTACCTACAGCTTTTATTATTTTTTTTTCTTGCTTTACCATGATTAAGGTATTCAGAGGAACAATAGAATCAATGCAACTCTCTGGGAATGCTTTTCAATTTTAGTCTAGTCTGGAACCAATGGTTCACATGTCTCAAATGTCTCACATGTCACATAGCTCAATTATTAGACATGAACAAATTACTGCCCTGTCCTTTTCCTGTCCAATCCACAACTGAATAAGTGCCTTCTACTGCTCCTTTCTCCACCTTTGACTCCCCAATATGAGTCAGTTTCTAGCACATAGCCCTCTCTTCTCCAACTCATCTCAAACTCTGGTGAAATATCAGCAACAAATATGCAGTCTATACACTCTCCTCTACTATTTCCAGGTGTAGAAGTAACAGCAGCAGCAGCATTTATATAGTACTTTAACTCTTACAAAGTGTTTTACCAATATCTAGTTTTATCCTTGCCACAATCCTGGAAGTTGGATGCTATTATTATCACTTATTCTTATTCATTAGATAATAAACCTAAGGCAACACAGATTAAGTGACTTGCCCAGGATCACACAGCTAGTAAGAATCTGAAGATGGATGTAGACTCTTCTTGCTGACTCTAGATCCAATGAGCGATTAAAAATATTGACAGAATGTTTAAAATCAGAGTTTTGGGCTGAACCCTGATCTAGGTCTAATCTTAAAATTACCAAATATCTTTCATTGGCTGGAAAGTATGGAATTTCATTTTCTTGTCCCAAGTTATTAACTGTCATCAAATTCTATTTCATGTAAAACATTATGGCTTCTTGATAAGTTCTCATTTAATGACACCTTTCCTTTGAAGTTTAGGTTTGGTTTCTAAATATCTTTTATGTGGGAAGTGCATACTCATAAGCTTCCCATCACTTCTTCTGACACATTATCCATGGGTGCCAAATTGGTATGGCCTGAATAGAGGACTAATTTAAGTTCCTTATGCTTAAGTACCTCCCAAATTAACACATTAGCTCAGTAACATAAGGTTAAATTCTGGGCCCTTTAGCAAAAATTTCAGAAAGGGTCCCATTAACCTTTGTTAATGCAAATGTAGTGTGTATGAGAGAGTGAAAAGGAGTCTGAAAAATTATTCTGCATTGGGAACCTCAAGGGGACTGGTCCCTCAGGATCCCAGCTGCACCTGTCAATCAGCTTCATCACTTAGTCTCCAGATGCAGTTACACAGAAGCCAGTTGTCACAAATGATTTACAAAGCCAAGCTGAGTGGATCTTCACTCATGCTTTTCTCTCTTCTTTCTTCTTTTCTGACCACTCTTCCTTTATGCACACTTCTTATTTTAGCCTTTCAAATATTACTTCTTAATATGTATAGAGTATATAAATATATGTGTGTATATATGTATGTATATGAGTGTATATTGCATTTAATATTTAGAAAAATTATAGAAAAGACATTCTTGTGGTCTAGAATGTATGGCAGTATGGGTATGAAGGGAAATTGACCTAAAACATTATATCAGGACAGAGAAAAGAGTAAGAATAATGGTACATAAACTAAAGCAGACCCAGGCTATCAAGCAGACTCAGGGACCAACCAGGCCAAGAGGCTAAATGTCTTTAACTAGACTGTAGGTATCAGAGAAGTTTAGGAAATAACAAAAAGATGCTTCCTGGGGCTAAGGAAGGACAATGTCATAGGAATATGGCACCATATATTTAGATATAGGAGAGACAGCATAAGACTGGAGAAGGGCAAAAGTCCTGATTTTCAAACAAGAGAAGTGGACAGAATATGTGAACCATATACCAAGGTTGACTTTAAATCCGCAGCAAATTCTGGAATAGATCATTGAAGAGATAATGAAGAGATAGAAGGGCAAAAGTTGATAACAACAAGCCAGTATGGCTTTATCAAGAACTTGGCCATGTGAGACGAAGTGTACTTCCTTTTTTGACCTGTTACTCAAGTGATAAATGAAGGGAATGTTGTGGATTTAGTTTACTAGATTTAATCAAGCATTTGATAAAATTGCTCATGCTCTTCTTGTGGAGATGTTGGACAGATGTGAACATTGGATTGGTTCAGGTAGATTTAGAGCTGGCTTAACTATCAAACTCAAAGAACAGTTGTTAGTTGTGGGGCAGGATGTGTCTAGGAAAGAATCCAGAAAATTATACTTGGCCCTGTGTTGGTCACCATTTTTATCAATGACATCAATAAAAACTTAGATGACATAGTCAATGGACTTCTGGTTGATAAAAAGCTGGGAGAAACAGATAAAAGAAAGAATGATAGAGTTAGGCTCTAAAAAAACCTAAATAGGCTAGAGATCTGGGATTAATCTAGTAAAATGAAATTCAATAAGCCTAAACGAAAAGTCTTGCACTTAGGTTCAAAAATCAACTTCACAAGTATAGGATAAGTGACAAATGATTAGACTGAAGTTCCTCTGAAAAGATCTGGGGGTTTTAATGTGTGGTAAGTTAAATATGTCTGAGCAATATGGGATGGCAGCCAAGAAAGCTAATGAACAATATCGGTAACACATTTTGGGCTACAGGGAATAAATTCCAATACTAGGAGGTCATAAACATTCTCTACCCTAGCTTAGTCAGACCGCTATATCTAGATTGTTCCAGTGTTGAATTCTGAGCACCAGAGTTCATAAAAGACATTTATAAACTGGAGAGTGTATACAGGAATTGTGAAGGGCCTTGAGTCCAAGTCACATGAGGATCAATGGAAAGAAATACACAAAGCTAGCTTAGAGAAGACTCGTGGGGATACAAAAGTAGGGGAAGGTAGTATTATGATACTTCTTTCTAAGTGTGTGAAGGAGTGTCATGTGAAAATTTTTTAGACTCATTTTGTTTGGCTCTATAGAGCAAAAAGCAATATGTAGAAGTATAAAGATGGGAAAGTTTTGCTTAGTGTTAGGGGAAAATAAAAACAAAATTATTTCAAAAGATTAGAATTGTTCAAAATTGGAATGGGGTTTGTCAAGAGTGATGTCTCCGAAGGTCTTCAGGGTCTCAGAGACTAAATGAAAACTTGTCAGGTGTCTCATAGTGGGTATTCCTTTCATGTATATTTTGGACTAAATAACTGCTGAAACATTTTTAGAGGAGATTTTGGAGGAGACTAATTTAAGTTTCTTATGCTTAAGTACCTCCCAAATTAACACATTATCTCAGTAACATAAGGTTAAATTCAGCAGATTGGTGGAGTTGCTGCAGTTGTTCAAACATATCTGGATCCTTTCCATTCATGCTACTGCATGTGTATTAATTTTTACTTTTATGGAATCTGCTTTGGTGAAATTCTATGATCTTTAGAGCCCAGACCATGCAAAAAGACCATATTTTTATACCTTGTTGTAAATAGGTGTCCCTCATCCAATAAGAAAGTTTTACCTTTTTATTCTGGACAGTTCCCTGCATGTCCTTTCATTAATGAGAGAGAGAGAGAGAGAGAGAGAGAGAGAGAGAGAGAGAGAGAGAGAGAGAGAGAGAGGGAGAGGGAGAGGGAGAGGGAGACGGAGAGAGAATCAGTGAAAAGCACAGTGCTTTTTTTTCTAAACACAATATAGTCTCCTCTCTTCTCCTTTCTATTCAATTCTGTGTCCAGATCATTGTTTATTTACAGTTCCTATCAGCAATACATGTACTGGGGACCTAAATCAGTAAACTGCTCATCCAACTACATGCCATTATTTGGGCAGCAAAAGTTCATAAACTTAAATTGTTCCTCTGTGAATTTCCACAATGACAATGGGTGACAATGGATCTCATTGAATAGTCTATTTATTAGAATTAGTACGAAGTCATCTAAAAACAAACATTTCTGAAAAAAACGCCATCATCTACAAAGAATTCTCCTTCCATTAAGTTTTTCCAAAAGGCATTCTCTATGATGAGGGTGCACAACATTGACTAATATAGGGTATTTTGTTTTTGTTTTTTACTGTTATACCTATCTTGGTATTGCTATCAATAGAGCCCATTAACAAAGTTATTTCAGTGGTTTCATCTGTATGGGAATTTTTCAAGAAGAGAACTTATTGCTAAAGTATATAAGTTTGAATTTTCCTCTAGAAAATAAAATTCCTTTCTCTGATTAAATTTAAAAAAAACACAGTGGAATTTTATATTCTCTATAACCTTTCAGCCATTCTGTGACTGTGCCTGAGATGTGGTTTGCTGTAGACAACTGGCTTTAATATCTCTTCTTATGTTTTCTTTAAGGGTACTGTTGAAGCTTGCATAGATCATGATAGAGACATAAAAAGTAGAATGATTAAAGATCACAAGTTTACACATCTAGAAAAGTCCTCAGGGAACATCTAGTCAAATCCCCTCAAACATACTGGGAAACCAAAGCCTATTGAGATTAAATGACTTGCTCAAGGTCATATATGCAGTTAAGTATCAAGGAACCTATTTGAACTTAAGTCCTCTGATTTCTGAGCTATTATTCTTTTCACTGTAACATGCTGAATATGGCTTAACAGTTATTACAGTTTTCTTGATCACATTGCTTTGTTAATATCTCCCATGATTTTTCGTTAGCTTCTATACTTCTGTTCTTTGGGATATCTTAAAAATCAATCCTTGCATGCTTTTAAAATTACCTTCTTCAGCAAAGATTTCTTCCATATGTGTGTGTGTGTGTGTGTGTGTGTATTGTCCTTGATTTTCATATTGATTTGATCAACAAGGGGATTATGTATTTACCAGATGAGATAATTCCTGGGCTCTTTTGGTTTCACTGTGGTAACTGTTTTACATCATTTAATTTTCTTTCAAAATGGTGATCTTCAGAATGTCTTTACTTTTATTTATTTCCCTTTCCCATTTTTTCTCTAACGAATAACTTGTTTAAAATGGTTGAGTTGGAGTTGTGATAATTTCATGTGGTATCTTATCTTTACCTCTAATTTAATATTGATTTTGTCCTTTTCTTTAACTAGCCAATGATAAAATTGTACATGGAATCCTTTGAAATAGATCCATATTGGTAACTAGTCATATAGTGAATTTTGTGGGATTTAAGGTATGGATACTGTTCTATGCTCCTACATCCAACACTTTTCAAATTTGTACATGAACAGAGTATTCATCATGTTTAGTAATAAAAATTTCCCATTTTCAACAATTGTCTATTTTCAGTTAATACCTGAAGCTATAGTCTTCTTTTGGGGGGAGGGGCAAAGATTCCCTTCACAAAAGAATGAAAATGCTATCTCCCTTGATCCAACCTTTACCAAGTCATCTCAAGTTGGAATGTTTCCTTCCTGATCTATTGGTTAGCTATTAGAAAGGTTCCCCTCCTCAAAATGTTTCCCTTAGTCAGATGTTAATTGGAATTTCAAAATTAGACATTTATTCTTTTAGTTTTACTCTTCGTGAAAGTTTTTTTTACCAGAACCTTAATATTAAATAATGCACTCCTTGAGGGCAGAAAGTATACCTCAATCACCTTTTTTCACATTTCAATTTATTTATTTTAGTTTTCAATATTCACTTCCACAAGATTTTGAGTTCCAAATATTTTCCCCATCCCTCACCTCCCGCTACCCATAAGTACATGCATTCTGATTACCCCTTCCCCCAATCTGCCCCCTTTTCTATCAACTACTCCACTTTCTATTATCACCTTCCACTTCTATTTTCTTCTAGGGTAAGCCAGATTTCTGTACCCCGTAGACCATGTATCTTATTTCCCAGTTGCATGTAAAAACAATTTTTAAAATTCTTAAAAAAAAAAAACTTTGAGTTCTAAATTCTCTCCCTTCCTCTCTTACCACCACCCTCACTGAGAGGGAAAGCAATTCAATATAGGTTGTACATTTATAGTCATGCAAAATACATCCATAATAGTCATGTTGTGAAAGACTAAGTTTGTCTCCCTTCATCCTACCCCCCCCATTTTTTTCTATTCTCTCCTTTGACCCTGTCCCTCCTCAAAAGTGTTTGCTTCTGATTGCTCCTCCCTGAATCTTCCCTCCCCTCTATTACCCCCTCCCTCTTATCCCCTTCCCTGCTATTTTCCTGTAGGGTAAGACAGATTTCCATACCCAATTGAGTGTGTATTTTATTCCCTCCTTCAGCCAAATCTGATGAGAGTGAAGTTCATTCATTCTCCCTCACCGCTCTTCCCCTCCAGTGTAAAAGCTTTTTTCTTGTTGCTTTTATATGGACTAATTTACCCCATTCTACTTCTCCTTTTCTCCTTCCCCCAGTACATTCCTCTCTTAACAATTAATTTAACCTTTTTTAGAGATCATCCCTTCATACTGAAGTCACCCTTTGCTCTCTGTCTTTATATGTCCCCTCCAACTACCCTAACAATGAGAAAGGTCTTGAGTTACAAATATCTCCCTTCCATGTAGAAATATAAACAGTTGAACTTTAATAAGTCCCTTATGATTTCTCTTTCTTGTTTACCTTTTCATGCTTCTATTTTTTTTCTATTTAGTTTTAGTTCTGACTTCTCAAGAATTCATTAAATTCCTCCATGTCATTGAATATCAATTTTTCCCCCTTATTGATTACACACAGTTTTGCTGGGTAGGTGATTCTTGGTTTTATTCCTAGCTTCTTTGTCCTCTAGAATATCGTATTCCAAGCCTTCTGGATCTGTAGAAGTTGCTAAATCTTGTGTTATCCTGCTTGTGTTTCCACAATACTTGAATAGTTTCTTTCTGGCTGCTTTCAATACTTTCTCCTTGACATAGGAACTCTGTAATTTTCTTTTTGGGATCTCTTTCAGGAGGGGATTGGTGGATTCTTTAAATTTCTGTTTTATCCTCTGGTTCTAGAATATCAGGGCAGTTTTCCTTAATAATTTCTTGAAAGATGATGTCTAGGCTCTTTTTTATCATGACTGTCAGGTAGTCCCAAAATTTTTAAATTATCTCTTTTGGATTTATTTTCCAGGTCAGTTGTTTTCCAAAGAGCTATTTCACATTTTTTTTAATTTTTTTCCTTCTTTTGGCTTTATTTTTATAATTTCTTGATTTCTCAGAGAGTCATTAGCTTCTATTTGCTCCATTCTAATATTTAGGGAATTATTTTCTTCAGTGAGATTTTGGACCTCTTTTTCCATTTGGTCGATTCTGCTTTTTAAGGCATTCTTCTCCTCATTGGCTTTTTAGAGCTCTTTTGCCATTTGGATTTGCCTATTTTTAATGTGTTATTTTTTCACTATTTTGGGGTCTCTCTTAGCAAGCTGTTGATTCATTTTTTTCATATTTTCTTGTGTCGCTCTGATTTCTCTTCCCAATTCTTCTATCTCTATTACTTGATTTTCAAAATCCTTTTTGAGCACTTCCATGGTTCATATTTCTTCGAGTCTTTAGACGTAGTAGCTTTGACTTTATTGTCTCTTTCTGAGTGGATGCTTTAATCTTCCTTGTCATCAAAGTAAGATTCTGTAGTCTGAGGTTTGTTTGTTTGTTTTCCCACAGTTTGCTCCTTTTCCCAGCCAATTACTTAACTTTTTAACTCCTCGTTAAGGTAGGGTTCTCTTTCTAGTGTGGAAAGCATCCTGTAGCAAGTTTCAGGGGTTTTGTGCAGTTTTTTTTTTTTCAGAGATACTTCTAGGGACATGTTAGTTTTCAATTCTTCTAAGGTGGTATGATCTAAGGAGGGGTGTTTACTCTTCTCCTGGCCTGTGGTCTGGGGAGTGACCACAAGCACTTTTTTCTGCCCTGGAACTGTGAGGAGGGTTCCCTATCTACTGCTACCACATGTTCTGCTATGCCAGTGCTCCTTCTCACCTGAGGGGTGCCACCTGTACTGTGACCCATATCCAAGTATGGGCAAAGCAATAGAATCCTGCCTCTGTGCCAGCAAGTAGATCCCTGTAATCTTCTTCTGTTCAGTTTTTAAATCCCCTTACTGTCTATGGGCTTAGAGCTCTGAAAGCAGCCAATACTGCTGCTGCTGCCACCAGCCCGGGTCTGTGCTGGGGCTGGGGCTGGTCTGTGCTCTTCTCTGACCCAGATCTGACAGACATTTCCCACTGACCTTCTAAGTTGTCTTTGGTGTTTGTGGATTGACGAGTCTGGAAACCACCTCAACTGCCAGTGATTCAGTATCCTGAGGCCTGCTTTGGGATTTTTGGGGCCTGGTCTATGCCAGCATGGCCCACACTAGACTGCACTTCTCTCCAAGCCCAACACAGGAGATACTTCCTATCAACTATCCAGGTTGTCTTGGGCTGGAAATTTGCTTCATTCCATCTTTTTGTGGGTTCTGCTGCTCTAGAATTTGTTTACAGTCATTCTTTACAGGAATTTGGAGGGGTTTGGGGAAGAGTTCAAGCAAGTCTGTGCTTTTACTCTGCCACCTTGGCTCCCCTCCCCCCACCACCCCCATAGTTGCCTCAGTCATCTTTGTATCCACAGTGGGATCTAGACAATGATGTACACAAAATGTAAACATGACCATTTTCCTGAATATCTAGTAGGGAGAAGTAGACAGAAATCTTGCATTTCCCAAATATCAGAGTTGGAAGTTGTCTCTGAAATAATCCAAAAATACACAACAGGAATCCCCTGTGATACATCTCAGACAGGTAATCTTCCAGTCTATGCTTAAAACCTAATTTGGTACCCCATTACCCCTTTAGGGAACTCTAACTGTTGGAACTTTTTCCTTACATCTTTATAAAGTGAAATCTCTCTGTATAACATGAATTATTGTCTATCTAAACCTCCACATTCTTTCTCCTTTAACCCAAGGGTACAACTTTATATTTATCTCCATTTAATTTCCTTTTATTGGAATTTTTTTCATCACTCTAGCCTGTTGATATCATTTTGCCATCAAGATGGCATGATGGATAGAGTGTTGGATCTAGAGTCAGGAAGACCTGAATTCAAATCTGGCACATGCTAGCTATGTGAGCATGGGAGATTTAAATAAATTTTGCCTGCCTCAGTTGCCCCATCTATAAATTGAGAATAATAATGTCACCTATCTTTCACAGTTGTGAGGATAAAGTGAGATAATATTCTTAAAGTGCTTGGCAAACATTGAAGGCAAACATTGTATAAATACTTTTTTGTAGTAGTGGTTGTACTTGTGGTTGTTTTCAAATGCTGGCCTTGTTTGGCAATATTTGGATTTGGATTATTTAAAGTCACATCAGGGACTGCTAGGTGGTGCAGTGAGTAGAGCACTGGCCCTGCAGTCAGGAAAATCTGGCCTCAGACGCTTGACACATTTACTAACTGTGTGACCTTGGGCAAGTCACTTAACCCCAATTGCCCTGCCTTCCCTCCTCAAAAAAAAAAAAGAATTAAAGACATATCAGTCTTCAGGAATGAAGGAATGTATTTACCAAGCACTTACTATGTACAGAACATCTTGCTAAGCACTGGGTTAACAAACAGGAAAGAAAATAATTTTTAAAAAATAGTTCCTTCTCTCAAGGAGCCCCCATTCTAATGGGAAAGTTTCAGCTTCAAGTCAGATGGAAAGGTCCCCTGGTCCTAGGTACTGACAAAAATGTTTACTGAAAAAGCATCAAGGACTAATCCTTTGGGACAATCCATATGAGACCTCCCTTCATGTTGACACGAGTAATGGAGTACATTGAATTATTTCTTTTGGGGGGGTCCAGACACTCAGCTGGTTCCAAATCCTAGCGTTTGCATTATCACCTAGACCATATCTCTCTAACCTATCCATGAGGATAGGATGAGAAACTCTGTCATACATCAGGCTGAAATCCATATATAATATGTCCGTCATTCACCTGACCTACTTGTCTAGTAAACCTGTCATAAAAGATAATGAGGTTAGTCTGGCATGACCTACTCTTGATGAACAGAGGATGGGAGCTTTCCTTTCTGAATGCTCAAAAACAATCTCTTTAATAACACATTACAAAATTCTCAGGAATAAAAGTCAAACTCATTAGACAGTAGTTTGAAGAACCCAATCTTGCTTTATTTTTTAAAACTGGAGTATTTGCCTTTTCCCAATCCTTTAATACTTCTCTCATTTTATTCTTTTTTCCCCTCAAAAGTAATCAATAGCAATGATCCTGCATATTGTGTTATTTAAATCATTTCCTCTTTCCCGTTGCTAAAATCAGAGCATATTTGTTTTTTCTTTCTTTAAAAAATCAATCTCTCTCCCACTATCCCCTCATTGAGATGGTGAATCCTGAAAGATAAAGCCCTCAATACATAGCCACTAGCCCAACTAGACCAAGTCTGAGAATGAATGTTTCTTTCTGTGTCTTAAGTTCATCACCCTTCTGTCAGGAGATGAATGCTGTATTTTATCTTCATTCTTTTTTTTAAACATTGCATTCAGCAGAGTTCTATAATCCTTCATTTTTTCCCTCTATAGTGTTGTTCTCACTGTATCAATTGTTCTGGTTCTACTCACTTCAATCTATATTGGTTCATAAAAGTCTTCCCATTTCCCCCTAAAACTGTCCATTTTATCATTTCTTATAGTACAATGATATTCTATTACATTCATGTATCACAAGTTGCTTAGATTTGTAAAGTTTAAAATCATGACATAAATGAGAAATAGTAGTATTTTCACAGAATGGGAATTTTACATATGAAATTCTCTAGTAAATTCCTAACATTAAGTTGCTTTGCAATTTTACATAAATGCCTATGTCAATGGAGTACAAATGCACATCTCCCACCACTGTGCCTTTGAATAATCTTTGCTTTTGCCTGATATGTTTTTCCTTTATTTCGTTATCTCCCAGTCATTATGTTCTTCATTGAATCAATTCATGTTATATCCTCTGCAAAAACTTCCCTAATCTCCTCATTTGTTAGTCTTCTCTTCTTCATTTTCTCAATTTCCCTTATACTATACTCATATACATCTACTATGCAGCCTCCCTCACACTCCACACTCAACTTCCTGAAAGGGAAGGAACTGTTTCATTTATTTGTTTATAATCTTTAGCCCCCAGCACAATGCCTTGCCCATAGCAGTCCCTTAATAAATGCTTATTGAATTGAATTAGCCTAATTTCAGGAATTTTTTTGCTAAAAGAACTGCCAGTTGACATAACACAGTTTTGCAAAAAGAGTAACTAAGGGATTTGGAGTAAGAAAATTGGGTTCCTGTACCAGTTCTTCTCTTCTCTAATTTCATGGACTTAGAAAATATAGTAACTACATTTGTATGTCTCTAAAATACTTAAATGGTTCTTCACACATGCTATCTCATTCTATAGGTATTACTCATCCCATCTTACAGATAAAGAAACTGAGGTTCAACATGGTTAAGCAACTTACTAGTAATCATCCAAATAATAAGAATTGCCTTCAGGATTCAAATTCAGGTCTTTCTTGTCATCAAAACCAATGTGCCTAATTCTCTTAATGAGTTTCTTAAAGACTCATTTGCATCACTTGTATAACAAAGAGCCTAGAGTAACTAATGTCCAGGGTTTTCCCAAATGCTAAAAGATTATAATTCTGCTGAATACATTTGGCCACAGTAACTCATGGAATCAATCTAATAAGGTATCTAGGCTTGCAATCTGCATAGTAAAGAAAGTAGCCATGCTGAGGAAATAATGGATCGTTTGCAGTATTGAAAAAGATAGACTATATCCTTCTATGAGGAAGTTTATAGCAATAAGGCACATTATGTAAACATAGTATAATTTTCCTTGCTTTTTCCTTAGATTTAGCAAAATACAAAAGAAAAAGAGTCTCTGAGGTTTCTAAGTGTCTCAATAATAGATTTTCTAAAATTGTGTACTTTTTTTGAAATAGATGACTGTGATTCAGCCAATTCATATCAATATAGTTTTAGACTTTTAAATATTTAAATTTTGTTTATTTGAAATTCACAGACAAATTTAAAATTTAAAAAAGTCACCCATGTTCAGGAGAAACTGGGAGTCAACAGCACTCTTATCGTATGGAATTAAAATCAAAATCAGATTGTAAAGGATTCCTCAAAATCAAAGACATTCCTAGTCCATCTCACCTCTATTTATGGTAATACTTAACCCTTGATGATTCTCCCAGAGGTAAAAGGGGAAAGGAAGATCAACTTGGCTTATAGGCAGTTTTGAAAGTGATAAGCAGATCTAACTTCAGAGAATGAGTTTGGATTCATATTCATTCCCCTAAATTATTTTGAAACTTTTTCTAAGTGCCAGAGAATGTGTTAGACAATACAACAATCTTTACACCCACCAGATTTTTCACAATGCTTAGATAAAAGTTTCAGCTATACCAAGAAAAATTTTATGATGACAAAAACTCATTTTTTCTGCTTAAACATTACATAAATCATGTGAGTGACTTGGAATAATGTTTTCTACTTAAAAAGTATTTTGCCCTGACCAATCCATATCTGGAGTATTAGTGTTCTGCTGTGGGACCAAAATATTAAGAACATAGTTAATCTGGAGAGAATCCAGAGGAAAGGATCAGGATTTAAAGGACACTTATTAGTCCAGAAGGTTTGAATGAATAGGAACATTTAGCCTCAAGAAGAGAAGACTTAGGAAGTATATGTTAGCAGTCTTTAGATATTAAAAAGAACGGGGGATTTGACTTCTTTTGCTTGGCATGGGAGGACAGAACCATGTTGAAAGGATGAAAATTATAGTGCACAGATTCACCCTCAGTACAAAGAGAGTATTCCTAACACTTTGAGGTCTTTGAAAATGAAATTGACTGCTTTATATGGAAGGGTGTGAGCTCTTTGTCACTAGAGGTCTATAAGCAGTGGCTGAATGGACAATTGCTAGGGATAATGCAAAGAGAATTTTTTACTTCAGGTGTAAGTTGGATGAGATGGCCTCTGATGTTTCTTTGCCTTTGAGTTTCTATTATTTTATAATGAATATATTTTTTTAACTTGTGGACTTCTTAATGATGCATTTTATCTGTAATGGTTTTTCTCCTTGTACAATTTTATTTGGAGTGACACAGTACAACAGAAATGGGAAACAATGTCCCTGAAACTGACAAGATTGTACTTAATTTCTCCATCAAGTTATCATAGCCATGCTATAAATTCCTCCAATGCAATGTGGTGTGCATGTTTGGATTCATAGGGGCATGAATATTATTTATAAGAAATCAGGCAAGAATTAGGTTCAAAAAAAATTCTCTGTGCGAAGAAAAAAATATTTGCATTTCTCTCCCTTTCCTTAATTTAAAACAGGTTCTAGGTCTTAGTGGGTATTTTTTTCATCAGGAAAATGATATGTGCTCAACTATTTGAAGTTAGAGAATGTTAGGCAAATGTAGGTGCCCTAAAAAACCACATAATGATGATGAAAACAAACATGGTCTTTGTACTCATGTAACACTTTTCCATGGAATACTTGGAAGACTTAAAAAAAAAAACAAACCATAAACGATTCTCTCACTGACCTCCGTAGTCAGATCTCCAGCTTTAAAATACTAAGCATCTATATAATATCGAAATATAGAGATCTTCTTTTGGTTTGGTTATCTGCTATAGTTCTCAAGAATAATATTTTATGATACCTTAAGATTACAAACCAATTTACATATATTATTTTATTTGATTCACATAACAATCCTGTGTGGTAGCAATTATTCCTCTTTTTTTTTAAGAAAGAAGAAACTAGAACTCAAAAAAGTTAAGTGATTTATTCAACATTGCACAAATACATCATGATAGAGGCCAGACTCACTGCCAAGTGTTTTAATTTGAGTCCAATGCCATTTTCACTATGCCATGCTGCTCCATCTCTGTTGTGCTGCTACAGAAAAACCAGATTGTGATCAGAAGGAAAGAGGAACCTCTTACACATTTTATCCATTTTCCCCCCTTTTTCCCTAAGATTTCTATTTTTTAAGGATAACATTAAATTTCTTGCATTTTTCGTTACTTTTCCTTGCCATTTGCAATCACTTTCTAGAAATACTTGATAAATATCCACGTGGTATTCTGTGAAATGATCCTTGAAAGGGAAACACAGGTTCTTGGGTAAGATGTTCATCAGTGTTAGCATCAGAGTGACCTCACTATGGAAATGCCACCATCTGGGTTACCTGAGAGCTACTGAATAATTTTAGTAATATCTGGAAAGATTTAAAGCATTTTAAAATTGAGAAGCCCTTAATAAGCACCATCTTAGTTCCTCCATCTCGTTTTACAGATGAGGCAGATATTTCTGGAGCAGATACCCAATCTAATAGCAAGGAAAGAATTTTGGTAATCTTCATCTTTGAGATGATAATTAGGTCTATATCTCTAGCCCATCCCACTCTCCTGAGTCTTAGTCTTTCATTTTCAGTTGTCTGCTAGGTGTTTCTACCTGGTGTCAATATCAATATATCAAATTTAACACATCCTAAACTAAGCTTATCTTCCTCCTAAAATTGCTATATCTTCCTAAATACCCCAGCTTTCATTGTTGTTGTGTTGTTTTTATTGGAATACCGCCATTATTTTTTTCTTCCTCAGCCTTCATATCTAGTCACTTCAATGCGCTTCGATTCAGTTCTATTCTATAAACAGTTACTGAATGCCTACAGTGTTCAAGGCATCATACAAACAATTGGGAATCCAAAGACAAAAATGAGAGTCCCTGCCCTCAAAGATGTTCTAAGTCTTATTGATTGTATATCTAAAATACAATGTGCCCAAGGTGGGGCATGAACCCATGACCCTGAGATTAAGAGTTTCATGCTCTTATTTTGACTCAAGCATAGTGATGTCATTTCATACTCTTAGAGAATGAAGGAAAACAACCACCAAGCATATCTAAAATATTTTTCCAGTCTTTCTTCTACCTTCACTGCCACCTCTTTAATTCCAACTCTCATTACCCTTCCCTACTGCAAAAACCTGTTGATTGATTTCCCTCTACTCAGCCTCTTTCTAATCCAATCCATCCTTCGCAATACTGCCTATTTGTGACTATGGCATTCTTCCCTGTCTAAATCCCTTCCCCATTGCCCAATGGATAAAATATATTTTATTTAATAAAATATCTAAAATATATTTTATTTGAGAACAAACCAACCAATACTGTCATTCACTGCACTTTAAAATTTGATTCTGAGCTACATTCCTAGCCTTATTTCATATTATTATCCTTTGCTCACATTGTGTTTAAGTCAAACTATCATACTTCCTTTTCCACAATATCCTGCCCCTTTCTATCTCTACTTTTCCTTATGCCTGAGCAGATTTTTCTTCTGCCCATGTCTGGCTCTTGATAACATTCACTAACTTCAAGGCTCAAATAAGGTGCCATTTTTGAGACACCTTTTCTGATCTTCTTATTCAACAGTGATCCCTCACATTGTAAACCTTTCAGGACACTTTGATATCTCCTGTAATTTCATCATCTTCTAACTTCTATTTGTGGCAAAGTAGATTTAATGCTGAATGTCAAGTCAAAAAAAGACCTATCCTTGACAATTATTGATAGGTTGATCATTGAAACTTTCTAAGCTTTATGAATTTTACTAAAACTATGAGTTTTTAGGCTAGTTGCAGAGATTTCACAGATGAAATAAAATATTAATCTGTACGTATTTCACCTCCTAGCAGATTACAAACACCCTGAGGGCATGATATTTTTTTTAATTTGTCACACTTATAATAGGTGTCTAATAAATGCTTCTTGATTTGAGCATAATGGATAGTAGTAGTAGTAGTAGTAGTAGTAGTAGTAGTAGTAGTAGTAGTAGTAGTAGCAGTATAATTGATTAACTTGAAATAAATTATTTGCATTGAATTATATATTGCTAAGAAAACTAGTTAATCAATTGATTTCTCCCCAAGTTAGTTTTTGATAATATTTGCAAGATTTCTTCTCTGCCTTTAGAACTATAATACATAGGCATGTCATGTTAATAATGAAAGTTCCATTTTACAGATGGAGAAAGCAGTGGAGGAATAATTATACTTGGGGAACAATGTAGCTATGATTAAACATTTGTCTTCTGAATGTCAATTTATCTCCCTACACTGTTACAACTAATCAAGTAGGTTTTTCAGTCAACTCTCAATTATCAATGTTAATGGATGGGGTACTAAGTATGGATAATAACAGATAATAAAAAATCAATTTTTACTTGCCATTGGAATGCAGAATGTTGTTTTTTTTAAATACAAAAGCAGAACTTTTCCTTAATTAATGCTTTTCCATGTCTAATATTACTATTAGTTTGCACATTGTGAACACACACTGATGATAGCGTGGAAGAGGAAGGAGGAAAGGAAGGAAGGAATGAAAGAAAGAAAGAAAGAAAGAAAGGAAAAAAAGAAAGAAAGAAAGGAAGGAAGAAGGAAGGAAGGAAGGAAGGAAGGAAGGAGAAATTACTATTGTGACAAATCATGTACATTTTTTTCAGATTTGATTTATTTTATCTCCTTTAAGCTTCAACTACATGTATTCAATCAGACCTCATCTAATCCCAGGGAAACTACCTTATCATACCTATCTTATTTTAGTCTCAGTCGAGATGAGATCAGCCCCTGCAGGATCTATTCTCAATTCAGAAGCCAGTAGCACACCAGGTTTTCAAGCTATCTACCTATAGAAATTTGAAGAGTTGAAACTTGATCTTGGTACAAAAAAAAATGCTCTATTTTCATTCTGTACAGCAAACTGCTTGAACAGCACTGTGAGATGCCACTTTCTTTTAAAAAGGAATCAATGCCAAATGTTATGATGTCAGAGATAATTAGTGACATGAAAATATGGCTATTGCCAATGTGTAGCTCATTTCTTGATATAGGTAAGGATGAAGATATCTCCATTGTTTTAAAATAAATTTAAAAATAATACTATGAAACTAACTCTAAAATAATGAGAGAATCAAGTTTGTCATCCATATTAGAAATGAGTGTATGTGTGTATGTGAATACTTAAGTCTACTAAAATAACAAAAATATGGTGGATACAACATAAACGTGACTCAAGATAGAACAAAAATATAGAGATTACTTATTTTCCATTGTACTCCAAATTACAATGAAGTAAATATTGGAAGATTCCTAAATCAAAATTTTATCTTCCTTCACAATCATATACCACAACTCATTCAGCCATTCCCCAATTGATAGGCATCTGATGAGCTTAATGATTTTAGAAAAAACATGGAAAGATTTATATGAAATAATGAAAAGTGAAATGAGCAGAACCAAGAGAATTTCTTGTACAGTAACATCAATATTGTTTGAAGAATGACTCTGAGCAAATAAGTTAGTCTATTATAAATACCCAAATTAACTATCATGGATATATGAAGAAAGATATTATCTGCATGCAGAGAAAAGAACTGGTAAATAGAAGTATGTACAGAATAACTTTACATACATACGTACATATATATATATATGTATACACATACATCTACCTATACCTTTTCGTGTCTAATGATAGCCGTCTCTACGGTGGGGGGGAGGAAGGGGAAGGGGAGAAAAGAGGGGAAAAAATTTACATGATAATTTTGTTGTATATTGGAAAGTAATAGCAAGTTGTGCATAATAGGTTTACAATTTCATATGCAATCATTTTTATTGTACTATATTATGGAAATGCTTGTTTTATTCCATAAATTAAAAATAAAATAAATTTTTAAAAAGACTTTCTTTTAAAAATGCGATATCAATTTTAGAAGGACTTTTCTTGACTTGTATTAAACTTATAAGTTTCTCTTCACCTTAAATTTAGTAAGTTTTAAGACTTGTAACTCTATAATAATATCACACAATTTTTAGGGGAAAATTTATTCTTTGAATTTTACTAATCTTTTAAGAGCCAAGATAATTTCTTCAATATATCACAATTCCATCAATTTTATATCTTAGAATGAAAATTCTAAAGTATAAAAAGAATGTTTTATATATCTACATGCATTTATGTACACATATGCCACATGTGCATGTGCATATGCATGTATGAATATAAACATGAGAGAGAGAGAGAGAGAGAGAGAGAGAGAGAGAGAGAGAGAGAGAAAGAGAAAATCTGTCAGTCTACAAGGCCTGGGTTCAAGTGCTGTGTCTCATACATAGTGATGATTTGAACCTGGAAAAGTCATATCTTAGTGTCCAGAAGGCAAACTTCCAAGTTGAAAAGTTGTAGAACACTTTTGGTCTATATTAGCAATTGATTTACTTCCATTGGAATCTCTCACAGTAATGAAAACAAAGGTCTGGAAACACCCACACACACATACCCCCAATGTGTATGTACACACACATTTCTATGTATTTACATAATGTATGTACATAATGTATGTACATAATATATGTATCCACATACATACAGAAGGTTATAGAGGCAACTGTGACATAATGTATAGAAAACTAGCCTTGAAGTCAGGAAGATCTGGATTCAAGTCCTGTGTATGAGACAATGGTCAGGATATGTGACATTTGGCAAATCACCTGTCATCTCAGTACTCTATGAAATGCACTAAGACTGTAAATTGAAGAGAAAGTGTCCATCTGTATTGTAATATAGAGTATAGTCACCTGGTGGAATTCCCTATGTCAATGAAATCACAGATCCAAAGCCTCAGTTCCTATCTCTTTGTGTGTGAAAAGAGGCAGGCAAGGGGAAAGGGAGAGAGAGAGAGAGAGAGAGAGAGAGAGAGAGAGAGAGAGAGAGAGAGAGAGAGAGAGAGAGAGAGAGAGAGAGAGAGAGAGAGAGAGAGAGAGCAAAAGAGAGAGCAAAAGAGAGAGCGAGCAAAAGAGAGAGAGAGACAGAGACAGAGACAGAGAGACAGAGACAGAGAGAGAGACAATAAGAAAAACAAAGACAGAGGAAGAGGAAGAGACAAAGAGAGGCACAAAAACAAGGAAAGAGAAGGAGAATTCAGTGACACTGCACAGGATATTGGACCATAGCTTTTCTTGTTTTCTTATCGTTTAATTGATTGTGACAAGTAGATGAGAGATGTCATTAAGCAGAGTTGCAGGCTTTTCAGTGATGCAGGCTGACTTTGCAGAGTTCTGACTCTCCCAGGCAAGGAATAGAGAACCAGTTCTGGGGAAAGACTTATAAGAGGATGGGATTGGAGCAATTCTGCCCCTTCCTCCTTGTTCTTGCTAGATAGAATTTCAAATGGCAAGCCTGAAAAAAAAGTCTCTTTTCCATGTTGTGCATAGTCCTGTTGCACTAGTCAGTTCCTTTTAATAATCAGATACAAGTTGTGACATGTTGTTAATTCGATCACTAATAACCTGCTCAAATTGCAAATCTGTGTCAGCAGGTTGGTGTTGATTAAGTTGTAGCCACCACTAGCATATTGTTTTAAATGACTGATAAATTTTATTTGCTGCCGTGATAGACTGCCTAGTCTCTTTCTTCCTGGGAGCTTAGAAATTATACAAGTGGCCCTGTGCAGCTCCATCATAGGCCTCCTTTCTGTGCTGTAAAGAGAGCTGGTAACCACTAGAGGGGAGGAGACTGCCGGCTTTATTGAAAGCTTCA
>CM053626.1:139790869-139809643 GCA_028646595.1 Phalanger gymnotis | reverse complement strand
AGAGAGAGAGAGAGAGAGAGAGAGAGAGAGAGAGAGAGAGAGAGAGAGAGAGAGAGAGAGAGAGAGAGAGAGAGAGAGAGAGAGAGAGAGAGAGAGAGAGAGAGAGAGAGAGAGAGCCCTTTCTTAAGATATTCCAGTTATTTATTTACAATGAACTGGAACCTAATGGGAAAATAGATGTATACCAAGAGGTCTGTGTGCATGTTAACCTACAATCATAGGCATTAGCAAGATTATCTCTGAAAGCAATGTTAACCCTTAGCAAAACAAATATTTTTTTACTCAAGATTGAGCCAAATGAATATATATGTGAAGTAGGGAGCAGTAGGGGGAATGATGGTTTGGCTTTTTCAAAGGGAAGGGAAACTGAGTCTATTCTACCTTTTAAAAAGTATTCAAACACCTGCTCCGTTCTCTCTCATCACTTTTGTGCTTCTTGCCCTCCCATTCCGGCCCCAGGTCCCATTTTCCTGTGAGAAGCTAGAAGATTGGGAATGAAAGGACAGCACCACAGACTTTGAAATAATAATTCAGTTGATGAAAAAAATATACTTCCTTTTGCTCATTTACTTCCTAAACCTTCTGTATGTGACACTCATGACTCGATCTAAAATAGAAAATACAAGAGTCCTAGCGGGCCAAATCCATGATTCATTTAGCTTCCTTACGACCTCCCCCTTTTTTCCTGTTTGACCTTTTTCTTCTTTTTTTTTTAAGGAAAAATTCTTAGTATTGTTAAAGTGCTATAATGTAGAACTGTAGCTTGTTACATTTACTCTCCTGAGTGTAATTGCACTAAGATCATTCAGTTTCCATTTGGAAAGCCAGTGGCAATTACTGGAATACAATGTATCATGCATTTGCTCACTGGATATAAAACGTATATACTAATTCGCAATAAAATGTAACAGCTGTCAGTGCATTTTCTGCTCTGTTACTTCAATAAATTGGAACTCTGACTAGAAAATGGGAATATTGCATTTTTACACACTCTGTAATGTGTTTGCTTTTTGCAAATACAATTTATTTTTTTCATGACAAAAATTGTGGTTTGTTATTACTGCTAGTGGATAAATATTCTTATATCAGAATGAATTACATATGGTATCTGTAAAGAAGTAGTCATATTTTCTGCTTTTTATTGTAGCCTGTCTCCAGTAAACAAAATACACTTAACCTACTTCTGTCACATTTTGAGTGTTTTTTTTTCTTCCATTGTAATGGTTGTGTATATGTGTATGTGTGTACAGGGGAGGGGGCTGGAGAAGGGAAAGAAGTTTATTTTTACCATTCCTTCTCAGGTGTCTAGATAGATGATTAACATTTATTTCAAAATACCATGATTTCCATAGTAGCCTATTTTGGTGTAAAATTCAACATTTGAATATATTTCCTAGCCAGGTTTCTTTAGATTGCGAAGTAGAGGCTCTGAGTTTTATTTAAAATAAAATGCCTGAACATTTGTGTAATTTTGTTACTTGAGGTCAGACTTTTCACAGATAATTAGCCTTTTACACACTGTGAAATCAACCTGCATTGGTTATTTGGCTAGACTCTTTGCTTCTGTTCTTTATTTCCCAGAAGGTTAACGTGCTGAAAATCTAGCTGCAAGCTCATAGTGCCGTCTCTTTGTGTTGCTAATTATCCCGTTGCATAATTATTAATATCAGGAGCAGGAAGAGGAAACAAGCACACCAAATAGTCGTGAATGCTAGTGTTCTGGCAGGAAGCTAGTCCTGCATTAATAAAATGTGCCTGTGCCAATATCACAGAAGATAGGAGCGTTCCTTGTTAAGGATCATTTATTAACTGAGATCATCTTTTAGTTCGCCTTGGGGTAATGACTAATGTCAATGGCAAATTTCACAGTTGTCTAGAGAAATGAATTAAATTTGTAATAAAAAGCCCTTCGGCTTGTTGTACATGTTCATTTATTGGAGTAGTTGAACTAGGAGAACTGTAAGGCAACCAAGAACATCGGCTTAATTTTCCTTACATATAATAGTGACCTTTAGCTCCATATTGAAAAAGTTACCTATTATAGACTGGTAAATTAAATGAGAAGTTCCTCTAATGCAAAATAAACTAGGTGACTGAGCTAAGTTAAATGGCCCTTGAGCCTATGAGTTTTTAGGAGAAAGGCATTTCTTTACATACATGTATGTATGTATGTACACATATATAATATATTTATATCTATTATTTATACAATTCTATTTAAGCCATTATGGGATAAATGACTTACTATATACACAGTAGAGTATGACAATTCCAAGTGAAGTGTCCTAAGTATTCCTGCCTACAGACCAGAGGTTCCTGTGCCTAGTAGCTTTGCACCATGACACTGAGTTTTTGAGAGTGCTGTGTTAGTCCTCTAGCAGTTCTAAATATACATAGTGTGTTATTCCCTTGGCATGTTGTCACCGTACTTATTTATAGAAGGTTTTGTGCAGCTTCATGTAGTTATGGTACAACATATTTCCCATGAGGAGGAACAGTTAGACTATTGTCTCCCTCCCAATTTCTCCTTCTCTTGCCTTTTTTTTTGCTTTTAAGAAAGACCAATTCCAGATTCCACTGCTAAGAGTCAAGTGGACTTAAGAGACTACATTTGTTTTTAAAATAAGCATAATGCCATGCTTGATCTACAAATTTATTATTGAATCCAGCACATGAGAGACTCAGTTTGTAATTTGTGATGTATACAGCAGTGTCTTTGAACCAAATTATTCTAATCAAGGCTCCAGCACAAGCTAATGAAGGCGAGCGAAAAATGGGCATTATTTTCAACCCATGAAGACAATTGCAGTGTTTCTGTGTATGCACATTGAAATATGACATTTCTCGCAGAGAGGTAAAATTTTGCTTTTAAAGCTTGAAAATGATATCAATATTTTTTCACCTTTAATTCACATACCTATTAAATACTTAAAACATACTTATGTCCAACTTTTTAAAAAAGATCATTTCTACATTTTAAAATAGGACAGTCTCTGTCTAGACATGTGCTCATTTACTGTGAACCATTGGTTTCTTCTCTTTCATTAACCTAGTGTCCTACATGTAGTCTCTTCAGCAGTGAAACGGTGCATCAATGGGTGGGAACCGTCCAAAAAGTAGTGACTCTTTTATTTTCTTGGATGTACACTGGTTTATAGTTTATGCTCATTCATGATATAGGGAGAAGCTCAGTATTTTTTTTTTTTTTTGCTTTTAATGCAGATGCTCACAGCATTTCTAATAAGGACAGGAAAAGAGTTTTCAGTCCCCTTTTAACCACTCTCTCACCTCAGCCCTTTTCAGCATGTAACCTTATTCTCTGTGGGATTACTTGGATGAAAACCAATTAGGGAACTGCTCACACAATATAAATGCATACAGATTACTACAGATTGAACACTGTTCATGCCAACTAATCACAGAGTATATAATGCCCTAAACAGTATAAATATTAAAGAGCAGGGAGGAAATGGACACATATTGTTGAGAAAAGAGTCTGAGTGCCAAATCAAAACTAATAAAATATGTAAATAAAAATATGGATTTATTCCCACCCCCACCTCCTACTTCCCTACTGCTTCCCCCTCCTCTTTTGTGGTGATATGCCCACAGGCATCCTGAAGTGTGTTCTGCTTTCCTAATCCTACCACAATAGTCCACATGGGTTTCTGAGAGTCCCCTATGCCCTTCATTCTTATGACTGTCAGTTTTTGTCCATGAAACTCCTTCCCTTCCCAGACCAGAAGGCCTTATTTTCTATTGGGCTGTAAGCAGCCTACTCAAAGGCCAGTGCTGCTCAATAAATAACAGAATAAGGAAAATCGGGTATTTAGTAATTAAGCTTTTCATCATGCTTAGTACAAATGTAGTATAGACCAGGGAATGATAGAATTAACAAGTAAGAGTCTTAATGAGTCAAGACCTTTGGGGCATGGCAAGGAAGGCTAACAGGACCAGGAATTATGACCAAAGTTAATGATTAATGATGCAACTCTGACAATAAGGGTAGTATGGATAAACACAGTCTTTCTTGAATGAGATGGTGAAATGTGGATCTCAGACAACCCCTGCCCCGCCCCCCAAAATCATCACTTTCTTCAGCTACTACTCTTTTAGCTTCCCTTTCTGTCTTTCTGTCTCTGTCTCTCTCTGTCTCTGTCTCTACCCCCCATCTCTTTCTTTCTCTCTTTCTCTCTCTCTCTCTCTCTCTCTCTCTCTCTCTCTCTCTCTCTCTCTCTCTCTCTCTCTCTCTTTCTCCCTCTCATGTCTCATTTAAAATGGACCCCAATTCCACTCCTAGTCCTGGCATAAATAGAACTTCTCCTTTGGGGAGATTTAACTCAGAATGAACAAATGACTTTTCCAGCAATTAGAGAATGTAGATCATTTCTATTCAACACTGTCTCTTTGTACCAGGTAAATCTTCTTTCCTGAACTATAAACCAAAATGTAATGGGGTTTTGTGAGAAAAAAAATCTCAGAAATGACTCCCTAGGTTTCTGGTACAGGTGATGTTGTATAAACAATCCTAAACTTCTCCCTTTGTTTCTACTTCAAAGAGGGTGAGCCTGGTTCATTATAATCCTCTCACTCTGGGACTTTTTTGCCAACCATAATAACCTCTTGTAACTCCTATTTTGGCTATTTTTCTGTGTACATGTGGTACAGAAACAAATTCCAAGTTATGAACTATTCACCTGATTGAAAATAAAAGGGGGTGCTAGAAATAATGAAACCTGAATCCTATCCCCATATCCTTAAGTGCTCTGACCTAATTGGAGGAAAGATGTTATTTCAGTATATGTGAGTTTTTATTAGTTTTAGTCCATGAATTTATAACTATATATAGACTATAGAGGCTGCTGTTAGTTTATGACCAACTGGCATTTAGACATCCTTTTCATTTAATCTTCTTAAGAACCCATTTTAGAGGTGAAAAAAGTGAGGCTGGGAGAAATGAGGTGACTTGCTTTTGTAAACAAGCTAGTAAGTATCAGAGACAGGATTCTGACCTAGTTCCAGAAGCCTTTCCATGATATAATGCTTCTCCATGTAAGTGATCTATAAATACAAATGGCTATTCTTGACCTGCCTAGTCAGTGCAATATATTTCACTTATCATGCCATCCCTTCCCCTCAAATCCTCACTGAAACTTGGAAAGCATTCTCATGGGAGGTACTTTAAAGTCCTTAGAGCTTTTGAAAAGCCTAAGGGAAGAAGCAAATGAAGGAAAGAAGACAAAAAAAAAAAAACAATGGCTTGTTTGTTGTTGTTGTTTTTGTTGTTCAGTTGTTTCAGTCCTGTATGACTCTTCAAGACTCTATTTGGAGTTTTCTTGGCAAAGATACTAGAATGGTTTGCTATTTCCTTCTTCAGCTCATTTTACAGATGAGGAAAGTTAAATGACTTGCCCAAGGTCACAAGAATAGTAAGTTTCTGAGATCAGATCTGACCTCAGGAAGATGAGTCTTCCTAACTCCAGGCCCAACTCTCTATCCACAGAGTTACCTAAATGGTAGAGGTGACCAAATTCCCAGGCAAAGCTCTTTGACAAAAGGAATATCTTTCCATCCAGTAATATTTTCCCCCACCATCTCAAAATTGTCCTTTTCATGTTGTCATATTCCATGAAATCTTGCCAGATAAAGATTCAGGTGAAAGTAGTATGTGGCCTCTTTTAAAACTGCAAATTACTCTGGTTACCATTTACTCATTAGTATAAACTAATTTAATCTCGTAGCTTTCTTCTGAATTCCTAGCTGATGTCATCTGCATTGAGGAAAATGATGTCTTGATTGACTAAGAGAGGAGGGAAATAGCTAATTGGCACAGCTGACACCTTTGGACTTCATGAGGACACCGAGTCAGAGGGAGATACAGGAATGGAAAAGGATAATAGGAAAGATAAATTTTACTTATTTCTAAATTCTGGTAACTGTGCTTACCAAATGTAGGAAAGGCAATCTTTTCTGTGAATGTTAAAGGTCAGCTACCATTATTTGCTAAATAGTTATTGTTGATTAATCTGGGAATCTAACCACCAATTATAGCATTGTTTATTATATAAGGGAAAACATTTTCCAAATTCCAAACAGCCAACTTAAAAACACTTAGAGCACAATTCATTCTTAAATAGAGATAGTCCCTAGACTGGGATATAAAGTGCACTATATTCCACAGGGGAGAGTAAACATTATCTCACAAGGATAGAGATCATCCAAATGTGAACAGAAAAACTCAAAGGAGTTGCAATTTTGTCAGTAGGGGAAATTCCCAATATGGAAATTCCTTACTCCAACTCATATCGTAACGCATATATGACTTCATATTTAAAGTTATATGGAAAGAAACTGAATTTCTCTGTGTCACACAGCTTGAACAGTGGACACCAAATATGTGTATGTACTTCTCTTCTCCTTTTGCTATGTCATTTTTCATTTGTTGGTTTGTTTTTGTCAACCTGTGAAAGAATTCCCAAGTGGACTGAATACATCACATTCTTTGATTCTCATGTTATGTTGAGCAGTAGAGAACAGCAAAGAAACCCAACATTTTCAAATATGATTGGAGTTAATATAAATTTGAGAAACCAAATAATATTTTGGCAGAGTTAATTTAAAAAAAAAACTCTCTATCTGTTAGATGATTCATTTCTACAAGGAAACCTGACATTAGATTAAAAACACAGTCATTAAAAAATTCTGGTCTTTGCATGAAGAAGATGTACCTCTGTCTTGTGATTTTGGGGAGAGGATGAATTACTTGCTAGCGAGGACATATTGTCTCCATTTAGGACAGATGTCACTAGCAGATCAATGATGATCATTCATTGGATTTGGTGATAATACAGTAACACATACTACAAATTTCTTAATAACAAAGCTCATAGCAGTAACTCACATTTATGAAGCATTTCCTTCCACTGTCATCCTACTCTGATGGCTCATAGTGGCATGGAGATGACTCTGTGTTCTTGAAAGCTGTGCCAGGGAAGCATAAGCTCTGGCAAGTCCTATCAAGCTTGAAAGGCTTTGAGTTTAGGTCCAGTGACAGAAGACCAGTTTGGCTAAATTCAGGGAGGCTAACAACCAGACTGACTGCAGAATGAGGAATTCCACCCCCCATCCCCCACCTAGGATCTTTCAAAGGGTTTTTCTTTTAAGAGTAGAGATTCTCATTAGTAGAAAGAATATCAACACTGATGAGATCACAGATCACTGAAGTATAGAGCATCTTACGAAGTCCCTTCTTCACAATTGGCTCTGTGACGAAGACAGAGCCAGTATTGTTATCCTCAGATAATGCAAGTGACTATGAGAGAAGAAGATTCTGGGTGAAGGTGCCCATGGTCACACAACCAATGAGCAGCATGGGTGCTGGGATTTGAAGGAGTATCTCTTGACTCCAAATGCAATGCTTTTTCCACTACAACATAAGTTCAGCAACAATACTGGCAATCAAGTGAACTATATCAACTTTGAGTTATGCAAAAGAAGTCAATAAATTAAAATTTAAGAGAAATGATGATTATTGCATAACAAGACCATGAAGAGCACTATTCTCTCTTCTCCCCTTTCCTCCATGCAGACAGAATTTTATTGTTAGGAGCAAATGTTCAGTTATTTGCAATAATTAAAAATAGAGAAAAGCCTGACAAATAAAATCCATTAAAAATCCACAAACCTCAGTTTAACCAGTTGAATTAGTTTCCTACCAATGCTGTTTAAAATACTTAATAATTTGAATTTTACCAATGGCTCTTTTCCTTCTTTCAGTGGAATTGATGATAAAAAAAACTTAAAAGGCAAGAAGAGGGAGAAGAAGGAGAGAGAATCAGCCCAAAAAATCTCTTCATATCAATCCAAAATTGATTTTTATCTACTATTCCACTTAAAATTTTGATCAAAACTGAATTCTTCTATTGTCTTGCTCCTCAATAATTTTAAGAGAATTAAAAGATTATGAGACTTCATTATATTTTTTCAAATAATTATTTCAAATAATATTCCCTAGTATTTCATGTAAGTGCTCTGTAATTATATGTATTTCTTTATTCACCTCCCCTATATTTTTAAAAGGGGCTATAATTATTTGGGGTTTAAGGAAAACAATCTTCTTTTTGGTCCATAAAAAAATTAGTATCAGAGATATTTGTTTGATGTGTATTAGATCTGTATGTTCTGAACGACTTTATTTTTCATGAATACAGTAATAAAATATGAAGAGTTATGCTATGGAAAAGATAAGAATACACTAATATAAAATATCCCAGTCTTCTTTCCTTGGATATGGAGGAGGGCTAAAACACAGCAGAGCCTTCCATTTAAAATGTATATATGAGGTTGGTGGCAATATCTAACACCTGGTTTTCCTTTCAGAATGAGAGGCAAAAAGGAGTATACCAGTCACAGTTTTTATAAACACTTTTTTAATAAAAATGATTTGGAGACTTTATTTCCACAAGCCATAGCATGCTACATATAATTTGTTGGTGCTCTCTCAGGAATCATCAGATGTGTTTTGAGAACTGTTACAAAGTACCATGCATTTGCCTAGCATTTCAGAAGGCATTTTTCCAAGAAGGTACAAAATGTCTGTGAACCTCATGTAATTGTAATACATGACAAAATCAAACCAACCACCTGAATCAGTATTATTCACGATTTAGAGTTGGATATATATGAAAACAGCCATCTTTTTTTCTTTTAAATTAGGTTGGCCAAAAAGCCATCAGATCAAATAATTTCATAAATGCTCGTATAGGCATACAAATAGTTTTAAATGATCCATGCTATTTGACCATAAATTCATCCCCACCTCACTAAACAAAGAGAGAAAGAAAATTTATCTCTCTCCACATCTACAAAGAGTTTAGGGGGAAATTTGGGTATTTAAAGAATATTAACAGGATTAACTAATCATCAATCAATGTAAAAAAAAAAAACTCATTTATTGCATACCTACGTATGTGCCAAGGGGGCAATTAGAAAGCATGGTGGATACAATGCTTGTCCTAGAGACAGAAAAACTCACCTTCCTGAGTACAACTCCAGCCTCCGATACTTACTATCTGTGGGACCCTGGGCAAGTTATTTAACCCTGTTTGCTTCGGTTTCCTCATCTGTAAAATGAGCTGGAGAAGGAAATGGCAAACCACTACAGTATCTTTGCCAATAAAACTTCATATGGGGTTTTGGAGAGTTAGACATGACTGAAAAATTGAAATGGGCCCAGGGCTGTGTTAAAAGCAAAGGAAAAAAGAGGCAAAAGACAATGCTTGCCCTCAAGGAGTTTACAATACAATGGTAATGAATAATCTAATGAGATTAACAATCTAATTAAGGATATTGTTTTTCAGTCATTTCAGTAAATTCTGACTCTTCCTGACTTCTTGTAGAGGTTTCTTGGCAAAGACAGTGAAGTGGTTTGCCATTTCCTTCTCCAGATCATTTTACAGACGAGGAAAGCAAGGTAAATAGGGTTAAGTGATTCACTCAGGATAACACAGTTGATAAGTGTCTAAGGCCAGATTTGAACTCAGGAAGATGAATCTGCCTGACTCCAGATCCTGTACTCTATCCACTAATTGCCCCCAATCAGAGATGACTTGTGTGCATATCATTTGCAGACTGGAAAACTTTCATTTAATTTGGCAGGGAAAAAAAAAACGTGGAAGTAAAAACACAGGGAAAATGTTGAATTAGGTTTACTCTTCAATTTGGTACAGGTCATGTGCCAGATAGCTCACTAGGCACTGGTTATACAAATGTAAAAATAAAACAATACCTGCCTTCAAGATGTTTACATTCTAATCTATGGATCAAATGTGACACAACCATCAAGAACTGTATTTATATTCATTATCTTACCTGGACAGATTTTTGCCAGATGCAACACAAGAATTTTTTTTTTTAAAGGATGAATCTAGGTAGTAAAGGATAGAGTGCGTTCTTGTGCAGGTAGTGGGAGTTTCTCAGCTTTTGCAAGATGGATAGAAAAACATGGCAGTGGGAGAGTGAGATAAATATATGAAGAAAAGAACAATTCCTTCTGGTTTAAAGGAATATAATAGCAGAAAATGGAATAAAGGCACTGTAAATAAGGGAGGCATTCTATCTCTGCTTGAAGGGATTCACAGTTTTTATTCACTATGATCAGTTAAGTCATCTGAGGAGTATGATATATGTTTGTATGTCTATATAACTATATGTCCTTTCAGGTCATTTCTTAAGCTCTATGTGGGGTGCTCAGCCATATTGAGAGGTTAAATGCCTGTCACTGGGGTCAGAATATACTAATATTGGTGGAATATCTATTCTCTTTGTTTTTTCCCTGTGGTCGAAGCATATGTCATGATCATGCAGGCCAGAGGCTGTGTAACTTATTGTTGATGGTTATTGTGAAACATTATTCAGGCAGATAATTTATTTCTCTTTCTAGATGACTATTTTGTCCATTTATACCTCACCAAAAGCACATTATTCCTCGCGATATATCATGAAAGCTTTGAGAAATATGGTGTTCTAGCCATCAAAGGTTTATAGTCAAAGAAAATGTAAGATACAATATGTGGATGCATTCACGTAATAGGTTGTTTTTTTTTTTACATTCAGGAAAAGGAAGAAGATTTGTCCACTCGTCTCTAACAATTCTTTTGCCTCCTTTTCTTTTAGAGAAAAGGGGAGGAAGTATTGTAAAAATGGAAAGATCATGAATTCTGTTTTGTCTCATACATTAATTGTAATAAAAGTTCATAATTTTCTAGTACTGTAAGACTTACAAAGCACCTTTCCTCACAACAGCTCTGTGTGCCAAGGAGCCCAGGCATTATTATCCCTATTTCATTGATAAGAAACTTGAAGCTCAAAGAGATCTGTCCAGAGTAAACCAAGTGTCAGCTTTGGTTTTTGATACTACAGTTTCAAGTAATCCATGCTGCGCTATGTATGGCTGCTACTCCTATTACCATCACTGCAATCCCATGGTCTGCCTTTTATGATCCCAGCCTGTTCAAATTATCACAGAGTCTCTCTACTATAATTGTAAAGCCTTGGAGTTTCAGTATTTCTACCCCTCCTATGAAGAGAAATCTTTGCAAAAGAAAACAAATAACCAAATTGAAATTATACAGGAATCTCAATTTCTCTGAAATGGAGAGAAGGGAAAGAAATGAAAGAGATGGTCAATCAATCATGTATTAAATTTATTAAGTATATATTATTGCCAGATACTGTGCTACTGTGCTAAGTTGGGGGATTTTATATATATATATATGTATATATAAACGAGGTAGTTAGGGAAGGAAGGCAATAGCCTGGAGGTATCAGGAAGGTAAGAGGTATTCTTTGAGAGCAGAGATAGTCTCTCTTACATCCTTGCATTCCTCAAAACATGAAGTATAATTTAAGCAAATATTGAATTCTACACATAGTAGGCACTTACATATCTGTTGCTCCAATGATTGAATGAATAAACACAGTATTTAGCTATAGGGAATGCATATATTGGTATTCATTCAGCACTATGGTAGTGGTACCTGCTCACACCTTTTCTTTTCTTTCCCCTAAAGCAAAAATAATAAACTTCAAAACAAAACAAGCTGCTATTGGGTTCGGTGACAGAAGGCACTCATCCTTAGGAAACATAATATTTCAATGAAAGGAAAACATTTTGGTGGATAGCCGAACAATTCTATATCTTGTAAAAATGATAATTAAGTTATTTTCATATCTGAAAAGTCCTTCCCCATTCCACCCCACAGATATGCCAACTAATATTATTCCCTTGACCAAAAAGATAGCCTGATACTTTGATGGATTGCATTGATGAGGTTACTTCCTCCATCAATGCAGATGAAAATTTCTTTATAACCTTTCATCTCACAGGAATACTTTTTATATCCCTCCATGTATGCTCTATAGAAGATCCATTTAATACACTGAAGACCTTCCTCTGGTTCTTTTTTTTATGTCAAAGTCACCATTGTAACATTTGTGCTATCCATTTATTGTCTCATTATTGTTCACATGACCGACTCTTGTTATCATACATTGTGTAATTATGTCTTCATAATGACCGCTTCTCCAACATTCATCATCCTTGGGGAAATACATATACCAACCAAGGGTCTTTCCATAGCACTTTGGTTGTAGCCTTTTTTTAAAAATTCTTTTGAGATTGCAGAGATCTATGATTAGTGAAAGAATATTGTTGCTGAAGAGGTGGTAGTAGCCCTTGCTACCCAGTTTCCCAAATGCAACAGAGGTTAAAAACAACAATACCATCAGCAAATACACACACACGCGCGCACGCACACACACACACAGAAATACACACACAGCCACAAAACAAAAAAACTGAAGTTGTTATGCTGACATCAATTGCTGTATTCAGGCAGTATGTTAGGAAGATAGAAGTTTTGGGACAGTTTACTGTCCTAGCAGACAGACAGCTCACAAAATCCAAGTTCCTTTGGAGAAATGTTTTTATTTTCCTTAGGTTAGAATTTGGATGATTTTAAATTATTTATCCTTAATGAGTCATTAAGCACTAGCATTCATAAAATTAAATCTTTCCTTTTTTTTCTTACTACTAATTTGGTACAATGTGACTCATATATTTATCTTCTCCTTCACCCTCTATTTTGATATTTAATACTACAATAACACCTACAAAAGGAACTGGTTTTTTATTTGCTGTGTGAGTACCTGGCACATCCTTTGGTTCATCTCTGCTGTTTTTATTCAGTTGATTGAGTCATGCCTGACTCTTCATGACCCTTTGTAGGGTTTTCTTGGCAAAGATACTGGAGTGGTTTTTCAATTTCCTTCTCTAGCTCATTTTACAGATAAGGAAACTGAGGCAAACAGGGGTAAGTCACTTGCCGTGGGTCACACAGCTACTAAATATATGAGGCCAGATTTGAACATCTCTAAATTATATAAATTTCTTACTTCAGATTTATTTTTTATTAAACAAGGTGAACTAAAACTTTAAAAATAACATGCCTACGTAGCACTTTAAAGCTTACAAGCTGTAACTAATTTTCATTCTCACAACAACTGTGGGAGATAAAACATTATGGGTTTCTCACATGCACAGATAAGGAAACTGGGACTTATTGAATTTAAGTGATTTTTGCATAGTCATAAAAGCTTTTGAGCCAGAATTTGAATGCCTATCTTTCTGACTCATCATTTGGTTTTCTTTTGTCTTCAGAATGTTTCCCTATAGTAAACAACTAATCACAATCATGTTTCTAAGTAAATATTTTTCAGAATTAAATAGAATGTTCATATACTATGATGCAGTTGTCATTATCTTTATTAACTGTTCAACAAAGTGCAAAGTAAACTTGAAGGGAAGTACTTAAAGCTACTTAGAACACTAATTTTATGTATTTCAAGCCAAGAAAAAATGCGAATTACAACAAAGAATTTTATTTTCTTAGCATACTTTTTACTCGAGTTTTCTGGATCATTTCAGTTGTTTAGACCTACATCTAAGAGCAAAGTCTGAGACAATTGCAAAGCTTATTCTTGTCATATAGACTTATTTTTAGAAAAGACAATGGAAAGTGTAAGTAGAATTTTAGCAAAAATTTACATGATCATTGAAATCATGAAAATTCAGATTTCCTTTCACATAGATATCCCATATCCTTTCCTCATACGTTGTTATAGATCCCACTTTTACCTTGCACTTTACCAAAATATTAGGTAAAGAAAATAAAAAGTGAATCACATAGCCCATTCTCTTTAACCTTAATTCAACATCTCCAGAATCATTTATAAGTTTTACAAGTAGAGTACCATAGCTTGACAGGATTCCAAACAAGGACTAATAATTCATTAGCTCACAATGTTTTTTTTTTTTTCCAATTCCTCTGCCCCTAGGTGGTATAGTTTGTGCAATGAATAAATTAAGCATTTTTCACTTTGCTTTGTCATAAATCATTACCTTTCTAGGACCAGTGTGTTAGAGACTATTTGTAAGATTATTTTGAGATAAACAAAACTTGTAATCAATTAAGAGAAAGAATCCAGTCTCATTTGATATTATGCAAACAATTTCACTTTTGGGAGATTCGTTATCATTAGAATAGATCAAACTATTTTATTTATATATTTTTTGAGGTTAGAGACTAACCCACCCATAATTAGATGTAAAATAATGTCTATAAAATAAAATTATCATATTGAGTTTTACCTTAATATATAGATTTTTGCCTTTGGTTGCAATTAGATATTTTGCCTTAAATATAGCATATCCATAAGAGTTTTAGGTTTGTGTTTTTAGGGGTTTTTTTTGGGGGGGGCGGTTATAATGATTTCAACTAATGGCACTATAGCTTACAAGCAACACTTTCTTCCAAAAGAAAAGTTATACATATATGAAATGTATCTTATTTTATAACAGGCTGTTTCATGCATTACCAAGGAGACTGGCTATTAGTGAAGAATATATTTTAATGTTGAATCACTAAGTAAATGTTATAAAAGAAGGAAATTAAAACACTTGTCAAAGATGTGTATTTATGAATTATATTTTATAGCAACATTACATTCTAATAAACTACAATAAATGCCATTTTTCTATTAAACACAAGTTTTAATAAAATGAAGATCATAGCCTTATCTATAGCCCTTTTCATGCTCCAGGCATTATAGGACATTTTTTAAATCAGTGAAGTGAATGCTAGCAAGGCATTGGTTGGATATGCCATTAGCTACATATTTTGCATAAAGGACCAGTAATTCACTTTCACTTTAGCTTCATGAAACACAAATCTTTGTTAGATAGGATGGAAAGGAATATCCCAAAGTATAACATTTGCTCCATAACAATGGATGGCAAAAAACAATAAAAATTAGTCAAAGTTATTTTAATATTAAATCAAAAATGCATTCTTCCTAAGTATTAGGAGAATGTTCAAAGTCAATAACGTTCAGCCACCAAGCACTAGGCTCCTTATTCCTTATCTCATTTTGCAGCTTCTACCCTGGAATTTTTAGAGCTCATTGATACCATCAGTTCACAATAATGAGAGATATTATTATCTAGTAGACATGGTACATAGTATAAGGAAATAGGAACAACACAGTACTTAAGTGGAAGGTGTCGGCTTGGTAGGCCATGGATTTATGCTAGGAAAAGAGTATGAGTTTTAAGTCAAAGAAATACATGGGGAATAAGTATGTCCAATAATATTTCATGGCATGCTTTTCCTACTTTTGAAATGAAGCTCCTGATCTAATTGAGAGACTTAGAGTTAGAAGATACCTTAGAGTTCATTTAGATCAATCCACAATTTGTATTTAATTTAATTTTTAATTAATTAGCACTTTTTTTTCTCCCTTCTACCACTAACAGAAAAGAAAACAAAACAAAACAACCCAAACTCTTGTGACAGATAGTCATAGTAAAAAAAAAAAAATCCTATTTTATTTATATCCACAAATGTATGACTCATTCTGCTCATTCATTTTACAGATTTGGAAACTGAGGTATAACATAACCCAAGGTGATCACATGAGTAATAAGTGGGACAGCTAAGATTTTAGACCCAGGTCTTATGTTGCCAAATTTAGGTTCTTCCTATCATATCACACTGCAATATATAATTTTGCTCTTGACTTGATTATTACAGGTTAGTTATTTCCATTTGTATGATTATTTCTCCCCATGGGTCTCTTGAAGGTATAAGTACATTTTTCTTTTTTCTTTACAGTAATATTTTCAATTAATGGCAGTGTCTTTATACTATCTTGAGCTGTAGGGGTGTAAAATCACTAAGTAAGTAAATTGTATTATTTTATAAGCATTTAATAAGCAATAATTATGATGAGTTATTTTTCATGACTTTTTTTTTCCATTTTGTTGTTCAGTTACTTTATTTGTGTGGCATTTCTACTGGTCCTTAAAATGTTTTAAAGATATAGCTTTCTGAAAAAGCTAGAGATTTAAAGTCCGATACTAATATTCCTCCTACATAGGAAGTAATCTGGAAGCATCCCTTGGGTCATGTGGAAACATGCTGTGTAGAATCCAAGTGGGAGAAGAACATCTTGAAATAAGAATGAAAGTCACACTGGGTAGAACCAGAATGGCAGCTTTTCTGAAGTCTGGAGCATTCAAATCAGTGGTCTGGTGCTTAGAGTTGTAATCTAAATGGAGTCTTCAATTCTGTAGTGTTTGGAGAAAAGTGTTATCCCTCGACAAGAATGTTTTTTTCTTTCAGAGGAAAGGTACTTATACACAGCTAATAAATATTTATGTGATTGCAATAAATAATACAACATACCATATACTAAGACAGCCTTGCAAACAAGTACAAATAATTTACCATTCTGCTTTTTTTTCCATAGAAGGTATTTATGAAATAAGCAATAAGACCAACTGGATTTCTGTCTTTGAAATTCTCAAGCCAATGGACTTGATTAAATGGGAGCGGAGGGAATAGAAAAGATAGGATTGTTTCTTTGGCATGTAGGTGATGTGAAGAGAAAAACTTCCAAGTCACGAGATAGTTGATAGAAACCATCCTGGGAGGCTTCAAGGCAAGATATTTTTAGCTGACAGGCTTCAGGCAGATTATATCCTTTCTTCCCCTTGACCCTCAAGTTAAGGTGCATGGCTTGTGGCTTAAGGAAGGTCAGATTTGAGAAACAACTGGTGGATTTTCTGTACTGTCTCTTTTTAAATAATTTTTCATTTAGTGTGAGCTGATTTGCTGTGTTGCAGTTCAGATACTTGATGGTGAAACTAGTGCTATACATCAAATGAACATTTATTAACTACATATTAGTCTAAGCCAAACAAGTCTTACTTGGAAGGAAAAAAAAAATCATGCCTGTTGGGATTGGCAGGGATAATTTTCCTTGCTGATTCACAATTCATTACAGAGAAAGCTTCTCTCTCCCCATCACACTTAAAAGTAAACTTACCTCTACTATATCTCTTTCACTTAAAAGGAAACACCATTTTGGTGAGCTACTGAGAGGATCTGGACAGGGAGTTGCTCAATATTAGATTCCTTTTAATCGTCTTTGTCATGGATATTGTTCTCTATAAAAATGCTACCCAGCTAAGAGTCTTTAATAGAGATGAAGGAGCTATTTGTATGCAGTATATGTCAAACAAAAGGCAGACCAGATGTGGCATAAAATACATTTAAGTCCTATCACAGCAGCACTAGTTACATTATGCATATGTATCTCTGTGCTTGAGGGGATTTTCTCACACAATCTTAATATGGTGTGTTCAGTGAGCTCTAGAAGTAAAAAATAAAATAAAAACAAAACAAAACAAAACAAAACAAAAAAAGCAGATCCTGTTCAAAAGGTCTTGAGTTCTCTTCTTCCATGAGTCATTGATTGTTGACCTATGTAAACTCATTTGCATTATACAATCAGAAAACTTCCTTAAAGAATCACAGAATTTGATATTTGAAAGGGACCTTTCAGACCATCTAGTCTAAGCCAGACCCATAAGGTATTCCTGATGGAGTAATCAACAATACTCTGAATAAAGAATGCCAAGGACTGGGGACTCATCACCTCTCAAAGGAGCTCTTTCTACTTTTGGACAGGTCTAATTGTTCGGAAATTGTTCCTGACATAAAACATAAATGCCTTTCTTTTCACCATCTATTACTCCTGGTTCTGCCCTTTGGCTTCATACCAAACAAATCTAATAACTATTCCATGTGATAGCCTTTCAAATAATTGTAGGCAGCTATTATGTATTAACTCCTATCCCCTAAAATCATGTTTCTATTTTTGTTTTTTTTTTTACAGTCTAATAGTTCCTTCAGACAATCCTTATGTGATATGGACTCAAAGGCTTTCACGATCCTAGTTGCCTTCCTTCAGAGACATGCAAACTTATAAATGACATTTTTTTTTAAATCATGTGACCACATCGGAATAAAATATAACAAATGATGTCTGATGAGGCAAAAGTATAATGGGACTATCACCTCCCTATTCCTAGAGGTAATACTTCTTTCAATGTAGTGTAAATAAAATCATTGTTGTGTTTGTTTTTGGAGGAGGTGGCTGCCACAAAATACTGATCACTAATATGGAGCCTAAAGTAAATTAAAACTCGCAAGTTTTGTTTAGTAATAATTGCTGTCTAATCATGATTCTTCCATCTTGTATTCTCATATTTGATTTTTTTTGTTATTTAAAAGTATGAGTTTGAATTTATGCTCATTGCATTTCTCATCATTAGATTAAACACAGTGCTTCAACTTGGCAAGATCATTTTGGAGACCAATTCTGTTATCTAGTGTGTTTGTGTCATCTGAAAATTTGATGAGCATGCAATTTTTCCTCATTGGTGATCTCTTGCCACTTTAACATTGAGCCAATAACAACTTCCCTTTGAATCAATCAATTCAACCATTTCTGAATCCAACTATCGTTATGATGCAAAGCATATCTCTCCATTTTGTCCACAAGAATAGTGTTGTTGTTCAGTCATCTGATTGTTCTTGACCCATTTGGGATTTTCTTGCCAAAGATACTGGAATGGTTTGCCATTTCCTTCTCCAGATCATTTTAGGATGAAGAACTGAGGCAGAGGGTTAAGTGATTTGCCCAGAGTCACACAGCTAGTAGTGTCTGAAGCCAGAGTTGAACTCATGAAGAAGAGCCTTTCTGTATTAGACATTTCTTTTTTTATTATTTAATATATTTAGTTTTCAGTGTTGATTTTCACAGGAGTTTGAATTACAAATTTTCTCCTCATTTCTACCCTCCCCCCCC
>CM053626.1:139771582-139790369 GCA_028646595.1 Phalanger gymnotis | reverse complement strand
GGATCTATTTGAGGAGGCAATCAGTGGATTCTTTCAATTTCTGTTTTGCTCTGTGGCTCTAAAATATCAGGGCAGTTCTCCTTGATCATTTCTTGAAAGATGATATCTAGGCTCTTTTTTTGATCATGGCTTTCAGGTAGTCCAATAATTTTTAAATTATCTCTTCTGGATCTATTTTCCAGGTCAGTGTTTCTTCCAATGAGACATTTCGCATTGTCTTCCATTTTTTCATTCCTTTGGCTCTGTTTGATAATATCTTGATTTCTCATCAAGTCACTAGCTTCTACTTGCAGCAGTCTAATTTTTAAGGTAGTTTTTTCTTCAGTGGTCTTTTGCGCCTCCTTTTCCATTTGGCTAATTCTACCTTTCAAGGCATTCTTGTCCTCATTGGCTTTTTGGAGCTCTTTTGCCATTTGAGTTAGTCTATTATTTAAGGTGCTGTTTTCTTCAGTACATTTTTCAGTATATTTTTGGGTCTTCTTTATCAAGTCATTGACTTGTTTTTCATGGTTTTCTCTCATCATTCTCATTTCTCTTCCCAATTTTTCCTCTACTTCTCTAACTTGCTTTTCTAAATCCTTTTTGAGCTCTTCCATGGCCTGAGACCAGTTCATGTTTTTTTTGGAGGCTTTTGTTGTAGGCTCTTTGACTTTGTTGACTTCTTCTGGCTGTATGTTTTGGTCTTCTTTGTCACCAGAGAAAGATTCTAGAGTCTGAGACTGAATCTAGATGTGTTTTCACTGCCTGGCCATGTTCCCAGCCAACTCACTTGACCCTTGAGTTTTTTGGGAGCTTGTAGACTAAAGAGTTCTACGTTCCAAGCCTGAGGAGATGTGCCAGCTCTGCCACACCAGCACTCCTCCTTCACCAAGAACCCCCAACCTGGACTGGACCTAGATCTTCAGCAGGCTCTTCACTCCTGCTCTGATCTGCCACTTAATTCCTCCCACCAGGTGGGCCTGGGGCCAGAAGCAACTGCAGCTGTAGTTCTAAAGCTGTCCTACCTCCGCTGCCCCCGGGGTGGTGGCCTAATGCCAAACTCTATCCCAGTCCCCAGCAGCTTCTCCCACTAACCTACTCTGTTGTCCTTGGTGTTTGTGGGTTGAGAAGTCTGGTAACTGCCGCAGCTCACTGATTCAGGGCTCTAGGGCACCCTCAGCCCAGCTTCCGGTCTGGTCGGTCTGCGCCGCCCACGCTGGGCTCTGCTCTGCTCAGCTCTGCTACCCTTCATTCACAGCTCCATGTGGGATAGACCTTACCCAGAGACCATCCAGGCTGTGCTGGGCTAGAGCCCTGCTTCCCTCTGCTACCCTTTGGGTTCTGCAGTTCTAGAATTGGTTCAGAGCCATTTTTTATAGGTTTTTGGAGGGACTTGGTGGGGAGCTCACGCTAATCCCTGCTTTCCAGCTGCCATCTTGGCTCTGCCCCCAAAAAATCAGAAGAACCTTTCTGAATCCAGGCTCAATGCTCTATCAATTGTACCACTTAGCTTCCCTTTATCCATGAATAATATGAGTTACTTTGTTTTAAAAAAATCTTTACTAAAATTGAAATAAATTTATTCCATGCATTCTCTTCATCTTCTAGTTTAATATCTTGTCTAAAATAGGAATAGTTTGCCATGACTAGTTTTTTATGTAGCCAGTCTGGTTCTTTGCTGCTAAATATTCATCAATTTTCTCTTTAAAGATTCATTCTAGAATTTTCCTCAGTTTATTTAATCTGTTTTCTTCTGATGCCCAACTCTCTTGTTTGATAACCCTCTTTGGGAATATAATTTAAGGAAGACCCCCAGATATATTTTGCCTCACTCATGACTCAATTCACTTTTTCTTACTCCTTACAAATTGCCCATAGAAACTTCTACACTGAGGCTTTACTCTCCTTCTTAGTGACTCCCATTGGTGACTCTTACCAGGACCACTATGAGAGGGGCAGTGAAGGGACACAGTACAAAGAGTGTTGGAATTCAAACCAAGAAGACCTGATTTCAAATCTTGTCTCAGATATTTGCTGGCTATGTGACTCTGGGCAAGTTCTGTAACTTTTCAGCCTCAGTTTCCCCCTCTATAAAATAGAGATAATTGTAATACTTACATCTCAGGGTTACTATGAAAGTCCAGTTAGATAACCCATTTAAAACCATTCACAATCCTTAAAACATTATAAAAATGCCAGCTTTTTCTCCTGCCTCAACACACCCTCCATCCTTCTCCTCACCAATTGCCTCTCTCTTCCAGCTTTTTTCACATGCTCTCTTACCTGCATCAGAATGTAAGTTCCTTAAAAGTGGGGATTATTTTTTTTTTATTTGCATTTGTATTCTCAGAGCAAGAGTCCTTCTGTAAGGACTTAATAAAATGTTCTCTATCTCCCACCCCTATTTTTAAAAAAATGAGACAATTCCATTACTACAATCCTGTAGTAATTTTCTCATTGTCTCTGATCATTCAGATATCACTGACAGTGGCTCAACAATCATATTATCGATATATATATATATATATATACATATAAATTCATCCATATATCTATCTCCCAACATAGATATAAACATTATAATATATAGATATAAGGAAATATGGATGCATGTATGTATATGTATATATGCATGGTTCATCTAGGTCAGGTAGCTTGAATTTATCCAGGGTTGCTAAGGCCTCTCTTGTTATCTCTTTATTTAGTTTGAGTATCAATTCCACCATTTCCTTTATATTCTTTCCAGTGCAAAATGCCTTCTCTTTGGTGGAGTAAAACACTTCCAGCTTCATTTTCTTGTTAGTTATTATCAAGCCATTGATGCCAAGTGAAGATCCAGACCCTTTCTTAATGTTTCTTTTTTCTCCTAATATAACTAAAACGATTTCTTTTCCTCTTCCTTAGCTTCTTTAACCTTAGTTTGCCCACAGAGGCCAAGAAGTGGCTCACCTAAATGTGGAAAAGGCTGGCTTCAGAGTCAGGAAAACTTAGCTTTGAGTCATACCTCTGTGCAGTGGGACCTTGGGCAAATCACTTATGCCTTCAGTGCCATCAGACAACTCTCTAAGTCTCTTAGTTACAGAGCAAGTGCTGATGTGCATTAGGAAAGAAAGCTGAGTCTCATCAGAATTCCCTCTGCTACTGACTGAAATTACAGGTCTGACCCAAAAGAAAAGGTGAACTTGAGGTGAGGCTCACCTTATGGAGATAAATCAAATGCTCAGTTATAGATACATGTCAATGGATTTTCGGCATGTCTCCATGAAACCGGAAAAGGATAGTAGAAATGTCATTTACTTTTTTATTTGACCTCCTTTGATTCCGTTTTGTGTGGGCTCAATGAAGAAGGGAAAAAAATGAAGTGTGAACCATGGAAGAACAGAAGGAGGAACTAGTGGTGAAAGGTTTTTCAGGAAGAGGCATCAGGGTGAGCAAAGACATGCAGATGGGAAATCATGCTTTACTGTAACTGAAGGCCAGGATGCATCAAGAGCTTACTAAGAGGTAATGTCAGCAAGGTAGTTTGGGATCAAATTATGAAGGGGATGGAATTCCTGGCAAAAGAGTGTGGACCTTATAAGTATAGCAAGAGATGGAAAGATGTTGATTACAGAATAACAAGTTCATAGAAGTGTTCTAGAAGGACTAATATAAAACATATTTCTCACCTACAATACCCTTTACTACCTATTCTTTTATTGAGCCTTTGAATCTTGAGCAAGCCACTTAACTGCCCCTGGTCCTCAGTGTCCTTATCTGTAAAATTAGGGCTTGGACTAGATGACATTTAAAAGTTTTTTCCCAGTTCTAAATTTAGAATCATTTGAACTAGTTCCAGATTCTTTAGCGACTGGTTGCCATTACATCCTTATAAACCTGCCTTCCCTCTCCCCACCCACTCCTAATCACTCAAGCAGTTAATAACAGACATACAGATGACCAGCCAATAAGGGATAAAAGGGGATATAAAAGCTGATCGTTGTCTCTCTTTCATCATTTTCTAAGATGTTGAACCAGAGGCAAATACTCACAATACAAGACTAAGGTTGAATGAACCCACCACACTATAGGGATAGAATTCATTGACTTCTTATGTACACCTCCCCACTGTGACCATGCCAAGAGACTGTTGTATAATAACTCTCAATATAGCTGGGAAGGGGATAGTCAAAATTAATAGCATAGAAAAATCCCCTGTGCTGTGTTATAAGTGATAGTGGTGCTGATGGTCTGAAAATTTGGTTCCCACTGTACAGAGTAAAAGTGTTTTGGTTTTTTTTCCCCAACTTGCATTGCTACATTCTAAAAATTGTGGGACCTTTCTGCTAAGAGGTTTCAGTCAGATAACTCCTGTAAAGATTATGAACTATTAAAAACTGGGCATGGAACTCAGGAGTGGGAAGTAGGAGAAAGACAAACTAGAGGGTAGGAGATGTAAATTTAGAAGGCTATTATAAAAGTTCTGGTGAGAGCTCAGGTAGGCCTTGATTAGGGTGGATGGGTGGGGATCAGGGGAAGAGATTAAGAAAATCTATGGACATGGAAACAGCTCTTGGTGATTGACTCTATGAAGGGATAAAGAGAAAAACAAGAAAAATATATCAATGAATTTCTAAACCTGAGGGCAGGGAGGATGATAAGTCATTTAGAAATAGGACAGTAAGTCTGGAGCACAAGCAGATTGGGACTGAGGTGAGGGGAGGGGTGATTTGGTTTAAGTTCAGGATACTAAGAGGCTCTCCAGAAAGAGATTTCTATGAGTCACTTGGAAAAGCAACTCACGGATAATAGAGCTATATATATATATATACATATACATATATGTATATACATTAGAATCAACTAATTACACACACACATACTATATATATATATGTATATACATATTTGAAAGCAGTTTATATCTGATATATATATATATGTGTACCTATATATCACACATAAAGTACTTTGCAACTTCTAAATATCAATATAAATGCTAACATTTTTATTGCTGCAACTGTGGAAATGAATAAGATGAACCAGGAAGAGAAAGCAGAAAGAGAAGAAAAGAGTCAAGAAGAGATCCCTGGGGAATGCCAGCATATTTGAGTCTAGAGGATGGAGGAATCATAGAGAGAGACAGTGAAGAAATTCCAAGGAAGAATTACTATGCCCTGTAAACTGCCTACTATGATAGTGTATGTTGCTCAACATGTATGTATTGAAGAAAAAACATAAATGAACACAAAAACAGAAAAAAATGCATTTCTTTATATCTCGTCTTTGAAAGTAGAGACCTAAAAGGCAAAGTCTGCATATACTTTGCATATTTTGTATAGGACATAGCATATTTTAGGTAACTGATCAAGCCATTCAGTTAATCAAAATTAAATTATTTGATTGCTCAACAAAATTATCGACTCAGAATATTGAAAATCCACTTTAGACTGAAAGAGCAATGAACCTAAAATAGCAACTAATACAGGAAATTCCCAGGGCTTATAATGTCGTTTGAGAAGAACAGAGGAGGAATTGAGCCAACATTAGTTTACAGTGTGTAAAGAGCTGATTTTTTTTAATTGATGGACAAATTTAGAACTTTTTAGGTGGAAAAAACCTTAAAGGTCATGTTATCCAATATCTTACTCAATTCAGAAATCCCTCTACATCATCCATAATAGATACTTATTGACTATCTGCTTTAACACTCACACGTTTTGATAAGCATCCCATTCCATTGCTGGACAGCTGTCACTACAAAATGTTTTTCCTTTTGTTAACAGTCTAAACCTGCCTTCTCAGCATCTCCACCATTCACTGATCCTAGTTCCATCCTTGCAACCAACCCACACATAGCAAAGCAACATTCTCATATCCATGGAAGTCCTTTGGATATTTGAAGATGACTTCCATAGCCTACCCTGTATTCTCTTTTCCACTTCTCTTAAATAGTTCGCAGGTGACATATTTCTTTTTTCGTACCATTCTTGTTGATTTCCTTTCAGTAGTTTTTGGTTTGTCCAAGTCCTTCTTAAAGCGTAACACCAAGAACTAGACATAAAATTCCACCAACTGTGCTCTAACTAACAAGGGTTAGTGGAAATATTATTTCCCTTTCCTGAACAGTACAGTATAGTCAATGTAGCAGCATCTTCGTTAGTTAGCTTTTTTTTTAACCAGGATATAGGTCTTTCCTCATATGGAGTTTATTCATCTGAATTGTTATCAAATAATCATGTGCTTATAAAATTTTTTGAGCCTAAACATAGGCATTTTCTCTTTTCCCTGTTGAATATCATCTTATTGATTCCATGCTTGATTTTTGAACTCTTCTTCAAAATATTTACTGTGTCTGCAAGCTTTATTTTATTTAATATTTGGCTTTCATGCCTTCATTCATTCTTTCAATAGAGTTGGAGTTCATCAATACAATCAATGTTGTGCTTTCTCTAGCACTGTAGCTCACAATCCTTCAATGCTTCTTCATCTGGTGAGATTTATTTTCCCACCTCCTGCCACCCCATCCCCACCCCACTGAATATCCTATGAAAGAGGTCTTCCTCCAGGCCTTTTGATATTCTGGCATTACCAATGCAACACTTAAACCATCCATCTTCCATTTGAACTTGATTTCAAGACATGACTGGCCTTTTGTGGTCATAGATTTCTTTGATATATTTTAATACCACTTACTGCATACAAGTCATCATTGGAAATAGACTGCAACAAAACGTGAGAGCAATTTACACAGCAACAAGAGTATTGTAACGATAATCAACTTTGAAAGAATTAGTAAATTTGATCAACACAATGATCTACACAGTAACTCCAGTTCCAAAGGTCTTATGATAAAACATGTTATTCACCTTCTGATAGAGAATGGATGGACTCAATGTGCAAATTAAGGCATAATTACTTCTTCCTAGCTGTTCGTTCTGGGACTGATGCTGGAACATGTTTTGTATGGCCATGCAAATTTGTTGGGTTTGTTTTTCTTTCCTACTCAAGGAATGGGAAATATAGTAGAGGAAGGGGGTATGTGGGGATTTGAACATGAAAATAAAATTGAATTTACATTGCTAAAACAAAAAAAATAGACTACCAGCTAGTGAGATTTGCCATGTATCTCCATTGCCATTTAGGTCACACACAATTTGATTCTTCAGATACTATTATGCTTTAGGATAAAAAAAGTTAACATCAATACACTAATTGAAACTTCAGTTATGTTTATTTAGCTAGCTATGAGTTTTTTCTAATTGAATTATGACAATGAATTAGTACTACGAATCTATGTTTCTTCATCTTTTCTGAATTACTAAGAATAGTATCAACTTGTTAATCGATAAGTAAGTTGTTTAACTTCTCAATTTCTACCTCCTTAACATGAGGGAGATTAAACTAGCTTTTCAAGCATGATCATGTGATATTTACATGAGATTTTGTCAATTGCCATTTTGAAATCAAGGTATATTATGTCTGTTTCCCTCCTTTGATCTGGTAAGTCTAGAAAGCCTATCGGAAATGCAAATAAAGTTAGTTTGACATGTCTCACAATGTCATTTGGGAAGAAGGCAAAGGGAGTTGGGCCAACATTAGTTTGCAGTATGTGAATAAACTACTTTTATTTCTGTTAAAAGTACCAAGCAGAGACTGTGTTAAGATTTTCCTGTGGCTTTTCTATCCCCTTGGATTTAACTTGATTAAGAAGAAAAATTAGATAGCTTAGAGACTTAAACTTCGAACCAAGATCTTGGAGATAAAGACATAAAGTAATGAATTATGTTTCTACAGGTTAACGAAAAGGTAGAATGTAAAGTCAGGTAAGAACAAACAGCTAGATGGCACAGTAAATAGAATGTTGAGCTCAGAGTCAGAAAGACAGACATACCTTCATGCATTTAAATTTGGCCTCAGACACTTACTAGCTGTGTGACCCTGAGCAAGTCACTTAACCCTGTTTGCCTCAATTTCCTCATCTATAAAATAAGTTTGGGAAGGAAATGTCAAACCACTTCAGTATCTTTGCCCCCAAATGGGGTAACAAATAGTCAGGTATCACTGAACCATACAAGGAGAATGAGCAAGGATGTAAGCATGAAATATAGATAGTTTGCAGCTTGATTTTTGCTTCTAGGATACTAAGAGTGAAAAAGATGGAGATGAAATAACAGATCACTGATGAAACTGGACATTGGATGAGATAAGATCAGGAAGTCAGAATCATAGGAGCATAGATTTAGAGCTGGAAGGGATCTTAGAAACTAAGTGCAACTTTAATTTTTGACAGATGAGGAAACTGAAGTACAGAGAGATTAAGTGACTTGTTCAGGGTCACCCAGATAGTAAGCATATGAGACATTTAAAACTAGTGCTTCTTAATTCCACTTCCAGTGACCTGCTAACCATAGCATGCTATATATAAAAAATGTGCATATTTGAACTTGGAACTTCCTGCACTAAATCTAGAGTACTTGCCATTATTCCAGGGACAAGGTGTGTTGTTTTGTAAAGTAGTACAGGGGAGGAAATGTTCATTAATCACTAACTCTTCACGGATTCCTTACTGATTCATACCCTTGTCTTTACAAATGGTCAGGAAGCATCTTTCTCATCAATATAAAATATGTGGAATAATTATATCCTAGAATTATAAATATAGATCTCTAAATTATCTTTCTTTCGAGTTTCTCTGAACAGATGTTGACTTTCCTGTTATTCCTAATGAATTATTATGTTGGCTTTAATCCTTCCCACTATGAAATCTTGAGATCTATAGATTCATTGTGAACTTAATGCAACTCATTTATCTGTTTTGACTTGTCATTCCTGAAAACTGTCAACTGTGATGTTTTAGTCACTGAAGTTGCTACTGTTTCTCTAAAATAGTGGCTCTGATCCCCTGCTCCATTTCCTAACGGCTTTGCAGTCAGAAAGCTCTCTTAGAAAGTTTTATGTAGTCTTCAAAGTTCTGTTTTATTTATGGAAATTCAGTGAGAGACTAGTACGCTAGCCTCCAATCAGTGCCCTTGTGGCACATATTACGTCCACTTTCAAGATGAGAAAACTGTGATACAAAAAGTATCTCTATTTGTTCAAGACTGTACAGTAAATAGATGATATAGCTGGTAAAAGAATGTGTAGTATGGAAGTTGCCTAGCTATTTTTAGTTCCCTCAACCAGTCTACCTCTGTAACTGATAATGAAATGATATGTATTGGATACAAACTCTGCAAAGATGTAATTTTATTTATTTAGGATATACTGTATACATAATGAATGTAATTATCTACTCTCTGAAAATATAGACAATATTGAATAGACTTTCACAAATATTTTGGGGAGCTAATGCAAATTTTATCTGTTTAACAATGATGAGTTTCATAACTAGTCACTTTGCACATTGTTTTTCACAGTGAAATTAAGTGTGGTGAACTCTCATAACCAATTAGCAAGGAACAACTGCTGTTTTCCCCTTAGTATGCCTCACTGGGGGAAATTTTTCAGGAGAAAGGATGCTGCTTTAGTAGAAACAGGACTGTGGATGAACTGTTCAACAAAATAACTCCTTTAGAGTTGCAGAAATCAGGGAATTTTGTTCTTATGCTTTTACATAGGTTTGATAGCTAATGTTTCTGAGAATAAACTTTCAATTACAGTTGATGATGTCAATCATCTAATTAGGCTTACTATTCTTGGAGATGCAGCATATAATCCCTCACCCAGAAAGTATGTGTAGGTTATTGCTTGATTAGCATATTTTTTTTAAAGTTGAGGCCTGGAAGTTGAAGGCAGAAAATGAGAATAGGGAAAAAAGAAACACTGAACTTGGTGTCCTGGCAACTGATGGCATAATCTTTGGCAGGATTCAATATTCAGCTAATTTCTCCTTTTGAAAAGGTGGTGGGAAAAGAAGCATCATATTTGAATCAGGAGTGAAAAAGGACTCAGGATTCTTGTCCACATTTTGTTATTGGTCAACTATGTGATAGTGAGCAAGGATAGTGAGCCTTAGTGATTGAATCTACAAAATGAGGGGGTTGATTCTCTAATACTCTACACATTTCTTTTGAAATTATATTATCTCATTCTGCTGTCAGATGAAGTATCTATATAATTTAAAGTGATAATCTCAGATGCTGGTTATGGATAATTGAAGGTTAAGAGGGTTAAAAGAGATCCAAAGAATTCTGCCTGTGACAGTTTCGTTACATAAACCTGTGGGTTGCTCCGATCATTCACAGCATGTAACCTTAATTCTGATTTTGTACAAAAACAAAAATTAAAACAGAAAACTCCCTAAAGGATTACTTTGATTTGTATAAGAAATCTCATGCCTACTAGTCTGTGGACTTTTTACCTTAATCACATGACTTTTAAGGACTATAAAAAATTTAAAAAAATTTAAAAATCCTTTTCCTCTTCCTTTTCTTCTTCTTCTTCTTCTTCTTCTTCTTCTTCTTCTTCTTCTTCTTCTTCTTCTTCTTCTTCTTCTTCTTCTTCTTCTCCTCACATGCCTGTTAAATCTCATTAGAAGCGTTAAAAATCAGAACCAAGGGTATTTGATATTTGGTATTTAACTTTGTATTTACCACAGTGATTATAAGATATCTCAGTTGTGTACCTCCATATATTTACTTGTAGCCAATATCTTTCAGGTGTCAGAATTGAATCAAGGAAGATGTTTAACACTAATATAGCTGTTATCAGTTTGTTTATTAGGTGAAGGATACCAGGAATGACTATGTATTAAATCAGCCGCAGTCATTTCCTGGATCCCAAGATTCTTGACTTTGGTTTATATAGTAATAAGTGTTTCCCTGAACAATTAACTAATTGAGAACTACTCAGCTCAAGACATGTTTACTTTGCCTGCCTGGGGTCATGGAGTTGGGGGATGAGGGTTTACTAATCAATCAACAGAAATCAATTCACAAGACCAAGTAATAGTCCAACGAGTATTAAACATTGCTAAATGATCAATCATGAGCAATCACTCACACTTGGCAATGGAATAGGCCACTATCTAGCAGGATACTTTAGTTGAGAAAACATGAATACAAAGTAGGGCAAAATCTAAGAACAGTTCAACCAAAAATCATTTGTTAAATACATACTGGGTACCAGCCACCATAAAAGGCACTAGGAACACAAATATAAAGAAAGAAACAACCCATACCTACTAGGAGCTTCTATTCTAGTGAGGAAAATAACAATTTTTATAGGAATATATATATATATATATATATATATATATATATATATATATATGGAGATTAAATACAAAGTAGTTTGGGTGGAATCTGGAAGAATTAAGAAAAGCTTCACGGTGAAAGTGTTGTTTGAGCTATACCTTGAAAAAGGAGAGGGACTCTCTAAAGGCAGACCTGAAGAGGGAATACATTTCAGACATAAGAAGCAGAAAATATAAATGTAAAGAAATGGGGGATGAAGTGTCATGCTTAGGTCCAATGTGTTACTGATTCTACTAATTTTAAAAATCTTTTCTGTGTGACATCATTATTCTCTAGTAACCAAAAGTCCAATATCCAAAAGCCTTATAATTCTGTGTAATTGACTAAGGAATTGCACATTGTGATAGAGTTAAATTCCTTAATACCAAGTTTATAACACTGGTTGATTGATTGCTTCAATGATTCAATAAATAGGACATTCTTGTCTAATAAAGGTATCTGGGCAAAGTCACTTTTAGATGTGTCCTGTGTTGCATTTTAAATAAATATTCTTAATTGAAAAATACAAAGGATTTTGGTAGACTGTTATTTCTTTAGTTCTAGAAAAGACAATAAACCATATTATTTGTGCTTTGTCCAGTACTATGAGGATGAAAGATAATAGTGGCATTAATACTGAAAAGTCAATTTCCTTATATGACAAGGATCCTTCATTTTTTTTTTTTGTCATGAACTCTTTGGACAGGAAGTCTCTGGATGCTTTCTCAGAATAATCTTTTTAAATGAATAAAGTAAAATACCTAGTATTACCCAGGAAAACCAATTATGTTGAAACACAGTTATCTATGTAGCTATATATCTAAGTAGCTATCTGTCTATGTAGCTATGTATGTATGTATGTATGCATCTATCTATCTATCTATCTATCTATCTATCTATCTATCTATCTATCTATCTAGTCAGGTTCATTGACCCCAATTAACAGTTCCTGTTTTAAGGAGAGGAGCCATTTGGCACTTAAATGGCTTTGCTCTATGGTATGTGATTATATCACTGAAACATTTTCAAGAAAGGTACGGTGAAGAGTTTAATGCGTCCTGGGTTTTATATTTCCATGATAAAAGATATCACCCTTAGTCTCTATTGCAATATGAAATGCAAAGTGTCTTTCCAAAATAGCATAAAGAATTTTTTTTTTCTCCTAGTTGGAGATGAGACATTGAACACAGACCTCTGGAACTAGACTTTGATCCTTGGAAGATGAACATACAGAAAGCCCATCTTAATTCAGGAAAGTTAGAGAGAACCACCAATTGTTGTAAAACTCTTGGCAATCATGCACTTCCAAGAGAACCACAAAGTGTCAATACTGGCAACCAGCCTACAGAAACCACATTTTTGTTTGTGTTTGTTTTCTTAGCTCTAAAATAAAATTTTTGGTAGTTTTATTGGTATGGCACTGAATAAGTAAATTAATTTAGGTAGAATTGTCTTTTTAAAATTATATTAGCTTGGCCTACCAAGAGCAATTGATATATTTCCAATTGTTTAGATCTGACTTTATTTGTATGACAAGTGAGTTTGTCTTGACAAGTAGAGTGTCAAATATTTTATATTGTTTTAATTATTTTAAGTGGAATTTCTACATCTATCTCTTGTTGTTGAGCTATATTAGTAATATATAGAAATGCTGATGATTTATTTGTGTTTATTTTATATCCAGCAACTTTGTTAAAGTTGTTAATTATTTCAAGTAGTTTTTTAGTTGATTCCCTAGGATTTTCTAAGTATATCATGCTATCAATTGCAAAGAGTAATTGTTTTGTTTCCTCATTGTCTATTCTAATTCCTTCAATTTCTTTTTCTTCTCTTTTTGCTAAAGCTAACATTTCTAATACAATATTGAATAAAAATGGTGATAATGTGCTTCTTTGCTTCACCCCTGACCTTACTGGGAAGGCTTCTAGTTTATCCCCATTATGATGCTTGCTGATGGTTTTAGATAGACACTACCTAGCATTTTAAGGTAAGATCCATTTATTCATATACTCTCTACTGTTTTTAATAGGAATGATTGCTGGTTTTTTCTGCATCAATTGAGATAATCACGATTTCTATGGGTTTTGCTATTGAAATGGTCAATTATTCTAATAGGTTTTTTTTTTTCTGATATTGAACTAGCTCTACAATCCTGGTATAAATGCTACCTGGTATAGTGTATTATCTTGGTGATAAGTTGCTGTAATCCCTTTGGTAATATTTTATTTAAAATTTTTGCATCAATATCCATCAGGTAAATTGGTCTATAATTTTATTTTTCTGTTTTAGTTCTTCCTGGTTTAGGTAACAGCACCATATTTGTGTCATAAAAGAAATTTTGGTAGCACCCCATCTATTTTTTGAAACAGTTTATTCAATATTGGCATCAATTGTTCCTTAATGTTTAGTAGCATTCACTTGTAAATCTATCTGGCCCTGGAGATTTTTTCTTAGGGAGTTCATTGATGGCTTGTTTAATTTCTTCTTCTAAAATGGGGTTAAGTATTTTATTTCTGCTGTTAGCTTGGGCAATTTATATTTATTTTTTGTAAATATTCATCAATTTCATGTAGATTGTCAGATTTATTGGCACACAGCTGGGCAAAAAAGCTCCTAATTACTGTCTTAATTTCCTTTTCGTTGGTGATGAATTCACTGTTTTTACTTTTGATGCTGGTAATTTGGTTTTGTTCCTCTCTTTTTTTGTTAAATCAAATTAACCAATACTTTCTGTATTTTATTGGCCTTTTCATAAAGCCAGGTCTTTGTTTTATTTGTTAGTTCAATAGTTTTCTTGCTTTCAATTTTATTCATCTCTCCTTTGATTTTTGGAATTTCTAACTTGTATTTAATTGAGGATTTTTAACTTGTACTTTTTCCAGGTTTTTTAATTGCATGCCCAATTCATTGATCTCCTCCTTCTCTATTTTAGTCATGTAAGCATTTAGAGACATAAAATTTCCTCTAAGAACTGCTCGCACTGCATCCCATAAATTTTGGTATGTTGTATCATTATTTTTGTTCTCTTGGATGAAACTATTGATTATTTCTATGATTTATTTTTGTTTGGCCCATTCATTCTTTATGATTAGATTATTTAGTTTCCAATTAATTTTTAGTCTGTCTTTCTATGGCCAATTATTACATGCAGTTTTATTGTGTTATGATCTCAAAAGGATGCAATTGAAAATTCTGCCTTTCTGCATTTGATTTTGAATTTTTTTTCACTGATACATGGCCAATTTTTGTGTAGGTGCTATGTACCACTGTGATAAAGGTATATTTCTTTCTAGCCCCATTCAATTTTCTCCAGAAATTTCCAATTTCTCTAATCATACCTACGTTCTCTAAAATTCTATTCACCGCCTTAACTTCTTTGTTGATTTTGTGGTGAGATTTATCTAATTCTGAGAGGGGGAGGTTGAGGCAGTGGTGGGATTCAAATGAATTAACAACTAGGTTCCAAGCCAAGGTGCTGCCCCACCACTGACATGGTGGGCACAGGCCCCACCCCCGCTAACAACAGGTTTAGGGAACTCAACCTAATATTAGTTACTGGTTCTAGAGAACCGGTGCAAACTGGCTGAATCCCACCATTGAGTTGAGGCCCCCCACTAGTATAGTTTTGTTGTCTGTTTCTTCCTGTAACTTAATTTCTCTAAGGATGTGGATGCTATACCACTTGGTTCATATATGTTTAGTATTGATATTACTTCATTGTCTATGGTAACTTTTAGCAAAATGTAGTTTCCTTTTTTTGTCACTTTTATTTTGATCTATTTTTTGCTTTTGCTTTGTTTCAGATCAGGATTGCTACCCCTGCTTTTTTTTTTTTAACTTTAGCTGAAGCATTATAATGGACTCTGCTCCTTCCTTTTACTCTGTGTGTGTGTCTCTGCTTCAAATGTGTCTCTTATAAACAACAGATTATAGGATTCTGGTCTTCGATCCACTCTGCTACCTCATTTTTACTCTGCTTCAAGTGTGTTTTTCGTAATCAACATAGTGTAGGGTTCTAGTTTTTGATAGACTCTGCTACCCACTTCTGTTTTATGGGAAAGTTCATCCCATTCATATTCACAGTTACGATTACTAACTGTCTATTTCCCTCCATCCTATTTCCTTCCGCATTTATATTTTTCTCTCTTGCATATTTCACCCTGTCCCTACTCTCCAGTGTTTTGCTTCTTACCATCATCTTCCTCAATCTACCCTCCCTTCGATGAGCACCCCCTCACTTTCTTTTCAATTTAACCTCCTTTATAAAGATTTCTATACCCATATATATTTCTTTACCCTTATGAGTGTATATATTATTTCATCTTTGAGCCAAAATTGATGAGGATAAGGTTCAAACAAGGCTCACCCCCTTCCTTACTCCTCTCACTCCCTCCTCTACTGTAATAGGTCTTCCATGCCTCTTCATGTGATATAATTTACCCTATTCTGCCTCTTCCTTTCCTCTTCTTCCAGTACAATTTTTTTTTCTTTTACCCCTTAATTAATTTTCTTATCATCACATTAAAGTCAACTTATACCCTATATCAGTAAGGCAAGATTCATGAACTTGAGGATGACCATGGACATGACCGAATGGTTCAGAATCTTGAAGTATAAGAAATTCTCTAGGTAGAAGGTAGGGGAAGTATAACATTTATTTAGACATGAGAAAATCCAATTCTTGAACCAGTTATTCCAAATCCATAAAGTAGCAATAATATTCCAAAGCCAGTAAGCCCACCTCAATGTAGCAACAAGGAAATTGTAACACAAAACTATAGCGAGGAGCCAAGTCATCCTGTAACCTTCCCCCCTGCTACAGCCTTCCTGTAAACAATCACTCACAAATCCTAACTCTCTGCTCAGCACTCTCTTCTGCAGCTCTATAGATTCCAAGTTCCTACTTCTTCTCCTTGGGCTTAATTCTGATTCCTGTAGCTCTTGCTGCCTCAATGTCCTCTGGATGCCTACTTCTGAATCCTGACACTCTCAGTTCCACCTCTCTGCTGCTCTCAGTTTTGCTTCTCTTCAATTATGCTTCTCTCACACTCTGTGCTCTCCTTTTATACAGACATAGCAGCATGTGATTGACTAGAACTCAGTTCGTATACCATTGGCTCTGGTTTTAGCAACTCCCTTTGGGGCCCTGAGGGCTTCATACCCACATGGGCTTAAGTAGCAAAAGTTAGTTAGTTAGTTATCTAGTTAGTGAAAGGGTGTGAGCCTGTCTTTAATCAGGCCTCCCTTTGTTGGCCCCACCTGAGGCCTGTTAAATGGGCAGGAAAGATCTTTCACATACTGGTTGGCCTTACATACCCACATTCTCAGTCTAAGTATACTCCTTCTAACTGCCCTAATTGAGATACAGTTTTTAAGAGTTACAAGGATTCTTTTCCCATGTAGGGATATAAACAATTTAACCTTATTGAATAACAATTTTTTTTTCTTTCCTGTTCACCTTTTTAATGCTTCTCTTGAGTTTTGTATTTGAAGATTGAATTTTCTGTTTAACTCAGCTTTTCATCACGAAAGCTTGAATGTCAAATATTTCATTGAATGTGTATCTTTTCCACCAAAAGATTAGGCTCACTTTTGCTGGGTAAATGATTCTTGGTTGTAATACAAGCTCCTTTGCCTTCTGGAATAACATATTCCAAGCTCTCTAATCCTTCGATGTAGAAGCTGCTAAATCCTGTGTATCTGGACTGTGGCTCCTTGATATTTGAATTATTTCTTTTGGGCTGCTTGTTGCATTTTCTCCTTGACCTGACAATTTTGGAATTTGGCTTCAATATTCCTTGGAGTTTTGATTTTGGGATCTTTTCCAGGAGGAGATTTGTGGCTTTTTTCAATGACACTTTACCCTTGGGTTATAGGATATAAGGGCATTTTTCCTTAATAATTTCTTCAAACATTCTGTCCAGGCTCTTCTTTTGATCATGGCATTCATATAGTCCAATAATTCTGAAATTATCTCTCCCGGATCTGTTTTTCAGGTCAGTTGTTTTTTCCAGTGTGGTATTTTCCATTTTCATCCTTTTGATTTTGTTGGACTGATTCTTGTTGTCTCATAAAATCATTAGCTTCCACTTGCCCAATTCTACTTTTTAGGGAATTATTTTCTTCAGTAAGCTTTTGTATCTCCTTTTCCATTTCACCAATTCTACTTTAAAAGGAGTTGTTTTCTTCAGTACTTTTTCCCCCATTTGGCTTATTCTATTTTCAAAGGTTTTTTTTCAGTCAATTTTTATGTATCCTTTTTCAAGTTAACTATTTCATAATTTCTTGTAAAACTCTCATTTCTTTTCCAAAATTTTCTTCTACCTCTCTTGCTTGATTTTGAAAATCCTTTTTGAGATCTTCCAAGAGAACTTTATGGGCCTGAGACCAATTGTTGTCCTCTTCTAAGTGTCTATTTTGATCTTTCCTATCACTATAGTAGCTTTCTATAGTCAAGGTTCTTTTTGTCTTTTGCTCATTTTAAAAAGTTAAGCGCTGCTCCTGGGGCACAGGAGGCACTGATCCAAGCTTCTTGCACTGGTGGCCAGTAGTCTGGTCACTGGCTTTCTGCCTCAGAGCCTCAGGGGCTGGCGGCTTGACCACTGTGCTATGGTTGCTGGTCTGTTGTGCCCTCAGTTCTGGGGCTGGCAGTTTGCCTGCTGCTCTGTGGCTAGAGGCCTCACAGCTGTCCTGCTGTGCCACTGGCCTGCTGTGCCATGACTGTGGGGCCTCTATTGATGATCTGTGCTGTGGCCGAGAGCCTCTCCCAGGTTGCCCAGAAACTGCCTTCACTGGGCTCTGCTCCCTTTTTACCCAACTGAGACAGATCTTTCCTGAAGTCCTTCTAAGTTATCTTGGACTGGAAAATTGTTTCACTCTGTCTTTTTGTGGGTTCTGTCACTCCAGAATTCTTTTGGAGGCTTGATTTAGCATTGTTTCTGAGGGAAACTGAGAAGAGCTCAGGAAACTTTCTGGCTTCTCTCCTCCATCTTGGCTCCTCCTCAAAAACCACATATATTTAACAAAAACAAAGACCTTCTCTCTTTTTCTCTTCATCCATCACTGTTACGTATCCTGGGTGAAGTCCAAGACCTATTATTAAAGAAACAAGAATGTAAAAACTGACAAGTCTTTTTACAGGTGAAAAGAACTTAAACCCTACAGTGCCTGCAACATTCTAATTTCAGGCAAAATAAAAAAAAAATAAATTCCTACCTCTATTTCTTTATTTAAAAATAATGACAGACTATTTTTAATTTGAAAGTAAGTGGGAAGAATTAATAAGTTCTCTGTGATATTTCTGTGCCTTATTAAATAAATATTTTGGAAACTACTTTTTCCTTGTTACAACTTCTAAAGAAAAATGTGGCCATCCAAAACACACACACACACACACACACACACACACACACACACACACACCAAACAATGAGAATGTTCTCTAAAGTGTGTGCAGCTTTTTGAGAAAAGGAAAAATGTTTGAAACTGACAGTCAAAGATATTTGGGTTTTCCTTTGATACATGACTATCAAACGTATGTTGTTAAATAAGGGGGTTCTGTTCTTTCTTTCTTCCTTCCTTTCTTCCTTCCT
>CM053626.1:139687986-139771482 GCA_028646595.1 Phalanger gymnotis | reverse complement strand
TTCTTTCTTTCTTTCTTTCTTTCTCTCTTTCTCCCTTTCTCTCTTCCTCCCTCCTTCCTTCTTTCCTTCTTTCTTTCCTTCCTTCCTTTCTTTCTTTCTTCCTTTCTTTATTTCTTCCTTCCTTCCTTTCTTTCTTTCTTTCTTTCTTTCTTTCTTTCTTTCTTTCTTTCTTTCTTTCTTTCTTCCTTTCTTTCTTCCTTTCTTCCTTTCTTTCTCTCTCTCTTTCTTTCTCTCTCTCTTTCTTTCTTTCTTTCTTTTTCTTCTATCTATCTATGTATCTATCTATCTATCTATCTGTCTGTCTGTCTGTCTGTCTGTCTCTCTATCTATCTATCTTTCTACTTATCTATCTGACTTGACTTGCAAATTCATTGGTCTATCCATCTCCCAATGAAGGGAGTCCTTTCACCAATGATGAATGGCAATTGTTCTGTGACAAAGACCCTTGAAGAGTTGGGAAGTGATTTGCTGAGGGTCACCCAGGCAATATGTATAAAAGGCAGAGCTTGAATCTAGGTCTTCCTCACTACAGAGTCAGCTCTCTGTTCTGGTTCAAATATCGTAGTAAAATTTAAGGTCAGAACTATTTTTCTAATTTTTTTGAGCGCAGCTTTTTTAGAAAAATATTCTGAAGAGAGTAATTATCATATGTCTGAACTTTTAACTTTCAGGTGTGTGAATGGAAAAGGGGGGCTTGGACAGACAGATGATGCCTAATACATTTCTAGCATAAAATCATGATGGACTTGATTCTTTGTGGAAATGCAAACTATTAATATATAACTGGAAACATCAAGCTCTTTTTCCTTTGTTATTCACCGCATCCTCCTGATAATACCATCCTTTGGCTTTGGAATGCTTTGGCTTTCTTCCTGAGCACAGGTTAAAACTTCCTGGCTGATCTCATTGGAAAAACAACTGACCTGAAAAAGAGATTCAGGAAAGGCAATGTCAGAATCATTCAACTACCTGAAAGACATAGTCGAAAGGAGGATCTAGACGGTGTCTTTCAAAAAATTATCAAGGAAAGTTGCCCTGATGTCCCGGAGCCAGAGGGCAAAATGGGCACTAAAAGAATCCACTAATCACCTCAGGAAAGAGATCTCAAAATAAAAACCCCGAGGAACATCACAACCAAATTAGAGAACTATCGGGTCAGGGAAGAAAAATACTGCAAGTGGCCAGAAAGAAACAATTCAAATATCAAGGAGCCAATGATCAAGATTGCATGAGATTTAGTAGCTGCAACATTAAAAGATAAGAAGTCATAGAACATGATATTCGAGAAGGCAAAAGAGCTAGGGCTACAAAAAAGAACCACATATCTGGAGAAATTTGGCATAATACTTTGAGGGGAAAAATGGCATCCAAAGAAATAGAAGGATTTCAAGCTTTCATAGAGAGAAGATGAGATTTGAACAAAAAAAATTGCTCTCTAATATCAAGACCCAAGAGAAGCCTAAAAAGGGAAAAGGAAAAGAAAACATAAAAGATTCTATGGAGCTGAACTGTTTACATCCTTTCATGGGAAGATGATACTTGTAATTCTTAAAAATTGTACCACTAACAGTACAGATAGAAGGAATATACATATACATAGGGTATAGGCATAAAGTGAATTTAAGGGGTTGACCTAAAAATAATTAAAGAATGAGAAAGAAGAGTACAATAGGTGCAGAAATACAATGGGTGGTAGAATAGGGTAAATTATTTCTTACGAAGAGGCACAAAAAACATATTTAGTCAGAGAAAGATGAGAGGGTCAGTGATAGACATTGCTTGAGCCTTACTCTCATTACTACTGGTTCAAAGAAGGAAAAATATACACAATCAGTTGAATGTAGAAATCTATCTTACCCAACAGGAAAGTAGGAGGGGAGGAGGCTAAGTAAATGGGCAGTAGGGACTGACACAGAGAGAGAGAGAAAGAGGGAGAGAGAGAGAGAGAGAGAGAGAGAGAGAGAGAGAGAGAGAGAGAGAGAGCACGCACTAACAGGAGGAAAAATAGGATGGAGGGACATACATAGTTAGTAATCATAACTGTGAATGTGAATGGGATGAACTCTCCCATAAAATGGAAGTAGGGAGCAGAGTGGATCAAAGACCAGAATCCTACAATATGTTGTTTATAAGAAACACACTTGAAGCAGAGAGACATGTACAGACTAAAAGTAAGGTACTGGAGTAGAATCTATTATGCTTCAACTGAAGTTAAAAAAAAAAAAGAGCAAAGAGAGTGATTCCAATCTCAAATGAAGCAAAAATAAAAAAAAGACCTAAATAAAAGAGATAAGGAAGGAAATTCCAGATCGCTAAAAGTTACCATAGATAATGAAGTAATATCAACACTAAACATATATGTACCAAGTGGTAGAGCATCCAAATTTTTTTGTACATTAAAAATGATGTTTATTCATCAAATTATATCACCAAGAATTTGAAAATACAGGAGAATGTTAAGTTTCTAATTTGGTTAGAATTTTTCTTGAGACCCTTTAGTGCTAGGCACTGGGGAATGTAACCAAAAAATATAATATTGCCCTCCTCAAGTCACTAGAGAGCTATTCAAGATTTGGAACTGAAGATTTTGCCAAAAGTACTCCAATTTGTTGCTAAAAACAGCAAATGTTAAACTCGAGAGAAAATTTAAGGGTGGGCTCCAACCCACTTCAGTCAAACACTTAAGGCCTACTAGACTTCTCCCTGAATCAATCAATTAGATGAGTAAAACAAAATATGAGCAAGGCCTAGAAACCTCTACTTTATCAAGTCAATCAATCAAGGACATAAACTAAATATGAACAAGTTGTGGAAGAGTTTAGTGTTTTGAGCCATTAAAAATGGAAGAATGCTCCAATGGAAGTATATTAAATTGGTAACAGAGTTGGACATGTCCTTTGAAGCTTTGATAACAACAGTAAGCTAGCTCATAATTTGGGATTCCAGTGGTGAACTAAACTAGATATGGAATAATAGCCTCAACCAAGCCCCTCAGAGGGAATCTCTTGTGGGAAGAGAAGAGGAGAGGGTCTCTGTCTCCTGCAGTACTCACATTGTCAGAGGAAGACCTATCTTCAAAAAGTTACAAGATTTGGTACTTAGCAGCTGAGAGATTAATTGACAGCTAATAGACACTCTGGAAAAGGCATCTTTAGGACTTTAAAAGGATCCCCTGCAGAGGGCTATACCACACCTAGGGGGACTTTGAGAGGATGCCATGAAGGGACCACAAAAGATAAAATAGATCTTTTCAATTGTTTGAGTCCATGTCTGCTTTCCCTGGACTCTGTGTGTACTTTTGAGAGAGTGTGCCTCTGGTTAGGGAGGATGTTTCATAATTCTACCTTAGTCAATAGATATTTCTAAAGGGCAATTGAATAAGACTAGCTAATTGATATAAACTGATACTTGATGGAAAGCACACTGGTGGCAGCTTGTGAATGATAGTACTAAATAAAACACTTCTCAATCACTCAGTATTAACCCTAGAAACATGAGAGAAGCAGTAGCCAGCAGCCTCTGGGAACTCAACTGACTAGTGTGAATGTGAGTTCAGAAGTAGTCCTAGAGCCTGTGCTTGGTAATCTGGCTCCAGTGTATCTTCCCATTCTCATTATACATTATCATCTTCACATAGTACACAATGTAGCTAAACTGGATTTTCTGCTGCATGGGATATTCTATCTACTGTTTCAATGTCTTTGTACAGGCAGATCCCCGCCCCGTTGCCTGAAATATATTTTCTCCTTCCAAACCCTAGAATCCCTAAGTTTTTTTCTTTTCATTTTTTAACATTCATTTTTAAAACTTTGAGTTCCAAATCCTCTCCATTCCTTCCTCTTCACCACCTCTCATTGAGAAGGCAAGCAATTTGATATACATGTAGAGCCATGAAAAACATTTCTGTAATAGTAATGTTGTGGGGAAAAAAAAAACATAGACCCCGCCACACCCCCACACATACACACACAAAAAAAAAACTCAGGAAAAAATAAAGTTAAAAAATGTATGCTTCAAAGTATAGTTAGACACCATCAGTTCTTTCCCTGGGGATGGATAGCATTTTTCATCATAAGTTCTTCAGAGTTGTTCAGAGATCACTGTATTGCTGAAAATAGCTAAGTCTTTCATAGCTGATCATCTTACAATATTGCTGTTACTTCATACATAGTACATTTCACTGCGCATCAGATGATGTAAGTCTTTTCAGGTTTTTCTGAAAGCACTCATTCATTATTTCTTATGGAACAATAATATTCCATCACACTCATATACCAAAATTTGTTCAGCCATTCCCCAATTGATGGACATCCCCTTACTTTTCAATTCTTTGCCCCCAGAAAAGAGCTGCTATAAATATTTTTGTACATATATATCCTTTCCCTTTTTGTTTATTTCTCTTTTATTATCACTTTTGGCATACACACCTAGTAGTGGTATTGCTGGGTCAAAGAGTATGCATAGTTTTATAACCCTTTAAGCATAGTCTCAAATTCTCCTCCAGAATAGTTAGATTAGTTCACAACTCTACCAACAATGCATTAATGTCTCATTTTTTTCCCACAACCCCTCCACCATCTATCATTTTCCTTTTCTGTCCTATTGGTCAATCTAATAGGCATGGGGTAGTAACTCAGAATTGTTTTAATTTGCATTTCTCCAATTAATAGTGAGTTAGAGCATTTTTTCATATGGCTAAAGACAGCTTTGATTACTTCATCTGAAAACTGTTCATATCTTTCAGACATTTATCAATCGGGGAATGGTTCTTATTTTTATAAATTTGACTCAGTTCTCTATATGTTTGAGAAATGAGGCCTGTATCAAACTTGTTTTAACTTTTTTCAACAGGTCCTGTTGGTACCTCTGTTTCTCTCCGCCCTATTTCCCCTAACCATGGTTGTTCTATTCTCTCTCTCCTTCACCTTGTCCCTTCTCAAAAGTGTTTTGCTTCTGACTACCTCTCCCCCAATCCACCCTCCCTTTTATTAACTCACCTACTTCTTTTATCCCTTTCCCCTCCTAATTTCCTGTAGGGTAAGATAGATTTATGTACCCAATTAAGTGTGTATGTTATTCCATGTTGGAGCCAATTCTGATGAAAGTAAGGTTCACTCACTCCCTTTCACTTCCCTCTTTCCCCTCCACCATAAAAGCTTTTGCTTGCCACTTTTATGTGAGATAATCTACCCTATTCTACCTCTCCTTTTCCCTTTCTCCCAGTACTTTCCCCTCTCACCCCTTAATTTATTTATCTTTATTTTTTAAATATCATCCCTTCATATTCATCTCATACTTGTGCCCTCTGTCTATATATACTCCTTTTATCTGCCCTAATAATCAGAAAGTTCCTATGAGTTACAAGTATCATTTTCCTATGTAGGAATATAAACAGTTTAACCTTGCTACATCCCTTGTTATTTCCCTTTCCTTCAGTGAGCTTTTGCACCTCTTTTTCCATTTGGCCAATTCTACTTTTTAAGGAGATTTTTTTCTTTGGTGAATTTTTGTATTTTTTTTTTATTTTTTAACCATGGGACCTATTCTGTTTTTAAGGTGTTATTTTCTTCAGTATTTTTATGCTGCCTTTATCAGGTTATTGACTTTTTTCATGTTTTTCTTGTGTCATTCTCACTTATCCTCCCAATTTTTCCTCTACCTCTATTAAATGATTTTCAAAATCCTTTTAAAGCTCTTCCATAGCCTGAGAACAATTCATATTTTTCTTGGAGTCTTTGGATGTAGAAGCTGTGACTTTGTTATCCTCTTCTGGGTGTGTTTTGATCTTCCTTGTCATCATAGTTACTTTTTATGGTCAGAATTTTTTTTCTATTGTTTGCTCACTTTCCCAGTTGACTTTTAACTCTTTGTTAAGGTAGGGCACAGCTTCCAGTGTGGAAGGCATACTGTCCCAAGCTTTTTGCAGAGCTACTTCTAGGGACCTGTAAGTTTTCAGTTCTTCCAAGGTGGTATAATCTAAGGAGAGGTGTTTACTACTCTCCTGGCCTGTGTTCTGGTCTGTGAGAGACCAGAAGTACTCTTTTATGCTCTGGAACTATGAAGAAGTGCTACAAGCTCTGGTATGATAGTGCTCCTCCTCTCCCTGGGACTGCCACCCAGGACTCTGACCTGGATCTGAGCATGGGGAGAGCAACAGAGTCCTGCCTCAGTGATATCAGTGATATCAAAGAGACACCTGTAATCTCATTCTGACCAGTTGTTTGACCCCATTACCTTCCGTAGGCTGAAAGCTCTGGAAGCAGCCACTGCCAGTGTCAATTCAGTCACTGTGAAGGCCCTGCTCCTGGTTTCCTGGGGTTGGGGCTGAGTTTGTGCTGGCCTAGCCTGTGCTCCATTCTCATACAGGTATGATAAACCTTTCCTGCCAACTTTCTAAGTTATTGTGGGTGACTGTGGGCTGAGAGGTCTGGAAACCATCACTGTTGCTGCTGATTCAGTTGCTCCCAGGTCTGCTCAGAGTTTGCTAGGGCCTGATCTGTGACAGTGCTGCCTGCACTGGACTGCATTCCTCTGTCACCCATGAGCAACAGACCTTTCCTGGTGACTTTTCAAGTTGTCTTGGACTGGAAAATTTTTTCATTATATTATTTTTTCTGGCTTCTGCTACTCTAGAATTGGTTTAGAGTCATTGTTTAAAGGTATTTGGAGGGGTTTAGGGGACAACTCAAGGGAGTCCCTGCCTTTACTCCACCATCTTTGCTATGCTTCTAGCATCCAAATTCTTAATGGAAAACTTAAGTGAGTTACAATTTCATGAGCAAAGCAGAGATAGAGGCATTGTGAAAGGTAAAATAGATAATTTTGATTGTATTAAATTAAAAAGGTTTTGTACATATAAAACCAATGCAAGGATGAAAGGAAAGCAGAAAGCTGGGAAACAATCTTTATGGCAAGTGTTGCTGATAAGGGCCTCATTTCTCAAATATATAGAGAACTGAGTCAAATTTATAAGAATACAAGATGTTCCTCAATTGATAAATGGTCAGAGGATATGAATGGGCAATTTTATGATCAAGAAATCAAAGCTGTCTCTCAATAAGCACGTGAAGAAGTGCTCTAAATCACTTTTGATTAGAGAAATGCAAATTAAAACAACTCTGAGGTAATACTTCCCACCTATCAGATTGGCTAATATGACAAAAAAAGGAAAATGATAAATGTTGGAGAGGTTGTGAAAAAATTGGGACACTAATGCACTGTTGTTGTAGTTGTGAACTGATCCAACCATTCTGAAGAGCAATTTGGAACTATGCCCAAACGGCAATCAAACTGCACATGCTCTTTGATCCAGCAATACCATTACTAGTTCTGTGTTAGGGCAAGCAAAGTAGGATATTTTACTGGTTTTTTTTTTTTCCTTTTGGAGTGCTTCTCAGCACTGAGGCAATCAAGTGCCTTTGATTGAGTCTTGCCTTTGTTTGTAGAAAGGCACATACCCTTTTGCTAATTAGGTCACCAGAAGTGTGAAGCCCTTGGTCTCTAAAAAAGGGTATATATACTTTGAGGCTCGTTGGAAGAGCGTTGGTGATTTAGCCAGAGGAGACTCTGAGTAGCCATTGGAGCCCCCACCCCCAACCCCTTGGGCCTTGAAAATCCAAATGTTGGTGCTTCTTTCTTTGGTAACTATGTATGTATTGGTATGGTAAGACAAAAACCTGTCTGTTGATCTGTTTATATTTTCTCTGTTTGTATTTGCTCTGAAGTTCAGGGTGCTGACTTTTTCCCCTTGACTAAGTGCATGATATATGTATATTTAAGTAAAATAAATTGTTAACCCCTTAAAGTTGCTTTCCTTTGAAAAGCAGATCAAAGAACCTGTGCTAGCAGCCCTCCTGTGTGCTGGTGTTATTGGTCTTACATAGCCATAGTAATGGCAAGTAGCATTATTGTTAGAGTCTGTATACTAAAGAGATCATAAAAATGTGAAAAAAAGTCTGTGTTCAAAAATAATTATAGAAGCCCTTTTGTGGTAGCAACATATTGGAAATTGAGGGGATGCTCATCAGTTGGGAAATATTTGAACAAATTGTGTTATATGAAAGTAATGGAATACTATCGTGCAATAGGGAATAATGAACAGGCAGATTTCAGAAAATCCTGGAATGACTTGTACAAATTGATGTAAAGTGAAATGAGCAGAACCAGGAAAACATTGTACACAGTATCAACAACATTATGCAATGATCAGCTATGAATGACTCAGTTCTGCTTAGTAACACAACGATCCAAGACAAGTACAAAGGACTTATGAAGGAAAATGCTACCCACATCCAGATAAAGAAATGATTGATCCTGAATACAGATAAAAGCATATTTTTTCACTTCACTCTTTTTTAAGTTTTGTTTCTGTTGATCTGCATCTTCTTTCATAACTGTGATGATTGTGGAAGTATGTTTTCCATGCTAGCACATATATAACCTATATCAAATTGTCTACCACTTTTTGGAAGAGGGGAGGCAATGGAAGAAAGGAGAAAAATTTGGTACTCAAAATCTTGAAAAAAAGTAATGCTAAAAATTGTAATAACTTGTAATTGGGAAAATATAAAATATATTAAAAATAAAACTTCCTGGCTGGCTCCTTACATCTATCACATACATATTGGATGTTAGGATGGTAATGATGGTAGGGGATATGATCTTGCTTTTTTCTATTTAACTACGGGACTTAGCATTGTGCCTGGCATATAAGTGTTTAAGAATTACTTGACTGATTATTTATTTGATTCCTGGAAATGGTAATCTTTCTTGGACAACTTTGCCTATCTCTTTAGGGTCTGTGCACTCTCCCTTATCTTTTAAGTACTTGCTAATTCCCAGCAAAAGATTTCCTCCACATCACCAGTAGGAGGGAGACGTATGCTCCCTGAGATATTTTCCCTCCCCTCCACTCCCCTCCCCTCCTCTCCCCTTCCGTTCCCTTCCCTCATCATTGTTTCCTAACAAATTCTTTCACATTCCCAATTCCATAGATCACTCAATCATAACAAATATAATTTTTTCCAAGTAACCTTCTTCAGTCCACTAAGAAATTCTGAAATTCCCCTTATATTCACATTTAGAAACATTTCACCTTTGCATGCTTTTTTTCTTAACTCTTTTTAACTTTTATTACTAGTTTTTATACACACACACACACACACACCTTAAACCTGCTTAATGCTAAAAAACCTTAAAGACATATTCAAATGACTTTGTTTTCTTTAAAAATAAAATAAATACTTGATAGATAGTATATTAATATGCCTATATTTGTGTATATATGTGTATGTATACACATGTGTATATACACACATGTATATACACACATATTTGTATATATACAATCAGATAGATATGTAGGTAGGATAGTTCATTCGTTAGTTACTTAGTGGACTAGTCATAGGTCAAAATCAATGTGTGTCCAAATCCCTTGTGGTAACAATGGCTAGATAAAATGCTTTGAGATGAATTTTAAAAACAAATACTATAATTAGCTTTTATATTGCAGGTTTTTTTTAAAGACAATGATTTTCATTTCATATGGAAATGTTGGTTCCTTTAGAGTAATTTCACGTTCTTTTTGGTTTAAAGCAACTTTTCCTTTGATTACTGAAACATGTTCTCTGTAACATGTAATACCAAATCAACATAGTTTTCTTTCCTTTTTTCCCTCTTTCTGAGAACAGTCAGCAGAAAATGTGTTCCAAAGTGCCCTGAGAACAAGGACATTGATCCCCAGTTGGAGCTTTATGCCACCTTCCCCTTGTCACTCTCAGCTGTAATTTAAGATATCAGCTCTAAATTATTTAACAGTTTATAAGTATAAATAATTCACCAGTCAACAAATAAAGTGACAGCCCATTAATCAGCCTTGGAACATGTGCATAGGTGTCATGCTGTAGTCTGTGCTGGGGCTGAGTCCTGCTGAGGTCAACATGCTAGTAGCAGTGGATCTCTTTCCTTTCCCTTCATCAGATGTGAATTGTCTCTCTTGTGGATGGAATTAATTTGATCCCTAACAAAGAAGACTCTTTAAAAACTCTGAGAAGAGGTCAAAACAAATTTTATCTGTGCCCTTCCTGGATAGGGCCCTCAACATGATGAAATTTAGGCCAGATTTATTGAAAGGGTAGCTGTGAGGGGGAAAGTGAAGTGATAAGTAAGCATTTTAAGAAGAAATTGTCATTTCTTGGGAATAGTGAATTATATTTATTACTCTATTTAAGATCATGATTATACATTTTTTATTTTGTGGTTTCTCACTTTAATGGGCTGTTGGCCCACTTATAAGTGCTGAATGTCTTAAGAAGTATTTTTTAACATAAGGATATTAACTATTCTTACAGGATTGAACATAGTTTTCTCCATCTCCTGAACTCATGCCTTTACCTAATCATTCCTTCCATAAAATACCTTCCTATCAGTCTTAAATGGAATCTTAATAGAATGTTTAGACTTTTTCTTCTAACCATCTTAATTACTTTTAATTACAAATCTAATTGGTAGAGTGATGGTCCAGAACATAGGGAGGAGGTTTTTGGTTTTGTTTTACAAAAACACTCCTGGTCAATTGAAGAGAGCCATAATCATTCCCTTTTGATTTTTTGGGTTTATTTTTTTTAATAACAGGTTTAGTTTTCTTTTCATGTGAAAGCAGTGCAAGGGTTTTTGAGGGATGCTGCTTTCAATTTTCTTTAAAATTTGTGAAATGATGGATTTTGGTATAATCCTTGTGATGGGCTTATTATATACACCACAATTCAAAAATGTAGAATAAGAAATGAAACTATTTGTAAAAATATTTTTGCCTCAAATATCTCTGATAAAGATCTGATATCCAAAATTTATAAGTAATTAATTCAAATACATAAGACTAAGAGGCATTCCTGAATAGATAAGTAGTCAAAGGATACGAATAAACAGTTAAAACATAATTGCCAACTACCAACAGCCATATGGAAAAAAATGCTCTGAATCACTAATAAGAGGAATGCAAATTTAAACAAATCCAGCTTTACCTCACACCAAGAAAAGTTGGCAAAGATAAAAAAGAGCACAATAATCTTTAGTATTAGCAGCAGTAGTAATAATATAGTGCAGCTACCTGGTGCAATGTATAGACCACCAGCCCCGGAATCAGGAAAATTTATATTCCTGAGTTCGAATATGGACTCAGACACTTGTTGGCTGTGTGACCCCAGGGCAAGTCACTTAACTCTGTTTGCCTCAGTTTCCTCAACCACAAAATGAGCTGGAGAAGGAATTGGCAAACTACTCCAGGGTCTTTGCCCAGAAATCCCCAAATGAGGTCATAAAGAATCAGACACAACTGAAATGACTAAACAACAACAATACAACAACAAAGGAGTAATACAATAATAATAATAATAATAATAATAATAATAATAATAATGATGACATCTAACTCTTTGTAATGCTTACTATGTGCCAGGCATTATATTAAGTGCTATACAATTACTATCTCATTCGATCCCTGCAACAACCATAGGAGGTAGGTGCCATTACTATCTCCCTTTTTTGTATGAGGAAACTGAGATAGATATTGTGACTTGCCCAGGGTCACGTAGCTAGTAAGTGTGTGAGGCTGGATTTGAACACAAGTCTTCTTGATTCCAGGTTCAGCAGTCTATCTACTGAGATGCCAAGCTACCTCTCTCTCTTCTTTGAAGAGGTTATAGGGAGACCGGCATTGTTGGTGGAACTGTGAAATTGTACAAATACTAAGGAAATCAGTTTGGAATTGTGTGAAAAAAGTGTCTCAAATGTTCATATTTCTTAACCTAGAGATCCCACTGCTAGGCACATAGCCAATGAGGAGAGAAACATATGCACACATATATACATACACACATACGTACATATATTCATGTATACACTGTATGTTAAATTTGCTTGTATAAAAATTAAGCCAACTCTGACACACCACATATATGTATGTATACATATATACACATGTGTGCATATGTAGATATGTGTATATTCACACATACATGTCTATGTATATAGATACATGTACTCAAATTTGTGCATATTGATACATATCTCTCTATATAGTATATAAACATATATATATAAAACCATACATTTATATACCGTTATTTGTTCAACCATTTCCCAATAAATATTGTTCTACACACACACAGATACCCACACATATCCACACATATAAAATATACTTTTATCTTCTGACCACTCATCCATAAGGTAATACTTCTTAGACTTATGTATTTGGAGAGAGAGAGAGAGAAAGAGAGAGAGACAGACAGAGAGAGACAGAGAGACAGACAGATAGAGAGAGAGAGAGACAGAGACAAAGAGACAGAAACAAATTAAAAAATCGTTGAACATATCATTGTAATCATTGTGTACAAACGTATAAAACAGTGGTATGTTTTTGTGCATAGTCGTTGACAAATGTAAATAATTAAGTGCAACATGAGAAGACTTGTTTCGATTGATACAGTCATTAACATTGTCTTTACACTGACTATAGCAATGTAAATGAAAATAATATTACAATGATCTAGTATAATTATAATGAACAGATTTAGTCTTCAAGGTATGAAGGAGAAGGAGGAGGATAGAGAATGGACTTGTGATTTAACCTAGGGAATTACCATGTAAGGAAACTTCCTCTACCAATGAAAATCATCACTTTCTCTGCAATTATTCTTAGAAAGTCTCCTGAAATACTGAGCAGTTATGTCCCTTGCCCAGGGTAATATATCCAGTTTATTCCTGAAGCAAGATTTGAACACAAGTCTTCCTGGTTTTGAGTAGTACTATGAATCTTCTGGTACTTTGTTCAGACATTGGAAAAGAATGAAGAAAGGGACAAGAAGCTTAGGTCAATTTTTCTTTCCATAGTCTCTCCCTCTCTATCCTGCATACTCCCCCCAGTTCCTTTCGTAAAACATCTCTCTTTCCTCAAAAACCTTCAGGAATTTCCTCCTTCTTCTCCCTCCTAAAAGCTTATAAAGATATAATTCTTTTTTTTACTACTAGGTTTTAAATACATGATTGTTATATTAAGTTGAATTGAAGTTTCACTTCTAAATGCTTTCAAATAAGAAATAATGTATTATAATACAAAAATAAAGTTATTTTGACTTTCAAAAGGTAAGATATTATTTTGAAAAATCATATATTAAATTATCAAGTATTTTTGGAGTATTATATTAATGATATATCTATTTTGTCATCCTATCCTTTGGAGTTAATTCAGTGTAATATGGGAGTTGGACTGGGCTTAGGAGTCAGGAAGTCTCATCTTCCTGAGATTAAATTTGGCCTTAGACACTTAGTAGCTGTGTGACTCTGGGCAAGTCATTTAACTATGCTAGAGAGGGAGTTAAAGTTGTTCATAGCAACATTTTAGTGTCCCTTTTTCTTACACTTTACTTAGCTGCAATTTCATTACTATTGTGGTGGGCACATGCCAGCTAGCAAAAAATGGAGCTAAGTCAATAAGGTGACAGTGGTTCTAGAGGATGTACAGCTCACCCCTGCACCATATGTGATCCCCTATGATCTGTCATTCTACATATTGTGGCCTTTCTTCATGAAGAAAGATATTCCCAACAAAAACAAACAAAAAACAAATTCTCATTTATTCAACCTGAGGATTTCTAGACATTGCTTCTCCAGCTCTCCCTTTTTGGACATTTTATTGGCAGTTTGCATCAATAAGATAACAAGAAATGAAACTCAAAACAAACGATTTATGGTAGTTATTAGTACCTCAAAAAGAAGAGTAATAGTAAACTTTCATAAAATTGAAATTCCTGGTTTAGCTATATAATCATCTGTGGATTTCAATTATCCATATTTATCCCATTACTATAAGTCATTTGTAGAAGGAACCACTGAGACTATCTAGTCTTTCATTTAACATATGAGGAAACTGAGACCCAGAGATATTAAGTGACTTGACTAAAGATAGTAAAACCGAATTTACCCAGACCCTCTACCTTAAAATCCAGTATTGTTTCTATGGGATCTCACTGCTTCCTGACAGGGAGCTAGTTTTTAGAAACATTCATTAATTTAGACTATTTGGGAAGTCAGTTTGAATTAATCAGAAATCTAACTTAAAGAATATTATACCTGGAAGAAACAATGAAATCATCTAAATGAATACTCTCATTTAAAAAAATGATAGGTTTTTTATGTTAAAATATCTCCTTTTGACACTAATGCAATATTGGTAGAGTTGAGAACTACTCTGGAGAGTAATTTGGAACTATGTCCAAAGGGCAACCAAACTATGTATACCCTTTAAACCAGCAGTGCCACTACTAGGTCTGTATCCCAAGGAGATTACTTTTTTTAAAAAAAAGGGAAAAGGACCTACATGTGTAAAAATATTTATATCAGTCCTTTTCACAGTGGCAAAATATTGGAAATTGAGAGGATGCCCATAAATTGGGCAATGTTTGAACAAACCATGGTATATGAATATAATGGAATACTATTGTGCAATAAGACATGATGAACAGGCAGATTTCAAACAAACTTAGAATGACTTATATGAACTGTTGGAAAGTGAAATGTGCAGAACCAGGGAAATATTGTACACAGTATCAACAACATTGTGTGATGACCAGGTATGAATGACTCAGCTCTTCTCAGCAATGCAATGATTCAAGACAGGTACAAGGGACTCACAGAGGAAAATGCTCTCTATATCTGGATGTAGAACTAATGGACTCTGAAGGCAGATCAAAACTTATTTTTTTACATACCTCATTCTTACTCTTGTTTTTTTCCCATTTGATCTGTTTCTTCTTCCACAACTGTGATGAGTATGGAAATATATTTTACATGATAGCATATGTAAAACTACATCGCACTGCCTACCATTTTCTGAATAGGGAGAGAGAAAAATTTGGAACTCAAAATCTTGTAAAAATGAATGCTAAAATTTGTCTTGATATGTAATTATGGGAAAAATAAAATACTATTTAAAGCAAAAAATACCTTCTTTTCTGAATATATCCCTCTCTCCCAGCCCCATATCTTGTAAATCATCCCTAATGATGCAGAAAAAAAAGAAAGGAGAAAAGAGAGAGAGACAGAGAGAGAGGGGGAGGGAGAGAGAGAGAGAGAGAGAGAGAGAGAGAGAGAGAGAGAAACAGTTTAGCTAAAATAAACCAGCACATAACCCAAGTCTAATAGTATGTCCATGTTTTATGCCTGTATCCCCCCATCTCTGCATAGAAGAGAGGGAAGTGAAATTTCTCATCACTTCTCTAGGACATTACGTTTACACCCAATATGCTAGTTTTAATAAAATCATAGAATCGGATAGTTTCAAAGCTGGAAAGGGTATTAGAAGTCACTCAGCCCTACCTTTTATTTTATATGTGACAAAAATATATATCTAGAGAAGTCAAATGACTTACCTAAGGCCACATAGATACTTAGGGACTAAATCAGGCCTTGAACCCACATCTCCAAACTCTAGTCCAGTGGTCTCAATAATGTTGGAAGTACCTCAAGAAATTCAGATTCACTAATTTCACATATGTACAGAAACTTAAAATAACTGTTAAGAAAGCTTTTAGAAGTGGAGATTCTACTGAGCCTCATTTTAATTTAGAGATCAGACCATACAACCAATTAATGTGCTACTGAAGTATTCTGTTTAAAGGTTTAGTTTGGGGTCTGCAATCATTTTTATATTAATTTTCTCAGTAATACCTTCTTTTAAATAGTATAAAATGTAAGCTTCAACCAGTCTGGTTGAATTTTCACAAATTCTAAATCTTAGAATTAAAGTTAGTTACTTTGCCAAAGTAGGATCATTAAATATTATCCAAGTGTAAATCTGTTAAGGGCAGCTAGGTGGTTCAGTCATTAGAGTGCTGGACTTGGAGTCAGGAAGTTATTGTTCAGATGTTTTTCAGTCATGTCCAAACTGTACAGGACTCTATTTGGGGTTTTCTTGGCAAAGATACTGGAATGGTTTGCCGATTCCATTACCAGCTCAATTTACAAATGAGGAAACTGAGGCAAACAGGGTTAGGTGACTTGTCTAGGGTCATACGGTTGTAAGTGTCTGAGACTGGATTTGAATGGAAGTGGCAAATGACTTCAGTATCTTTGCAAAAAATAGATTACAGAGTCAGACACAACACAAAATGACTAAATAACAACAAATTGACTCAATGTATCTGTTCTTCTGTTGAGACTATTTAAGCAATAGTAAATAAACCTAGCTTTGGTACATCCTAGTTTCCAAGCAAGAAGTGATCATATGTCATATCAAGAATGTCATATCAAAGTCTTTCCTATTTTCTGAATATAAGCCTCTCCTATTTTCTCAGAGTACTGTCATTTTTGTTGAAACAAAGGTTTTATCTATTTGCAATTTAATTCCTTCCATTAGGCGAGCAATGTTGCCATCAAAATATCTAAAAATTTATGGTGTAGATGTCTTGATAATGAAATATCAGCATCTAAGTTAGAGTAATTGTAATCTATTTGGGCTATAGGGAAAAGAGAAGATACCTTCTCTACTTAGAATTGATATCTTCTTCCATGGGGTTAATATGCTTTCCTTAGATGCTCTAATGTCCTCCCAATGTCTCTGTCTCTTGGGATTCATCTACTTTGTTCCTAATTAATTAACAATGAATAAATGGAACACAAAATGAAAGTATTTTAATTCAAGTAAGGCAATGATGTATTAGGAAAGATAAAGGAAAATCTGGGAAAAGTGGGGACTCAAAGTTGGATGAAGAGTATAAGAAATATTAATAAATTCATCAACAATCTTTAGGGTTTTGAATTTCTGCAAAAATCGTAGCATCTATCCACTTATTTCACTATACAGAAAATATATAATCTAGACATGATCTGAAAATCCAGCATTTAGAACATCAGGCAAGAAAAAAACTTAGCTAAAGAACATGTGTTGAAGTGTTTATATAATATAACAAGTGATACAAAGAAATAAAAATTGGGAAGGAATATTTATAAATTAAGCTGTGTTCTATTGGGGATTGCTGAAATCCAGGGAGACCATTCCCATAGCCAGAATGTTAACATATATAATAGGTATAGTCAGCAAAGTATAGTACAAAGGAGGAAAATTGGAATGGAGAGAGCCAAACAATATCAAAAATGTATTCACAGTGTCGAGGAGATGCAGCTTGACAGTGAAGAGAGAGGACAAATGAAGGAACCAAGGAAAAGATAGTCCTTGAGAAGTCTCAATATATATTTGTTACAGGTCAAGGAGGCTGGAAGAGGGGAGAATTAATCATATCTAATGCAAGTAGTTTAAATTGCATAACAATATATACTCAACTATTTAGATGTATGCTGGATTAAAAACACAGCCAAACATTCCATGCTAGTGAGGTCCTAGAATTATGCAGAAAAATGAGCATGAAAAGAAACTGCCAGCCAATTTCCCCAGAAGGAGAATGTTAGAAGGACAGGAAAGCTTAGTGTGCCTTTCTGAAGATCAAGATTTGACAGAGTGAAAAAAAGAGCCATTAGTAATCATGAGTATAGGAGTATTATCATTTGAAGAAAATAAATCAAGAAACTAGAGATAAAACTTGACGTCACAAATGAAAGCTGGAAGTGGTTTAATGAACACCTTTGTTCTAAAATAGTACCATCTGCCAGAGACACAGCTAGCATTTGAGACAAGCAGCATGCACAAAAGGTGTCCTCAAATCCACTTTTAAGACAGATTATTTTAGGGTAGTCTAAGTGACAAGGCTGTGGGAAGGGAAGACCCTTGGCAATGCTCTTTAGTGGGGAGACAAAGACTAGGATAGCAGTCTTTGGAAACATGGACAGAGAATTGTGAGGCTAGGAAGGACCTCATCTAGAGTATGGCTGCACCACCTTACCTCTTTCACTTTTGACCAATTTTTCTTGCTACCTCACTGCTAAATTAAGTAGGATTTTTTCCCCTTAACTGCTAAAAGAGAGTGAGTACTTCTAGAATCCTTTCAATTTTGGAGCCTTGAGAGAAATTCTTATTTCCCCTATCTTAGTTATGACTGTGACATGGAACAAATTTGTTGGATACAAGTATGGCCACCCCATGTTTGGAGAAGCTTCTTTTGGTGAGAGATTTGACTCACACTATGCTGCTGGCCTTCTCCATATTTTCTTCAGTATGCTTTGTTTAGAAAGAATGTTTATGCTACTTCCCTTGGCCCTTCCACACATTGTCCCTATTTACTATTCATTCAGCAAACATTTAGTTACTGCCCATAATGCCTCAGCTGTAGACAGATGCAAAGACAAACTTGAAACAATCCTTGTGGGGTGGGGGAACACATTCTATTGAGGTTGCAAACTACAGTTAGCAAATAACTACATAACTTAAGAATCTCTTTGTTATATCATAGTGTCAAGCAGAAATGTTGAGAAGGGAAGCCAAATGACTATTGAATCCTGGTCTTACAAAAGTTGTCCTATGTTATTCTTGCAGAAAGAGTTATTATATTTTTTGAGGATAAATACAAATTTCCTATCAAGCACACCTGCCACCCTGTATGCAGTTTGAGCATAGGGAAAATATGATCTCAATTAAAGAGATTAATATTACTTAATTAAGCTTGCTCTTCAGTTAATGGAGTTTATATGAATTTAGGACAGAAAGTGAGATTTTTTTTCTTTTGGTAAATATTGGATTTTTAAAATTTTACTAGATGTAGTGTTAAGTCGAAAGAATATTAGATTTAGAGTTAGGAAACCACTGTTTGAATCTTGGATCAGATACTATCTAGTTATGGGACCACAAACAAGTCGCTGAACTTTTATGTACCTTAGTTTCCTTATGAGTAAAGTGGGATATATTACTTACCTAAAAGTAGCACAGTAGACAGAAATACTGGGCCAGTAGTTAGGATGACCTGAATTCAAATTTGACCTTTGATACTTAACTAACTATGTAATCCTGGATGAGTCACTTAATTTCTGCTTGCCTCAGATTCCTCAACTATAAAATGGCGATATTGATGGCATCTATCTTGCAGGGTTGTTAATGAGTATCTTCTAACACAATATTTTTAAGCAAAAAAAAAAATAGAAAGCTTTGTAAATCAGACAGGCCTCCATGATGATGAATCATTCATGAATGGATGAACAGGAGATTGTGAATAATTATCTAGTGTTTGCTTCACTAAAATCTGCTTTGGATGTCTCACTCTGACACAGAGGTGACCCTGGACTCTTTAGAGGCTGTGCAGTTGGAGCCTGGTCACTCATTATTCTCAAGAATCCAGAAGAATATCCATCAGGGACGGGCACAGTGAAGTTCTGTATGTTAGTTGTCTGAAGAATAGCTCTGCTAAATCTCAATTGACTCATTAAGAGAAGTTTGGTTATAAGACGATCTTTTTTATTTTTATTTTTTTTGGCACAATAATTTACAATATGGATCTGGGTTCAAATTTTGGCTCTTCAACTTAGTACTTTGTGGCACTAGGCAAGTCACCTCATCTTTCAGAGCCTGTTTCCTCTTCTATAAAATTAAGTGGTTGCATAAGATGATCTCAAAGATCCATTTTATCTCTAGATCCATGTTCCTATGATCCTAAAGCACAAAGAGATGGTGATTTTTACTTATGTATCTTGAAAGTTTGAAGAATCAGAAGTGCTTAAACATTACAATAGTTCATATGTAACATTTTAAAGATTCTAACAACTTTTCTCAGGACAACTGCATGAGACAAGTATCTCTCCAAAATTTTAATGAATCTGTGGCCTCATCAGTGTGTGTCTCTCCCTATCCACACCTTCTTATCCTGTATGATTTTTGTCTCCCCCTTTCCTTTCTCACCTAGTAGATACACTTAAAATGTTGGATTTTCCCCATCTAAGTCTACATATTTTTGAAGGGTAATGGTGTAGCAGTCAGGCTTTCTATCTGTTGTCATTCACTTTTGCCACATTAATAATTGAGGCAGTAACATATTACTATTCTTGTTGCTGTTATTCTCCCCATTTTACACAACATGAAACTGAGGAAGGTGACTTGCCAAAGATCATACAGTGTTAGAGCTAAGACCTAGAATTCAGATCTTCTGACCATGACCAGCACTCTTTGCATTATGCCAGGGAGCCTCATAAGGCATCAAGTTTACAGAATTTAAGGGCATATGGGGTGTTCAGGGTGGACTAGCACCTCTGGTATGAAGGGTTGTTGAGCCCTTTTAGGGGCTACTCATCCACCTTTGCTGTCTACCAGCCACCCAACTCTCATCTGTGGCTCCAAGAAGCTGTAGCATGTATAGCAGCCATGAACCCTTAAAGCTACCTCAACAGAAGGGCTAAAACAGGTTGAATGTAAACAACAGGCCTCAAACTCATCCATAAGTGAAGGCAATGTCTACTCCAAAAATGGGAACACTTCTCCAACAGAACAGCCAGATGTGAGTAACTTGTTTCAATGGGCCATGAAGGCAGTTGGAAGAGATGCTATGAAGTGCTTAGAGCTTTATCAGACATCGAATATACCAAGGTCATGCACTGCATCTCAGGCCATCACAAGTTGTCTTAGCTTTTATCTTGCCACTGGACTTCAATGAGTCTGGAAGAAAGAGTGAGACTGATGACTTTGTGCAAAAAAAATCTCTGCACAAAAGGTCAGTTTAACACAGACCATCATCAAGTAAAACTATCCTTGGTTTGGCTTGACTCAGGCATTTTGCCTAGAGAACCTCTCCCCTGAGCCACTTTTTAGAATGCATTTACTACTCTTAGGTTCTACAGAGTAATCCATAGGAGCTGTACTAATACTATAGGACTCACAATACCTGAAATGTATGCTTCCCATTAACAATCAGCCAGTGGACACAATTAACTCTCAATAAAATAATTCAGTAGAAACTGTAGATACAAAGTATCCCCGCCACCCCCGCCCCTTGCAAAATCTAGGGCAAACTCTCCCACAAATAAGCACAATGTCTTTAGGAAGAGTAGGCTCTAATTTAGAATATAATGGTAATGAGACACATGAGTAGGAGTTGCAAAGGCAACTCACAGTTCCTGGAATTTTAGGGCTTAGAAGTCATTTCTCTCTTAGAAGAATCGTAATGCAATTTTCTGCATTGGTTTAGCTACAGGAGCTGCTCAGCTGGTTTTCCAGGGTCTGCTGCTCTCAAAAATATTGCTTTCTATTGCTGGGGCTAACTGTCTTGAGTCCATAGCTGAATCTTATTTTTTTTTACCAGAAGTATTGTTTCTCAAATCTGCTCACCCTCTCAAATGATCATCTTTCTATATTCATATCTGTATGAAGTATGTGCATCAGAGCCTTCAATTGCGCTTTAAACTTTATTGAACCAAACACCTTTGAGTGCTGGATGGGAGTCTCCCTCCAAGCAAGTTGTGTCAAGACACCATGACCAGTGAGGAGAGGAAGAAAGAAAAAAATCTACTCTTCCCCTTATGTACTCATGCAGTTGTTTTTCACTGAACAAAGGCCATGGGCTTTGACTACTAGCTTGGAATGCCTGCCAAGGCTTAACTATCTAAAGTACTACATAAGCATGCACAATATTTGCTCATTGAATGAGGTCTCTCCCTTTAATTCCATCAGAGAAATATCTGTGGTTAGTTATCTTTCACTGACCTTACCACTAATACCAAATCTACCTACATGCCTGTTTTAGCTGCTATCCTCTCCCTGACAGTAAACATCATCCTCATCAGCTTCATCATTAACGTCATCAGCAGCAACATTATTATTATTAATAAAATAAGATATATTTAACCTTATTCAAAATATTTTAATCTCTGGAAACTTATAGAAAGCTTCAGACATATGAATGTAAGAAAGCACTCATCTTTATTGAATAACACTAATGATGAATTACTGATAATTAGTTCATCATTTTCAGTTCTTCTTAATGTTGTATCACCTTGATTTTTAACCTCTATGGGCCACAGTTTCCCACTCCATAAAATGAAAGCATTTCCAACGCATACATGGTTCTAATGGCAAAGTTTTTGTAGAGGAATTTCCTGTTCAAGTACAGGGTGGTCTAGATGACCTATGATATTCCTTCAAATGCTGAATCCATGGTGCTGTTACCCAAACTACAGACAGCTTTGGCATAATGGATAATAATAATGGTATTTATATAGTATTTTAAGGACTTCAAAGTGCTTTACAAATATCTCATTTTATCCTAGCAACTACTCTGGTGTGCAGGAGCTATTTGTGATGTTAATGGGTTAGGAAGATCTTCCCTGTCCTTTAATAGGCCTATGTGACCTGTTTTGAGCTCTGGCCCAGCTCGCAGCTGTAATACAACCTGAGTCACATAGAGACTATGGGTGGAGGAACTTACATAAGAGGAATTTGCTTAAAGGGGAAGCTTGCTTAGGGGAGGCTTGCTTGTAGGAAGGCTTTTACCCCTTTTATAAATTTCTAATTAGGCACTGAGTCATGAGGGCTGTGATGCCTTCTGGCTCTGAGAAGTGTATATGTATTATGAGTTGGTGTTTTGCTTTCGGGGCTCACTTATGGAAAGGATTTTTTGATTTCCTGGTCAAACTCCAAGTGGTTGTATGTTCAGAGCTCCCTGACTACTCAGATGTAAAGGTTCTCTTGATCCAGTAATGTATGCACAGTATATAGCTATATTGCTTTGATCACTCAGTTAGAACCCTGCCTGTTGTGCTAATTTTTCTGCTTGTATTTTCTCTGTATTTTATCTACTTGTATTTCAGGGTGCTGACTTTTCCCCTGAAACTGGTGAATGTAATGAAAGAAGATTGTTGACCCTTTTTTGAACAGTCTTTCCTAGAAAAGCATATCTACGAACCTATGCTAGCAGCCATCCTGGGTGTGCCAGTATGGTTGCCGCTACACTATTGTTATGCTTCTTTTACAGAGGAAACTGAAGCATACAGAGGTTAAGTAACTTGTGCAGAGTCATATAGCTACTAAATATCTGAGATCAGATTTGGCTTTATATCTTCCTGACAACAAGGCTCAACACTGTATCCATTGTGCGCTGGACTTACAGTCAGAAAAAGCAGGGCTTGAATTCTGCCCAAGATATGTAGCAGCTATGTGATCCTGGGTAAGTCACTTAACCTCTCTTGGACAAAGCTTTCTCATCTATAAAATAGGAATATTAATAGCACTGACCTCATAGGGTTCTTGTCAGGATGAAATGAAATAATATGTATAAAATGTTTTGCAAATTTTAAAGGGCTAGAGGAATGTTAACTGATATTATTATCACCTTTTTTGATGTTTTATCATGGCATGGAGGTAACTATGGGATCTCAAAGGCCATCCTAGTAGAATATAAGCTCTGGCAGGCTCTACTAAACTGGCAAAGCTTAAACTACCAGCACCCTGATGGACTGTATTTGGCAGCTAAGGACCAGCCTACCTCTGGTCAGAGAAGTTCATTGGCAGTAGCATTATACCAGATAATGGATACTTTTAGCACTGTCATCCATGTAGCTAAGTGACCTTCATTGTCCAAACTGACAACACTATAAACCTTTAGAAGTGGTGAAGAAATATTTAAGGGTTGTCAGTTCTTCTAAGTGCAAATATTGAAGAAAATGAGTAGTTCTTTTTTTCAGATTGTTTCCCCACTATTTCTAGTTTCCAGTTCATGAAAAAAGGACATCACTTTTGGTATGACATTTAATCCTCATTATTATGATATAATCAGCTACTTCATATCAATTGGAAGTAGATAGATGGAGGTGGGAGTAGATTCTCCAGAGAGAGTAAAGGAGGGAGAATGACTTTAGTCTATGGATAGGCAGAGCAAATTCCCATGGAGAAAACTGTCCAGGAAGAAAAGGAATATGCCACCTTTTTCCAAGTGAACTAACAGTCAGGTTAACAAAATGACAGAAAGGGAAGTAACACACTACATTGTTTTTGAGTCATTTTAGTCATGTCCAACTCTTTGTGATCCCATTTGGGATTCTCTTAGCAAAGATACTGGAGTGGTTTGCCATTTCCTTCTCCAGATCATTTTACAGATGAGGAAATGGGGCAAATAGGGTTAAATGACTTACCAACGGCTACACAGCTAGTAAACGTCTGTGGCCAGATTCAAACTCATGAAGATCAGTCTCTTGGTTCCAAGCCCAGAACTCTCTATCTACTGTGCCACCTTGCTGCCCATGCAAACATAGGTTAAGTGACTTGCTCAGGGTCACATGGCTAGTAACCATCTAAAGCCAGATTTGAACTTAGGTCTTCCTGACTTCAGAATAAGTGCTCTATCCACCGAGCCACCTAGCTGCCATAGATGCATACTGTTACCATCAGTGTGCATTGAGAGTGGGGCAAGTGTGTCAGCACAGCCTGGGTTTGAGTACTGTCATTGTCCAGACTCCTGAGGGAAAGGGGAAGGACCAATAGTGATGCTTATTGTGGTATATGCCTCTGGTCAGATACAGCTGTCTGCATAGCTATGAGTATAATTCTTCTCTGTTCTGGACCTGATGGCCGTTTATAAAAAAATGTTAAATGTCCCATGAACTATTTGATGAGGTCAGTGTATTAATTAGTTTTACTTAACTATTTTACTTGGTTACAAGACACCTCTTATGAAGTGGGAGTACTCTGTAATTGGAACTGATACCAAATGGACATTCAGAACATGAAATTTTGCTTTACAGAAAACTTCTTAGAGTAACTATTCAACATCATGCCTCATGCACCATATGTGTGTGTGTGTGTGTGTGTGTGTGTGTGTGTGTGTGTGTGTGTGTGGTAGTAGAATCTGATTTTTTCCTCCTTTACATTGGGGAATATGTTCTTTTGCATAGTTATTTTGTTGTGCTGTGGAATAAATTGCAATGTTTTACATGTTGAGATGTTGAATTTTCAGGTTATACCTATGTACAATCTTATCCATTTAGCTGATATTACCATCAAAAGCATTTCTCACTTATTTCTAAATAGTGTCATGCTAGGTACTGTTGCAATGAAAGCCAAGCAGCATATATTTGCCCAGAAGTGAAGTTGAGACTTATTTCAAGAGTGGAATGCTTATCCTGGGACTGGCAGCTCAGATGAATTCTGGCTCTGACACTTATCTATGTGTCTACGAGAGATGGGCAGAGAAGAGATGCAGAGAGCCCTTCGGAATAGCTGCTATTTCCTCCAGAGAATATCTGAGGGCAAAGAAAGCCCTTCACACAGCCCATGGGAAAGAGAAGTCAGGCTGAGTTGCAGCTTCTCTGCCCCACTATTGCTTTTAGTATTCTTCTCCCTCTCTCTTAGTAAATCCATGGGGGGCTTCAGTCTATAGGTCTCATGACAGCCCACTCTCTGGATCAGAAAATTGGGCAGAGTATCTTTTACATTTTTTTATTGCTTTAGCATGTCAGCATTATAGTTTGTCACATTTCTTTTTGAAAGTTAATAGTTTGATATATGGAAAAATCATTTGCTTTCAGATCAAAATTGGGGAGGTAGGGAGGTATGGAGATATAAGACTACACACAATTTTTCACCATTTCTTTTCATTTTGCTGTGCATGATGTCAGCTCCCTGTCCTCTGGATAGCTTTTCTTTCTTTAAATCTTGCCCTTGTTGTATCACAATGAATTTGAGAGGACATTCGGTCTCATTTCAACAAAAATTGTTATGATGCTTTCAAGTCTTTGAATAAAGAGCATAATTCAATAAATCCTTACTTAGAACATATTCTACCCGATGCTGTTCTAGGAAGTCATTGTATAGTCAATGTATAAAAATTCCCCATAGGGAACATTCCCTATGGAGAAGCAAAAGTAAATAGACTTAAGTCCCAATCCTCAAGTTGCTTATAACATAGTAGGAACATTGCTAGAGGAAGAGATAAGACTAACACAGAGACACATACACACAGATGTGGACATATTACTCTAATATGAAGCAGATTATGACAGATGCTACAAATGAGTGGTGCTGGGTACACTGAAAATGCAGAAGAGAGGGTAATAGTATTTTCTGAGATGAAAAAATGGTTTTATAATGAGAAATCATTTGATCTGGGTATCAAAGCACCTCATTAAGCCTAGTAAAAGAGCTACATTTTCTAGTAAAAGCAAAAATAAACTGTATTAAAAATAAACAAGTATAGTGTTATAAATAAGATTATTTCTCTTCCAATATGATCACATTGGACTTTATATTCCTACAAATCCCTATGTGGCAAAGCAATGGTCATTTATCAATTTCATTTAAGTTTTAAATAAGAACATGTTCTAAATGAATTTGTTTTACACTTTTTAATCAAAGCTAAGAAGCTCTTACATTAACCAAGTACCATTCCTATAGTCTCTTGAGGTTTGCAAAAGGATTGGCCCACAACAACTCTGTAAAGTCGGTGGAACAGGGATGATTATGCTGATTTTATCGAAAAGGAAACTGAGGATCAAATAGATGGAAAGAACTGAACTTAATCACAGAGCCAGTGACTGCCAGAACTGGGATTCAGAGCCAAGTCCTTCCCATTACACTCTCTTTCCACTCCATTAGTACTTTGCTTCTGATTTTTATTCTTCAGACACTGATCAACTATCCTTTCTCTGTGTCTCCAGACCACATTTATTATGTGGGTTAGGCATGCTCAGACCAGTACAGCCCCAGACTGGGGCTACATATTGAAACATTGACCCTCCATTGGCCAGGACTTGGTCTTCATGTAGTTCTTGATCCAAAAGTTGCCCTGACTAAATGATTACAAGGCAGCAAGGAAGCTTTTGCTGATAACTGCAAAAAAAAAATCATAGAGAAAAAAGGAAGCTTATCATTTCCTCTTCCCTGATTCTCTTTTGCTCAGACCTATAGTATATGCAAGCATTGTTCTCACACCCAAGTGATGAATGTATGTTGATGCCTTTTTCTCCTTTAAAAAAATTCCATCTGAGTTGTGCTTGAAACAAATGTTTAGAGACACAGCTGTCTATCTACAGTGGTTCTGCATAAAATAATACGGCTCTTGTGTACTCAAGAATGTTTTCCGTAAAATGTACTATAGCCAGACGGTACTGCCTGCTTCTTTGTTCTCAACTTTAGTCCTGGAATTATTGATCTTGCATATGACCAATGATAAATGCCATTCTGGAGAGAGCCAGAAAATCACAACGCCTAAAGTCAAGAAACATTGTCATTCTTTAATACCCTCGAATTTGGAATACTGAGTGCTACTAGTTGTTATTGAAAGGACAGTCCTTCTGAATTGAATAATAAGAAAGAAGGCACAGATGTTCTGCAACAAAAGGGTGGAAAGAATAAAAGAGTATTAATGCACTTATGTGACTAGGCACAAATTCACGGAATCTGGGAAGTAAGCAAGATTAGCTCGGATTGGTGCTAAATAAGGATACAATATCCCATTGAGATCAGTGATACTCGGTGGATGAGACTGAGTTAAAATGGGTGATAAATGCTTTAGATTCTACAGTTGGAGGAAGAGAGGAAAAGATGGAAGAAAGGCTGCATTTTAAATGCAGTAGAATTCACTTAGATTGTGAGAGTTTCACTAGGATGGTATGTTTTAATAAGGATAAAAATATTTAAAAAGAGAACAGAAAAAAAAGTTCTTCAACATCTTTTTACATCTCATCAAAATTACAGTGTCCTTGGTTTATTATTAACTAGTCAAAAGCTAACCCACAAATGACAGTATCTATGACTTATCAAAAGATGACAAAGAGAGCCACTTCGTGATTCAAAAGCAGGGATTCCAACAACAAAAAAAAACTTGTGACAAAGAAAGATAACAATCCAAAACTCTAGCAAGAACTATGACCATGGATGTTACTACTGCTTACTGTTTTAGCTAATGGGGGAAATGGGCTCAAATTTCCCTACATTACCAGGCTTGGCATGGTGGTGAAACTTGAAAGCATTAAGATCCAAGACTATGAAAGACAGCTATAGTATCTCATAAATCCCCATAATTAAGGCTCAAGAGACTAAAATTCTTCTGCAAAGTAAAAATCAAGGGACTAGAAGCTTGAACATGCAGCATCACAAAAGGTAGATCAAAGATCTAGGGAATCAATAACTTGTAATAGAAAGAGAAAAGGGGGGTGCAGAGTGCAGTAGACTGCACGTACCTGTTTTAAGTGTTTTTCAGCAATGTACGCAAGCATACTCACACACTCATAAAATATGGGGGGGAAAGGGTTCAAGACATAATAAAAGTCCATTTGCAATTCTAACATGGTTTGGTTTTACATGACCTGAGTGGAGTGCACCAAGTTGTTTTTGAAAAATTCCTCATTTCCTATTTCACTGTTCTTAAAGAAAAATTTGGAAATTCTGTATAACCTTCAGCATCATCAAATCATCATGAACAAACAATGCATAGATGCTATTTAAGTTTAAGTCTTGAGAAGGAAAACATAACAGAAAGCACAATTCCTTTTATGAATTGGTAAAATAATGAACCTTGTTTTTGTCCAGACATGTGATTTCATTAAAGTAGGGTTAGGGGAACAGGTCTTCTCCTCCTGGAGAGAAAATTCCTTTTATCAATGCAAATCAGCAACTGTTTTACAACTTATAGCCTTAAAGTATGGGTTCTTAGTATTTTCATTTTATGGATTCCTTGGGCAATATGATGAAGCCTATGAACCTCTTTTCAGAAGAATATTTTTAAATGAATAAAATAAAATATATAGGATTATAAAGGAAACTAATTATATTGAAGTGCAGCTAAAATAATGATTAAAAAACCACCACAATACTTCACAGAGGTTAGAGTTGCCTAGTATACAGAAAGGTTTAGTGAAGATCTGGGTTCACACAGGTAATATATATATATATATATACGAGCAGTGGGATTTGAACCCTTGCTGACTTGAGGCTGGCTCTCTCTCTAGTACTGTGCTCTGCCTCACTATGAAGCTTGTATGAAGGATGAAGTTAATTACTGCTCTGAAGGGCAAGTTTAATAACCTCTGCCCGAGAAGTTGTACTTGGCCAAGCATGAGGATGACTAAGCATGATAGAAATCACATTTTCAACAAAACCCTTATTTAAAGAGATGATTACAGACTGTATTTTCACAGAACATCATGAAAGAGAGATTTGAACTCATCCAGTGAACTCAGTCCTGAATTTTTCTCTAATTTGTCTTCTCCACTCTGTGTTTGAGAGACAATGCGTTTGCTAAGATCACCAAAGATCACCTTGATACCAGGTCCAAAGGACACTTCTCCATTATTGCCTCATACTGCCATCTCTGCTTTTCTCAACTCATGAACCTGTTCCTCTATAACCTTGCTGATAAAGTCTTCCAAAATACAACCATTATTGAGTTTGTCTTCTTTAAAACAAAATATTTCTACAGCATCTGTTTTCATGGCTCTATATCAACCATCTTGTACCCCATGCAGCAGGAATTCCTTTGATCTCTTATACTTATGACTATATACCAAGTTACTAGTCAATTTCATTGCTCTTAAAAGATTTTATTATAAAGTATGTGTAAATAACACACATAGCTTTGGATATATCCCTATACTTATCACTGCTCCTTAATTATATTCCTTTTTATTCTGTCTATAGTGAATCCACAACTGTATGCTATCCATTCATTGATTAGCAAAGTATAGTGGGAAAAGCACTAGATATTGAACCATTGAACCTGAGTTCTAATCCTGGGATCTTCTTATCATGTGTGACCTTGAACAAATCATAGTATCTCCTATCACAGCTTTATCATTTCTGAATGAGGGACTCAATTAGACTAGAATATCTCTAAAATTCCTTCTAACCTATAATCCATCCATCCACCCACCCATCTATCTATCTATCTATCTGTCTGTCTATCTATCTATCTATCAACCTATACATTTATTCAAACATTTAAGTACCTTATGTATGCTTCTTACTATTGTGGGTTCTTATGGAAAATTTTAAAAAAAAAGATCTAGGACATGGTACCTGCATTTCTTCTCCCTTCCCCGAAATAATCTAGTTCAAAAGAAAGTACATGCACACATGAAACAGTTTAATAAGAATAAGAGGCAATATATGATTTAATATCAAAATGACAGAGACAACAAATGCTTCAACTTAAGATGAACATGCCAAAGATAGAACTACTCAGCCTCCCTGCATAGATTTCCTCTTTGAAGCCTTCATCTCACAGTGGTAGGGACTAATATTTTTCCAATGAATTTTTAGTGGGCTAGAAGCACAATATGTGTCAGTAGTGTAATATAGTGACCCTAAAATAGCTAACATCATGTTGACCTGGCTCAAAGAAACAGGAGATGATCCTTCCACTGTTCTCTGCCCATGGAACATTTAGAGTTTGCTGTTCAGTTCTGGGCACTTTATTTTAAGGACTTTTAAAAGCTTCAAAACCCCCAGAGGAAAGCAATGAACTAAAAGACCATGCCATGTACAGATGGTTTGAAGGAACTATGGATGTTTAGACCAGAGAAAAAGAGATTAAGCAGATTCATGATGGTGTCTTTAATCAGAACAAAAAGGGAATTCAGGAAATGCTAAGAAACATGTTTGGAAAATCTGAAGTTGCTGTTACTCCCAGTATATTAATAGCTAAATCCTATGGCCCTATTCATCAACAGTCTTGACTTCTTTGCCACTTAGCTCAATCCAGCCTCTTGGACACGCTCTCACTACTTGGCTTTTGTGATGCTCCTCTCTCCTGTCATTCCACTAGCCTATGTGACAGCTCCATCTTAGTCACCTTTACTGGATTATCATCCATATCATACCCTCTCCATGGGTGTCCTGGGATCTGTCCTGGGCCCTTTTCTCTTCCTTCTTAATATTCACTCTTTTAGTATGCACATCATATCCCAATCTTCAGTTATCACTTCAGTGCAGGTGATTCCAAAATCTAGCTATCCAGTCCTCATCTTTTTCCAGAGTTCTGGTTCCACTTCACATTTCCTCCTACATGTTCTTTAAGCATCTCAAACAAAAAATGTCCAAAGCAGACTTTCTCATCTTTCTTCAAGTTCTACTGCTCCTCCAAACTTGCCTATTTCTGCTGAGGGTACCACCAAGCTTGAAATCACCCAGGTTAAATACCTCTCCAACTGTACACAACCCCTACTCAATCAGTTGCTAAGTCTCATCACTTTTATCTCCATAACATATATTTTTATTCCTTATTGTCTTCATCACTTTCACAGGTCTAGTTTAAGCTCTCTACATTTTTTGCAATATTTTCAGTTACCTGGCTTTCCGTCTCTCTTCTTTCTAATCTATCTACCATGTAATTGCCCAAATTTTCTTCCTAATCCATAGGTCTGACCATGCTTTTCTTCTGATCAAGAAGCTTCAGTCCCTCTCTGTTGTCTAGTGTAAAACATAAACTGTTCAGCTTGGTAACCCTCTGTAGGTTGGCTTCTGCCTACTTTTCCAAATTTATTTCATTTTTTCCCTTTACACACTTGATATCCAGTCCAGTTGGTCTATTGGCTTCTCCCATCTCCTCTTCCTTAGAATTTTTAGCTTCCTTCAAGGATCAGCTCATTTACTACAAGAATGAATGAATGAACAAATGAAAAGAGCATTCATGAAGTGCTTATTATGCCAAGTATTATGTGACATGGGGGCTAGGGATACAAATACAAAAAATGAGATGGTCCCATAGTAACTGCCCTCAAGGAGGGAGTTAAAATTTGAATAGGAGAGAACAATACATAGTAGGCAAAAATAACTATCTATTTAGATAGACATTGACCTCTGTGTGTACATATATATGTAAGCATATATACACACACATATACATTTATACACATATATAGGTACATGTACACACAAAGGTATATAAAGACAGATAGCCACAAATATACACATATGGACACACATACACATATATTGATATACATGTACATGGGCATGTGCATACACACACAGCCACATATCCACAAATATACATATATGGAATACATAGACCTGTGTACATAAAGATAAAAATATATACACATGAATATATTTGTAAATATATGCATGAGTATATAAACTTGCATGTATATATATGTACATATATGCACATATGTAAATAAACACATTTGGAATATATGGATATATACACATATCTATACACAGACATGCATACACACATGCAAGAAGAATGTTTTGATTTAGGATGTCAAAAGGTTGTTGAATGGAGTCATGAGGCAATGGATTGAAATGTGGTGACAGGGCAAGGAGTTGGCTGAATATAAGGCAGTAGCCCTGAAAATGCCTAGCTCTGGGTGCTAATATTTTCTACCTGTTTAAATTACCATGTATTGACTGATCTTGGTACATGGCTATTTCTGTACTAGAAAGCCACTAACTTCCAGAAAAGGTCATTTAATACAATTTGCCTCCAAAATAGGAATCATTTCCAAAAAAAATCCCTTATGGACATCTAGCTTCTGCTGAAACACTCTCAGTGACTGGGAATTTGCCAGGGACTGAGAATTCATGAGTTCACAAGGTAGACCAATACTCCAGATCTGGTACTATTCATGAGCTGTTTTTTAAAAGGAAATCATAAGATTATATTGAATTCACTGGCTATACTTATGCTATGAAACCTCAGTTAAGCCATCTAAACTGATGTCCCATCAGAATCTTAAATTCAATCCACATACAAGTCTGCATGTGTTCATTAAGCACCTATTTACCATATATCACACATTAAACTAAGCACCAAGGATACAGAGAGGCAAAACTTTTATTTCCCCTCTAAAGCTGTCCCCTCCTCTTATTTCTCCATTTCTATTACTGCTATCATCATCTTTATGGTCACCCAAGCTTAAAACCTTGGAATGATCTCTGTCTCTTACATGTCATCCACATTCCGTTTCTAATCAGATTCCCTACTTTCTACTTCTACCCTGTCTATTCCAACTGGTGCATCCCCACTCTGCTGCACCACCCTGCTTCTTCCCTTCATATTTTTTCTTTCCAAAATTATTCCAATAATCTCACAATTGCTCTGCCTTGAACAATTTCCATCATCTTCAGTCAATATTATACACCATTGCTTGAATAATCTATATAATGCTTATGTCACTTTGCTCAAAAGACTTCAGTGTTTCTTTTTTGTCTAGAATAATATAAAAACCAATGATCTTGGCATTCAAAACCCTACACAATCTTCTACCCTACCTGTACAGAGTTATTTAATAATATTTCCAACCTCTGATCCTCACTACCATGTATAAACTTAGGCAAGTCACTTAACTTGCCTCATTTTCTTGATCTGTGAAATGAAATAGTTGGACTAGATAGCCTTTGAGGACCATTCTAGCTCTTTGAAACTGGAATCACTCAACATTCCAGCCAGAGTGTACTATTCTTTGTCTCCTGCTTATATTCTGTTTTCTCCCACCTATGTGCCTTTGCTCATTCTCTCCTCAAAGTTTACTCCCCCTACCTCACTCACCACTATCTCTATTTTATTGTTTTTTTTTCCATGAAACCAGCTCTTAGTTTTATTTATAAGTTCATTAGTTTTCTTAATTTCAGTTTTGTTAATCTTTCCTTTGGCTTTCAGAATTTCTAATTTGGTATTTAATTGGGGATTTTTAATCTTTTTTTTTCTAGCTGTCTTAGTTGCATGCCCAATTCATTGATCTCTTCTTTCTCTATTCTATTCATGTAAGCATTTAGTTATATAATACTTCCCCTAAGAACTGCTTTTGCTGCATCCCTTAAGTTTTGGTATGTTGTCCCATTATTGTCACTCTCTTGGATGAAGTCGTTGATTGTTTCTATCATTTGTTGTTTGACCCATTCATTCTTTAGGACTAGATTATTTAGTTTCCAATTAATTTTTAGTCCATCTTTCCATGTCCCATTATTACATATAATTTTTATTGCATCATGATCTGAAAAGGCTGCATTTAATATTTCTACCTTTCTGCATTGGATTGTGTGGTTTTTATGCCCTAATGTGTGGCCAATTTTTGTATAGATGCCATGTACCAAAGAGAAAAAAAAGGTATATTCCTTTTTATCCCCATTCAATTTCTCCACAGGTCAACCATATCTAACTTTTCTAAAATTCTATTCATCTCCTTAATTTATTTCTGGTTTATTTTGTGGTTAGATTTATCTAGTTCTGAGAGGGGGAGGTTGAAGTTCCACACTAGTATAGTTTTGTTATCTATTTCTTCCTGTAACTCCCTTAACTTCTCCTCTAAGAATCTGGATGCTATACCACTTGATGTATATATGTTTAATAAAAATATTACTTCATCGACTATAGTACTTTTAATATCTTTTAGCAGGGTGTTATTTCCTTCTTTATCTTTTTAAATTAGATCTATTTTTGCTTTGTCTGAGATCAGAATTGCTTCTCTTGCTTTTTTTGTACTTCAGCTGAAGCATGATATATTCTGCTCCAGCCTTTTACTTTTACTCTGTGTGCATCCCTCTACTTCAAATGTGTTTCTTGCAAACAACATATTGCAGGATTATGATTTTTAATCCACTCTGATATCTGCTTCAGTTTTATGGGAAAATTCATCCCATTCATGTTCACAGTTATGATTACTATCTGTGTCTTTCTTTTCATCCTATTTTCCCTGTTTATGCTTTTCTCTTTCCTTTATCCCTTTCCACCACCACCTCCTTCAGTCTGCCCTCCCTTCTATCAGCCCCCTCCCTTTTCTTCACCATTACCCTTACTACTTCTTCCCTTCATCCTATCCACGCCTCCCTTTTCTTTCCCATTTCTTCTCCTACTTCCTATAGGGTAAGTTAGATTTCTATGCCTAATCGATTATGTTAATCCCTCTTTGAGCCAAATCAGATGAGAGTAAGGTTCAAATAATGTTCATCTCCCTCCTTTCTTTCCCTCTACTGTAATAGGTTTTTATGCCTTTTCATGTGATATAATTTACCCTTGTCAGCCTCCTCCTTTCCTCTTCTCCCAGTATAATCACTTTTCACTGCTTAGTTCGGTTTTTTATCATCACATCAAAATCAACTTATACCCATTCTGTCTACGTATACCTCTTTTAAATGACATAATAACAATACAATTCTCCAAAGTTACAAGTGTCATCTTCCTTTGTAGGGATGTAAACAGTTTACCCTTATTAATAAGGTGTTTTTTGTTTCCTATTTACCTTTTTATGCCTCACTTTAGTCTTTTATTTGAAGATCAAATTTTCTGTTGAACTCTGTTCTTTTCATCAGAAAGGTTTGGAAGTCCTATATTTCATCAAATATCCATCTCCTCCATCTCCTCCCCTTGTGCTCAGTTTTGCTGAGTAGTTGATCTTTGCTTGTAATCCCGGCTCCTCTACAGAATAACATATTCCATGTGCTCCCATCTTTTAATGTCAAAGCTTCAAGGTCCTGCATAATACTGACTGTGGTTCCATGATATTTAAATTGTTTCTTTCTGGCTGCTTCCAGTATTTTCTCTTTGACTTGGTAATTTTGGAATTTGGCTACAATATTCCTTGGAGTTTTTAATTTGGGATCCGTTTTAGGAGGTGATCAGTGAATTCTTTCGATAACTATTTTACCTTCTGGTTCTAGGACCTCAGGACCTCTAGGACCTTGATGATTTCCTGAAAGATGCTGTCCAGGCTCTTTTTTCATCATGGTTCTCAGATAGCCCAATAATTTTTAAATTGTCTCTCCTGCATCTATTTTCCAGGTCAGTTATTTTACCAAAGTGGTATTTTACATTTTCTTCTATTTTTTCATTCTTCTATTTTTTTGACTGATTCTTGCTATGTCACAGAGTCATTATCTTCTACCTGCCCAATTCTAAGTTTTAACAAATTGTTTTCTTCTTTTGGATTTTGTGACTTTTTTCCATTTAGCCCATTTTACTTTTTAAGGAGTTTTTCTCTTAAATGAGTTTTTGAGCCTCCTTTTCCATTTGGCCAATTCTACTTTTTAAGGGCTTGTTTTCTAGTCAATTTTTTCCTTCCTTTTCCAAGCTTTTGACTCTCTCTTTCATACATCTCATTTATTTTCCCAATTTTTCTTCTACCGCTCTTATTTGACTTTTAAAATCCTTCATGAGCTCCTCCAAAAAGGGTTTTTGTGTTTGAGATTAATTCATATTCCTTTTTAAAGTTTCAGATATGCATATATTGACAATGTTTTCCTCTTCTAAATTTGTGCCTTGATTTTCCCTGTCCTCATATTAATAATCTATGATCATTGCCTGTTTCTGCTTTTTGCTCGTGGTGTTTGCCTAACTCCTGGCTTTTAGAGGTCAGCTCTCCTGCTGGAGCACAGGGAGCACTGAACCAAGCTTCTTGTGCTAAGAGCCTAGGACCTGGTCCCAGGCTTTGTGTGCTGGGGCCTTAGAAACTGGCAGCTGGAGGCTGTAGGGGTCTGGCAGTTTATGTGGTGCTAAGCTGGGATCTACAACACTGGAGCCCTTGGGGTAAGGGTGGGGACTCTACTCATCTGGGCCTTGCTCTTGAGTGCTTGGCTGTTAGAAGATGTCTGCCAGCCTGGAACTGTGCTTCCTGGAGTTGTGCTGAAGCACCAGGAAATTTGGCTGCTGGAGAACTCTAGTGCATGTGGTAGTTTTCCACGTTGGTGCCTGCCTGTTCCCCTGCCTGTACTTAGGCACTGGGGCAGGGGGTTGAGGGTCCTGATGTTGGCACTTGCCTGTTCCAATACTGGGGCTCAGGATCTCCCCCTGGTTTGCTGAAGTGGGGCTTGCCTCTGCCTTGCTGGAACCCCTTCTGTCCTGTATTGCTCCCCCTTCCCTAGAGCAAAAGAGGCCTTTCCTGTTAATCCTCTAAGCTTCCTGGGCTACAAAACTGCTGCACCCCATCTTTCTGCTGGCTCAGCTATTCCCGGGTTTTTCCTGGGACAATATTTTCTAGCCTTTCAGAGGTCAATAAGGGAGGGTGTGAATGACTTTATTTCTTACTCCATTATCTTGGTTGCTGGAAAACTCACTCAATCTCTACAGATTGACCTCCATATGTTCATGTTCCAATTTATATTTCACAAATTTTTCCATGACCTTTTGTTTCTTACACAAATTTTTCATTGTACTTTGCCTGAATTTCTACTATGCACTTCTCTCATTCCTTCTGATATCTTATTTATGAACATGTTATTCCCCTTAGCCTCAGGTAATAACCTTGAGAACAGGGCTTGATTTACTCTAACATTGAGCCACCAGCACCTGGCACATATCAGGTACTAAATAAATGTTTAGTCAATAGTCAATAAACATCTATTAAGCGCCTACTCCGTGCTAGGCACTGTGCTAAATACAGAGGTTACAAAAAAAAGTCCAGAAAACCCAGCCTCTGCCTTTAAGAAGTTCAATCTAGTGGGGGAGACAACAAGCAAATATATGCACAACCAAGCTATACTAAGGAAAAATAGGAAATAATTGAGAAAAGGAAAGTGCTAAAACTAAAACTTCTTTTTGCAGAAGACAGAATTTTAGTTGGGACTTAAAGGAAGCCGGTAAAGCTGGTAGGCAGAGATGAGAAGGTGCAGCATTCCAAGCATGGGGAACATCTAGAGAAAACGTCAGGAGATGAGAGTTAAGAATGTCTTCTTTGAGGAACAACAAAGAGGCCAGTGTCACTAGATCATAGAGTATATGGCAAGGAATAAGATATAAAAAGACTGGGAAGGTAGAAGGAGACTACTAGTTTATGCATGGATTTTAATGCCAAAGAGAAGCAATTGTATTTAACTCTAGAGGTGGTCAAGGAACCTCTGGAGTGTATTGATTAGTGGGTAAAATAGTTGAGACTCTCCCTTTAAGAAAACCACTTTTTTGCCACCTCATAAGTCAAAGACCTTTATTCCAATGCGGTAAACTTTGGGAGGGGGTGGCGCATTTAATCTTCCTCCTCATCTGTGGTGGCTGCCCCACCCTAGACCTTCTTCACATTCTTCCTCCTGACCCTGGCTGTCTGGCTGTCACTGAAGGGTGAGCACAGGGAGAAGTCAATGTACTTCTGGGAGTCCAGGCACAGGATGAAGAAAGACCCTGACATGCTTCTGGCGGATGAGCATCCGCACGTGGCGGATGGACTTGGACAAGCCCAGTTTGAAGACCTGCGTCTGCAGGCGCTACTCCAGGAAGGTCTAGATCTTCAGGCCCAGGGTATCCTCCAGCTTCATCTTACCGTCTCGAGGACGTGGCTGTGCACCAGCCTCCGAAGCAGGGCGCTGCCTTCAAACAGGGGCGGCGGGTCCTTCTTGTCCAGCGTGAGCAGCTCCCACGGAGCCTTGCGCATCTTAGCCAGAGCGAACTTGACCCCATACCTCGCGCTTGTTGCGGAGCACTTACTTGTAGATCTGCTTCAGCTCTTGATCCAGGCTTCATGAAGTGCCGTGGCGGTGTCATGTTATATCATCTGACACACGCAAGTCTTTCTACCTTCCAAGCGCGACAGTGTGGCTTGTGCCCCCTGCATGCTTCAGAACAGACCAGTAAAGCAGAAAAACCACTTTAATGACTGAATGGAGGATGAATTGAAATGAGGGCACCTGAGGCAAGCTGACACACCACCAGGAAATTACAATAGTATAGGTGTAAAGTAATGAGGGTCTGCATCAGAGTGGTGGCACAATCAGAGGAGAGAAGGGCTGTGTGTTCAAGAAATGTTGCAATGATGAAATTGACATGCCATAGCAACATATTGAATCTAAGAGAGGGGTGTGAGTGGTAGGAGTTGAGGATGACATGTAAGTTGCAACCCTAAGGGACTTGGAGGAAAATATTGCTCTCCACAATAATAGAAGGTAAGAAGAGTGAGGGTTTAGGGAAGAGATAAGTTTCATTTCAGACATGCAGAATTTAAGATGTCTAGTGTACATCCAGTTCAAATTGTCTGAAAGGTAGTTGGAGTTGTGAGATTAAAAATCAGGAGAGATGTTGTATCAGGATAGTACTTTTACAGCAATTGAAATATAATCAGTGGTGTCAGAAGCTGCAGAGAAATGAAGGAGAATGAGGATTTAGAAATGGCACTTGGATTTGGCAACTAAGAGATCATTGATAATTTTGGAGATAGCAGTTTTAGTGTAATCATAAGATTGGGAACCAGATCATATGGGGTTATGAAGAAAATGAGAGGAAAGAAAGTGGAAGCAATTAATTTAGATGGTTTAAAGGAGTTTAGCCACAAAGGGCAGAAGAGAGATAAGATGATAGTTAGCTAGGATGGAAGGATCAAAACTTTTTTCAGGATTGGGGAGACATGTATGTTTAAAGGTAGCAAGGTATGTTGGCAATCAAAATGGGCTCTTAGCACTCAGTTCAACCGAGTGCCCTTGTGGAGTTTGGTCTTTGTTTCCTTGATTAGATTGGGAGTCCTTGGTGGCCTCCTTGCCTCAGGGGAGGGCCTAGTTTACATGGGTTTGAATGACGTGTTTGGGACATCAGAGGCTTTTAGACCACATAGGTTTAAGTGGCCTCTTTGTGATGATTTTAGGTCACGTAGGTGAGTTGCATGTGTGACTCACCCTTGACCCTGAAAAAGATATAAAACCAGGGATTGGCTTTCTCTTTTTTGGAGCTCTTAGCTACAGCCATGGTGGTGTGCATGACTCTGGGCCAGCCCTTGTTATGAGCTTCCGGGCTGAACCTAGATGTTGGTAACTATGAATTGTATTTGGTCTATCTGTCGATGTTTGTAATTTATTTGTATTTGCTCCAAAGTTCAGAGTGCTGGCTTTTTCCCCTGAACTAAATGAATGATATATGTATGCTGAATTAAAGTAAGCTTGTTAACCCCTTAACATTACTTTCCCTAGTAAAGCAGATCAAAAGAACCTGGGCTTTGGCAGCATTCTTATTGTTGGGCTTATGTTGGTCTTTCACCCTCACAACAGCTGCTAGCCAGATTGATGAAACACAAGGAGGGAGCCAATAGACAGGGAGAGATTAAAAATTAGTTGGTATAGTGGATATGATGGAAGGAGCAACCTGTTAGAGGAGATAGGTTGGAATGGAATAGTTTGAGCAGGTAGAGGAGTTAGCCTTGGCAAATAATTTATTTAGTCCATTGTTGGACAACAGTAACCAAATCAGAAAGTTCTTATGCAGACTTGGGATCTGGTACAATGTAAATTTTACACATAGGTATTAGTTCTGCCAATGGAGCAGCATGAAATGCCCACTCCCACACACCTATGTGACAGTTCTTCAAATATCTGAAGGCAATTTTACATCCCTCATGTCTTTTCTTCTCCAGATTAAACATCCATCCACAAATTCTTCAATCGCTCCTTATTAAATGACTTCTACCACTTTGGTCATTCTCCTCTGGGGCCTCTTTTGTTTTTCAATGGTGCCAGTAAAGTCTGGAAACTGATATGTCTGACTGGCCCAGAATACAGTGCAACTATTACCTCCCATAGCCTGAACCTTGTATTTCCATTAGTCTAGCCCAAACTTGCATAAACTTGTTTGTTTGTTTTCAGTATAGTGCTATATTCTTGACTTATATTAAACTTGTGGTCAATGATCCCCTCAGGCACGTATCTCATGAAGTGCTGTCAAGCCAAGTCACCTTCAATTTGTGTTTAAATAACTTAAATTTTTGGAACTAAAAAGAGAAATTTAATCGATCCCTTTTGAATTTTTCTTGTTGACTTTATTCCATTGCTGTAGTCAATGGAACTTCCTTTGAAGATCATTTCTTTCATACAGGATTTTAACTCGCTCATTTTAGTCTTCCTTTTTTTTTTAAAAGAAAAAAAGCATTTTCCATTATCCGAATTATTAGTTAAACATAGGGGTGAGGCAAAGCCCTATGGCATATCATTAGTTAAAATCTGCCTCCAGATTACTACTAATCATCATTCACATGCATAAGTGTATTCAACTATTTATTTACTCACCAAATAGTATTTTTCGGTCTGCGTTTCCCTGTATTATCACACCAGTATCACAAAAAACAATTGAAAACATTGCGCAAATTAAATATGACCATGAGCATGACTGGCACCATGATATACTGAATGGAGGAGAGAAAACAACCTGGTGACAGGAAAACTTAACTCAAGTCCATTCTACTATAAACTCTAAGAGCATAAGGACTATCTTATTTTTTCCTTTGTAATTGCAGGACCTAGGATACATTTAGTATCCATGTGTGATGGCTTCTAGGGAACTAACTCTTCTATGCTAAAATTGGGTAAGTAGTGCTCAAAAGAAGTGTGATTAGGGAATGCGGAGGCTTCTTAGAGGAAGGACTCTGCTCAGAGGAAGGTTCTTGTTGTTATAACCTCAAATCTAAATATCCCTAGATGACAAATAAGACCAAAATACAGTGAAGGGCAGAGCAGAGAGATAGAAATTCTCGCTTTGGTAACCAGAGGCAACGTGTCTGTTAGCACTTTTTCAACAGGAAGGAGTGGACAAACTGCCAGTGAGTACCTATCAGAATTACCTGTGGGTTAAATGTATATATGTATTTTTATGTGTGGGCAGCTAGGTGGAAGAGTGGATAGATCTCGGGGCTTGGGATCGAGAAGAGCTGAATTCAATTCTGATCTCAGACATTTGTTAGATGTGTGAACCTGAGCAATTTACTTAATCTCTGTCTGCCTCAGTTTCCCTAACTGTAAAACAGGGAAAATAATAGCACCTACCTCCTAGGATTGTTGTGAGGATCAAGTGAGATAATATTTGTAAATCATTTAGGACCTTACCTAACACATAGTAAATGCTTAATACATGCTTGTTTTCTTCTTTCTTTCCTGTGTACATGTAGTTTTCCTGTTACAGGATGTATGTAGTATGGTTTCATTTTTGTTTTTTGTATTCCTGGTGCCAGACACAGTGCAAGGCACATAACAGGCATTCCATGTGTCTTTTGAAAATTGGATTAAATTGAATGATTCAAAATGCAATCATGCCTTTATGTAACTTACAAATTGACAAAAGAAAAGAACATGTTTATTAACAAGGTAAACATCATTCATTACCCTTATGATTTTACAACTCTTTAGCTTCCTTTACAATGATGTTAGTGTGTGCGTATGCATTTGTGTGTGTGTATACACAAACACAAACATGCATACACACAATATATGTATATATAGGTACTACTTATATATTTATAGATACAATAGATACCTATTATATATAAATTTATATACATGTATGTGTATGAGGTTTTTTTTTTTTGCTTCATTTTTCCTGTTCATCAGTAGTATTCCCATATTCCTTTACATTCTTTTCCAGTAGTCATTCATCATAGCCATACTTTACTCTTTCCCTAGTTAATATAATCTTAGTCTAGAATCTGGCCTGAATTATTGAACCCCTATAGCCCCTTACTCTTCCTCTCCTAATTACCCTCATCACTGCTTTAAAAAATGTCATTATGAAATGGCATCTCTCCTTAAGATCTCATGGTATCTCCCATTATTTATGGGTCAAGTCCAAGCTCCTCTCATTGCATCTCAAAGTTCCAATATTTCCTGGACAGCCTCAATCTTATTTCTGAGGCCACTTTTACTGCTCATGCCAGAAACAAATATTTAAATCTCACTTTTGCACCTTTCCCATTCTAGCCTTGGAGGCATCCCCACAACTGCCACATATTTCTATATCATCTTTTGCAGGTCTTTCCTCTTGTTACTCCTAATCCCAAAACCCTCTCTCCAAAGGCAGTGAAAGGCAACCTGCAACTGAATTCAAGAGGTTCAGAAATTTTTACCTGATGATTTTGAAAACATTGTTTTCTAATTTTACACCTGAATTTTAAAATTAAAACCATTGAGAATTTTAACTTTTCCTCTTTTTAAATTTTGTTTACACACATACATACAAAATATGCTGAAAGACCTAATAGGTACGCTTTCAAGTAAATCAAATGGAATAAATAGTGAAAGGTAATTTTAAAATATTTGTGATATTTTATTCATAGCTTTTGCTTTTGTATAACTCAAATAAAATAAAATAAATATAAAATATTTACAAATTTACAAAATTAAAATAAATTTATTGTATAATATTATATATTTAATATAATATAATATATAATTTATTATATAAATATAAAATAAAATAAAGATCCTTTAAAAATAAATAAAATTAATAAGTAATAGCTGTAAAGGCATCTTTGATGTTTAGGATTTCACATTCTTCATTCAGATGTTAAGATAATATTTTCAAATGGAAAAATTAAAATGATGTCTTCTGTGTCATGGTTATGTGATTTTTATTCTTGCATCAAGAGATGATATAAGATGGAAGAACAACTGATGGTACTGTGTGCAACTGCTTTTCAGGAAAAAAAAAATTGGAGCCAGCATATTTCCTAAAAGAAATCAAGAGTTACTTATTAAACATAAGAAGTTCCTGCATCCCTAAAATAAGCTGAAAAAGGCAGGAGAAAGAAAGAGATATTGAAAGACGCTGACTTTACAAGAGATGAATGCTTTTTTTGCTTAAAGGAATGGTCAAAATGTGAAATTAAGAAAAAATCAGAATCCTGTATTTCCGTGTTTATAATTTTCCCATTATCAAGATGCTATCTTTATTTTGCAAAAATGTTGCATCAGCTTTCCCTTATAAACATTAATTTCTATATAGGCATTATTTAATACAATAAATTTTCCATAGAAATCAAACTCTCGAATGAGTTGTAGTTTGAATGTGTAAGTAAAGTAACATTTTTGTGCTTTTAACATTTGTATTCTGACTCATATTATGCTATTATATTGTCTCTCATTAGTACTTACCTACGTAAACATTTTGTGCTATATGCATTTGCAATTGTTTGAACACTGTTTTTCATGTATTCTAATGTCTCTTTTATTCCTTTGTTCTCTTCAATTAGGTTGTACTACTTTTCATCATAATGGTCTTGTCTTATAGGATGATATATGGTGCTAGGGACATATATTCACTAGTCTTGGCTCTTCACATAGTCACTTCATTGCAACTTTTCATTTTGCCAATTATTTTAATCAGAGTACCCAGAGGGTTATTGATTTTAAATAAGAGGTAGATGCCTTTTACCCATTTAAACAAGCAAAAAGAAATTTCAGTGAGTATGACTAATGATGGAAATGTCACCAAATGTGAAAGACTGATGATGACAATAACATGAAAGTGCCAATGTTTCTTCTACCCTCTTGTCTTTTCCTTTATTGTTCTTTTGCCTAGAAGACCCTTATTCCAATTTCAATACATTAAATTAGGGTGTATTTTTGCAACCCAACTCAAGTTCAAATACCTTCATGATCACCATCCAGAGAGGTACTGTGTTATAGTGGAAAGCTCAACTCGATGTCAAGAAGACACGAGTTCAAACCCTGCCCGTGATAATTCCCAGCTATTGATGACATGGAGTGAAGGCCAGCTACAAAATGGAATTGGTTTGATATGGGAATTAAGAGAATTGGTATGGGAATCAAGTAACAGTGGAAGTAGCCTCCATTAACATCAGTTTCCTCACTTGTATGTAGCATATGCTCTTTCCTAACCCTCACTTCTACTAGAAGGCTGAATTCTCAAAGCTCTGCAGCTATACAATGCTTAGGGATGCCCCCTGAAGTGTTAGTAGGCTGTTTTCCTTATGCAATAGTTCAAAAGCCTCCAGTGGTATGGTCCCCCTCCCCACAATATTTATAAGTTAATATGAGAAAGCCAGGCCTAATTAGTTTTTTTTTTTGATAAACAGGTATTTACTACTTATTTAGTTTATCTTGTTCAAAACAAGTGAGAGAAAAATGGCCCACTGGTACTTATAGTGTCCAAGGCTCAAGCATATGTTGCATAGAGATAGACTTGGATATCTTTTCTTTAGGGGTCCTTGGGTATGGTATATCTTTGATGCACTGATACCCTTTAATCTACTTTTCCTCATTCAGTCCGATTTATTCTCATCTTCTGACGCAAATAGTTCTGATAGCCACTGTTGTGCATTAGAAACAGCCAGGAAGTTTATGAGAAAGTCCAAATCCTTGAGACTTATGGAATTTCAGTCAGAAGAATCAACCAAGATAATATTTGTGAAGTGCTTAGCACAGTGCTTAATATACAGGCACTTAATAAATGCTTGTTCCTTTCTCCCTGAATACATTTCCTGTGCAATGTCACTTTGATATATCCAGTGGCATTCAAAGACATCTCTATTTGTCTATATCTTTTCCCCACTTGGTCTAAAGCCTGTGATTTATTGATTCAGTGGAGAAATATGTTTATCTGGTCAAGTCATCAGGATGTAGCATCTTGATACTTTAAGTGGAGTAAGACAACCATCTTGGCTGAACACCCCACCTCTGCCACACACACACCCTTATACTCTCTCCTTAGTTTTAATATTTGTAAATATTGAGCAAATGTTGAACAAATCTACTGCAATGTATTTGGCAAAGTACATAATCTCAAATCTTGTATAGCCCTGCAGTCATTTGGGCAAAGTTCTGCATGTCCATGAACTTGATAGATTAGGTTTGCAATATTAAGAGCTTCTACAAGGCCCAAATGACATTCTGCTTCATTTTGTACTAAAGGTGTTGTCACTTACTATGCAACTGGACAAGAGCATTGGATCTGTTGTCAGGAGGAGTGGAGTTCAAATGTGGCCTCAAATGTTTACTAGCTTTTTGACCATGGACAAGTCACGTAACTCTCTGACCCTATTGCCTCATCTATAAAATGGGGACAATAATAGCTCTTATGTTCTAAGCTATTCTGAGGATTAAATGAGATGATATTTGTAAACTGCTTTGCAACCTTTCAAGCACCATATAAATGATAGATATTGTTATTATTGTTACTGGTTTCTTTATCATTTGTTATTATCATCATCATCATCATCATTGTCATTTTTATTATCACAATTAGTGAATATAGCCAATGGATTAACTAAAAATTTAGTTGGACTAGTCCTTAGAGATTCTTTAGTCCAGTCCTCTAATTTTTCCCATATGGAAAATAAAACATGAAGTGACATATTCCTGGACTTGCCAATATTCTAATGCATTGCTGTCAAGCTCAAATAAAATGGATCCCTGTCAGTCACATATTGACTTAGAAAAATACAAATTAATAGTATTTGTTTTATTTTATTTTTATTTGCTCTGTTAAACCCTTCCCAATTGTATTCTTTTTGGAGGGGGAAAGGAAAGGCAATTGGAGTTAAGTGACTTGCCCAAGGTCACATAGCTAGTAAGTGTCTAGTGTCCAAGGTCTGATTTGAACTCAGGTCCTTCTGACTCCAGGGCACTATTCCCTATGCCACCTAGCTGCCCCTCTCAATTGTATTTTAATCTGGCTCAGGTCTTACTCAAGAGTTTTTGCCATGCAGCAGGCAGAGTTTGACATCTCTGCTCTAATGGATCTGTGACTGTGATGACATAGCTCTTCCCTCCCAGTATACAGATTGCAAAAATGTGTGTATTTGTGTTTATGTACATAACTACCAAAAGAGCAAGATTCTTGATCATGCCCCACTTGTCTTGAACTGGAAGCATACCAGTGGAGCACATGCATTATCCTTTCCTATAATCACAAGACAAGACGATTTTCTTCACACAGATGATTAAACAGTAGGTTCAGGCTTCGGACTCAATGCCTCTCCATCCAAATCCAGCTCACCACACTATGCTTTATTGCCTCTTTCTAGAATTATTTTCAGGTTTCATACAGAACATGAGCTTCATCTCATAGGCAGTAGAAAGTCAGTGAGGATTTTTTGTGAGGGTAATGATTGAATAAAAGTAGAGAATTCGTCACAGAAGGCTTGTGTGGAGGATGAACTAGAGAGCAAGGAAGCAGGAAAACCAGTCGAGAGACTATTATAATAGTAAACGTATGTGACAGCTCTTTCTACATTGGAGTAAGGAAAGTTGAGCTACAAAGTGAGCAAAAAAGCAAGCAGGTAGAAGGAGAAAAGGAAGAAAAATACGAAGTGAGATCTTCGAATAGTCCACAAATTGAATAATCAGTACCTGAGTCATAATAGTTGACTCTATTCTAAGTAAACAGCTATTTAAAGTGATAGAAAAGAAAATTGGATAAAGCAAATTTGAAATGTGTGTGTGTGTGTGTGTGTGTGTACCTGCCCACATGCTCATGCATATGAGTGTGTGTGTGTACCTTTGAATGGTAGGGCATTCCTATACCTGACCAGGTTTAAAAGGCAGAACCTGAAACTAACTCCAGAGACACTTTTCTTTGGCATAACACTTCCATGACAAATGAAATAATAACATGAACTAGGAGATCTTAGTAATATAAGCCCCAGTCTGCCAAGGTCACAAATTTCAGATAAAATCAATTATAACAAAGTATTCTTGTCCACAACCAACTTCTAGTCATCGTCTTTCTCTCTGGTCTTTTCTCTACCGATAAAAATTGAACAAGTGTGTGCTTGACATTCTTGCAGCAGTGAAACAGTTAAAGGCCTAGAGCATTTGGATCATCAGTAAAAAGGCCTGTCCACTAGCTTATAGTTACTGTGGCTATTTTATCACCCATTTGGGCCTTTTTCCAACTGTGAAAAAAGGTATATGGCATTTCATTATGTTAATGGGGCATGAGAGACACAAATAAAAAAGCACTTGGTTCATACTGGGTACCCGTGAGAGGTGAATATTTTTAAATATCTGTAGGTGGTTCACTAACACAGGTAATTGAGTTCCGACATATTTCTCCTTTGAGCATTTCCACAGGGGTGTTCAGGAGTCTTGTAGGTGAGGGGGTGGGGTAAGAATAAGAGAAGAAGCCTTTTAAGGAAATACTGCATCCTAAGCTTGATCCTTCAAGGAATATTTTCTTAAGCTTTAATGTTGCCTTTTATGGCAATACTTTTTTCCTCAGAAAGGAGCAGTCCCCATTTTTAGAGACACTGCCAGCAAAGGCCCTAATGCTGCTGTTTGAGTTAAGTGTGGAACAGAGGAATTTTGCAAAGGAACAGAGGACTTGTTACAGATGGTGCAAACAGTGATGGTGTGGGCATCGCCATTGTATACATTGTGGGGGGAAATAGCTCCCTTGGTAATTATAAACATGTGTGAATTATTAACCTTCCATTCAGAAGGAGATTTTCTTCTCTGTCTTTTTTTGAGCTTCATGTGCAGCCATGTAAGCTTATTTTACTTGTTCTATAGTAAGTATAGGTGGCAACCAGGGAAGCAATTACACCCTTTTAAAAAAATTTAATAATTCTCTTAGTTCCATGGGGCATCATTTTACAAAATTTTCCTGGGATTTTTTTCACTGTTAGGAAAGATGCAGCATATGCATGTGCGCTTTTATATTTGTATAAAGATATATATAATATATATCTTACTTGGATAAAGGTATATATATATATATATATATATAACAAACATACACATATACACATGGATGTACACAAATATATATAGATACATTATATATGCAGACACAGAATCTTGGAAGAACTAAAAATTAATATCATCCAGAGGATGATGGATATATTGTGGATATCATGTATTTGTTTGTATTCACATATATATTTTGGCAGATGGGCATACATATCTTTGATGATTTCATGGATTTGAGAATCGTCCAGTGTGGAAATTGCCTCTTCTGACACAGATCTAGAACTTCTATGTGATGTACCTTGAGAGAAAGTTACCTAGAATACTGTGAGGTTAACTCATTTGCCCATGGTCAAAGAAGTAGTATGTCGAAAGTAGGCTTTAAATACAGTTCTTCCTGACTCAAAGTCTGTCCTTCTCTTCACTCATTCCCAATTATCTCTCATACATACACATGTATGTACATATGTGTATTTATGCCTATATGTGTATATAAACTTTAATACTTCATGAATCTGTGATTCCATAAGACAGTTCTGTTTACACCACCACAGAGCAATATAGTGACTATTGCTAACAGGCAATCACAATGTCATGAGACTTATGTGAAAACCAGGCTTGTTACAAGAAAAAATGAACATGCAAGTGGAATCTAAAGGATTCACAGCCCTTCCAGAAGTTTGTATATTTATGACAGTCCAACAAAAGGAGGAGGATTAAATAAGAAGGGGCATGGCATGGTAGGGGAAAGGTGCAGTGGACTGTCTTGGAGAGAAGGGGCATTCTTTTCCGTAGGAAACCACCAAAGGTTCCCAAACTTATTTGGCCTACAGCCCCCTTTAAAAAAATTACTCAGCACCCCCCCTGGAAATCTACTTTCTTTAAACTTTAAATATTTTAAAATTTGTGTCATTTCAAAAAACATATATAAAATAACTTTAGAAAAATGATTCATCTTAAATTTAACAATTTTTTGTAAATTTATGGGTTTTTTCCTGTATTGAAATTTTGATGATGCAATACTATGTCATCAAACCATACAGTATCATATCATAAGCAACTTATTACACTCACATATTCCTGCTGATGCATGCTAGGTTTCCCAAAAATGCATGACACACTTGCCTGCCAACACTTGTTTGTTAAGACCTGTCAACAGAGTTGACCACTGATTGGTTATAATTTGCATTTTGCGTATTTATTTAGAAAATAATGTAATCACTATAACTTTAACTCTGTTACACAACGGATGAAACAGGTACGAATGGTTTTTCAAAATTTGCTTCTCTTCTCTTCTTTCGTTATGCTTCCCCTGTCACCTTATTTTTATTCAACACCCCTCTCAAATTTGTCCCCGAGGCTACTACCACCCCTATCATCATTCCAGTGCCCCCCGCCGGAGTATTTCTCACTTTGGGAACATATTGCACTAGAAATATGAAGATAGGAGGTTTTGCTTATCTCCAAAGGACCCCACCTACAAAAGCATTGTCCCAGCTTGGCACAGATCGGCTAGTGCCTGTCTTGCCTCCCAAGAACACGCAAGGTGTCCAGCTTGGGATGTAGCAACAAATAATGTCAGCTCAAGGTGAGCTTTGTGCTTGACACATTCAGGGCCTCCTGCATGCTCTGGGTCTAGTGTTTCTGCAAAATATGGCAACTCAAAAAAACAAGTTCATGGTACCCCTTAACAACCTTTAGCTTTAAGGATGAAAATGTATTGCCCTTTAGCCACAGTAGGTGTCTCAGAACTAAATATAGCTAGTCTGATCCTTAGACAACAGATGTGGACTATCACTGGGTGTATATTTGAAACCATTTCATCTTCATATAACCCGCAGACAACATACTCTATCTGAATTATCACAAATGGAGCTGTGATTTTATCAATGTAAGTATTCTTTCCAGAGATAAAGAAAATAATTCATCCATTGATGCCCATGTGGGGAGGAGGGAGAAAAGAAGGGTGGTGAGGGAGGTGGCTCTAATATGGTAGGAGCCTTCCTCCCTTTTCTTGAAAGTATAAGAATATCAATGCAGGCAAGGCCATCCTTTGATTCTTGCATCATGGCCAACTATCTCCTTTTTCCTTCTCATACATTCCACTGATCATGTCTTTCACTCTATTCATCCTTTGTAATTCTTTGCTTGTAATATTTTGAAGTCCAGACATATCTGCCATTGTCTCTCTCCCTTGCCCTCTGGGTGACATATATTTTTAATTCTTCAATGACTAGTGTTCATTTATTCTCTAGCGTCATAACATTTGAGAACCTAGATTCACTTCCACTTCAAGCTGCCACATCAATATAAACTTAGTGGGGGATATATGTACATATGCATACATCTACATATATGGTATATATTTACATATAGATTATTTTCCCACCATATTCTAGTCCTGGTCAAACAATATATGTATGATGATATTGAATCCTGAGTGCCACATGTTTTTGTCTAGGGAGATTGAAATTTTTGACCTGCCAAAACTACTCTAGTGAACATTCAGGCTTTGCTGCTGACATTAATACATAATATTAAAAACAAGAATAAAGCCAGTGGGTTATGGTCTATTTAATTTACCTTTTGTTTTCATTCAAATTCGCTTTCATGCTGAACCAGAGAGGATCATGGAAATATCTTATTCTACCTTTCACATGTTGCTTTATTATAAAGATTTGATTTGTTCCTAGATACTTCACAAAATTTAATCTTAACTCTAGAACACTCTCCCTTTTGTTAATTGGGTGTATGGTAGTTGTGACTCAGAAACTATTACTCTGCCATTATTGGGGAAAGGTTCTAGACACTAGACCTTACCAGATTACAACTGAGGCATCTTGGGATTTCCAGAAGGCATGAGCCTTCATGTCAGGAGTGGGAAACAGAGCCCAACAGAGTCTAAACAGTGACACAACTAGAAATAATTCAGAACTATGAGATAGGAGTTGTCCTTCCACATATGTGACCTGGCCGCACATTCCCTTTATGCATGTTACCCATGAGTGTATGCTTTTTCCTGATGTTGTATATATTTGTAAGACTGTGTCATCTAGATTTATGGGGGAAATGCTCTTTTGTATTTTTTTCTTGCTATGTTATTTATTAGATGTCTTTATGACCTCTAGTTGAAAAGAGAAGAAGTAAATACGTCAATAAGGCTCATGAGCTGACTGTGGAGTAGCTATTCTGGGGCCCTCACAAGAGAGAAAGGAGTTGTCCAGGTGCCATATTAGCAAGGATACTTACAAATTAGAGAAACACTTAGAGGAGGGTGACCAACATGGTTAGAGTTCTGGAAATCAAATCATATAGGGATTATTTAAAGCATCTGTAGATATTTAATCTGGAAAATAAAACACGAGATTAATATAATATTGTTATTTAGTCATTTTTTTCCTGTTATGTCTGACTCTTTCTGACGCCATTTGGGGTTTTGTTGTTAGAGCTACTGGAATGCTACGTTTCCTTCTCTAGCTTATTTTACAAATGAGGGAACTGAGGCAAATTAGGTTAAGTGACTTCCCCCAGGGTCACACAGCTCGTAAGGGTTTGAGGTCAGATTTGAAGCCAAGAAAATGAGTCTTCCTGATTCTAAGCTCAGTGCTTTATCCATTGCACCACCTAGCTGCCCCAATATAATATCTATCTTAAAACATTTCATAGTATCATAGGATTAGGAGATAGAAAAAACCTTAAAAATGATCTATTCCAATCTCCATATGCTATAGGAGAGGTAAACTGAGGCCCAGATAAATGAAATTACTTTCCTCAGGTAAATAACAGAACCAGGATTGGAACCTATGGCTTCTGGTGTCAAATCTATAGCCTTTTCATCTACGTCATAATTCACATGGTGGTCAGAAGAAACAATACAAGGACACTCCTAAGTTCTCTCTTAACAACTTTGGAATTGATTTGTGACATGGTAGACAGTGGCACAGGACCACTCAGCATGGCATGCCTACATCAGAGAAGGTTCTATGCTCTGTGAGCAAAGCAGAGTTGAAACAGCTCAAAAGAAATGCAAGATGCGCAAATTTAGAGAATCCCCCTCAAATGTTCATATGGACTATTTGTGCCTGAATGGTGGTAGAACATTCTGAGCTCCTATTGGTCTGATCAGCACAGTTGGACATATTGAAACTTTACTCTAGCACAGTGATGTCATTTTGGTTCTCTTCGAGAAGGAAGGACAACAACCAATTCCTGTTTCAAGAGCTGCAATTTGGAAGAAGGAAAAAAATAATTGTATGGGTTTAAACCCATTGTAGTGAGTAGAACTGGGAATTAGGGGTGCAATTTGAAGAGGTAGATTTCAGTTTAAGATTAAAAACTTCCTAAAATTAAAGACATCTGGAAGTGATATAGGCTGCATCCTAAGGGAATGAGATAAACATTACTGAAGGTATTCAAGCAAAGATTGGATGACTATTTGTAGGAGATATGTAAGTAGGTCTAAGAGTTAGTTGAACTGACTAACCTCTAAGACCCTTTCCAATTTTGAGATTTTATAATCTATACAAAATTAAAAGGTTTTAAAGGCTTTTTGTTTGTTTTATCCTTGGACATAGCATAATATTTGTGTGAGGTGTACTTGCATTTGAAAAACACAGGGATTTTCTATTTTAGTTTAAATTATTTTTGTATGAGCACAGTGTTATTCTCTCTGTTCAATGACCCCATCCAAAAATGTGATTAATGATACACACTCTGCTCTACATATTTGAGCAAAGTATTTCATTTAACCGCATGGCAGAGAGACATTTTTTATAAAATGTGTCTATTCACACCAATATTTCAGGGATTAAATTCAAGAAACTCTTGTAGGCCTTTACCTGTTATACTCCCTCTCCTTCTCCCTCTCCCTCTTCCTTTTTGAGCATCATAAGGAGTTGAAAATTATGCTCTAATATACCGAGGGAAGAAAAGGATCCAAGAATAATTCAATGCCTTATCTCTCTCTCCTTTTTTAAAGAACAAAACCCAAACCAAATGAAAAAGAAATATGAATCTTTGCCAAAGCCCTTGATTTTGCTGCTTCTGATTCATTCCTATAAGGGATTTTATCAAGGGCATCACAGCTCTTGCCTCTTGGACTTCAGTCTCTGTCTCTGAGGTCTTGCATCATGAAACAAGAAGCCCATGCTCTAAGGTTCATCGTCTTAGCAGATGAAAAAATTATCTCAGTCTTTCCAAAACAGAAGGTTACATTCAATATGTTTGTGCAAGGGAAGCCACGAACAAAAAGACATCTGTTTAGGCTGAGCACAATAAGGAAGTAGTTCAAGAGCTGCCGAATTATCTTTCTCGTTACAGGGCATGTTCAAGTAAATTTCCTTGCCAGGTAGTTTGCAAAAAAGTTGATGAATCCCGATGGGCGAATACCAATTTTGTGTAACTTAGCTGGGGGAGCCACAGTCTTCCACTTTCCATATGCTGAAAAATCACACTGGCATGAAGATGACATCTAAAAAAAAATAGTGCACTTTGGATACCTTGGAGCAACGAAACGAGTTGGGCGCCTTTAAGAACCAGTCAGAAGCAGAGATTTTCCTCTACTATTTGAATTTGCTCATCCTCGCCGCACCGCCCCGCCTCCTCTCGTGACCCTATTCCTTCATCTGTACGTGCCATTAGCTAGGATCATTGAAAGGGTTAATGCATTCTTTAGTACATTGGTTTTGGGTAGTTGCTGTTGTGTTGTGTGTATTTTAAGGAAACAGGGGAAAAAAGCTACCGTATACAATCCTAGTTCAACTGAGAGTACTCGTTTTTTAGTAGAATGCCACAGGATCCTAATTTGGGTCCAGAAGCACATTTTCTTGCCCCCTGGCCTCTCGTTTTCTCCATTGTGAGAGATGATGTTCTTTGATAGACTAATTGTGCTCAGGACCCTCAGTAGGTGTTGAGAGAGCAGCTGTTCTCCGTTCACTCTGATGATGGCAATGGCCCACCAACATACTGAGGGTGCTGCTGGGGCTGCTGTTGTTGATCGAGTCACTTCCTGAAGCAGTTGGCAAGCAGTGCCCACTCAGCAGGGAGTGGTGAGGGTGGAAGGGGACCCAATCAGGCAGGCTGCAATTTCTATCTGATTGATGAATACATGAGTATGGAAACAACCCATTAAAAGTGGGCCTGTGACAGAGAAGCAGTTTGCCTGCCTTTTCCGCTCTTCTAACTAGCTACCTCTTTCGTAGCTCATAAGAGTTTGAAAATTATTTTTGTAAAAGAGAGGATTAAGTATTTTTAATAATTTTGTCAGTTTGAAAGAAAAATGCAAATATAGTGGATTTTTATAACAAGGCAACTAAATAAAAGGAAGGGCAGGTTTAAAGCTTCTGAGAAAAATGAATTGGGAATCATCAATTAGTTTGAAAATTTTAATAATGTGAAATTTGTTCATCTCCACATACTCTCAACATTCAACTTCTTGCTTATAGAGTAAAAATAATGCTATTGACTCAAAATTTACTTGGGAAAAGTGGGATAACTTCTTTTGGTTAAAAATTAACACAGATTTTAAAATATTTCTTCTCAACTATGGTAAGTTTCATTTTTTTAACTTAGTGCAAAAATAATAATAACCATTTTCTTTTTTTTATTACTGCAGCTGTTACTTGTTATTTGACTGTGGCAAAGAGTACTCCCTTGATCATCATCTTTAAATCCACACAAAACCAATTTTATTTATGTATTTATTTTTGGCTTAGATTGTAGCAAATGTTTGAAATCTGCTTTTCCCAATTTCACCTTCCCAGCAGAATGTTTGGTTGGCATCACTTATCTCTGGATAGGAGAAACCATCCTGATATTGATTATGCTGCGTTAGATTTTTAGATTCCTCTGTAAATGTGTAAAGCCCTTAAACATCGACAATTCCCAGCGGCTTAACGGAATCATCCCTTCTCTGACCACATAATTGTTAAATTGTGCATGTAAAATGGCTCCAGGATATTCTGTCCCCTTTCCAGCAGGTTATCAGGGAAAACTGGCCAGGGAACATTGTGTTGTTTGTGTATCCTTTAGGTTAGGAACTCAGAGGTCAATAGTTGCCAAAAGCATTTTCACTGAGTAACTACTTCTTTTCCCAAGCTCTGTAACCTGCCTTGCCAGTGATCCTTATCGTTTATTACTAAATGTATATATTTAGCTTCTAGGCCAGAGACACCTTTTATGCCAAAGACATGTTATATTAATTCACTGAAAAATTCAGTTCACTTTTAAGTACAATTAATCACAATGATTAATTAGATAAATAAGCATGTATTACATGCCTGTACACAAGGCTTACTGGGTAACATTATTGATTTCTGTGACGTTTGATGGCATAACTATCTTTGTGAAGGCATGTGTTTCTGTTTTTGTTGTTATTTTTGGTATTGTCTGGGCAAAAATAAATTGGCTTACTGAAAGGATGGCCTTCAGTAAAACAATAATTAAATATTTAGTGAACAATGGAGTTTAGAGATGCATTATTTGTGTAGGCATTAAAACCTTTCTTTTTAATGAGTATGTTTTTGTCTTTAATTTGAATGCTAACTTTGGAGTAAAATGGTTCTATTAATATATCGTGAGTAATGTTAGAATTGAGCTGTTAGAATCTATTCAGTGTGCAGTTCATAATTTCTGCCCTTCACGAATGTTTTGTATGAGTCACACTCCTGAGTGGTTGCCATTGGTTGCTCCATTGGTTAAACTGCTACTGTTAGATTAATCTTTAGTTTTGGCAGTTAAAACAGTTGCAGCAATTAATTGCCAGTAAGAAAAATCCCCCTATCCCAAAAGTACAAACCACAAAAACATGTTCATAAATATGCTGCAATCCTTAGATGTTTTCTTAAAAGTATAACCTAAAACATCTTCGTGATGACAAGTTCTAAAACTTGCAAATTGCATATGCCAGAAAGTTAAAGCACTGAAGAAGTACTTGATTTTTAAAATGAGATGTGAAAATATATTTGACATTCATATTTGATCAGAATCCCATGCTTACACTAAAGACGTAAAATTCACTTGCAACCTCTATTTTTTTCTTTGCTTAATTGTGATGATATCATCAGCACGAGAAATATAGCTAATGAATGTAAATCTAGAAAGAACAAAAGAAAACAAATGGGAAGCATGATGGGAAAGTAACATTAAAATATAGACAAGGCATCTAAGCAGCAGATGAAATATCATGCGGCATCTGAAAGAAATGAAATGAAAACAGATTGTCATCAGATCTTCATTTTTTTTTAAAAGTTTGATACATATTTCTTTGGGGAATAGTTTGCAAATGATATATAGAATATGTGAAATACAATTGTAAACAGACATGCAATTTACCTAGCTTACAATCTGTTTCATGATCTTTGTTCATGCTTAAGAAAAAAGACAGGATATACAACTTGGAACAGAAGTGTACAAAATATAGCTGAGATTGAATTATTAGAACTGACATTATTAATATTTTTAATATTCCATGGCTTTCTCATGATTCCTTGCATGCCACATCTTTCACTAACTCCAGGGCCTTAATCATTTTAAGATTTGCTATGTTCTCAAATAGCCGTTTGCTGGTACGTGAGTACAATCTCTTTGAATGGTAATAATAAATATGCATGATTAAAAAGAAAACTATAGTCAGAAAATCGTATGTCTGAAGTATTAACTGCTATATTCAGTGTTTCTTACACCCTCTGTCACTGAACACATGTTGCCCTCAGGTCTGTAACTGAGCTGCTCTTGGCCTTTTATGGCAGTTACTAAAAGCTAAGTTCACTAAAAGGCAGTGCATGATGGGGGTGAAGGAGTGGGGGAGGGGTGGGGGGAGCAGGTTGGTGAGGGATGGAAGAGAGTCCTTGAGCCACTTGCTGTCAGAGCATGGGAAAACAAAATCCCATGGCTTCTTTGGCCCTTGTTCCACTTCACTTCACCCGCACACCAACCGTGCCTGGCCACTTGTCACTGACCCCTGCCTTGTCCCATTTTATTTCCTCCTTTGAGGTTGCACATGTGCGATGGAGCTGAGAAACACCACATTTGGAAACTGATTGTACAACAATGTCCAGCACAAACCATGCAGAAACCTTAGCTGGCAGTGAGCAGAGCCAGTGTTCTTAAGATAAGAACATTTCTTTCTAGGTGGTCAGCACTGAAGCATGGTTTTTGACAAACGTTATTGTATGCGTTTCTGGCTACAGAGGCACTGAAGTAGAAATGCAGGATATGTGGCTTGGTGGGGGAATAAAAAGGCAAAAGATGTAGATAGATAGATATATAGATACATGGATAGAAAGTTAAATAGAAAGATAGGTAATTATATAGATGGAGGGAGAGAATACATAAATTCACATATCATGGGTTTTGCACTGTTGGTATCATTTCAGAAAGATTGGTGTAAAAAAATACAATTTCTCAGGCCTACTCAGTACTAGTGCTCCCTAATGTTCTAACAAGTCAGTTTTTATGGTAGTTATTAAAAGGTACAGTTTGGAGAGGCCATATGCTGATCTAACTTAAATGGAAAAGAGTTTTGAGGAAAAATAAGGAATTGCAGCTGGTATCTACGGTAGTTTACTATTTTTGAATGGCTGTTTAGTGTATGATATTTTAATTCATAGCACAGATTCAAATTGGACTTTGGCTATGCATACTGGGATATACTGTATGGTGCTATGAGTAATGCTGGCTCGCTAAAATTACAAAGTAGATAGATGTTAAAAAGGCAGCCTTGCCATTTCTAAAATCTTTTTGAGCACTTTATACAAAACGGAAATGCAGACAGGCTATCTATCTTCTTTCCATATGGATCCACAAGCGCGGAATCCATAGACTGGATTCTTAAACAGTGTATGCTTTGAATATGCCATGTAGTACTTATTGCACATGGTGTATGGCTAAAGATGAGATGGGCATTGCCATTGTACAAAGAATGGTTATTTTCCCCCCAAAGGCTTATTACTTGTCATAAACAAGTGTCACAGGCCAAAATTGGTATGCTAGATATTGTCTGCAGGAGATTAAAAAATTAGCTAACAAGCATTTTTTTCTTTTTTATCCTATTCCCTTTTCCCAATAGAAGAAAAATAGAGAAAACAATAACAAAACCTTATAACATAAATGTGTAATCAAACAAAGTAAATTCCCATATTGACCATGTCCAAAATAGTCTGTCTTAATCGGCAACTTGAGTTTATCACCTCTGTCAGGAGATGGGTAGCATTCTTCATTATTAGTCCTCTGGAATCATGGTTAATAATGGCAATAGTCAGAGTTATTAAGCCTCTCAGAGTTCAATGATATAGGTATAGCATAAATTGTTCTCCTGGTCATGCTCACTTAATTCTATATCAGTTCATAAAAGTCTTCTTAGATTGTTTATTCAATTCAATAACATATTAAATTGAAGTGAGCTAAACAGCATTAAACTCCTGGCCTGAGAACCTGATGTAGGACCTGTGAGAGTTGTCTGAATTTAGACAAATTGTTCTCAAACCTATTGTGCACTCTGTACTTGAGCAAGACCTTCCTACCCGTCTGAGGTGCACAAAGGGTTAAATTTTACAGCTTGAAGTTGAAGTCAAGTTAGGGTAAAATAATCCTACTTTCCACGTATCACTTTATCTCATTTTATTTTGGCTTTTCCATTGGGCATTTCTATGTGGTTGACTGCCAGAATTTTTTGGTCTCTTTATTAGTGGTCACATCGCATAGTGTTTCTCTTTTTAATACTCTGCTAAGCCAAGGAAAACCTTACTTGGGCTTCACCACTGAAGGCAATTAACCTGTAACATGAGCTTTAACATCATTGTGTATTGCAGAGAACCAAAAATATTTGCTGTTTAGGGTGAGGTTCGGTTTTAATCCTCTCCCACGAAATCTCTAAGGAAGATTTCTAGCACATGGACTTTACTGTACAGACTTGCTTCAACTGCCCTGGTATAATGTACTGGATATTCTCCAAATTTAGAAATCTCCAAATAGGACTGAGCATAATTCAGCCAAGTAACCATAAAGAAGCCATTATGATTTCCAAAATTCATTGTCATAAGTAGGACCTTTTAGAAGCCACAAAACAAGTTATTAATCTTTAACTAAATATGAGCCATAATTATTCTTTTCTATGCCCTTAAAGGTCCTAGTCATTACTCTAGGGACTAAGAAAAAGAGAATGGCATAATGACCTTCCCTTATTTGAAGGTGATTTATTTCATACTTTGAGTGCCCAAACAATGGCCTTTGAGGTTCTGAATTGACATAAGCCCAGTATTTACCAAGCAAAATTTTATATGCATTTTAATGTATATTTTCATACAAGATTCCAGTCTTCTAGAAGTCCTTTTGCTTTTTGAATTCCATAACTGCATTTCATATGCATTTTAAAGTTTCAAAGGATATTTTCCATTAATACTATAAAACCAATCCTTTCCAGGAGAGACACAATGGAGTTGGTCTGTATCTTTATGTTATATTATCAGATCCAAGTGAATACAGGTTCCTCACAATGTAAAAAAAAAAACACTTTTTTTGAAGTATTTTGAATAAGTTCACACTAATAAAGCAAAACCTAGCTATATTGAAATATAATTCTTATGTATATATGCTTCTTTTCTCCTTCCCTTTCCACTTCATCTGCACCCCCTGCACTCCAAAAAAGAGGGGCTCTCTCACTCAAAGGATCTCTTTATTTGATCACCATTCCTAGTTCATACAGAAAAAAGGGGAGGCTTTTCTTCCCAAAATGTAAATGGGCTGAAAGTCCAACTTTGTTCCTTTTTGTCTTATGTTTTCACCCTTTGAAATCTTTAATCAAGTTATCTGGATGGATTCCTGAGTGAGATTGTTTTAATGTTAGAGCATTGCAGGGGCTCTTTTTTCAGGGTTGGAATGTATTTATTCCAATGACAAATTACACTGACCTGGGATGATAGCATTATCAAATTGGATTTGGAAGAGACCTTGAGGGCCATTTTGTCTAACCCCATATTTTTATGCATGAAGAAACAGAGCCCTATAGAGGTTAAGTGACATGCCTATGATAGCACAGTTAACAAGTACAAAGATAGCAGTTGAACTCAGGTTCTGTGATTTGAAATCCTCTTATTGCTGTAACATGTCATATCACCCTCCATCCCCAGTCTTGCTCTAGTTGTGTAACTTTTTAATCAATTAATTTATTAAAGACTTACTCTGATGTTCTGAAAGGGATCCTTACCTAATCAAAGCTCTTGATAACATCTGAGAAATCCTACCAGGTGAAAAATGGAGAACGCCTTTAAAATACTCTCATTTGACCCTCTCATTTCACAAATCAGGAAACGATAGTGCAGACAATTGCCATGACTTGCCCAAGCATTTAAGTACCTACTCTGATGCCAGCCACTGTGGATAAAAAGGTAAATATGAAAAATTCTGTCTTCAGTGAACTTAGCAGAGATAGTATTTGAATCCAAGTCTCCTGACTTAAGCAACCTGGTGGTGTATAATGAAAGTACAAACAGTCTAAATTCAAACACCCAGCAAGTTAGAGGTATCCTAAAAAAATAATATTTTAAAGAAAGAAGGTCTGTAAGTGCAATATATAAACGGGGGGGGAGTACCTATGGTAAAGTGTCAATGCCTTCTCTCATTCAAAAATGGTGGCTTTTGTAAGTGTTGGTTTCAAAGATGGTTTGAAAGATATTTTGTAGGGTGACAAATTCCACACCCTAGACATAATTAAAACAAAAAAAAGTCTACTGCTTTCTTGCTTAAGGCAATAGGTTATTTATAAAAGCTGAACAGGGTCTAACACATTATTGACACTCAATAAACAATTTACTAGTAATAATAACAGGACTTTAAGGTTTACAAAATGATTTATAAATATTATCTCATTTGATTCTCACAACTACTCTGAGAAGTAAGACCTATAATTTTTCCTAGTTTTACTGCAGAGAAACCCAAGGCAAACAGTTTGAGTGACTGGCCCAGGGACACACATATCAAAAGTTTCTCCTTCAAATTCAAGTCTTCTTAAGTATAGGCCCATTACCACCTAGATTGAGGTTTCCTATAGCATCATAAGAGAAAGATGAGTTTATGTAGAAAAAGTTTCAAATGTCAATGGGCCTTGCTCCATCCTGTACATTGATAATAATCATGTATGTTTGGATCATACTTAATACTCTATCTCCTTTGTGTTTTTAAATTTGAACAAAAAAAGATAAATCAAGGAAGATATCAACATTTTACTTTGGGGAAGAACAGCTTGGGTGTTCAGCCCTAGACATGATGAATCAGAAAACAACAGCACTTTCCTCTCTTGTCCTTCTCCTAGGCAGTGTGATTTAGTGCTTGACACTCAAGGAATCGGGGTCATGCTGTTTCCGTTTTTCTCAGTGATTACCAGGATGTGTTCTGGGCTATAGCTGGGGATGTTTAAATGCTACTCCAAAGGCAACCAGACAAAAAAAAAAAGTTTCACATCTCATGTTTTGAACAGCAGTTGCTGAAGATACTGTGACTTGCATGAAATGGGAAAGTAAGAAAGCCAGTACTGTGGAACCAGTTTCCCGATTTCTCTCGCATATTTTGCCATGGAAGAGGCAGAATCAATGCATGTTGTATCAACATTAGCTTCAGAAGGAAAAAAATGATATTCAGCCATTAGTATTTTGAAGGAAATGTTCCCTGCAATGATATTTGTTTTAGGGGTTGGTGTGGGGTGGGGGGCAGGTGTGGTGTGTTTTGGCAAATTAAGGTTATTTGCATTAGAAAAAAGGCAGCTTCCATTAGAAAGTAAATGATTTGCAATGTTGGGAAGCATCATTTAGCCAAATGCAGAAATATATATATTCATACACACATACATACATACTTATATGCATACATGTATGTATATGTGAATATATGTGCACATGCATGTGTATATATGTATATATTATATATAATACATATATATATGGTGGAAGTGGGAAAGAGTGAATCACTTTTAAGTTTGACATTAAACTGAACAAAATGCTTTTCAGTTTAGATCTTAGAGTTGGGAAAACTGTTTTAGTTACAAAGCAGAACAGAATTAATATTATTCACTAATCCATCAGCTATTGATTGTCCTGAGGAACATAAGACATACAGGTTGTCACCTGAGGTATTACTTCAGAAAGACCATTTACTTCTGCTCTACATTTGGTCTTATTATATCAGAGACGTTATTTCAGATACACATACCTCTTTTTACATAGGTGTCAGTACTGGTTTCTGTATCTTCTGCCAATTTGGTTGATCCAGAAAACACTATGTTATTTTATTTTATTGTTATATCTACTTCAGTCTTCCTTCTTTCTTTCCTTCCTTCCTTCCCTCCTTCCTCCCTTTTTTCCTTCCTGCTTTCTTTTTAATCCCTCTCCCTTTCTGTCTCCTTTGTTTCAATATTTCACTCAGACTGGAAGTTCAGTGGCCACTTGCAGGCCAATCTACCTATTGATTAGAATGGGAGCTTTTTCAACTGGGCCAGTTCATTTTTCTTTAGGAAGCCTGGTAGCTTCAGCTCCACATTGGTGCTAGACTTAGTGCAAATGTGAGAACAGATTTAGCCCTACTACAACTCAAAACTCCTGAGCTCAAGTGACCCACGAGCCCTAGCCTCCCCAATAGCAGGTGTTATAGGCATGTACCACTAAGCCTGTCTAAACACTCTATGATGTCTAGGTGAACATTATAATTTTTTTCATGTTTTATTCATTCATTCTTTTTCCATTTTACCTCAAAATATTTTGTGGATTCATACGTGGCTCATTTGATCATCATTGTCCAAAAAACCTAGCTAGATGTTTAATTTCCTCTCACATTTGGAGCTCATAAAGTTTCATGGATTAAGAGCTAGAAGGGAGTATGAAGGCTGAATCCATTGCCTCCTCTCTTTTTCAGATAAGAAGACTGAGGCAAGGATTTCTCCAGGATCACACGACTTGTATTTAGGCAGGATTTGAACCCCACTGATTCACAAGTGTAGTGCTGTATCTATTATGCTATGCTGCCTTTAAAGGGATTCAGAAGTTACCTCTAGCCTTACTCTGTGTCAAAAGCTTGCTTAGGTTATTTAATTTTCCTTTTCCTCATTGAACCCATAAAATATTAAGGATGCTTTTTTCTTTTTGAAGAATCAGGAAAACAACACATTTTGTGTTATTCATCGTGATGCATTTCTATTAGTGGAGATCTTGTGTTACATGGCTGTGGTGAGAAAATTTCCATATTTTTCTAAAAAGTAAGAGTTTGTCATATTGAACCTTAGTAAAAATTACTATATTTCCATATTAATTTTCTAAATTATGACAGAATCACAAATCTAGAACTTGATGGTACCTATCTACATCTATAACTAGAGATAAACATGCATGTATATACAAAAGACATGCATATACTGACATGCACATTCATGTACATGCACATGACACACATATACATCCAATGCACATGTGGCTTCATCCAGTGCACACATGTGCCTATGCATATACACATAGTATACATTTGTATGTCCATAGTTATTAACATGAGGTTTCTTCCATTAGACTGAGCTCCTTCAAAGCTGGAACTGTTTTCTTTTGTTTCTTTATTTTTGTCTTTCTTTGTATCCCAGAACATACCACAGTATTTAGCACACATAAGCACTTTAATAAATGTTTATTGACTTGACTAAAGTCACACAGGTTTACCTTTGAGGTTGGTCAAACCCATTCCTCACAACAACCCTATGAGGTATGTAGTAAAGTCTTATCACTTCCCATTTTACAGATGATTAAACTGAGAATCAGAGTGATTAAGCAACTTGACAATGATTACACAACTATATAGAGCAGAGATTTGAAGGTAATTCCAAATCTAGCATTTTCACCCTACTTTACCATAATGCTTTTCTGAGTTCCAGATTGCCCATTACTATGCTAATAGTTGATTTTAAGTAAGGATATTATTTTGCTGAATTCATTTAACTTTCTTTTCTTCTATAAAGCCACATGAATGTCTTTATTCAATATCTGTGCTTGGGTACTTTAAATTCCTGGTGAAGCTCAAGAATTAAACCAAAAAAAAAAATAAAATAAAATAAAGAACAGAGATATAGAGCTAGAGGAAAGCTCAGAGGCCATCTGGTTGGTGTTTGAATTTGTGTCTGTTTTTACCCTTCGTACCTTTCCAAAGTTACCATTTCCAGAAGAACTCGAAGAATCTCTGATTAATCATTAATATATTGACCACATTTCTAATGCACATTGGATATGTAGAGTTCTTATGTTACCAATTTGCTAGGATATGATTTGGTTATCAATCTCCTGAATTCATTTACATACACACACATATATACATATATACACACATACACACATAATACATACATATATATTTGTATATACACACAGAGATACACACATACACACATACATATGAATTCTTTTTTTTAAAACCAAAATATACCATCCCTTGGTCATCCCAGTCATTCCATTTCTTACTTAAATTGATTTGGACCTTTAAATAAAGTAATATCACCTAAGAAATGGTGAGAAAAATGGTAGTTTTGAACTATATTAAATTATTCACCTGTAAATTACACAAAATTAACCAAATGTTTGTAAATCTGAACCCTTTTTCCTTCTGTTTAGGGAGGGGGCAGTATATGTTCTTCAAATATGCATAGGAATGAAAATTATCTACAGATGATTTCTGTTATAGGTTAGAGGGAACTGATCCCCAAGAATAAAATTTGCATTAAAGAGCAAAAGGCATCAGTATTGTGCTCTACACAATGAAATAAACAGATATACTTCTCAGTTTAAATATTTGGAAAGGAGATCTACCACATATGTTTTCTTTGTTCAAAATTCCAAAATCTAGTAGTTTGTTTAAACGATTGTTTGTCATAATTCTAGGAAATTCGGTTCCCAGAAAGCAGCAGATGTATAACATGTTCTATTAAAATATAATAAAACAGTGCCCAGGGTGTTTTATTAAAAGTAGAATTCAAAATAATTTCCTTTTGGGTGCCAAAGAATAGTTTTCTTAGAAGTTGGTTAAGTAAAAGTGATTGGAAGCAATGGGTTAATTGTTTTTAAAGCTCTTATAAGCAAATATTATTAGCAAAGCATTTTAATTACTGTACTTTATGTGGCCTAAATGTAAGCATTTATTAATACAAACCAAGCACTCATTACAAATTTGCACAGAAAATGATAAAATATTATGTATGAAATGAATCATTAGCATGGACCATTAAGTCCTCTATTTTCATTTAATTGAATTTGTCAGTAGTACCCTCTTTAACTGAAAACCAGTCATAACCACAAAATTAAATAATAATTAAAGAAACAACTATTCAAAGAGTTGCTTGGAAGCTAAGGTGCCATTTAACCAAAACATAGCAATTTAATGTAAATTGCAGACCATGTAGACACAGTTCTGAAAATTATGCATCCTGTGGTTCCGTATATATTTGATTTAACAAGTCTTCTCTAGCACAGCAGAGTTATTGTCCTACTTTAAGAATTAGTCTGGTATCAGAAGGAAAAGCAAGGTGCTCAAGGGAAAAAAAATCTCAAAATTTAGTGGTGTTAACAGACAATTCAAGCCCTACCCCCCAAAATTTCTATGACTGTTACATGACTTTTTCTGTCTTTCTATTGCATGTATTATGTAGGAATTGGATATATCTCATTTCATTTTTCTTGGGGAAAGTGCCACAGAAATATTATATACCCTATAGTGTTTAAAAGTGAGGCTTCTTAAAAATATGTTACACATTGCTGGGTTGTGTGGATATGAGCAATAGCTTTATATTCTCTTTGTTTGAAAATTGCACTGTGGCATGGCCCTCTCAAATTAGGTCTTACTAGTTCTTTTAGTTCCTAATAAACCTTTCCAGGACAATAGGATTTTTTAGAAAAAATTCTCTACCCTTCTCATTTATTTTTTTTTTCCAAGTCTTCTTTAAATAGTACCCATTCTTACTTGAAATCAGCTTTCTACAAACTATCTCTGCTATACCTACACGCATTCCATATTGCACAGCCAGCAGGGGGAGGTAAGATTTAAGGAAATAGACAGGATCAACTTCATGGCAGTATATATTTTCACAAGCAAACAAACAAACAGAAATGAAACCTCTAGGTCAGGAGAATGTAGGTGTGTGCAAAGCATTAACAGTTCTTTGCACCAACCTCAGATATGTAAACTATAGGTGAATTTATTTTCTTAAGCCCTAGAATAAACTAACAGGAAAACAGAAAACAAATGCTATAAACTTGGAGAAAAAAAAAAATCCTTGCCTAAATATTTCCCAGAATTATGTGTGCTCATATATTTGACTGTGTCCTGCAACTAGTGTCAGAAATTTGCAGATATTTGAAGGATCACAAAATTTTGTTCAATTTAAAAATCACTTTGAATTTTTATTTTTTTTCTCCTTATATTGCTTTAATCACAATCAAGAACAATTTACAAGTGGTTCAGTGCTACCTAGGAAAGAGTATTCTAGAAGGAAATATAGGTGTAACTTCAGTTCAAAGAAATAAACAAACAAATTAATGTAGTACCTTCCAAGATAGTGAGTAATTTCATAGGCATAATTATCTTTCTTTTTCTCACTAGAAAAATGTTTTACTTTTATATTTTATAAATCTTATCTTCAAAATTTACTTTCCCGGGTGAGTGCTAATTTTTAAACCACTTATGTGGTCCTTACCTTTATAGTATATATTGTATCCCACTGAGATTCTACTTAGGGATTACTAATAATTTTAAAAACCAGACAATATTATCCTGCATTCCTTAGTAAAGGATAATGACCATGGAAGCACAGTTGGTAATATAAATTTAATTTTTATTTTTACTTCTGCAGTGTCCCTCTCCCTTTGCCACTCCCTCCACCCACTGAGAAATACATAACAATTTTTAGCAGTTGAAAGCAATATGTAATACCTTAGGGTTAAAACAAATTCTGCTTTTTAAATGATATATGGTCTGTTAAGATTATATAAATTTTATTTCCTGTTATTTTTGTTAAATACTACAATATAGATCTGGAAAGTCTGATTTCTTTGCAAGAAGTAATAAAAATAGTGTTGTTATTTTTAAATTGCTTCAACTCTTTTTCTGTAATTTAAAGCACTAAAATCTAAATATGTATTCTGTCTAGTTTGTAGAAGTATAAACTGAGACATCAGATGTTGGGATTTATGTCAAAGATATCAGGTAATAATTCAAGTTGGGAATAAAATTACAAAAACTAAGTCAGATCTTAAGTAGTCTTAATTATCTGCACAACTTTTCTCACATGTAAGTTTTATGAAGTTTATATTCAGCAGATATTTCAGGCAAAATAAGAATTGTAGTTCAAGGGAACTCACTCCCAAAATAACATATTGATAATTTCTTCCTCTAATCTATAAAAATCACCTGACCAAAAGCAAAAGGGAAAACTCTGCTCTTCTTGGGAATTTCTATGTTTGGGGATTTTGCAGATTTTAAACATATGCATTACAAATCAAGGCCTATAAATAGTCTTACCTTTGTAGGATGCTTTGATATGGAGGCCTATTATAGGTGTCAATGTTAGCAATTTGTAATATATATCAGATGCACTTAAAAAAATGAAACTTTGCTTCAATAGGTCACTCTTTCCTGTGATATTTCATTCTCTTTTAATCTTTACTAGCTTTCAAATTCCACAAAAATGGACTTGGTTGTATTCTTCTCTGTATACTCCACAGAATGTAAGAGATCATGCCTTCAGAGATATAGGGAACCTTCAGTGTCATCTAGCTCTAGTCAACCATTTAACAGATGAGATTATTGAAATCCAGAAAGAGGAAGCAATTTGCATTAAGTAGTAGAGTAAGGATTTGAACCCAGGTCCCATGACACCAAATGTGGGACTCTTCATGACAACATGCTGCTTCAAAGTAGCTTTTTAAATGAATGAGTTAAATTCTTTGAAGTCTCATGGTAGTTACATTCCATGTAGAAATTGATACTTCATAGAATTTAAAGTACACATTTTTATATTCATGAGTTAGCTGTTTGTGTTTTAGATACATGGACTTTGATCTGTTATATTGAAGACATTTCATGTAAATTCAGTCAAATAGTCTTTCCAGCCAGTGCATGTTCTCTGATTATAAACTGCAAATCTTCTGGCTCCAACTCTCCTTTTTATTTTTTAAAGAAATATCTTTCATTATAGTTCTGACAGTTTCTTTAATTGAACCCAAGGTACAACCAAATTAAAAAAAAATAAATACATAGACAGAAAATCTCCAGGGATTACTCAAAACCTTTCCCCAATGTAGGCAACTTCTCTCCACTATCATAGTCACTTACAATGTACTAATTTCTCTTTAAAAAAAATTTTTAAATGAAATAAAATGGAAAAAAAAAACTCCTGCCTTTCCCTATGTCAAGCTGTCAATTGAATGGTTTGTGAACCTAAAAAAATGATGCATGTAAGTTCATCTGTGGTCATGTCCTAGAAGCAAGGTCCCTATACCCTATAATGATATTAAACCTGATCTTAAAAGATAGCAGATAAAGCTTCTCAATGAAGGCACAATTGTGCAGTCCCTGGGGCAAAGTGCCAGAATTGATAGAATGATACACAGATTTAGGAGAAAGAATGAAATGTCTGGTGACAAATGCAAAGATGAATATTTCATAATGAAGGGGTAGACAGTAGGGAAAAAGGAAGTAAAAAAGAAGGTTGTAATTGGACCTTTAAAATTAGGGGTAATCTTCACTAAGCAAAATAAACTAGAACTTTCTTAAAAGATTTAATAGTTAACTGTGCTGGAGTTTTTAAAATCTCTCACAAAGACTTTTGAATAAGTACTTCGTCTTGTAAAATATTTTAGGAAAAGCATTCAGGACCTAGTATTCATTGGACTTCATTTCAGTATCTCATATAACAGATTAAATGATTACTTCATGTGCATATCACATGATCACATTACTTTATGACTACATCAGACCACAGTAAACCAGTTTCTAGTAAAAAAAAACATACTAAATAAATGTAAAAACCTTTACTTCATGTCACAAATTAGGCCTGTCTGTCCCTGTGTAACCCATGAGTCATGTGAAATCTTTGAGTCATTTAATCCCTTTGAGAGCTTGACAGATTCTGAGCCTGGTGTTGATCCTTCTTCACAGCTGCCTCTTTCCTCCAAAAGCAGAATCCCTGTTGACATCAGAAGTACTTCTGTGATCAGATGAGATGCGATATTCACTGTGTGCAAAAGGGATCAGAGCTTGGGGCCTTTAAGAAGACTTACTCCTTCTCCATGCAAACAACTACCACCCCTTAGGGGGACCACACAAGATATTTCAGCTATATTTTATGTTAATTTAGATTAAAGGTTGGGGGTAGGGGGAGGAAAAACAGGGAATGGGAAAGAACAGAGGAAGACTGGACTATGGAGTGGTGCTGGAAATCTCAAATGTCCAAATGACCTGTGGTCAAGAATACTATGTGGTACTATGTGGTACACACACACACACACCCCACATATTTTGTGATGCTATGTGGTACACACACACACGCATACACATGCACATACACACACACACACACACACACACATACACATCTACCAGGAAAGAAATAGACTAGATCTATGATTTCATTAATAAAGGGGTTTTCTTGTAAGGAAACTTTCTCTACTCATACAAATCAGTACCTTTTCTGTAACTTATACTCTTAAAATGTTGCCTGGGGCACTCAGAGGTTAAGTGATTTGCCAGAGTCATATAGACACTATGTATTAGAGGCAGGCCTTCAATTCATCTTCTTTTCTCTGAGGCCAATTCTTTATCCACTACACTGCATAGCCTCCTTCTCTGTCTTTCTCATCATTTTATTCTGTCTCTTGTTTCTATCTGTCTCTCACATGTCTCTCTCTCTTTTCAAATCTATTAATACAAATAAATAGTGAATACGTATGTATATATGCATATGGAGATAGAGAGAGAGATAGAGATAATTGATCATATTGTATTCTGGACAACAGTTGAAGAGATGAAACTTTGTGCTTTCCTTGTGCCAGGCTTCTCATTCTCTGGAGCTTCATCTATTCCTTTTCCCATTATTACCTAAAAATGTGATTATATGCACATGTGTACATACATGTAAATATTAATATATGCACACATATACACATATGTATACAATAAGTTTATCCATATATTCATATGCATTCATATCATGTATATATTATGTAGATATATATATATTTAAATGATCAGTTATAAACAGAATTCTGAATGAAGAACACATTACTTTTGTAACTTTTGAAATTAAGTAATCAAGTAATTTTGAAATTAAGAAATCAAGTAATATATATTGCCATGATCTCTAAAGTCAAATTAGTCTTCTAAGTGACTTTGGTATTGGTCTCACCACAATTGTAACAGACAGCATTCCTTTTGCTAAACTATGGCATTATAAATGAGAGTGCAAAATTTATATTTTTTGATCCCAGAGTGTCCACAAAGAAAATTATTAAAATTTAAAAGCAATTGAAAATTGATTTAGGTATAAAGTGGACAAAACAACTTTGACTTTGCACTTAACAGATATGCTCATTACATAGCTCATGGTTCCCCCAAATCATTTGGCTTTTATTTGGGCTTATTAAAATACTCCATAAAACCTATTTGACCTCAAAAAGAATTGTGGTTTATGTTAAGGGGGAATACTTCGCAGTGTCCTCTGTGTAATATGGAAACTAGTACTTTATTACAGATGTTGTGGTTGTGTCCCAAATTCCCAAATTAATGTCTTTTTGGTTAGAAGTGGTCGATATTATTCACACAATAAAGTAACTCATCTGATTATTCCCTCTAATACTGTCTTTGGTACGTTATGGCCAGATTCTGTTCTCAAATACAAGTAAGTCCCTTTGACTTTAAGAGCTTTAAATTGAGTACAGTTTGCTTTTAATGGGGGGGGTATGTCTATAAAATTTGATTTTACTTGTTTTGGATGAAATTATTTTTCAGGAAGTTTGGGGAAAGGTAATATTTCAAAATCACTTTTCACTGCTAAGACATATTTCTTCATTAAATGGAAATTTGATCAACCCCCATTTCTAAAACCCTGGATATTCAAAAGGACTTTAATCATTGGGAGAGACTTTTCTTAGTGAATTTTTTAAAGAATTATTAGCAGATCCTGATGAATCAGGCCTCTCAGGCCTAATGCTAAATCTCCCACCCCCCTTTTGTTCAGCAAGATACTTCTTGAAAGTAGTGGGATTTTGTCTGGCTTGAAAGTGATCATTATCAAGGGGGACTGTTGCAGAGAGCTTGGACATATCGGGTGGGAAGATGGGCTAGATAACCTTCAAGGTTCATTCTAGCAATGAAATTGTATGATTTTATGTGTCTTTCACTGTCCTGGAGACAAAGGGAAATCACATAACTATTATAAAAGCCCTTCTGCTTTACATGGACATATGTTGCATACAACTTTGAATTGTTGACATAGGCACACTGAGTAATAGGAAAGTGCTGATTTTTTTAAAGGTGGAATGGAATATTAGTTTAAAATGTCCAGTGAGTACCAAATGAAATCATTTCACCCTTTATCAATTATAATGTATAATTTATTTGATAAGGTCCCTCTTATATACAATTCATCCCCTGTTTTGTGAGCCATTTGTCACTTAATTAATGTTTGTTAAATGAATCCCTCTCATTAACATTATGTTGATTTTCTCAAACTAGAAAAAAATGTTCATTTGAAAGATAACATTCTTCATACTTTTGCTTTGACTATAAGAATGCAAAAACGAGCTAAAATAAGAAACAAAGTCACTGATTAGGCAATATATATATTAGTTGTTGACCAAAGTCTGATTAGAAATCAGAAGTTATTGATTTTTAGCCCCTTGGATAAAGTTAAAGGTCATGCTGCCATTTAAAAATGCCCAAATGTTTATCAACACAAGCCGTATTCCTCTTCAGATATGACCCATAATTTAACTAACACTACACCAAAAGAAAATGCATTTAAAATCTCTCATAGCAAAATCTATCCTCCTCATCCTTTAAAGGGAAAATAAAATCTCCTTGGGGAAGCTAGATGATGCTATTGATAAAAGCTGTTCCTGGAGTCAGAAAGACCTGAGTCCAAATCTGGCCTCAGACATTTACTAGTTGTATGACCCTAGGCAAGTCACCTAACCATTTTGCCTCTGTTTCTTCATCTGTAAAATGAGCTGGAGACAGGAATGGCAAACCACTCTAGTATCTTTGCCAAGAAAACCCCAAAGTAGTCATAAAGAGTCAAGACTGAAACAACTGAACAACAAAATCACATTTCCTTTACTGGGCCTTCTTAACTTGAATAATACTTATCCTTTCCTTTACTATCACTAACCACTTAGCTTCAGGAACTCAAGACAACCCTCACACATTTATTTGTGTTCTGGTATTTCTCTTTCTCTCTCTCTCTCTCTCCCTCCCTCCCTCACTGTCTTTGTCTCTCTGACTCTGTCTCTGTCTCTCTCTGCCTCACTGTCTCTGTGTCTCTCTGTCTCTGTCTCTCTCTCTCCCTCCCTCCCTCTCTCCCCTTTTCCTTCCTTTTCCTTTTCTCCTTCTCCCTGCTTTCCCCCCTCCCATTCTCTCTCCCCCTCCCCCATCTCTCTCACTTTAGTTTTGTTTGCATTTATGTGAACACATATACTCAAATATATATGCATATATGTGTACATATGTGTCTGTCTGGTTTATGTCACCTTTGAACATGTCCTAGTAAGTATAGTACTTAAAAATTCCTAACAATATCACAGATCCTGTGGCCAGGCTATGTCAGCGAAATTGTGGATTGGGGCTCCGTCCAATCACTATTTCATATGAATCATCTTGCATGAGCTACAGACAGACAATACACAACACCAAATCCAAGGGCCACTCCTTAATTCTCTTGGCCACCTTAACAAGTTTGCTATATGCTCTGGCACTCCAGAAAACATTCACTGAACTCTTAAGTATGCAGGTTATCTAAGGGCTTGGCCAAAAGTATTAGTAACCTTGGAAGATCCTGGTGAGTCTTTACTGAAACACAGCATAAGGGATATTTATTAAGGGTTTATTCATGAGAAGGGCAAGCTAGTGCTGACTATCGAAGATATGTTGGTCTATCTTTAAGCTCATTCTTAAAATGTGTATCCCTTTCCAGTGATATGAAGAAAGTGAAAGGTACTGTGATTTCTCTAACATGGTAACATGCTATAGTTTTGCAGCATTCAAAATATGCATAAATAATAAATTTTGTTCAGTTGTGTCTGGCTCTTTGTGACCTCATTTGAGGTTTTCTAGGCAAAGATATTGGAGTGGTTCGCCATTTCCTTCTCCAGTTCATTTTACAGATGAGGAAATTGAGGCAAACAGGATTAAGTGACTAGCCCAGGGTTACATAGCTAATAAGTGTCTGAGGCCAGATTTGAATTTGGGAACATGAATATTCCTGACTCTAAGCCCAGCATTCTATTCACTGAACCAATTATTTCTCTTACTATAAATAGCAAATGCTATTTCCCCCTTTCTTAAGCATCTCAGAAACTATTACTCAAAGTAGAGGTTGTAGAGAATAAATAATCAATAGGTATATATTAATTATCTGTCTTTTCACAGGCCACTGCCTTAGGGTATAAAAATACAAAAGAAAAAAAAGCCAAATAAACAAAAAATATTACCTGCCTTCAAGGGGCTTACACTCTATCATTAAAAAGAAATAGTTTTTTTTCTTAATTGAACAGAAATATGATTGACACTCTCGGTGCCACAGTAGAATCAACTAGCTCTCACAATGTCCTTCTGAGTATGATTTAATTCACACAAACTAAGAACTTCAAAGGACAGCCTCTAACAGCTAGGAATGTCATTGTTGGTGATGGTAATCAGTGATCACACGTGGCACATTTCACTGTAATAGTACTACAGTGAAAATGAAGAGTCTAGAAAGGCCCAGTTTGTAGAGCGTCATTGTTCTGCTATACATACACACATGTCCAACTCTTTCCATGCCCTTTTTGCTAGCTTTACTTTCATGATATATACTTATGGTTTCCATTCCTTCTTAGACTGTGAGCTGCTGAGGAGATAACTAATGATCATATCTTCTCTAGTCTCTATAAGCTTCTACAGCACCTAACGTGCATTTAGTACATAGTGAATGGGTTTTTTGTTTTTTTGTTTTTATTTTCTGATGTTTATTTAAAAAAAAAACTTTCTTAGTACCTTTTGTTTTTACATCACCTCTATTTCCAAACATATTTCTTTTTCTCCCTTACTTGGCTAGCCTACTATGGTGATATACATTTTAAAAAAAGCTTAGCAAACATATTGAGCATATCTGATGGAATATGAAATATTTTATACCCACAATCCCCCACCTCTACAAGACAGGAGCATGATCTATTTTCTCACCTGACACTTCTTTTTGCTCTTTAATAACAAATAACCCAAATTCAGTATGTTTAATTTTTTATGAATTCACAAAACCCATTCTCAAAGCATCTTATGGTAAAGCAGACTGACTGAGAAAACACCTAGCCTGCTGAAGTCTGTTTGATTCTGAGAACCCCAGGAACAGACTCTTGCTTTCCTGCCTGAGAATTATTCCATCTCTCATTAAGATCAATTTTTTTTCCTATAGCATATATTTTACCAAATTCAGTCTTATGGAAACTGTAAAGTGCTTAATTTCATCTGTGGTAGTTAAAAGTAAGAATATGCCCCCAATAAAAATAATGACATATTTTTGTTAAATTTCCTTTCCTCTGCACCCATGTCTAGCCCCAGGTTCTACAGAGTCATTCTCATTTTGTCATTTGGTGAGATGACATGGGGGGAGATGGAGGGAGAGGAGGTGAAGGCCAGTGTCTCTGCTTAGCATTGCCTTCATTAGAATGTTTCAATTTTTATTTTGACTGCGCTTAGCACAATACTTATCACATAGTAGGTGCTCAATAAATTATTGATGAGTGATTTACTGACTGCAGCAGTTGATGGTACAATGGATAGATCAGTGGACCTAGAGAAATGAAGACTTGAGTTTAAATCTGGCCTTGAAACCATTTATCCTCTCTGCTTCATCTTTTTTCTTCTGTAAAATGTGAATAATAATAGTACCTACCTCGCAGGATTGTTGTGAAGATCAAGTTAAATAACCTATGCAAAATACTTTACAAAACTTAACTCACTGTATAAAAGCTGTTATTTACTACTGATAGCAGTATTATCATAATAACACTTATTATTATTGATGGATTATTAAGAGTGTTATATAAGTACAGGGGCATGCTGGGGCCAGCTCCAGGGAAAACAAATGAGGGCTGTGTGTTTCTGTGTGTATGAGAGAAAAAGGGAGAGAGAGAAAGAAAGCGAGAGAGAGAGAGAGAGAAAGAAAGCGAGAGAGAGAGAGAGAGAGAGAGATTTGAAAATGAAAAGGTTTACTTAGTGATCAGAGGCATTTGAAACCAGATTGTAATAGCTCACTAGAACCAGTTGAAATTTCTGTGTTACAATTTGCACCTCCAAAATCAGCACACACTACAAATCAAGGCTTGATTTAATTATTTTGTTGATTATCTAGAGAAGAAAATAATGGAAAGAGTTTAATAATGTGGATTAAATTTAAAAGTGTATTTTTGAGAGTGTTTGTTAAATATTTACCAGCATACTCTTGCTTAAGTGAATCCTTTATCAATGAGAGAAAGTACCAATTATTTGTATCTTTAATACAATATCAGTGTTCTACTTTCCACCACTATTGGTATGAATAAATCACTATAAATTCTATCTTTTCCTTTATCTTAATATTCCAGAAAACAATACAAATAAATATGATAGACCAACTCCATGGAGAGGAAGAAGGGTAGAAAATAAGCACATATTAAGCACCTAATATATGCCATGTATTGTACTAAGTACTTCACAAATATTGTCTCATTCGATGCTCACAAGAGCCTCAGGAGGTGGGTACTATTAAAATCCAAACATTTAGATTTAGAAATGAGGCAGGAAGAGGTTAGGTGACTTGCCAGGGACCCACACCTAGTAAGTATTTGAGACCAGGCTTTATCCACTGTGCCACCTAGCTGCCATGGAATCATCAACATAATAGTGCTCAATTAGCTTTAAGGTTTCCAAAGTATTTTGCATTTATTATCTCACTGTATCCTCATAAGAATCCTACAACTAGAGTAATACAAGTATTATTATCCCCCTTTTGAAGATGAGGGGAAAAACCTCTTTGAGCTATGCCAAAAGTTACATAGCTACTGAGGAATGAAATTTGAGTTAAAAACCAGGTTATCTGACTTTACGTCCAAGGCTAACTATACATCTACATAACTCTCTACTAGTCATGTGCTAAGCATTATTTTTGTCATTGTAATCTTCAACATGCTATCTGTGTTCACAAAATACATTTTCCTCTTATTGAAAGAGTCCTATATCCTTATTTATATTCTGTTTAGAAGGACTTTAACCTATAACAGCCATGTTCTATTGCAATTTACATTTGGGACAAAGGTGAATGGGGTCATCTCTTTTACTCCTTTGTCAGAGAAAATTCTAGCACTGTCTTTATATGTGTTGTGGTGAAGATTCAACCCAGACTAGTGTTTGTAATTGAAAAACAATTGAGAGGAAGCATGATATAATGATAGTAGATGTAGATTGGAATTCAGGGAACCTGGGTTCTAGTCCTGGTTTTTTCTTGTGCAGTCTTGGAAAATCATGGGACTTCTCTGCTTTTCAGTTTTGGCATCTGTAGAATGAGTAGGTTGGCCTGACAATATATCATGGGTCCTGCTTTCTGTGCTCTTTTCTCATTGATCCCAATTTTTGGAATGTCCTTCTGCCTCTTTTCTGATGATCTCAGTCCTGCCTTTCCTTAAAAATCAATTTCAAGTCTTATTGCCTCAAAGAAGCCTTCCCAGAGGATCCCAGCCCACAGAGATCCTTCCTGCCCTTAAATTCCAGTAGCATACATTCTCTATACCAATTCATTGGGCAATAAACATTCATTACTTTTATGTTTACTTACTTCTGTGTGTGTGTGTGTGTGTGTGTGTGTGTGTGTGTGTGTGTGCATGCTTTCCCACATTAAATTTTAGGATCTTCAAAGGTATGACCTTGATTTATGTTTATTCACATCATTTGACTCAGCACAGTTCACTAAAAATAGTATTGGGGCTCAAGTAATGTTCATTTTCAAGGATGCTCTTGTATAGCTATAGGGGGAAAAGTTGTCTTAATTTTAATTCAATTCAACAACCATTTAAATACTCAGTATTCTAATTGATCTCCAAACATTTCAAAACTACATAGAACCAAAATGCAATGAAAACTCATTGGATAGTTAAAGCAAAATTTAAAACAATATTAGGTTTATTCCCTACAAAAATAGAAGTTTAATTGCAGACAGGTCAGAGATTTTAAACTGTTCACAAAGACTCATTCTCTTCTGAAAGATAGCTTCATGTACAAACTTTCTTTCGTTTACTAAAAAAAAATATGTACGGATGAAAACAGTCATAAGACCAGAGACTGACAGTTTGCCGCCCAGTGCCTAGAACCTAGCACAGTGCTAGTACTTAAAAAAAAATTATAAATTTGTTGATTGGTTTTAAAGAAAATAGTTCAAGACAATTTTTAAAATAATGTGCTAATTCAGACATGTATCAGTTCATGTAAAAAGAAAACTTAGGAAACATTTAAATTAGGTAACTTATTTTCACCTTGAATGTATTCACAAGCAAAGCTACCCATGGAATTAAAATATGATTTGATTTACATGCCAACGTTCAGGAATGTAGCTATTCCTTTCATCTGTAATCCTACAAAATTAAGTTATGGGGAAAATGTTCAAACTCAAAAATCCTAGAAAATACAGTGATTTTGCAATGAGATACAGTCAGAAATTCTACCCCCTCCCCATCCTTTTTGGATTGGGTCATAGATTCTTTAACTTCATATTTTACACCTGTGGTAATTTTCTTTGTAGTATCTTCTCTTTCATTTGAATTGAAAACCATCTTTCCAGCACAGTACAATGGAAGAAATTAGTGGTATGTCAGACAGTCTGCATTTGATTCCTAGCTCTACCACTTATTAACTGTGTGACTTTGGGTAATTGATTTCACAATTTTCAATGGCAAGAAATGACTAGTTGGTTCTTTGGGCCTTTGGATATTTGCTAAATCTCACTTTGATTTCAGTTTACAGTCACTTTGTATAGGCCAAAAAGCTAAGAACTAAACTAAGCAATCCTCTATTAGAAGTGGAAGAATGGCTGTGCTGCATTTTGATGAGTTTATTGGAGATAAGAGAAATTGTCATGTCTTCTGAGCATCTCAGAAATAAACCCAAAGTTTAATAGATGCATGATTTCACCATTGTGGATATTCCCTTTGCTGTTGCAGGTCACAACCCATCTCCATGCCCTCTTTTCTGTGTGATTGCCCCTTCCTTTAGATAAATCTTCCGTTGAAGAGCTACGTATTTCTTTTTTAAAAAGTCCTTTTTTCAAAAATAAAAAAGAAACAAGGCAGCAGCTGAAAACCAACAATGGGATTTCTCCTGCCCAATATCACCTCTTTTTCTACCTGCTGTCATGAATGGACTTTACCTAGAGCCCCTGTTTCTCCCTTATGTTCACTCTGGTCACTACTTTGAAAGGCAGTTTTCTTTAGCTTTGCTTGCATTGGTTTGGGTGCTGGACAAGAGCATGCTTGAATCCATGAGAAATGAAAGTTTTATATGAAACTGAAAGTCTTTAGGGAACATTGAAGAGCTATATTTCCTAGTTCATAAATAAATATCAATAAATAAAATAATAGCATGTGCTGAGTTTTTTCTTTTTTTTTTTTTTTTGCAGACAAGGAAGACTTGTATCTTCTAAACTGGTCGCAGCATTTGTCAGATGAATTGTGGACTCCTAAACATCAAAGTTAGTATAAAGAACAGGAAACTGAGTGCAAAGACATGGAGACATGTGTATGTGTATATATAGGTCATTATATATACATATTTATATATACATGTACATATATGCACATATAGATGTGCATATATGTATATGTATACACACATATCTACAAGTGTAGTTAGAAACAGATATATCCTACTTGGTTTTTCCATTTCCTTTTAAGGAAACATTGACTTTTTAGCAAGACATTTGGAAGGTTTTTTTTTCTTTTTCCTTTATATATTTAACCTAAATCATTTCATCACACTATGTTGTGAATACTTGCTAGATGGATACACTTTATAGATGTGGGAACTTGTAAAATATTATTGTGCAAAATATATGCATATAAAATCGGGAAATTAAAAAAAGCTAAACTTAAGGAAGATATTAATTTATTCACATTGTAGCACTGAATCTGAAATATGAATTTAAGAGTCCAGCTACTACTAAAAAATATCACATCTGTTCAGTGTGAATTCATATTATGGATCCTACATTTTTGCATATCCTGAATTTTATATGTTTACATTTAAAACATAAATGTTACATTAAAAGAAATATATTTTATTTGCTTTTACTTTTGTATCTTAACTTTCTATGGGTAGAAAAATTTTAAAGTCACTAATCACATATATGCATCCAAATAGGAAAATAAATGAATAAGTCTAGAACTATTTAACTATTCATCCCTGTTACTATGTTCCTTTAAGCCATGAGTCATAGAAAATAATATAACTGAATAAATTGAGAATTTCATCAGAATAATTTAGAATTTTATCAAATTGATATGCAAGAATAGAAGTTCATCTATCTTGCTATCATTTTAACTTCAAGAGATGAAGGGAAGAATTTTCCAATTAATATTGATCCTTAAACATTTTCAACCTCCTAAATTCAAACATTCACACTTGCATCCTAAAATATCTTAATTTGCTTTGAAAGAGGAAGTGTTGTTTTTCTCCATTCATACAATTAAAAACAGCCAAACAGATTTTGCTTCAACAATTCAAAATGATTCACATGTAAGTGAGAACAAATATGGAAAATTCAAGCCCCAAACAAAATTACAGAAACTTGAATTATAATGGTAATTTAAAATGTGTGTAATTTAATTATAGTATAGGGTCTGCTATAATGAGCCCAATGCTACTCACTCTATCTATATCAAATGTGATAGTACAGTAATATTAGATATGTTTCTCTCTGAGCATTTTTTACACATTTCTGAAAATTATGATACCTGTGCCAGAATCCATCTACCGTACCAAAGCTTTCTTTTTTGGATGGGAAAGTGAATTTAACAAATTGTCAAAACATGATAGTGCAAACTTTCATTTCCACATAGGCTGATATAAAATATGAATATTGACTAGCTATGTGAATTGTAAATGTATAAAGTTAGCAATGTGGTAATTTCAAAAAGGGATATCTCTAGAAGAAAGTTTAAAATATGCAAATTGTGAATTCAAATTAGATACTTCTTTTTATTTAAGGCTAACTTTACATTATGTTTCAACCATGACTCTCCTTTCATATTTACCATTTCCTGATGGTATAAATGCTTGAACTAGAAATGAGTACAAAAACAATCTTTATTAAAGCCCCTTTCTATTAGAATACAGAAGACAGTACATTTACAAAATGAGAATCTTCATTACTAATTAAAAAATAATGCTCTCTTGATGAGTTGAAATGCAAGATGCTTGTTTCAAGTCCCAGCTCTTTTCCTTACTCATTCACTCAGTTGCATTTCCATAATATTCCCAAAATAAAACTCTCCTGCAACATTGTATAACCATTCTTGACATAGCAGGACTATTTAGGGTGAAAAGCTGAGGAAACACTTGGGCAAAACTGTGTTTAGGAAAGGGTCAAGCAATCCACAGCATAATACATGGGACCGTGAGGACAAAAGTGGGTGTATTGTGTAAATTTTGGTAGATGGAGTAAGGTAGTATGCCTTAGGCTTTTTTTGAGGAAGACTGAATTGTGTTCATCAGAATAATATTTAAGCCTTGAAATATGAATCAACAAATTATTGTAGAGGATCAGTCCAAAGATATAAGGATCAGTATCTTAAAAGTATATGCATTTTAAATATATAATTTAGATTTCTTAAGTCACAAGATATAGATAGAAATCTATATCAATCATCTACCCATCTATAATCTATCTATCCATGATGTATGATCTATCTATCTATCTATCTATCTATCTGTCTGTCTGTCTATTTACCTATCTGGCTGACTGTCTTCCCACTCTTAAATGTCCCAAGGTGCCATCTCTTCTTTTTTCTTTCAACTAAGAAACATCTCAAAATATGTGTCTATATACACTGCCTCCTCATCCTTACCACTTACCATTTTAGGCAACCTAAAATCTGCTTTCACTACTCCATTTGCAAAATCATATCAAAGATTAGTAATTCCCTGCTCTTTTTCAAATCCAGTAACCTATTACCAGACCTTACATCCCTCACAAAGCCATTTGTAGCATTTGATACTAATGACAAATACCACTTTCTTGCAATTCTCTCCATCATTGATCATTCCCATGCTTTTCCTCCTATCTCTCTGACTCCTCTGCCTATTATTTGAATTCCTTTCCCCCCACTACTACAATAAACATAGGCTCTGGTCAGAGCTATATTCACTCTAAATTCTCTTTCTTTACCATTTCATCCAGTCCCACAGCTTTACTTATTGCTTCTATGCAGATGACTTCCAAATCATTATCTCCAGTTCTGAGCTCTTTCTTGAGGTAAAATTTTATAGGGACAAGTATAAACCCCCAACTGAACATGAAGGAGCACAGGAGCTGCTTCAAATAGTTTTAAAGCTTCCATTTAGAAGAATTTTTTTTTATTATTATTCCTAATGGAATTAGAGCAATGTGTTGAAGTTTTAAAGAGGGAGACTGGGGTTTAATATAATGGAAAACTTCCTGACAGAACTTTCCTAAAGTAGAATAGATATTACCTTGAGACAGTACTTGACTCTTTATTGGAGCCCTTAAAGTAAACCTAGGTGACCACTTGGGATGTTGTAATGGACACTTCTGAAGAGACACAGATTGAACCAAATAAAGACCACTGAGATCATTTAGCCAGGGCATCTTAACTTAGCAGCCTGTGAAATTATTAAAAAAAAAGATAACTGTATTTCAATATTATTTTCCCTTTATAATCCTACAAATTTTATTTTGCGCATCTAAAATGTGTAATCCTACGTGTTTTACTTTATGTTTCTATAAGCCTTTTGGGGGGGGAGTGTTGGGGATTAATGGGAGTCAACAGACTTCCAGAAGATTCTGTGATGCAAAAGGGGGGTTAAAAACATCTACTAAGGGGGGTGAAGCCAAGATGGCGGCTGGAAAGCAGTGACTGGCGTGAGCTCCCTACCAAGTCCCTCCAAAAACCTATAAAAAAATGGCTCTGAACCAATTCTAGAACTGCAGAACCCACAAAGTGGCAGAGGGAAGCAGGGCTCCAACCCAGGACAGCCTGGATGGTCTCTGGGTAAGGTCTGTCCCGCACGGAGCACCCAGCTCCCAGCTGAGGGGAGCGGAGCTGAGCCCAGCAGAGCTCAGCGTGCGCGGCGCGGGCCGACCAGACTGCAGACCAACGAGACCAGGAGCCGAGCGGAGAGTGCCCTAGCATCCTGAATTACTGAGCTGTGGCATTTATCAGACCTCACAACCCACAAACAGCAGACAACAGAGAAGGTTAGTGGGAAAAGCTGCGGAAACTGAGTTTGCGGTTCAGCCACCGCCCCTGGGGCAGCAGAGGTGGGGCAGCTTTAGAACTATGGCTGCAGTTGCTTCTGGCCACAGACCCACCTGGTGAGAGGAATTAAGTGGCAGATCAGAGCAGGAGTGAAGAGCCTGCTGAAGATTTAAGCCCAGTCTGGGTTGGGGGTTTTTGGGGAAGGAGGAGTGCTGGTGAGGTAGCGCATCCGCCTAAGCAAGGAACATAGAAGTCTTTAGTCTACAAGCAGTCATAACCTGCTGAAAAAAATTGAGGGTTAAGTAAGTAGGCTGGGAACATGGCCAGATGGCGAAAACACACCCAGATTCAGTCTCAGACTCTGGAATCCTTATTTGGTGACAAAGAAGATCAAAACATACAGTCAGAAGAAGTTAATGAAGTCATAGAGCCTACAACAAAAACCTCCAAGAAAAACATGAACTGGTCTCAGGCCATGGAAGAACTCAAAAAGGATTTAGAAAAGCAAGTTAGAGAAGTAGAGGAAAAATTGGGAAA